>CM033476.1:235836958-236577031 GCA_019447015.1 Hymenochirus boettgeri | reverse complement strand
GTACAGTAAGATGAGTATAGTATGTACAGTAAATAAGTAATAGTATAGTCAGTCCAGAATAAGTACCGTATGTCATAGTAAATAGTACAGTCCAGAATGTATGTATCGTACAAGTAACAAGTATAGTATAGTATAAGTATATTACATTATAGTACATACGTATAGTATAGTATAGTAAAGTATAGTATAGATAGTATAGTACGGTACAGAGTCATAGTATATTAAGTACAGTACTAGTACAGTATAGATAGTACTGTAATAGTACGTACAGTATAGTACAGTACATTATTGTATATAAATAGTACAGTAATAGTAACATTCATAGTACCCCGTAAATAGTCAGGATAGTACAGTTAGTCAGTATAGTACAGTCCGTACATTACCCGTACAGTATAGTCATTATAGTACAGTATATACAAGTACAGTACATACAGTACAGTACACAGTACGTATTATAACATTATAGTACAGTACAGTATTGTATAAGTATCCAGTACAGTGATAGTACAGTATAGTACAGTATCGTACAGTATAGTACAGTATAGTACAGTATTAGTACATCTAACAGTACATTACAGTACCGTGAGCAGTTCAGTATAGTACAGTATAGTAATAAGTCCAGTCCAGTACAGTATAGTAATGTACAGTATAGTACAGTATCAGTATATACAGTATAGTATAGTACAGTATAGCTAATTACCAGTACAGTCCAGCTAATGTAACAGTATAGTAGAGTACATATATACAGTATGTCAGTACAGTATAGTAACAGTATAGTATCAGTACAAACAGTACAGTAAGTTATAGTACAGTACATACATGACTTCTAGGTACAGTATAAGACCAGTCTATTTACCAGTACAGTATCGCCAGTTATAGTAATAGTCAGATAGTACAGTATAGTACATTAAATTATAGTACTGTAATAGTACAAGTATAGTAACCAGTACAGGTACAGTAACATACGTAAGTAAGTAGCCGTACAGTACACCAGTATAGTACATACCCTATATACATCAGAGTACAGTCATCCGTATAGTTACAGTATAGAACGTACATTACAGTACATATATACAGTACAGTAGCAGTACACTTACCATGTACTAGTAAGTACAGTACGTACAGTACAGTACAGTATATACAGTACATTACATAATTTGAGGTTGAATAAAGACAAGGTCCATCCAGTCAACCCATCTAGCAATATCCTCATTTCCTGTCCTAACTGTTTATCCAGAGGAAGGCAAAAAAAAACACCACAATTTATGAAGGGGAAAAAATTCCTTCCTGACTCCAGTGGCAATCGGTAATTTCCCTGATCAACTCTACTTTATGTAATCAACCAGTAACTTGTAACTTCCTTGTTTGCAGAAACTCATCCAGCTTTTTTTAAACTGACCAATAACCTGCCCATAACAACGTCCACGGAAGACATTCCTAGCGTTTTATATAGCACGTTCTCTACAATCAGTGACAAACCAACCCGTTGCCAACTCTTACTTATGTATCAATCACCAGTAACTTGTAAGCAATTCCTTGTTTGTAGAAACCTCATCCATCTTTTCTATTAACAACTGACAGTGACCCTCGGCCATAATCAGACGTCCCTGGAAGACAGTTCCCCATAGCCTTTTAACCGTTCCTCACCACAGTTGACAAAACCCTTCCCAACTGCTTACTTTATGTATCTAATCCCAGTTAACTTGGTAACATTCCTGTTTGTTAGAAACTCAATCCAGTCTTTTATTAAACTGCCAGCACACCCTGCCAGAAAAACAACCGTCCTGTGAAGACCGTTCCATACGCTTTAACCGTTCTCCACCGTGACAACACCCTTTTCCAACTCCTACTTATGTATTCAATACCAGTACTTGTAACATTCCTTGTTTGTAGAACTCATCCAGCTTTTTATTAAACTGACCAAGAACCTGCCATAAACACGTCCACTGAAGACCAGTTCCATAGCTTACCGTTCTCACTTGACAGTGAAAACCCTTTCCTCCCAACTCTACTTTATGTATCATACCAGTAACTTTGTAACATTCCTTGTTTGTAAACCTCCAGCTTTTTATTAAACTGACACCAATGAACCCTGCCATAACATTCCCTGGAGACAGTTTCCATCAGCTTTACCCCGTTTCCCACAGTGACAAACCCTTTCCCACTCTACTTTATGTATCAATCCAGTAACACTTGTACCATTCCTTGTTTGTAGAACTCTACCACTTTTTATACACTGACCAATGAACCTGCCATAACAACGTCCACTGAGACAGTTCCATAGCTGTTAAAAACCGTCTCCAGTGACAAACCCTTTCCCAACTCTACTTTATTATCAATACCAGTAACTTGTAAACATTCCTTGTTTGTAGAAACTCATCCAGCTTTTTATTAAACTGACCAAATGAACCGGCATAACAACAACTCCACTGAAAGACAGTTTTCCATAGCTTTAAACCGTCTCACAGTGAAAAACCCTTTCCCAACTCTACTTTAGTATCAATCACCAGTAACTTGTACATTCCTTGTTTGTAGAACTCATCCCACTTTTTATTAAACTGACCAATGACCTGCCATAACACGTCCCACTGGAAGACAGTTCCATAGCTTTAAATTAACCGTTCTCACAGTGACAAAACCCTTTCCCAACTCTACTTTAGTTATCAATCCCTTACTTTGTAACATTCCTTGTTTGTAGAAACTCATCCACTTTTTATTAAACTGACCATGAACCTGCCATAACAAACTCCACTGAAGACATTTCCATAGCTTTATAAAACCCTTTTCTCACAGTGACAAACCCTTTCCCAACTCTACTTTATGTATCAATACCAGTAACTTGCAACATTCCTTGTTTGCAGAAACTCATCCAGCTTTTTTTGAAACTGACCAATGAACCTGCCATAACAACGTCCACGGAAGGCAGTTCCATAACTTTACCGTTCTCACAGTGAAAAACCCTTTCCGAGCTTGAAGCCTAAACCTTTTTCTTCAAGTCTTAAGGGATGTCCTCGTGTCCTTTGACATGTTATTGGTGAAAATGCCCCAGATAGTTTATTTATGGCCCGTTAATGTATTTATACACAGTAATCATATCCCACACACAAGCGCCTTTTCTCCACGTACATAATTGTAACTTTTCCAGTCTCTCTTCATATTCAAGCTCCCCCAATCCCTTATTAATTTAGTTGCCCTTCTCTGACCCTTTCCATTTCAAAGATGTCCTTTTTACACAGGATTAACAAATTGCATGCTATCCAAATGAGGCCTTACCATGCTTTGTAAAGAGGGAGAATTACATTTTCCTCCCTTGAATCCATACCTCTCTTTAACAAGACAATACCATGCTGGCTCTGCTGTTGCCGCCTGCACTGCTTGCTACCTTTAAGTTTGTTATCCCCCAAAACTCCAAGATCCCTTTCCAACAGGGATCACACACAGAGCCATTTATGTATAAGTAGCACAAGATTTTAAGTCCAAAATGCATCACTTCCATTAATCACATTGAATCTATCTGCCACTTAGCAGCCCAATGTGAAATCTATCTAGATCCCCTGAAACGATGCACACCTCTGAAGTTTTTAATGGTCGACAAAGTTTTGTGTGGTCAGCAAACACAGAAACCTGGCGTGACAATACCCACTTCCAAATCATTAATAAATAGATTAAATAAAGCGGCCCCAACACAGAACCTGTGGCACCCCACTAGCACTTTAGTCCATAATGATAAGCCCCATTAACAACTACTCTCGGCATCCTATTCATAACCAATTTTCTATCCATGTACAAATGTGACTCCCCAGACCAACAGACCTTAGCTTATCATTAGTCGCCTATGGGGGACTGTATCAAAAGCCTTTGAAAATCCAAGTAAACTACATCTTGCTATATCAGAGTCTAAATTTCACTTACTTCCTCATAAAAGCCAAGCAGTTAGTTTGACAAGATCTATTCCTCCTAAATCCATGCTGGTTACTACTTATAATGTCAGTCCTTGAAACATACTCTAGAACATGTTCCCTTTTAAACTTTCCATGATCTTCCCCACCACTGAAGTTAAACTTACAGGCCTGTAATTACCCGGCTGTGAACGACTACCCTTTTTGAATATTGGAATAACATCAGCCTTTTTCCAATCCAGAGGCACACCACCGGACATGAGGGAATCAGCAAAAATAAGAAACAATGGCCGAGATAAAACTGAACTTAGCTCCTTAAGTACCCGAGGATGTATTTTATCCGGTCCAGGAGATTTACTAATATTAACCTTATTTAGTTCTTTCTGTACCATATCCTCGGTTACAATGGCCTAGATAAAACTGAACTTATCTCCCTAAGTACCCGAGGTTGTATTTTATCCGGTCCAGGAGATTTACTAATATTAACCTTATTTAGTTCTTTCTGTACCATATCCTCGGTTACAATGGCCTAGATAAAACTGAACTTAGCTCCCTAAGTACCCTAGGATGTATTTTATCCGGTCCAGGAGATTTATTAATATTAACCTTATTTAGTTCTTTCTGTACCATATCCTCGGTTAACCAAAGTGAACTTGAATCTTGTATACCTTTATTGCTACTATACTCTATGATATCTGTACTTGGATCTTCTATAGTGTATACAGAGGGAAAAGTATTCAAGACATTTGCTTTATCGCCATCCTCCATAACTAACTTATCCCCATTAATTAATGGTGCCACATTCTCAGTCCTCATCTTCTTACTATTAATATACTTAAAAACATTTTTAGGCTTAGTGATGCTTTGTTCAGCTATCCTAACTTCATTATTAATTTTAGCTAGTTTGATTGCTTTCTTACACTCCTTGTTACAGTTTTTATAATCCCTATAGATATATATACAGCATATGTAGTAAATGTTACCGTCTCAAAATCATTGAAGCCAGGGGCGTCTGTAGACTTTTTGGCACCCAAGACAAAATTCTAAATGCTGTCTCACTTAAAAATAGCATGGCGCGCTGCTGGAAGGGGGTGTGACTTAGCCCAGAAGGGGGTGTAGGTTAGCCCGGAAGGGTGTGTGGCTTTGCCCAGAAGGGGTGTGGTTTTGCCCGGAAGGGGGTGCAGGGTTAGTCTGGAACTAGGGTGGGCTTTCAGGTATTGTGCATTCAGCAGACCTGGTGATCTTCTGTCTGTCTTCTCCTGCTATCGCCCTTTGTTTCCTTGAGAACAGAGTGGTTGTAACTGCAGAGTTCATATGCTGGAACCTTGGGGGTTATTTACAATGTTAGGACATCCACCATGATCCAGATTCCCAGTCCACTGTCCACACTCACTCTAGACAAGAGGAGGAACTCGCTGCCTGTCACACAATCTGCAGTAGTGACGTCCGGTGGGCACGGCGGATAAATACGGGTTCCTCCTCTTGGAGTGAAGTGTGTGTGATATCCTGGCAATCAGGTTCAGTCCATTGATGGTTAATTGGAATGGGTACAGATATTATATATATATTACAGTACAGATAGAAAGGGGTTAATGGGAATGGCTACAGAAGATGAGACTGAGAATGTGGCACCATTATTAATGGGCATAAGTTAGTTACGGAGGATGGCGATAAAGCAAATGTCTTGAATATTTTTTTTTCCTCTGTATACACTATAGAAGATCCAAGTACAGATATCATAGAGTATAGTAGCAATAAAGGTATACAAGATTCAGTTCACTTTGGTTAACCGAGGAATGGTACAGAAAGAACTAAAGAAGGTTAATATTAATAAATCTCCTGGACCGGATAAAATACATCCCGGATACTAAGAGCTAGTTCAGTTTTAATCTCGGCCATTGTTTCTTATTTTTGCTGATTCCCTCATGTCCGGTGGTGTGCCTCTGGATTGGAAAAAGGCTGATGTTATTCCAATATTCAAAAAGGGTAGTCGTTCACAGCCGGGTAATTACAGGCCTGTAAGTTTAACTTCAGTGGTGGGGAAGATCCTGGAAAGTTTAAAGGGAACATGTTCTAGAGTATGTTTCAAGGACTGACATTATAAGTAGTAACCAGCATGGATTTAGGAGGAATAGATCTTGTCAAACTAACTTGCTTGGCTTTTATGAGGAAGTAAGTAGAAATTTAGACTCTGATATAGCAGTAGATGTAGTTTACTTGGATTTATCAAGGTTTTGATACAGTCCCCCATAGGCGCTAATGAATAAGCTAAGGTCTTTGGTCTGGGGAGTCACATTTGTACATGGATAGAAAATTGGTTATTGAATAGGATGCAGAGAGTAGTTGTTAATGGGGCTTCATCTATGGACTAAAGTGCTAAGTGGGGTGCCCAGGGTTCTGTGTTGGGGCCGCTTCTATTTAATCTATTTATTAATATTTGGAAGTGGTATTGTCAGCAGGTTTCTGTGTTTGCTGACGACCAAAACTTTGTCGACCATTAAAAACTTCAGAGGTTGTGCAATCGTTGCAAGGGGATCTAGATAGATTCACATTGGGCTGCTAAGTGGCAGATGAAATTCAATGTTGATATGTAAGGTGATGCATTTTGGACTTAAAAATACTTGTGTGCTACTTATACTATAAATGGCTCTGTGTGAATCCCTGTTGGAAAGGGATCTTGGAGTTTTGGTGGATAACAACTTAAAGGTACAAGCAGTGCCAGGCGGCAACAGCCGAGCCAGCATTTATTGTCTGTATAAAGAGAGGTATGGATTCAAGGGAGGAAAATGTAATTCTCCCTCTTTACAAAGCATTGGTAAGCCTCATTTGGATAATGCAGTGCAATTTTGGAATCCTGTGTACAAAAAGGACATCTTTGAAATGGAAAGGGTTCAGAGAAGGGCAACTAAATTAATAAGGGGATTGGGGGAGCTTGAATATGAAGAGAGACTGGAAAAGTTCCAATTATGTACGCTGGAGAAAAGGCGCTTGTTGGGGATATGATTACTGTGTATAAATACATTAACGGGCCAAAAATAACTATCTGGGGCATTGTTCACCAATAGAACTGTCAAGGACACGAGGACATCCCTTAAGACTTGAAGAAAAAAGGTTTAGGCTTCAAGCTCGGAAAGGTTTTTCACTGTGAGAACGGTAAAGTTATGGAACTGCCTTCCAGTGGACGTTGTTATGGCAGGTTCATTGGTCAGTTTCAAAAAAAGCTGGATGAGTTTCTGCAAACAAGGAATTTTGCAAGTTACTGGTATTGATACATAAAGTAGAGTTGATCCAGGGAAATTACCGATTGCCACTTGGAGTCAGGAAGGAATTTTTTCCCCCTTCATAAATTTGGTGGGTTTTTTTTTGCCTTCCTCTGGATCAACAGTTAGGCAGGAAATGAGGATATTGCTAGATGGGTTAGACTGGATGGACGTATGTCTTTATTCAACCTCAAATACTATACTATACTATACTATACTATATTATAAGGAAATAGACATGTTACATACAAGGGTAGTGCAAGTAATACAAAATACAAATAATTCAAGTGCTGCAATGGGATAAAAATCATTTAACCATTTTGGTACAGCTGCTACCCTCATTACTAACCACCGAGCTCACACAAACTATGCAATACAGGGCGGAAAGGACCAAGGGGCCAAATTATATAAACTCCTTTAATGAGCATTGTTGCAATCATACGTTTATGATCCTGGTCATTTCTACAATAGTTGTAAATCAACAATCGTCAATTTCCAACACCCTACAATACCATTGCTGTATTTTACTACCGCGTGGTATTGTACAAACAAACGTTCGGACGTGATATACATTTACAACAACCCACAGGTTTCAGTGGTGTAACTAGGAATGCTAGGCCCCCCTATCTGTGCTTCAGCCACAGATTTTTCTTGGAGGAGGCTATATCTGTCATAGGGAAAATAAGATGGGACCATCTTGGCTGCCGGGCCCCCTGCAGTTGCTCCCCCTGCTCCCTGTTGTTACGCCCCCAGAAAGTTTTTAAATTTGCTCAAGTATTTAACGGCGATGTTGTTTTTTCTATAATGAGGTTTGGACCTGTAACCAAAGGATTGTAACATTTTGAATGCATGTATTATACTGAGCCATGTTTCGGCTCAGACACACCCATCTTCAGGATATGACGTACCTGCGACAGGTATTTAAACATAATCTGTAACAGATCATCTGGTGTGAGAAAGTTAACCCCCACGGTGATCTGTTACAGATTATGTTTAAATACCTGTTCCTTGCATGGTACATCATATCCTGAAGACGGCTTTTGTCTGAGCACCGTTGCAAACAGTTGATTGACGTTACACTTTATTTTTTGTTCTGTTGAGTCTTCATCCCAGCTCCATATGGTTCTTCCTGTAGCCCCCCCCCCCAAAGTCCCAAAAACTGCCACCAGGAGGATAGCAGTGTCATATAGGACTCTCCTCCTACCCTGGCCTCGGAGAAGTTTGGCATGCGTACTGCAGCCCTTCTCCCCTCTCCTCTCCTGATCCCCTCCCCCTATCATAAATCCCTTTTAATCTAGTATCTCCCTGTTCCTCCAGCCCCAACCGCTTCATTTTTAGAAAGCCCAAACATTACTTACCTCCCCTTTTTCCTCGCTGCACTGAATGACCGGCCCCGCGTCCGTGATTGGCTGCCACTCGCCAATCACGACGCGACTGCCGTTCCCGCTCCTCTGCTTGGATTTTCTCGCAAGCAGAGGGCCGGCAGCGCGGCGAGGAAAGAGGGAAGGAAGTAAAGTTTGGGGCACTTTCTAAAATAAAATGAAGCGTTGGGCTGGGGACAGGGGGAGTACTATATCAAAAATTAGTTTTAAAGGTGGACATACCCTTTAAGATATATACCGCAAAAGAGGATGCCCAAAACAAATTCACAAAATTTGCAAAATATGGATGGACAATTGTGATACGAATGTCGAATTTGTCGACCCACGCGGCGGCACCTATCTCCTCCTCCCCCTTCCCACTCCCATGTCTTCCCACTCCCACTCCCCTTCCCCTTTAGGGATGACTACTCAACAGGTAATTTAATAAAGACAGATATGTTCTCTTGTATATAGTTATAATAGTTTAATCATCTCTCTGTATAACTATTACAATATATGTAGTATACAATTTACATAGAAAATATGTATATTGGTCAAACCTGCACCACTACTCTCAATCAGCTGTAACAGTGTACTACACTTTTACTGTTTACTAGATTTTAGTTTAAAAAGAAATTGTATACATCCTGCACGGAGAAATGTTTATTTTTTAAATTTATCTTTATTGTATTATTACTTAAAATCTTATCTCACCTAGGTTTTTAGAGATCTCCATTTTCACACAGAAAGTTCAATGCAGAATCCACATTTTCTTCTTTGTAATGGAGGAGAGGCAGGGTCCCTTAGAATACATCCTTGTGTGGGAATTATTATAAGCATTATTGCAAGCTCATTTTATGGATAAAAAATAAAATTATAGACAAAATAAATCATTTAACACAACCTCTGAGCCAATATGATACCAGTACTGCCATACAAAATAACTGATGTTTGGTAATATTGTTCCTGCCAATACTTACTGTAACTATAAGCCATTGCCCCAAACACATTTATGTGCCATTTTCCTTATATAGACAAGGTGTATGGGCACCTTAAGGCGGGGATCTCATACTGTAAAATAGAACTTATCCAACTACCGGTATACAAGAAGTCAAAAACAATCTAGAAACAGTTTTGTAAACAAATGTAAAAATACGGTTAACAGAAAAGTATTTAAAGTATTCCGTGGAGCACTGTGAAGATCATTCAACAATGGAAAAATTGCTCAACAGTAACTGTACCATATCAATATGTCCCTTTAAGACTGATGAGGAGACAGGAAAAGCTGGTCAGAGGCTCACCAGAGGCCTACAGAGCACAATAAAGAAGCTCTTTCTTAGATGTGAGAACATCAGTCATGTTTACATTTTACACCACATCTTTTTTTTTTCCCAAAACCATATATACCTTGAGACCAAGGTTCAACTGTTTGGCAATAATTACAAAAGGAATGTTTGGCCCAAAATTAAAACCGCATATAAATCAAAAGAATACCATCCCCACAAGGAAACAGGGTAGAGGCAGATTCATGCTTTGGGCTGCATTTCTTCAGCTGGGACTGGTGCTTTAGTCAAGGTGACTGAATCATAAATACTTCCCAGCATCAGTCTATATTATCACAAAACCTTCAAGCATATTTAGATGCTGAAATGAAGTTTCAGCATACATCCACCCGAATTTAAGACTGAAATATAGTGCTTGTGGCTTTTGGTAATCTGGCCCAAGTTTGTTAACTACTAGAACTCCCAGATCTAATTCCAACAGAGATTTATTTAGCATACAAGGATATTTAATCCCTAAATGCATCATCTTATATTGATCACCATTGAATCCTTTCTGCCACTTTCCTGGCCATTGACCAACCTTCTAGTATTCATATTAGAAAGAATGTCAATGCAGCCCACTCTCTTCCCACATTCCTTAGGATGCCAGTTCATGATCCACATACCACTTCATCTATATACATGAAAAAAAACAAGTGAAATGCTGTGATTTTAAATTGACACAGCACAGTGTCAATTAAAGCAACAACATTTCACCAAAGATGTACATTCAAGGTTTTCTGATTATCTATAGACAATATGTCTTGATCTGCTTGCAACAATTGCATACCATCCATCTGTAGTTTCAATGCCCTAATTTCAGTCATCAGGAAAACAGAGAACCTTGCTGCTTTCCAATTCCCACTTCTAATTATTGATTACAGTTTAAATATAATATATATATAAAAACCTTATGTTACATCATTTAGAACCTTAGTCTACATATATGAAGTCGATTACAACTACTGTACATGAAAAATGATATGAAAAGCTAATGAAGTATACAATGTAGGTTAAGCTGCTAGAATTAAGTGTGCATTGTTCCAAGTGAGGATGTACTAATAAACTTAAATGGCTTTCCTTGTTCAACACTTGGTCTAGAATACTTTTGTTTAGTTCAATAGCTCGCTCATCTGCTACTATGGCAACTTTTTTGCCTAAGGCTTGCAACATGCCACCATTGCAATGGCTCCTGGTGGGCCATCTGTTTCCTCTGGAGGTTGGTGCTGGAAATGGTAGGAAATCCAGTGGTTATAAGTACTGATCTGGCATGAGAGGAGAGAGAGGCTGGATTCATAGTTCATCCTTATAAGCAATGCTTTATTCCTCTGTTACCTGAAAGACAGCATTATTAATTATACATTGAATGAATGCACTCTATAACCTTAGTCAAGCTGTGTAAATGACTTAGGATGAATAACCCCCCTACAAAAATTATTGTTAATGATTTTTTTACACATTTGACACATTTTGCTGTGTTAACCAGCAACAAAAGTGGATTTCTGAACTTTATTAAAGTTCCCTTCTTTTTCCTTTTTACAGCCTCTCATGATTATTTGTACAAACTATGATGACGCAACCTATATTCTTTAAATTTCTTGTTTTTTTGCATCATATAGAGCGATTATCACCTCCTCAACTACAATCCATGTGAACTAAGCAAGCAAATGTTAACAAGGCAACCTCACATGCACACACCTTGTATATATGGGTATCAGGTTTTAATTTTGAGCACTGCGTTCGCTACTTCTCCTCCTAAATATACTGCAGAGAACCTTCGTTTTCTGTATACTGTTTTCTGTTTTCATGTATACATCCACTACAAACGTACCAAACGCATGCGTAATCGCAAGCGTTATTGCATGCAATTGTGTGTGCGATTCTGGTGCGTTGTTGAACGTTGTTCCAGAAATCGCGGAAATTTTAGCGTTTCCATTCTAACCAAAACACAATGCGCAATCACGCAAAAAAAGAAAAACCTGTTAGTGTGGCCTAGCCCTAAAGCTTGTACACATGCAAGATGTGAGGATGAGCAACGACCTCCGACACCGACCGCTACGAACGGCCGTTTTGGTTGAGAATCGTCCGTGTGTAGCGGAACGGGGTTCGTTGCTCGGCCGCACATCTTGCGAACCTTAAGTCTCAAGTTAGTATAGCTGAAAGGATTAATAAGTTAGCAATGTTTAACCACCCAATATGCAAGGTTAAAGGTAGGCTGGTTTTACATATGACACACACCATCTTACATATGGGCTAATCTGTAGACCATGATAAGGCCACAATTAGGTTCATTAAATAATTTCTGTTGCTTCTTTATTTGCAGTTCAAGTGTAGTAAGAAAAGGCCTTGACTTTTAAGTAAATACGGCTACTGCGATTTAGCTGTGGGTCACAATTACCGGTACAGGAGATTTGTCTGCTGTAAATACTGTAGTGGTTAGCCAAGCCTTAGATTACATTTGGAGCAGAAATCATTCAACAATTCTACTTTTAAATGGCCCATTGGATCCTCTCTTCGGGTAAAATATTAAAAAACTAGGAAAAATCCTTACATCACAGAGTACAATGTAATAATTTAGTGCAGATTAGGGGGAACAACAGCTTTAATGAATTAGCAATATAGTAACAAACTGTAAACCATTATATTTCAGTTCTTACCGGGTCTACAGCAATTACATCCTCAATTTCCGTATTTTTTTCTGTAGTTGCATTGAGACCAAACTATAATGCATAGGATTGACGAGATCTGAAAAACTTCTGGAATTTCTGCAGCATTAATGGAAGAAGTTGACTGGGATTGGGACATCAGTAACAAACATGCAGCCAGGAGAGTAGTAAAAAGCGAGGGATGATCCTGGCAAGTAACAAAATGAAAGTCCATAAGAATAAGAAAACACAACCTTGCACTGCATCCTTCTCTAACCTACACTGACACTTAACCAACTATCTGAGAAACCTACATCCAAGGTTGGCTAACCACTTTGGTTATCTAGAAATTCATTTATAATTAATAGTTTATATCACAGGAGCTGGAAAGCTACAAAGTAATTTTCTTACATTATGCAACACTGTGTACATGTCATCATATTAAATAAAGCCTAGTACCTTTAGTCATTCTGTGTAAATTATTAAAAACATTGCTTTAGGAGCATAACGAGGTGGGCACACTCACTGCCTGCCTGCAGCAGTTTTGCTGTGTTGATACATAGCGTGCCATTGAAATTAATAGGCTATGCTATGCGAAATGCAGGGAACATCGCATAACATCGCAGTGCAATGTTTCCTGTTCACATTCTGCTAGTGTGAACATAGCCTAGTCACCAAAAAAATCTTCAGCGCAACCAGCCAAGACATATTTTTTTTATGTATTTGAGTGATAAAGACATACGTCCATCCAGTCCAACCCATCTACAATATCCTCATTCTGCCTAACTGTTGATCCAGAGGAAGGCAAAAAACCCCACCAAATTTATAAGGGGGAAAAAATTCCTTCCTGACTCCAAGTGGCCAATCGGAAATTTCCCCTGGATCAACTCTACTTTATGTATCAATACCAGTAACTTGCACATTCCTTGTTTGCAGAAACTCATCCTCTTTTTTTTTAAACTGACCAATGAACCTGCCATAACAACGTCCACTGGAAAACAGTTCCATAGCTTTACCCGTTCTCACAGTGACAACCTCTTCCGAGCTTGAAGCCTAAACCTTTTTTCTCAAGTCTTAAGGGATGTCCTCTGTGTCCTCTGCACATGTTCTATTGGTGAACAATGCCCCCAGATAGTTATTGTATGGCCCGTTAATGTATTTTATACACAGTAATCAATCTCCATACAAGCGCCTTTTCTCTCAACGTACATAATTGTAAATTTTTCCAGTCTCCTCTTCATATTCAACCTCCCCCAATCCCCTTAATTTAGTTGCCCTTCTCGGAACCCTTTCCATTTCAAAAATGTCCTTTTTGTACACAGAATACCAAAATTGGCACTGCATATTCCAAATGAGGCCTTACCAATGCTTTGTAAACAGGGAGAATTACATTTTCTTCCTTGAATCCATACTCTCTTTATACAAGACAATACCATGCTGGCTCTGGCTGTCGAAGCCTGGCACTGCTTGCTGCCTTTAAGTTGTTATTCACCAAAACTCCAAGATCCCTTCCAACAGGGATTCACTTACCACAAGAGCCATTTATAGTATATAGCACAGGATTTTTAAGTCCAAAATGCATCACCTTGCATTTTATCAACACTGAATTTCATCTGCCACTTAGCAGCCCAATGTGACAATCTATCTAATCCCCTGCAAAGATTGCACATCTATTTAAAGTGTCGACAAAGTTTTGTGTCGTCAGCAAACACAGAAACCTTGCTGACAATACCCACTTCCAAAACATTAATAAATAGATTAAATAGAAGCGGCCCCAACACAGAACCCTGTGGCACCCACTTAGCACTTTAGTCCATAATGATGAAGCCCCATTAACAACTACTCTCTGCATCCTATTCTTTAACCAATTTTCTATCCATGTACAAATGTGACTCCCAGACCAACAGACCTTAGCTTATTCATTAGTCGCCTATGGGGGACTGTATCAAAAGCCTTTGCAAATCCAAGTAAACTACATCTACGGCTATACCAAGTCTAAATTTCTACTTACTTCCTCATAAAAGCCAAGCAAGTTAGTTTGACAAGATCTATTCCTCCTAAATCCATGCTGGTTACTACTTATAATGTCAGTCCTTGAAACATACTCTAGAAACATGATCCCTTATTAACTTTCCAGGATCTTCCCCACCACTGAAGTTAAACTTACAGGCCTGTAATTTACCCCGGCTGTGAACGACTACCCTTTTTGAATTTGGAATAACATCAGCCTTTTCCAATCCAGAGGCACACCACCGGACCATGAGGGAATCTGCAAAAATAAGAAACAATGGCCTAGATAAAACTGAACTTAGTCTCCCTAAGTACCCGAGGATGTATTTTACCGGTCCAGGATGTTTATTAATATTAACCTTATTTAATTCTTTCTGTACCATATCCTCGGTAACCAAAGTGCACTTAAATCTTTTATACATTATTGCTACTATACTCTATGATATCTGTACTTGGATCTTCTATAGTGTATATAGAGGGGGGAAAATTATTCAAGACATTTGCTTTATCGCCATCCTCCGTAACTAACTATCCCCATTAATTAATGGTTGCCACTTCTCAGTCCTCATCTTCTTACTATTAATTACTATTAAATTTTTTTTTGGCTTAGGATGTGTTTGGTTCAGCTATCTCCTAACTTCATTTTTAATTTTAGTAGTTTGATTGCTTTCTTACACTCCTTGTTACCAGTTTTTATAATCCCTAAAGGCCTTTCCATTCCCTCGCCCTTAAAGGTTTTAAATGCCTTTTTTCCTTTTCCATTTGCCTCCATTTGAATTCAGCCACATGGGCGCGGATTTTTTTTTTTATCTTATTTCCCAGGGTATAAATTTAGATGTGAACTGGCTTAAAATCCCCTTCAACACAGTCCACTTCTGTTCAGTACCTTTTCCTGATAATACATTATCCCAGTTAACATTCTGAAGAGCTGCTTTTAACCTGAGAAAATTTGCTTTCCCGAAATTATAAGTCTTTGTTAACCCAGCACACTTTTCCTTTCGATAACCAAGTCAAACGCCACTATTTTATGGTCACTATTCCCTAAGCCTCCAGTTACCTTTATATCTATATACACTCCTATATTAGATATTACCAGATCCAACAGAGCTCCTTTTCTAGTAGAAACCTCAACCACCTTATCCTACCAATTATCCTACAGCAAATTCAGGAACTCATCGCCTTTTTCTGTGATGGCAGTTCACTACACCAATCAATCAGGGTAATTAAACACCATTAACAAATAGAATAAGAGGTCGCACCATAGCAAACAGAAGGCTAACTAACAACCACGTTACCAGAGAATCCGACTGTTTACCTATTAGCTACCCCTTGCCTAGCAACTAGAATGTTTACTATCAACTGCCGGTTGCCATAGCAACCAGAATGCTTACCATCAACTGCACGGCTGCCATGGCAACCAGAATGTTTACAATCAACTCATTGCTGATGTCATAGTGACATTACTAAAGAAATGCAACCACACTATTAAAACCCTTTTAACAGAATAACAAGTCACACAAAAAGTACAAAGTTTCATTTTTGGGCCCAAATTAAATCTATGCAGACTTAGGATGCCATGCTGATGCCATAATGACATCGCTAAAAACTGCATCCCGACGTATTGAAACACTTCTGAACAGATATAGAGTAAGAAGTCGCAAAAGTGCATGCTTTTTGGGTCAAAATTTCATTTTGAAAAATGATGATGTCACTGGATGTCATAATGACATTACTAAAAATTGCGCCCACCGCATTTAAACACCATTAACAGATATAGAATAAGAGGTCGCACCATAGCAAACAGAAGGCTAACTACAACCATCAGGTTACCAGAGAATCCAGACTGTTTACCTATTAGCTACCCCGTTGCCATAGCAACTAGAATGTTTACTATCAACTGCCGTTGCCATAGCAACCAGAATGCTTACCATCAACAGCACGGCTGCCATGGGCCATAACAACCGGAATGTTTAATGTCAACTGCCCGGTTGCCATGGCAACCAGAATGTTTACAATCAACTGCTGATGTCATAGTGACATTACTAAAGAAATGCAACCACGCATATTAAAACCCTTTTAACAGATATAGAATAACAAGTCACAAAAAGTACAAAGTTTCATTTTTGGGCCCAATTAAATCTATGCAGACTTAGGATGCCATGCTGATGCCATAATGACATCGCTAAAAACTGCATCCCGACTAATTTAAACACTTCTGAACAGATATAAGTAAGAATGTCGCAAAAGTGCAATGCTTTTTGGGGCCAATTTCATTTTGAAAAATGATGATGTCATGCTGATGTCATAATGACATTACTAAAAATTGCGCCCACACACATATAAACACCATTAACAGATATAGAATAAGAGGTCGCACCATACAAACAGAAGGCTAACTAACAACCATCAGGTTACCAGAGAATCCAGACTGTTTACCTATTAGCTACCCCTTGCCATAGCAACTAGAATGTTTACTATCAACTGCCGGTTGCCATAGCAACCAGAATGCTCACCATCAACAGCACGGCTGCCATGGGCCATAACAACCGAAATGTTTAATGTCAACTGCCCGGTTGCCATAGCAACCAGAATGTTTACAATCAACTGCTGATGTCATTGTGACATTACTAAAGAAATGCAACCACGCATATTAAACCCCTTTTAACAGATATAGAATAACAAGTCACAAAAATACAAAGTTTCATTTTTGGGCCCAAATTAAATCTTGCAACTTAGGATGCCATGTCTGATGCCATAATGACATCGCTAAAACTGCATCCCAACTTATTAAACACTTCTGAACAGATATAGAGTAAGAAGTCGCAAAAGTGCAATGCTTTTTGGCGCCAAAATTTCATTTTGAAAAATGACGATGTCATGCTGATGTCATGATGATGTCATAATGACATTACAAACAATTGCGCCCACACGCATTTAAACACATTAACAGATATAGAATAAGAGGTCGCACCATAGCAAACAGAAGGCTAACTAATAACCATCAGGTTACCAGAGAATCCAGATTGTTACCTATTAGCTACCCCGTTGCCATAGCAACTAGAATGTTTACTATCAACTGCCGGTTGCCATAGCAACCAGAATGCTTACCATCAACAGCACGCTGCCATGGGCCATAACAACCGGAATGTTTAATGTCAACTGCCCGGTTGCCATGGCAACCAGAATGTTTACAATCAACTGCTGATGTCATAGTGACATTACTAAAGAAATGCAATCACGCATATTAAATCCTTTTAACAGATATAGAATAACAAGTCACAAAAAGTACAAATTTTCATTTTTGGGCCCAAATTAAATCTATGCAGACTTAGGATGCCATGCTGATGCCATAATGACATCGCTAAAAACTGCATCCCGACGTATTTAAACACTTCTGAACAGATATAGAGTAAGAAGTCGCAAAAGCAATGCTTTTTTGGGGTCAAAATTTCATTTTGAAAAATGATGATGTCATGCTGATGTCATAATGACATTACTAGAATTGCGCCCACACGCATTTAAAGGGCATGTCCACCCCCAAAACTAAAATTTAACCCCTTACTGGCCACATCAGTAGTTTAAACAAATCCTTACCTACATTCCTGCTCAAAAGTTCCCCTGCTGTGCCCTCCAAAGTCCAGAAACTGCTGTGTAGGAGCAGTGTGTGACTCTGCTGTGCTGAGCTTCCTCAACCTCATCAAGGTTGAGGCATGCTCAGCTGTCAGCCCTCCTGCCTCTTAGCCAATCACGGAACGCTGCCGGTCCCGCCCCTGCTTTCAATTCCATGCAAGCAAGTGCCTGAACACTGCAAGCAGGGGAGGAGGGCAGGTAAGTAAATCGGTGGGACTTTCTTAACATTATATTAATAGCGTTGGGGTGGGGAGCATGCCTACACATTCAAAATTTAAATTTTGGGGTGGACATCCCTTTAAACACCATTAACAGATATAGAATAAAATGGTCGCACATAGCAAACAGAAGGCTAACAAACAACCATCAGGTTACCAGAGAATCCAGACTGTTTACCTATTAGCTACCCCGTTGCCATAGCAACTAGAATGTTTACTATCAACTGCCGGTTGCCATAGCAACCAGAATGCTTACCATCAACAGCAAGGCTGCCATGGGCCATAACAACCGGAATGTTTAATGTCAACTGCCCGGTTGCCATGGCAACCAGAATGTTACAATCAACTGCTGATTTCATAGTGACATTACTAAAGAATGCAACCACGCATATTAAAACCCTTTTAACAGATATAGATAACAAGTCACAAAAAAGTACAAAGTTTCATTTTTGGGCCCAAATTAAATCTATGCAGACTTAGGATGCCATAATGACATCGCTAAAAACTGCATCCCGACGTATTTAAACACTTCTGAACAGATATAGAGTAAGAAGTCGCAAAAGTGCAATGCTTTTTTGGGGTCAAATTTCATTTTGAAAAATGATGATGTCATGCGATGTCATAATACATTACTAAAAATGTGCCCACCGCATTTAAACACCATTAACGATATAGAATAAGAGGTCGCACCATAGCAAACAGAAGGCTAACTAACAACCATCAGGTTACCAAGAATCCAGACTGTTTACCTATTAGCTACCGCTACCCCGTTGCCATAGCAATAAATGTTTACTATCAACTGCCGGTTGCCATAGCAACCAGAATGATTACATCAACAGCACGGCGCCATGGGCCATAACAACCGAATGTTTATGTCACTCCCTTGCCATCAACCAGAATTTTACATCACTGCTGATGTCTAGTGACATTACTAAAAAATACAAAGTTTCATTTTTGGGCCCAAATTAAATCTATGGCAGACTTATTGTGCCAGCTGATGCCATAATGACATCGCTAAAACTGCATCCGACTATTAAACACTTCTGACAGATAGAGTATAGCCCGCAAAAGTGCAATGCTTTTTGGCCAAATTCATTTTAAAAATGATGCATGTCATGCTGATGTCATAATGACATTACTAAGAAATAGCAACCACGCATATTAAAACCCTTTTAACTGATATAGAATAACAAGTCACAAAAAGTAAAAAGTTTCATTTTTGGGCCCAAATGAAATCTATGCAACTTAGGATGCCATGCTGATGCCATAATGACATCGCTAAAAACTGCACCCGACTGTATTTAACACTTCTGAACAGATATAGAGTAAGAAGTCGCAAAAGTGCAATGCTTTTTGGGGCCAAAATTTCATTTTGAAAAATGATGATGTCATGCTGATGTCATAATGACATTACTAAAAATTGCGCACACACGCTTTAAACACCATTAACAGATATAGAATAAGAGGTCGCACCATAAGCAAACAGAAGGCTAACTAACAACCATCAGGTACCAGAGATCCAGACTGTTTACCTATTAGCTACCCCGTTGCCATAGCAACTAGAATGTTTACTATCAACTGCCGGTTGCCATAGCAACCAGAATGCTTACCATCAACAGCACGGCTGCCATGGGCCATAACAACCGGAATGTTTAATGTCAACTGCCCGGTTGCCATGGCAACCAGAATTGTTCTGGTAATCTGATGGTTGTTAGTTAGCCTTCTGTTTGCTATGGTGCGACCTTTTATTCTATATCTGTTAATGGTGTTTAAAGGGCATGTCCACCCCAAAATTTAACTTTTGATATGTGGTAGGGCATGCTCCCCCAGCCCCAACCGCATTAATATAATTGTTAGAAAGTCCCCCGATTCTTACTTACCTGCCCTCTCTCCCCTGCTACAGTGTTCAGGCCCTCTGCTTGCATGGAATTGAAAGCAGGGGGCGGGACCGGCAGCCACGTCCGTGATTGGCTGAGAGGCAGGGAGGGCTGCACTGAGCATGCCTGTCTGGATTCTCTGGTAACCTGATGGTTATTAGTTAGCCTTCTGTTTGCTATGGTGCGACCTCTTATTCTATATCTGTTAATGGTGTTTAAATATTATGACATCATCATGACATCATCATGACATCATCATTTTTCAAAATGAAATTTTGGCCCCAAAAAGCATTGCACTTTTGCGACTTCTTATTCTATACCTTTTCAGAAGTGTTTAAATACGTTGGGATGCAGTTTTTAGCGATGTCATTATGGCATCAGCATGGCATCCTAAAAAAAAAAACCATGCGGTGGGGCTGGGGGACATGGGGGAGCAGAATATTAAGGGGATTAATGCTAGGGGGAGGGATAGTAGAACGGGAGGGAGGGGGAGAAGGGTGCAGTGCGCATGATGGGGGAGCAGAATATTAAGGGGGATTAATGCTAGGGGGAGGGATAGTAGAACGGGAGGGAGGGGGGAGAAGGGCTGCAGTGCGCATGACAAATATCTACCGGAGGCAAGATAGCAGGCAGAGCCCTGCTATCCTCCTGTTGGTTAGTTTTGGGACTTTGGGGGGGGTTTACAGGAGAACCCTATGGAGCTGGGATGTGAGGTAAGGATTAAACTACACTACATGGTGGGGCCAGTAGTTGGGGGGATTATAGTTTTGGGGGTGGACATGCCCTTTAATGATATGAAAGACTAGCAATAGCTATACTTAAAAAGTCTTAAAAGGAAAACTAAACACACATTTTGGCCAAACCTCCTGACTTAAGTCACATACTTCCCAGCCTAATATGGACTGTAACAGGATTGGGCAGAGAGTACTAGTAGGTGTGACCTGCTGTAACAATTTCCTGCAGTAGTTTAGGATTGGGCATGTGCAAATAACACAATGGTTAGCGAGTACACTTTGTGATACTGAAATGCTGGGAAATAACACACCCCATGTTAGAAATGTAAATTTCTTTATAAACAAGCTATCGACTAAATATTATTTTAGATGCAAAATCAATTGAACTTGAAATTGTTAATTTTGGCCACTTATGTGGTCTTTTATAGGCCCCATCATCAGCCAGGCTGAAATATTAGCAGTGTCTCTTTACTTCCTGACTTAAGTTGCCAAATCAAGGGACACCTATTTCAAACAAATAATGCATGGCTAAGTTAGAATGACTGATTCTTGACTGATAGATTACGGATTGATATATATAAAACTAGGTACACACAAGCAGCTATATCAGGCCAACCATGCAATATTTTTGGTTGGTCTGAAATTTCCATTGTATTTTTTTTTCCAGCCAATGTTGACCAATCTTTTAAATAAATAATTTCAAGTTCATGTATAATGTCCAGTCATGTGGTGTCCTATGGACCATAATTTTTTTGCAGCAAAAAACAGTGACTTTTGCTACGACAAACGATATTTCCTGGTCGATGTAGTCGAATGGTGTCTACCTAGCCTTATGGTCAGTGAGATAAGGCAGAAGTTTATGTACAAGCCGTTTAGCTGTTTACAAAATGTTAAGGTGGCCATACACTACAAAAAGGGTTTTGCAATCATAATTGCAATTATAACACTGACAGATACTTTGATAGACAGATGTACAATGGTAATTGTACATAGATATACCATATATATTGTTAGACATTCAATTCAGCGATTAATGTCTAATGTTGTTTATTGTAAGGTTACATTACATTTAATCCAGGGGTGTAACTGCAGGGGCCCAGGCCTCCTGCGAGATTGGAGCTCATGTCCCTGACACACACCCCTCCACAGAAGTCCGCGATCAGCTGTTTAAAAGACCAGAACCAAACTTTCAGTTCCAACCTTTTAAACAGCTGATCGTGTGTATGTTTACGTTATATGAGCGATCAGCTGTTTAATTACAGTTGATCGCAGAGTTTTGGGAAGATGATCACGGGCTCTCTTACCTACCGGGTCCCGAAGTTACGCCACTGATTACACTGAACTTCATATTAGTATTGAATAGTGGCATAAAAAGATTGGAAAAGTTTTATTTTTTGGCCAATGAATGGAAATGTCTACTCGCATGTCAGATTGATCGTAATATCAGCCCAGTGCATGGGAACCTTTAGTGAAAGACAAAGCTGGGTAATAAAACAGCCCCATACCATACAGGACATTCATGTTATCAGCTCATCCTTTAAAGCTGAACACAGAAAGCCTGGTTAGTAATCAGGTGCCTACAATGTTGTACATTACACTGAATTACTAACTAGACCTGCACCATGGATTTCCTTCTTCCATTTGTATTTAGTTATACAGTTGTGTTCAAAATTATTCAACCCCCAATGCTGTAAAGGGTTTTAGGGAATTCAGTGTACATTTGTAATTGTGTTCAGAATGAAATCTTACAAGGGCCTTTTAAAGAACCAAATGCAACTAAAATGACATCAATTGTTTTTGTAATACAGTATTAAATGTTTTTTTTTGTGATTTCTTCATTGACACAATTATTTAACCCCTTAAAGACTACCACTCTTAAGAACAGAGGTTCACTCAAGTGTTTTCGATCAGGTATTGAAAACAATTGTGGATGTCATCGAGCAGCAATCAAGCATAATAAGCACCAATTAGGCAGATTTAAAATGACTGTGATACTTAGCTCCTTCTAGACATTTACTGGTGTGTTTATAAACATGGTGAAGTCAAGAGAATGGTCCAGGAAGACAAGAGAAGTGGTGTTTTTTGTTCACAGGAAGGGCAATGGCTATAAGAAGATTGCAAAGATGTTAAACATACCAAGAGACACCCTAGGAAGCATCATTTGCAAATTCAAGGCAAAGGGCACTGTTAAAACGCTACCTGGTCGTGGCAGAAAGAAGAGGCTGACTTCGACTGCTGTGCGCTACCTGAAGCATAAAGTGGAGAAAAGTCCCCGTGTGACTGCTGAGGAACTGAAAAAAGATTTGTCAGATGCGGGTACTGAAGTTTCAGCTCAGACAATAAGGCGCACACTGCTTAATGAAGGCCTCCATGCCAGAACTCCCAGGTCACCCCCTTGCTGTCTCCAAAGAATAAGAAGAGTCGACTGCAGTATGCCAAGTCATGTGGACAAACCACAAAAGTGTTCTGTGGACTGATGAAACAAAATTAGAAAAGTTTGAAAAGTTTGGGCCCATGGATCAACACTATGTTTGGAGGAGGAAGAACAAGGCCTATGAAGAAAAGAACACCTTGCCTACTGTGAAGCATGGCGGGGAGTCAATCATGCTTTGGGGCTGTTTTGCTTCTGCAGGTACAGGGAAGCTTCAGCGTGTGCAAGGTACCATGAATTCTCTTCAGTACCAGGAGATATTGAAATAAAATGTGATGTAGTCCGTCATGAACCTGAGGCTTGGGAGACGTTGGACCTTTCAACAGGACAATGATCCCAAGCATACCTCCAAGTTCACTAGAGCATGGTTGCAGATTATCGAAGTCACCAGACTTAAATCCGATTGAGAACCTCTGGTGGGACTTAAAGAAAGCAGTTGCAGCATGCAAACCTAAGAATGTGTCTGAACTGGGAGCTTTTGCCCATGAAGAATGGGCTAAGATACCCATAGATCGCTGCAAGACACTTGTGTCAAGCTAGGCTTCACGTTTAAAGGGCATGTCCACCCCCAAAACTATAATCCCCCCCACTACTGGTCCCATCATGTAGTGTAGTTTAATACTTACCTCACATCCCAGCTCCATATGGTTCTCCTGTAGTCCCCCTCCAAAGTCCCAAAAACTGCCCACCAGGAGGATAGCAGAGTCCATATAGGACTCTGCCTCCTACCTGGCCTCCGGGAGAAGTTTGCCATGTGTACTGCAGCCCTTCTCCCCCTCCCACTCCCCCTTGTCCCCCCAGCCCCAACTGCTCTATTTATTTAATCAGAAAATGCCCCAAAATTTACTTACCTCCCCTCTTTACTCCGCCGAAATGAACTCCCGGCAGCCGTGTCCGTGATTGGCTGCCGCTCGGCCAATCACAGACGCGACTGTCGGTCCCGCCCCTCTGCTTGTATTTTCTCGCAAGCAGAGGGACGGCAGCGCGGCGGAGGAAAGAGGGGAGGTAAGTAAAGTTTGGGGCATTTTCTGATTAAATGAATAGAGCGGTTGGGGCTGTGGGGACGGGGAGTAACATATAAAAAATTATTTTTAAAGGACAACTCCACCCTCATAAGAACATCTTTTAGAAAGAATGGCCTCTTTAAAATATGTTGATATATCATACTTTGTCCTATGAATTCATTACTGTATGCCTGCTATGCTTCTGGATGCCTCATGGAAACTGAGCAATTTAGAAACCTGTACTGAGCAGGTACTGAGCCTGGGCATGCTCAGAAGAGGCAGGTTGGGGATTAACATTCAGTCATTGGCTGTGATGTCAACTGTCAAATCCATAACTGACAGTTGCTAACTGGAAGAACCTGGAAGCAGAAACGGGAAACAGGACATTGTGCAGGATTTCAGGTTAGACTTATATATTTCAGATTTCAAACTATTACCGTTTAGGGTTTTGGGGGGTGATTTACCTGTATGTAAGTTTTAATTTTAGGGCGGGACTTGCCCTTTAAGGGTGGACATACCCTTTAAAAGCTGTTATAACTGAAAAAGGATGTTGTACTAAAAATGAATGTCACTTGGGGGTTGAATAAAACTGATAAGGATGAGCACAGAAAAGACATTTGTGGTTATTTCATTATAAATGTTATGTTATATTTGTCTGACAAGTGTCTCTTTGATTTAATTGTAAACAAGATGACTGAAATAATCAAAACCAATGTCAAACTGGCCAAAATACTCAATTTCAGTGGGGGTTGAATAATTTTGAACACAACTGTATAGGAACTCAGCGTCTCCCTGAAGCACGTTATTGCAGCATGTTATATATAGCGACCGAGTTCCGCAACTTGTCCCCTCTCATGCTCCACCCCACTTCCCAAACTTCCTGCAGCCTCTCCCTGCACCAAATGGCAAGGAAACGTCATCCACCCGCAGTAGCTAAGGGGCTTCCCACCGGGGCGGGGCCAGGCTTGTGTGAATTGAACCTTATCATACCCCAACCTCATAAGGTTAAGTAATTGAGCTCCTAAAGCAAAATGATTGTCATGCGCACAGAGGAATGATTTATTTCAGGCAGCAGCTGCTTAAATAGCACCAACCTCTTCATTAGGATCCTGCATCAATACTACAAAGCGCCATGTTCCCAGTCCGCAGGACAATCTGATCCACCAGTCACAAGCTCCAGGCGTTAAACACCGTTATCAATAAACATGCAGCTATTACACAGCAGTGTCCTACTTTGCATTGAGGAGGCCTGACCTGCAAGTCATATAACCAGGGTGTCATGTCCTCCTGTAACAATAAGTGGGAACAGCATAGAATATGAAAGGGGGTGTGTTTATGTAAGTGGGTTGTATTCTACTTCTGGTAGAAGGGCGTGGTCATGCAGATGAAGGGCGTGGCGTGGAGCCGCAGTACCGGTCCGGATCTGAGGCAGTGTCGGGCAGTTGGCGGAGGGATACGCTCTTATAAAGCTGTCCGGTTTCAGTTCACACCCCCAGCACTCTGTAGAGCTGCGTTGACGGAGCAGGTTGTATCTTTAGCCGGATTGTGGAGATTACTGGAGATACCCCCGAGGTTCTTGTAATAAAAACAAGTGTACGCAATGGTAGGTACCGAATGTATTTGTGCTAATTCTCTAGAGGGTTGACCATGACGGCATCTGTTGCTGTTCTGTATGTAACGAGGGTAATGCTTTACGCACCTTGTGCACGAAAACCGGTCAGAGAAGCATTTTCCTTTTAAAGGGCTCGAGCTAACCGATAGGCTGTTACAGCCATGGCTACATCCAGCTAGGTGGGTTCGCCTTATCCGGCAATTTCGCGGGCAAGGGATGCTCGTAATCGCGACATTTGGGCGGGTTTGGTTGCTTAGCGCAGTACAGGTGTTAGATACAGCTTTGCGCGTTCATGTGGACAGCGTCTCTTTTCTATTCTGTGCGACCGACACCCTGTAAGGGCGGGATCCCTAGGGCACAGATGTTGGTCTGGTAAGTAGTTGCTTGGGGAGATAATGTATGGGTAACATGGAGGCTGCTGCAGGATGTAGATATAAGACTTCTGTCCTGCGCTGCTTTTAGGGGGTCGATATTCAAAGGAAAGACTTCGATTGCAAAGTTTTTGCGACAAATGGACTTCACTTTACTGTAGGCTGCGTAGCTGAACACATTTCATGGGTGTGACGGTAATGTCTGTTTCAGGATCAAGTCTAACACGTTAACATGAATGATTGTACAGCGCTTCTTAAGGTATTGCGAGGCACGATGGGAAATTCGCGGACAGTTGTATTAATGAGCCAAGTTTGAGCCAGATGTGTGTAATGCGATTATTGCTTAGAATGAGAAGTTAAATGTAATTTATCCTGAAATATATACATCGCTATGCAGCAGTAGTATTAAAGGCGGAAGCAACTGTGATCGGTTTGTGTGTGCCCATGTGTCATTGTTTTATCTGCCTTCTTGAACTAGGTTGAACTAAGTCATTAACCTCTGCAGTGAAATAGGTAGACAGTCAGTTTGCTTCAGACACTTACAAGTAATGCTAAGTGATTTAAAAAATGTGCAGGAATGATAGAACCACCTCAGGTTACCAGTTGTAATTATGGTATAAAACAAAAAAGCTTGTATCTAATCTTTAAACCTTAAATACTTAAATCTCAAGGTAATATTTGGAAAAAAGCAAACTGATTTACCAAAGCTATTCACTTATCTGTTTAAGTTTTAAACAAGTGATCTTTTAATATCCCATACTGCAAAATAGTTGTACATTTTAAACTCTCATTCAGCAGCCAGAAACGCATATTTTGACTGTTTTATCATAAACAGCGATATTTAAAAATTCTTTGCTTTTTATTTAATGTAGAGAATGTAATGTTTTGCGCATATAAACATGAAGCTTTAGACTCCCAAGTTGTAGTTCAGGATTAATTGCTTTGATACTGAGATTGGTATTTAGCAAAGCAATGTCTTGATACTTATCTGTAGAGAAGAATATTGATTGATGAACCAAAAGGTTTTGATCTTTATTACAGTAGGTGAACACAAGTATCCATTAATGGAGTCTGTCTTCCTTTCAGTTGATTTATGTTCAGTGTGCCAGACTTGCATTTTTTATTCAGCCTTTTTTTTTTTTTTTTTTTTGCAATAACAAGTAATGTGTAAAAATCAGCCAACGTAACAGTATTAAATAGTGTACGGTAAATGTCCATGTGGTCAAACATTTTTAGTGTACATGTGATGCCTACCTGAGTTAATCCAATGGGAGGTAAATCTGAAGTTGTAGGGACTTCTGAATTCAAATGACAATACTATCTGTTATGGCAACTTTCAGTATTCTAATATACATCTTATTCAGTCCTCTTTTTCATAAAACTTCCCAGTGAACCTGTCATTTGAAGAAGGGGGCACTATCCCCTGAAACATTGGGTTTTGGTGTTTGTTTTGAAATAAATACCATTTCACTTTGGAGTGCAACTTCATCCATAAGCTTTTACAGATATCCACTTCCATTGGAAGTGGAAAGCACCTCTTGGGAGTCGGCACCCACGCTGGTTTGTCTGCATATGGGATACAAGATTGGGTCTGCACACCATACAAAATGTCTTCATGCTGGGTGTGTAGTGGTGGTAGTATCTGCTACCACAATAATACATGTAGTCCAAGGTTCCACTGCACACGTCTCCAACAATAAATACTTGTTGGATCAATTTTTTAGTGGCTGTGTGATGCCTTTCTTAAGATGCAAAAAATCGCAAGTGAACAACAATCTAAAAAGGCCATGATGTGACCTTAGTGTACAGTCCTGCCAAGGTAACCAATCTGTGTAAAAACATGTATAAATATATTATAAATAATCCCACAATCCCTAAATGTCTAATATTTCAGAATATATAGCTAAAAAGCAGTTTGTATATTGGAATTACGTGTAAGGTAATATGTATTGCAAAGTGCCAAAGATATATAAATAGCTTAAAAAGCTAAAAGTACAAAAGACATTGTGAATATATGTTGGAACCCTTCAAATTTCTACATATTATAGAGAAGGTTAAAAGTAAATTCAGTAAGGAAACCTGTAAATGACAAGGCCTTTGGGATATACCACCTGAAGTGTGTATATCCAGTGCACCTACTTGTGTAATAGGAAGGTTTCTAGATTTCCCCCTTTTTGGTTTGGTGACAGTACCTTGTAGCCCACACACCTGGTGTTTGAAGTCCAGAAAGTTTTGAAACTTGAGTTTTTTGTACTGTTTCCTTTTCTTTAGGTCCTCGGTTTTTAAAAGTTCCTGTGCAACTTTAATCGTGCTCCTGTGTTTTTGAAAGTGTTTTGAATTGTTGTGCCTACATAAATATTGAACAGCGGCATTTTAGGATGTAGTAGTAGTCGGTAAAACACGTATAGAGGCCATTAATTATGTATTGCCATTGTTTTTGACACCCATATAATCACCCTGTATAATGGAATTGCATACATTGCAATTAACATTTATAGCACCCTTTCATTTTGAACACTTTTTTTTTTTTTTTATTATTCTCAACAATATTTTTCTACATGGTCAGCTTGTACCAGCTAGGTGTGTAGTGATCTGCCTATTTTATACACACACTAGGGATTTGTTCAGGTTTCTTCTAATGGCTCGTCTTGACCAATCAGGTCCCAGAACCTTTTTTTTTTTTTTGTATAAACTCCTAAGCCTATAGAGTACTCCTGAACAAATAGTACCTCAAGCATGTGTGTATCGGACGTATGTGTTTCAGTAAGTCTGTTACAGGTTTGTGTGCATAAGGACCTCTGGTATTCCAGTGAATCTTCCATTTACACATCTAGAAGACCATTCCACAGTTTAATGGGATGTACAATTAAACTATTTGCATATATTAACATCCCCACAGAAGTGCCTCTTCAATACATTATCAACTTGTCTACACACCACAGCACCCCTATTACCCATAGTTAATTGATTTTCCCTAAATTATTTTCAGTTTCAAGCTTTTCTTTTTTGTATATGAAAAATCAACTGTACTTTTTAGTCTAAATGTTGTCTTACTATTGCTTTAAAAAGTGCTAAAACGATGAAGAAAACTACATAATAATCTCTGTAAAGATGCATGCTATTGCTAAAGAACAGAACCTTTTTTGAATTGGTTTTGCTAAAAAGAAATACAGGAAAAGCTTATCCATGTAAGCTTGATGTGAAACTCAATTGAAACTGATGTAATAAAATAATGGTTTTAACTTTTGTGGTACTTAAATGCAGCTTTTAATTTTAGGAAGGACAGTGTTTCTTTTCCACCAGTCTTCTGTGCAATTTGACCAATGTCGGCACTAAAAACGGTCTGGGCCAATCATTGTTTATGCCCTGCGAGACAAAATACTAAAATGTATTAAGGGGAGCATCTACACTTTTTAGATGGTCTTGTTGGCCGGCATGAGCTATGTACGCATTTGATAAGACTGATGGATGCAAATGTCTAAAAGCCTGGTGGTTTGCCTCCTGATGTGTCCTTGTTCAAATGTTGAAGATTTGCGGTGTATGGCTAGCATAAGTCTTTGGAGTTTAGCTTTTTGTTATTAGGGCAATAATGATTAAATTTAAACTTTCTTAGAAATCTGACTGGATTGGTAAGCGGACATTAATTGTGCTGATGCCCTTGCTGGTGTCAACAGACTCCACTGAATGATACCAAGATGTTGTAGATCAAGATAAGAACCTAAACCAGGGCTGCTATAAATGCCACCAATGTAGTAAAAGCACTGTATACCCCCAAAAATGTCTGATTACACAGCTGGCAAGCTACTGCCATCGAATTGCTTTGCTGTGACTGAATTTCCATCCGTTGTATTGTTTACTGCATTCAATGGGGTACCACTGGGGGGAAATGTAGTTTGTTTTTGTTTTTTCACATAACTTAATGGTTTTTTTTTTTTCTTATAGGCCGATCAGCTGACTGAAGAACAGATTGCTGGTAAGTTTCATCCCTATATAATGTCCTAAGTAAACATAATGCTTGTGGTAAGCCTGAAAATTTGTCCTCCTGAATTCAGATTGAAATGACGTAGCCTAGCTTCGCTGGAAGGGCTGCATCCATCTGAACTTGACGGTTCAGTTCTGCAGCATTAGTCGATCTAAGCTTAAAGTTCAAAAAATAGTTCTGCATGATCAGAGCTGTAGAGGCATGTAACCTAAAAATAGTTGCACGTTAAGTGTAAAATAAGTGCTAAATGTATATGCCTAATTCTTTACATTATCTTTACAGAATTTAAGGAAGCTTTCTCCTTGTTTGACAAAGATGGAGATGGTACCATAACCACCAAGGAACTTGGAACAGTTATGAGATCACTTGGACAGAACCCTACAGAGGCTGAGCTCCAGGATATGATCAATGAAGTAGATGCTGATGGTAAGTGTAGGATGACTGTTTTCACAAGAACTACTTGCATCTTATAGCAAGTGTTAATAATTTAGTTACCCATTCACTAGGAATACTGAGTTTGGCGGGGACATTCTTTTGAGGTTGGGAGCCTGTTGGACAACTTTAGTAATTTTGATTTTTAGGTAGTATGTTTCACAGACCTTGAAGAAAAAAACTTCAATCAGGTTATTGCAGTGTGTGAATCTAAAAGTGCATTGTCAGAATGCTGGGATTTGTATTATTGAAATTTTTGACAGCTGAGTCATGTGGTACTAGATATCACAATATTCTCTTATATTCTGATCAAAATGTAAAATCCATGTATCCAAATGTACTTAAATATATAAATTGCCTGGTTTTTTTGTTTTGCTCCTACAGCAGTGATATTGCCTATTTGCTACTACCATGATGGTTTATTATATTGTAATTTTAAAAAAAGAATGGTTTCAAAAAGGATCTTGATGTTTGTAAAAAGTCCTAGTTTGACTCATTTTTTTTTTTTCCTCCCCCCCCCCCCCATATAAAGGCAATGGCACAATTGACTTCCCAGAATTTCTGACCATGATGGCAAGAAAAATGAAAGATACAGACAGTGAGGAAGAAATCCGTGAAGCATTCAGAGTTTTTGATAAGGTATTGCTTTGCTTACCTTTTTGTTACAGGATTTGTTATGTAATATTTAGTTTGGTTTATTTTGAATTTGAAATTCTTGACAGACTTTTTTTTTTTTTTTTTTTTTTTTTTTTTTTTCTCTTCTAGGATGGCAATGGATATATTAGTGCTGCAGAGCTACGCCATGTAATGACTAACCTAGGAGAGAAATTAACAGATGAAGAAGTAGATGAAATGATCAGGGAAGCAGATATAGATGGTGATGGTCAAGTCAACTACGAAGGTAACCTATTTTTTTCTGTTTATTATTTCTGTTAAAATGAAACTTTGTCCGTGAGGTATGACAAAGTTCTTTTTAAGGATGTCTACCCCAAATCCAAAGGTCTGTAAAGTTTACTTGCCTTTCCCCTGTTCCTGAAGCGCATAATTTCATTTTTCTGGTATGCCCTGGTCCTAGTCTTTTCTGTAAGCTAGGCTTTTAGAGCCTTTGCTGGAATGCAGTCATAGGGAGGGATATTGTTGTTATGCCCTATTAGGTGGATTACTTGTGGGCGTTCAGGATAAAGGATCATGTCTGCCATAAACTTACGTAATATATTTTGTCCTATTGGTGAAACTAAATGAGGAAATTGCATACAACATCCAGGGAATGCTGGGAGGGGCCTCTTAAAGGGCAATATACTCTCCTCCTCCTCCATAGATGCATAGTACACAGGGTGAGGACCTTAATAGAAGTCCTTCATCTCTGGGTACTTTACCCAACTGCTGGAATACTTACTGAAAGTCTCCTTCAGCAATCTGCTTCTACCTTCCCCTGTATAATTGTCCTTTTTAATGTCCGTTTCTCTTTAAAGCAAATGGTAGTACAATGGGGAGAATATTTATTTGACCATTTTTGACCACTGCTTTTCAACCTTTTTAGGGTTGAAACTGGTTAAAGGATAAGTGCACTGTAAAATCAAGATGTTTATTTGGAAGCTGCAGCTTTAAAAATACCGTTGCCATATATATATATATTTTTTTTTTTTTACCTATTCCCCTCCAGAGCCTAGCTTTGTGCCTTGGAAGTTGCGGACATCTTGTTACTGGTTTGCTGAATGTTAAGCTCTGCCCTCTGAGATTTCCTCTGCTTTCTCCTGCTTGAGCCTCAAACAATAATGCTTGTGAGTTCCGTGCACATGCACGGAACTCACAGGCATTACTGTTTGAGGCTCAAGCAGGGGAGTGCGCGGAACTCACAGGCATTACTGTTTGAGACTCAAGCAGGAGAAAGCAGAGGAAATCTCAGAGGGGCGGAGCTTAACATTCAGCAAACCAGTAACAAGATGTCAGCAACTTCCAAGGCACAAAGCTAGGCTCTGGAGGGGCATAGGTAAAAAAAAATATTGCAACAGTATTTTTAAAGCTGCAGCTTCCAAATGAACACAACTTGATTTTACAGTGCAATTAATGTTGGTTTGACAGTGTGATCAGTTGTAATTTCTGAAACGTCTGTTGCTTCTTACATTGTACACTGAACTAGTTAGGGCTAGACCACACTGTTTTCTCAAGCGTAATTATCACACTTGCGATCCATAAGCACGTGAGAATCGCATAGTAGTACATATCATGTGTTTGGAGACATTGCATGGGCTGCAATCCATTTTTAAAATGCATTTAATCATTTTTGCAGAACACATGCACTACAATTGCACAAATTACAGCGCAAACTGACGTAACGCTTGTTGCCGTCCAGAATAGCGTGGCTTCAGCCTAAAGGATTATTCTGTTCAATTCTGCTTGGCTATTGGGACGTGATAGGATTACCACTTTATTTCTGATCATCCATATTTTTTGACGGGTTAGTCCTAGATTTGTAGGCATGGTCCACGGCTCTGTTGCCACTCATCTGGAGTCCTTGCCATAAAGCAGACCATTTACACAGTCTAGCTAGTATACTGTGATGCCCAGCAGATTTGAATGAATGTTAGTTACCAGAGGGCAAATATTCAAATCTAAGCCTGTTTTTGAAACAAGGTTATACTTTAAACAGTTTTCTCCAAACAAGTTAAGGTTAAACAAAGAGAGCCTGTATTCTCCTTTTTAAAGTTGGCCTCTGATCATGTTTCAAACAGCAGCATGTTGGAAATTAACACTTTGTGCTTCCAGTGGTTTACATCACTGCTCCTCCTTTATGCCAGGTGTCTAAGCGTACTCGCTGAAGATTTAATGCTGGGAAATACAGGACGTTCCTGGGATTGATTGATGTCCTCTTTGCCCACTCCCAAAGCTACTGGGAGCAGTAAATGCTGCAGCACCATAACTTGTTGGGCTGTAGTGTGATATGTACACTGAAAAACTAACAATTTTATTAGATAGCTGTGGTTATAATGTGAATGTGTTTTTTTTTTTTTTTTGTTTTTTTTTTTTTTTTTTAACCTATTCCCTTCCCACCCTCTACCTTCCGTGTTAGTTCTTGCTGGCTTCCTCCTCCATGGTAATGTGGCTCCTAGGACTGCCCCCATTGTGAATTGTGCGCAGCTGGTGACTTAACAAGGGCGTAGTGACGTCGTCAGCGTGTGCGTAGTAACATTCCAGGTGCATGTGCAGTTACGTCACCAGCTGCATGCTTTGACATCACTGAGCGTGCAGTCATGTGCCACAAGCAGCAGCTAGATTCTTAGACCACCCTCTTTTTGGTTTGGCCGTCCACATCTCGTGGGGGACAGAAGGAAGCCAGCAAGAACGAACACAAGGTATGGGGTGGGATGGGAATAGGCCAAAAATATAACACACAATTCACATTATAGCCACAGCTATCTAATAACATTAAGTTAGTTTTTCAGTGTACGTATCCTTTAAAGTTATGCCTGCAGGCGTTATTTTATATGCTTTCATTAATAGCTTTAACACCTGTTGGGGGGGGGGAAGCTTTTTGACAACCTGATTGTTTCACAAAACCAAGATGTCAGGTGTAGCTCCTTTCCGCCCAGGGCCTGCAAGATGTGTCTTATTGGACACTTTCCATTTATGGGAAAATTAATGGGTATGTCAATCAAAAAAGGTGGTTACTGAAGAACAGGAGGTAAATGCACTCTTACCTCCCTCCCGTTCTTCAGTAAATCTTACAGGAGAGAAGACACTTGCCTACGGACCCGCTCCAGCGAAAAAATTCCCCGACGCATCTCCAGTCCTTTCTGTACGAGCATGCGCACACAGTGCGAAGGAGCGAGGACACGTCTGAGACTGCCAGTGAAGTCGGCGCTGGGGCAGGTAAGTGTCTTCTCCTCTCCTGTAAGATTTACTGAAGAACGGGAGGTAAGAGTGCATCCTGCTCTTTAGTAAATCAGATAGAAACCAAATTACTTTTTTGATGGACATACCCTTTAATTTGGATTCACAGCAAGCAGTGTGTTACCTGCCCATGGGTCCTCACCCTGAATAATCTTAATGGGAAAAGGTGGGCTGTAGTTTTTTTTTTTTTTTTTTTTTTTTTTTTTTTTTTTTTTCCCTTTAAAGTATGTATACTTAAATTTCTTTGCCTTCTATTAATCTCTAATGAATTATCGACTGAACAGCAGGTACAATTTTAAATTGAAACATTCATTTGAAGTGTTAGTAACTATCATTTTGTTTTAAAATATTTTCAGAATTCGTACAGATGATGACTGCAAAATGAAGACTCCTCACCTCTTTCCCCTCTAGAAGAATCAAATTGAATCTTTTACTTACCTCTTGCAAAAATGTTCATTTACTCATTCTGTTTCTGTATAGCAAAACTGAATGTCAAGAAATACCTTCTGTCCACAAAAAAATCTGCATGTAATGGTTGGTGGTCCTGTTCCCAAAAGATCAGTCTAAACATCAGTTGTACGGTATATAAATACTTGTACTACCTTAAACAGCAAGGAAGCACTTAGTGGACTCCTTACGTTCCATTTGCTAATGATTACTCCACTGTTTGGGCTGGCCAGTTTTACATGCATGCAGCTTGACAATTGAGCACAGTCAGACCTTTGTATTTAAACCAAATGAAAAAGAAAAAAAAATCCACTATCTGGTGGAGTCTTTTAATTTGTAGTATGAATTGTCATAGCTGGTTTAACTTTAAATTTGGTTTATACCTCAGGATGGTATGCAGCAAAATGGCTGAAGGATGCAAATTGTGAGAAGCCCCTAATGGTCGAATGGTTCTTTTGTACTGGATGTGCTCCAAATTCTTAACTATGGATGGCATGTCTGTTCTAATATTGGTTTAACATTGTTTGCATTGCACTAAAGTGAAACGGGTTGTCAGGCTGTTACTGTTCACAAAAAAGTAAGAGAATCCTTCAAGTGGAGCATTTTGGACTCATTTTTAAATCTTCTGTACCAGACTTGGAGCCGGCAGCATAACCTATACCCGCATAGGATTTCAGCACAACAATCAACATGGCTGTTCGAAAATATCTATGTCCATTCCAAGTTGTAAATGCTAGTTTTTTTTTTTCCAATAAAAGACCATTATAGTAATTTTTGTTGTAAAACTTAATTTATTCATCCATGTCATTTTTATTTTCATTGTCACACTAGTTGAGTCATAGTTGCATCTGTAATGTCTTCTATCTATCCCTGTTTATGTAGTAATGATACCTTTGTTGTAATTAAGGCTGTTGCAACGTGTAAACCTTTTGCTGTTGGATGTGTAATGATGCCTTGCACTGATGCTTTCAACATCAAAGGTTGTGCTGTACATAACCATGCTTTGTTTTAACAAATGGTTTATAGTTTTTTGCAGTGTCTGATGCAAGCAGGTTGTATTCTTTCTATAGCTTTGAATTCTGTGGAGTTTTATTTTTTTTTAAAGGCTGTAGGCACTGCACATTACATTCTTTTTTTTTTTTTCTTTTTTTTTTTTTTTTTTTTTTTTTTTTTTTTTTTTTTTTTTTTTTTTGCATGCACAAAACCGTACAGACCTGTAATGGCACATTTTAGCTGTAAACTAAAGTTGTTTCATGGAATAAGTATGTGAATCCTAGGTATTAAGAGGTGTTTAAGCCTAGTTGCGCTTTTTTATTGAACTTTTTCCAGCTAAAACCCCATACTTGCTCTGATTTATTCCCATTAACGATATTTGTTAGTGTGCGGGTGTATGGGGGAGGAGTTTTTTTGGCTAAAGGCAGCTTTGATTGTGGGTGTAATTCAGACAATGTTTTTCCATAATTGTATATCCCTGGAGTTCATTCAGCATACTCTTATCACATGTTCTGATGTGTATTAATTCATTTACTTGAGTTTTGGGGTAAGATGGTATAGCTAGAATTTAATGCATCTGCTAGAGGCAGTGGTTTGCTGGTTTTGATTTTTGGTGATAAATAAGGGATTGACAACTAGCTAAGTTTAGTAAACACTGTAAAATGCATGCAGTTTCCTACTGTATAAAGTTGTGATAAACACTATATATATATTTTTATTCCTACTGAAGTGTACAGCTGCATTAGTTTTCCTTCCCTCTAAATGTGTCCAGTGAGACTTGTCTATTAGGACATATGTAATGCAGAACACCATATTAAAGACAAACTTTTCCACCACAATTTATAATTTATCTAGGGAGCATACATTTCATCTGTATGTGGTTAATAGAACAGCTTTTGGAAGTACCTATAATAAATATATAATACCAATGGCTAAAATAGTTAGCTTGATAAGTGGTTCCACCGGTTGCATTTGAAAACATTTTAAAGACGGATAGTAAAGCTTGTTCTACTGTAATTTGGGCCTACTAAAACCATTTGGGATAATCACCATGACTGTTATGAACAGAATGCCAAAGACCAGGGGAGTGTGGGACAGTGGGAGTTTAAGGCCCTAAAAATGACCAATGGTTTGAACTGCCTTTTTGGCATTAACAAAGTTAGAGATGCCTTCTCAGCTTTGGGCCTTTTTTTGCTATTTCACAGCCTTTAAAGGTTAGTTTTCTTTAGGATTTTTTTTTTTTTTTTTACAAGTGCATTAGTGTGGGTGTGTACTGCAGTGCTAAACTTCTCCTTGCCTTCAATAGAGCCTGTGGTAGTTAATTCTGCTCACACTTTTGAATGAAACCTGCTAAGCCTTCTGGGGTGGGGAAGACCTGGAATAGCATAAAATGGCTGTCATGTATTGCAAATTAAACTAATAAAGCCAAATTAAAATCAAATTTCAGTTTGTGTTTATTAACAAAGCCTAAATTTTTATTTTTTAGTTTCTTTACAGAATAAAGGTATTGATTTAACTGCATAAATCAAATATCTTAAGTTTGTATATCTACATTTTCCCTAGATGGCCAACACTAATGGTGTACTGCAGTTTCTCGAACAACATGTAAGAACCAGAGGTGTGCCTTACATAAACCAGTCTATTGTGGAGTCCTCTCCCTAAACATTTACCTATACTACCAAAGTTTGTACTAAAATACTTCAATAAAAAATAAGTAAATTAAATATTTTCACTATTCAGTTTTGATTTATTTGTCTTACGAAAAACATGTATTGGTAATGAATATTTGAATAATGTAGTAAATTTAACTAAATATGCTGTACAAGTTAACCAGATTTCCTGTATGCACATATATATTTCTTGGGTGTCTTTGGCTAAAATATATTTGGGAAGTGAACTTTGATTTTAGTAGTTTCATTTGTAATGGGGTGAGGGAATTTAGGGCACGGCCACACTGTAACGTACTGGCTATTTGATCACCATTATGGTAACTCATGCGATTTGCAAAATTTGGATGGCATGCATTGCCAAAACGGATTCGTAACAGATCAAATTGATGGATTCCTATCTTCAGACTTTTGTCCTGTTAGTAGTGTGTGTGGAACTGAAGGTATTTGGGGGGGGGGGGGCATACAGCTTGGTAAGTTTGTAATTGACCAAGCGGTATTTGAGGCTCATCTAGCGCAAGCATTTGATGTCCAGTAGATTATTTTAGTCTTTAGTGTGGCTGTACCAAATACAAAAAAAACTATGGTGTAGACCAAGGCTGTGCACACAGTAAGATGCATTTTTTTTTTTTTTTTTTTTGTTCATCCAATGTGTGTCCGAAAGCTTTTTGCCTGTCTGAGACCAATACCAATAAATTAGTCGATCGTGTGGTCTCCTATGGACCACATGATCGGTTGCGGCAAACTGTCCGCCGCAGATACTTGGGTCACGACTGGCTGATTTGTCCCGCTCGAAAGTGTGAATAGTCTGTTGGGACAAAGATTATACCATGTGTACCCAGCCTAAAAGGGCATGTTCATCGCTCAAATGAAGAAAGATGTAAATCCTCTCCCAAAACAAGTTAAAAAGCTGACCAATATTTGACTAAACTGCCATGTAGCAAAATGTTCTTCTCAGTGAGTCAACCAGTCCCTGCTGCTTTCTTAACCTTAAATAAGGACTGTGACATGCTCCTAGCTTAAAATATTTTGGCCATATTGTAGCTCACCACTGCCCACCCCTAACCACTGAGTTAGATCTGTAATAAAAGGTTCTGAATCACACTTAAAGCCCTTCGCACCTGCCTGCAGGCATAGCTGCCAGTCTGGCCCTGCTCTGCTGCTTCCGGTTAGCAGAGAGCCAGAGAAGACAGCCACAGAGCTGTCAGTATGATTCGGAACCTTTTATTACAGATCTATAGCGGCCATGGGGGTGGACATACCCTTTATAGCTTCTGCGTGCTTTAGTTAAGTAAAGCCGAAAAGGCAGACTAGCCAGCAATGGATCGCGTTCGCGGGTAAGTTTTGCTATCGTGGCTCCTGTTAGATTAATGTAAAAAAGGAATAGTTTGCTTTATTCCTTTTACCCTTTCAAAGACATTAGGGGTCCTGCAAACAGGAAGAAATAAAAAGCATTTACTCGCAAAGAGAAAGAAAGCACTAGATGGGCAGATTATGGTCATTGAAATAAGAAAATAGACAATTTTTTTTTCTTAAAAGCATATATTTGTGCATTTTGCCTTTATCTGGAGTCAGTGCAGCCCAGCTAATTACAGTAAAGGGCAACTGTCTCCAATCACATCTTAACTTAAAATTTGTGAGAAGTTACAGCTGGAAAGGTTTAGCCATTTATCCAGCCTCTGCCTGTACTTAATATGCTTCCCTTTTCAACTTTTTAGCGACTGGTGTGGGGCATTTGCACCCAGACCATCGAAAGGAATTCATCACCCATTTCTTATATGCTGCTGTATGGATTGATATCAGATGACAGGTCCGGGGCACGGGCACGGGCACCCAGACCACTTGCTTAATATTGCGAGTAAGAGATTTGTTCAGGTTGTATTGTAAAATGCACATTTTCCCACAGGTAAATGCATTGCTTTCCAGTAAATCTGGGGCTTACCTTCCAACATGACCCTTTTAATTGGTAAACAGCAGAAGTTTGCAGTAATTCATGACCTGCAAACTGTATTTGGCCTAAGGAATAGGACAGCCATCTAGCAACAACTGCTGGGCATAGGCAGGGCCGGATTAACCATAGGGCAAATGGGGCAATTGCCCTGGGCCCCCACCACCACCGGATTGTTTTTTCTTAGTTTTGAAACACCAAAAAAAAATCCGAAACACCAGACCCATACAATCACCTACTGTAGTTTAAGGAGCAGGCCCGCCATTAGGTAAGTACAGTCAGTACTCCTATACTGGGCTTTGACCCACTAGTGCAATATGCTATGCACCAGTGTTCCACTTTCCCAGTTACCCACCAGTGCCCTATGCTATCCACCAGTGTTCCACTTTCCCAGTTACCCACCAGTGCACTATGCTATCCACCAGTGTTCCACTTTCCCGGTTACCCACCAGTGCACAATGCTATCCACCAGTGTTCCACTTTCCTGGTTACCCACAAGTGCACAATGCTATCCGCCAGTTTTCCACTTTCCTGGTTACCCACCAGTGCACAATGCTATCCACCAGTGTTCCACTTTCCCAGTTACCCACCAGTGCCCTATGCTATCCACCAGTGTTCCACTTTCCCGGTTACCCACCAGTGCACAATGCTATCCACCAGTGTTCCACTTTCCCGGTACCCCACCAGTGCACAATGCTATCCACCAGTGTTCCACTTTCCCGGTTACCCACAAGTGCACAATGCTATCCGCCAGTTTTCCAATTTCCTGGTTACCCACCAGTGCACAATGCTATCCACCAGTGTTCCACTTTCCCGGTTACCCACCAGTGCACAATGCTATCTGCTAGTGTTCCACTTTCCCAGTTACCCACCAGTGCCCTATGCTATCCACCAGTGTTCCATTTTCCCGGTTACCCACCAGTGCACTATGCTATCCGCTAGTGTTCCACTTTCCTGGTTACCCACCAGTGCACAATGCTATCCACCAGTGTTCCACTTTCCCGGTTACCCACCAGTGCACAATGCTATCCACCAGTGTTCCACTTTCCCGGTTACCCACCAGTGCACAATGCTATCTGCCAGTGTTCCACTTTCCTGGTTACCCACCAGTGCACAATGCTATCCGCCAGTTTTTGCACTTTCCTGGTTACCCACCAGTGCACAATGCTATCCACCAGTGTTCCACTTTCCTAGTTGCCCACCAGTGCACAATGCAATCGACCAGTGTTCCACTTTCCCGGTTACCCACCAGTACACAATGCTATCCGCCAGTGTTCCACTTTCCCGGTTACCGACCAGTACACAATGCTATCCACCAGTGTTCCACTTTCCCGGGTTACCCACCAGTACACAATGCTATCCACCAGTGTTCCACTTTCCTGGGTTACCCACCAGTGTTCCACTTACCCGGTTACCCACCAGTGCGGTGTTCCACTTTCCTGGTTACCCAGCAGTGCACAATGCTATCCACCAGTGTTCCACTTTCCCAGTTACCCACCAGTGGCACTTCTACTGCTCTAATCTCCACCGATTTTACATAACTTGCCTGAGCTGCAGCAGGAGGTCATAGGCAAAGATTCAGAGTCAGAGATATTATCTATCTATCTATCTATCTATCTATCTATCTATCTAATCTATCTATTATCTATCTAATCTATCTATTATCTATCAAATATATCTATACATCTATTATTTATCTATCTAATCTATTATCTATCTATCTATCTATCTATCTATCTATCTATCTATCTATATATCCACTTATTATCTAATCTATTATCTATCTAATCTATCTATTAGATAGATTAGTACACAATGCTATCCACCAGTGTTCCACTTATTATAATTATATAATTCCACTATATAATAAATGGGTAATCTTTCATTACCCATTTATTATATGCTGCTGTATGGATTGATATCAGATGACAGGTTGGGGGCACGGGCACCCAGACCACTTGCTTAATATTGCGAGTAAGAGATTTGTTCAGGTTGTATTGTAAAATGCAAATTTTCCCACAGGTAAATGCATTGCTTTCCAGTAAATCTGGGGCTTACCTTCCAACATGACCCTTTTAATAATAGTAATTTAGTAATTCATGACCTGCAAACTGTATTTGTCCTAAGGAATAGGACAGCCACCAAGCAACAGCTGGTGGGCATAGGCAGGGCCGGATTAACCATAGGGCAAATAGGGGGGATTACTGCAAACTCTTCTTTGTCCCACGGGAGGTAGCCACCTAGCAACAGCTGGTGGGCAGTGTAGCACTTACCTGGTTGTCGCTGTCGCGAAGGCCAACCTCTCTGGCTCTGTAGGACGCCAGTAATGTTTCAAAAATGTCCGGTCGGATGACCATCTGGCCACTGTAAGGATAGTGTGTAAGGGCAACCATTTCGATGCTGCTTTAGTAGATGCAGCCCCTCTAATGGAATGAGGACAGAATACTGAGAAGCCTATCCCTGCCAAAACCATAGCTTGTAGTATCCAACCTCTAATAGTTTTGGAACAGGCTGGCTTAAATGGTGGCCTGGATGTTATAAATAACTCAGGGCCTCACCCCTGTCTACGGCCGATAGTTGTAGGTATTGTTTCAGGTGGGAATCTATACATAAGGGGGGAGCTTGGGTATCACTTGGTAGATCGATCTCTACCAGATCTGGGGAAATATGGGGCATCTTGGTCTTCCCTTAGAGAATGATATATGCCCCAACTGGTGTGAAGGACATTCAAGGTTCATAGGATCTAGCCGCGAAGACGAAGGCTAGTAAGCAAGCCAGCTTTATGCCCAGGGTACGGAGGAGAAGGGACGGTAAGGACCATGTATGTAAGTGTCTCAGTAGTATGTCTATGTCCCAAGTTGAATTGTATCTGGGGACTGGAGGTCGGGAAAGGGAACCTTGTGTATATTGAATGCGTTGTGAGACCATCCCGGTGAGATGGTGAATCTCAGTGCTGATCCGTAGGATTTCAATGTGGAAGATGATAATCCTTTGTGAAATATGTATGAAAGGAATTCCAAAGCTGCCCATAGTGCCTGGGGTTCTTGAAATTGTGTTTGTTTATCGCTGAACTAGCTTAAGTATTCTGAGATAAAAATTTTGTACCTCAAGATTGTGTTTTTACCCAGTGATGAGTTTATAAGTGTATTGGAGTTCATTGACAACTGTTGGAAGCTGAAAAATTTACTTGAGCTGCAATCCACATTAAAAGGCAACTGTGGTCTCAAAACAAGTTATGGTTCAATGAAAGCCTGCAGTATTTCCATTAAAATGAGCCGAAAATCACATCTCTGGCTGGAGCCTGTGAGAAATTACAATGGGGTCAATGTTCAAACTTCCTGCTTCCAGTAGGTTGAGTGACATCACCTTACCTCTGCCCCACCCATTCGCCCCAGGGGAGAAGCATGCTCAGTTAGGACTTAATGTTGAGGAAAACAGGAAGTGCTTGGGGAAAAAATTGACAGTTGAGAAGGGGAGCCTATTAATGCAGACAGAGGTTGGTCACATGGCTACAAGCTGGTCACATGGCTGAAAACAGGAAGTCTTCAACCAGGAAGAAATATTGCTGAGCTTTCCAGCAATAACTTATCACAAATTTTATCTAGAGATATGATTTATGTTTTATTTTGAAGGTATAATGGAAGGCTTTTTATATAATCCAAAACTAATAATTCAAACTAGTTTGAAAGAATTCGAGACCACAGTTGCCCTTTAACTGTGGCAGCTTGAACAATAGATCCTGGGACCCCTGGAAGCACTCCGCTGTCATTCCTAATGGCCTGCCACTATTAGAGGATGTATGTGGGAGAACCAAGGCCGATGGCCATACTGGGTATACTAGGACTAAGTCCCCACTTTGTCTGTAACTATCTTGTGAAGGACTTGGGGTATTAGGGTAGGGGAAGGAAATGCATATAGGGGAGTTACATCTGTCCATGAAAAGAAGAGTGCATCTGCTCTGCACTCATTCTTGGACCACTGCCTTGACACAAATATCTGTTAGTGCCGAAGTTTCTGTAGTAAACAGGTCTATGTGTCTGGTGCCAAATTGTTGGTTTATGAGATTGAATATGGGGCCATATTTATAAAGCCGCGATACCACTGGTTAGTTAATTTACGATCGCGGTCGTAAACTACTGCAATGGTATTCTATGGGGAGCGTAAATCTACGATTGCGTTATCGTAAATTTACGATTGTTAAACCGATCGTTAATCTCCAATCGGTTTAACAATTGTAAATTTATGATACCGACTGTCAATCAAATCTGTGACGTGATTCTCTTTCCTGCTCAAGTCCCTCCCTCCTCCCTGCTCTGTTACAAACATAGAGATAAGAACATTAGCAGGGGGGGGAGATGTAGCTTTGACTGCAGAGATAAGGCTGCACTTGACCCCCCTTCTTCATAGCTTTCACTGATTGATGAGAGAGATCGTATTGTAGTAGTGACTGTAGTGTTCTCCCTTCTCTTCCGTGTCTCCAAGACAGCTTGCTTTCTATTGGCCACTATGTGTGGGTGTGCTTTTCAGGATGTTGAACTTTTAACTCCTTCTGCACATGATAAGCTTGTCGGTTATCCGGAGTTGAGACATGGAGGAGGTAACAGAGGGGAGGGGGAAGGGGGGAGTGCTGCAGAAAGATCTGACACCATGGAAAAACAAAGTCACTGACAGAGATAGGATTAAGGCAGCACAGAGTACACAAATTTAACTTTGCAATGGGGCAATGTATTATTTTCACTATAGATGCCCTTTAATGTCTGCCTCAGACTCACAGGAAGTCTCTGCTTTGTTTCTTCCTTCTTTTAAAACATGGCTTCTCCTCTTCTGAGGAAGTAAAGGAGTCTCTAATGACCCTTTTGTGAGGCACTTTCCTTTTTAAATAGCGCCTTTGAGGGGTACAGACCTCTGAAGCTGTGGCCATAACGCTCACAGAGTCCTCCTCCATTGCACCGACAAAAAAATCTGAAGTTCAGCGAGATCTCGGGCAGCCACAATGAGAGCCAAGTCCTATGGACCCGAGCGCTCAATTGCTTTCAGCGGCACATTGGGAGGCAGCCGCCTATGTCCACCAACTGTTGCTGGGTGGCTGTCTCCTGTGGGACAAAACATTGTGCAGAGCTGAAAGTGGTATACTCTCCAAAATTACTCCTTAAAAAGATGCACATATAGGGGTGTATTTATAAAGCAGCGGTATTGATTTTTAGCAAAAAACTGGGTTAGTTAATTTACGATTGCGGTAATTAACTAACGTTTGATCGTAGAAACCATGCGGTACTACCGCAATGGTATTCTATGGGAATCGCAAAACTATGATTTCGTTATCATTTACGATTTACGATCGGTAAATGAATGATCGTAAATTTGCGATGACGATTGTAAATTAACTTATGTTAAGCTGATCATAAATTAATGATTGTTTTTTATTGATCGTCAAAGGCGCTGTATCGCTAAAAAGCGGTACGGCACCTTTATAAATACGGCCCTATATGTGCATCTTTTTAAGGAGTAATTTTGGAGAGTATACCACTTATTATAAATAAGAACTAGATATGCGTATAGAGGATTAATGACAATCCTATATAAATGAACAGAATCGAAACACATAGGGAATATAGACACATAAATACCCCATATTGGCCTGAACCAATCAGTAATATCAATAATGGGTGATTATATAAACATGTGTGTGTTAGTGGCTACATGTAGATAAATATAAGGGGTAAGACACAAATATGAAACGACTGTATATTGCAGTGTAAACACATATATATATACCTATAACTACATAAACATTTGATAGGGTATGAACAATAAGAGACATATGAGATACTAATAAGACTTCATAATAATTCATATAAAAAGGGAAACCTCCCATTCTCTATTTAAACCTTTTGGAAATTTAGTTTTTAATTCCAAAATCCACCAAAGTTCCCTTTTTGAAAGAGCAGAATCCTTGTCACCTCCTCTGCATCCTACCACAACTTGCTCAATACCCATATATTTGCACTTATTGGTATATTGACAGGTAAGACTATGGGTACCTAGAGCTGTATGATTGTCTCTACTTGTAATAGAGTTAGAATGTTCGTATAGGCGTAGTTTTAGTTTGAGTGTCGTCTTACCTACGTATTGTAGCCCGCACCCACATGTGATCAAATAGATCACATATTGGGATGCACAATTTATATATCTCTTATAAAAATAAACATTATATGTTTTCTTGGTGACAGTAGACGAAAAAACAGATGCAGAAGATACAAGTGTACAGCACCTGCATCTGCTTTTCCTGCATTTGAACATTCCCATTCGGGCAAGCCAATTGTTGTTTGTTTTAATACATAGCATTCTTGGAGCCACATAGTTGGATAATATTCTTGATCTACGATAAGTGATACCAGGTATCTTGTAAAATAAGAAGAAAAAAAGAACCTGCAGCACTCAATCAAATAAGTGTGAAATTATATACACTCCTTTATTTGTAACGTGTAAATGCACGTATATTTGGGAATAATTATGTGCAAAACGGTACATTTAAAATCATTAAAATATAATATTTACAAACAGCAGCCTCAACATATTAGCAGCAATATTAGTATAAGTGCAGAGCTCTAAGACAGAAGTCTAAACATTTAGGTACTCTATTAAGATAAAAGTGACAATAGAGCTACAAGTGCAAACTAGATATGTCTAATACTTATCTGTCCCTATGTGTGACTCAACATTTAGAGGTAGAGACAACCCATGGAGGTCCAGGTATCCACACAGCTGTATGCATTGAGGCTGACTGGGAGATCCAAACACGGCGGGTCCCCCCTAACGCATTTCGCTCGGTGCCCCGAGCTTTCTCAAAGGTGCAGGGTAGGCACGTCAGTAACTCCATTTTATAGGCCTAAAATCTATGGCCTACTGGTCCCGTCTTGGCGCATTTGCGCCAATAGGCTTGGTGACGTCATATTGTGCGCCAATGCAACCTCTCTCGGGCCACATTGACGTCACTTAGCGTGCATACGTAAGTACGTCTCGGCGTAAGAACCTAGCAGCCTCGGCTTGTGCCTTGCCGATAGTTGCTAAGTTACCAGGAATGCCAGAGTTAAAGACCGTGCCTGAGAGAAAACCTGCAACAACCTGGAGGACCTATTTACAAATTTAAGTAAGTGATATGCGCGGGACGTGCGTAACTTACGTGCCCGCGCGTATCACTTACGTCATCAGCATACTGCCTGCACCTCTAACTGCTCCGGTCCTGGTCTCCGGTCTGCTCGCTCCTCACTGAATGGTCCAATCTCCAACTGGTAGGCTTCTTTTTTCCTGATTGCATCCCAGACGTACATAGAGGATCGAGGACTCTGTACCTTCCGAATCTGCCCTCATCATATCCAGTAAGGAATTCTTGTGTATGAGGGGTTTAGGGGTGGGCTAATAGGTCTGTACAGTGGAGGGGTGGGGTGGTTTAGAAAGCTTGTAGAACACCTTGGTTTATACTCGAGTCAACACTTTTATTCCTTTTTTCAGGCAAAATAGGTACCTCGGTTTATACTCGGGACGGTTTATACTCGAGTATATACGGTATGAAAAATGTTCAGATGGAACATAATTGAGACCTAAATTCAGGACCTTAAGTTCATCTGTCGATAGAGTATAGTTCGATAGATTAATTACATTTCCCAACTTATCATCAATTATTGACTTTTCATCTTTCAGTATCATTTGCGGTTCCTTCCAAATGATTTTTTCCTAGCTCCCTTCTCTAGATTCGGAAAATCTTCCTCCTCTGTGTTTCTGTCTAGATCTTTATCTCTTCCTTTTCCTTTTTTCTTGGGTTTGTTTCTCTTTCTCTCTCTCTTTTCCATAGCCCTGGTTTGCATTATATGTGAATCCCCTCCTTCTAAATCGTCTGAATCTGTGAGATTATCAGTAGAGCAAAACTCTATGTCCGTTAGGGCAGAACTTCTAACTGATTCCCCATCTGACGAATTAGTATCGGAAGCAAAACTGATATTTCTATTTTTATTGGTATTCCTGTTTTTATATCTATCTGAGTGTAGCTTTTTATTATATCTAGTCTTAGATGCATATTTATCATTTCTATGATCACTCTTCAAAATAGACTTTGGACAATCCTTATTTAACTTATTGTTCCACCATTTAAATATAACATCGTTTTCATAGTCTAATTTATCTCTCTGGAACTTCTGTCTCTTTATACCCATTATAGTATTTTCTTGTTTTTCCACAAGTTGGTTAATTTTCAAAATTCTGTTATCTAAATCACTTGACACATTAGAAAAAGACTGTTTTAGTTCCATGAGATAGGTGGTGATTTCATCTTGTATGCAAGCATAATTGGTTCTGTGTTGTTCCACCAATAGTTGCATTCATTTGATTGAACAATCATTTAAAATGGAGTTCCATTGGTTTTTGAAATCTACAGATACATTCCCAGAATTGGGTATTTTTAGTATCCTTAATCCACGTGGAACTCTAGCACATTTAATATAATTGTCCAAGGTAGACACTTCCCACCATAGTTTCATTTCTTTAATTTTTAAGAGTTCTAGCTTTTTGCTACATTGTTTAAAGCCATTAGATACTAAATTTGTACCTTGTGTCTCTTCTGAGAATACAGTGAGTGCTTTACGATCCCGCACTTCCATGTTGCTTAGTTGTTGTGTGTTGTCTCCCTCGATATCCATAGTGTGCAAGCGGCTATTTCAAAACATATTTCAACAGCGTACCTATATTAATGTGAATGTTGAAGGGTATGGAATTGCACAATTTAACATACCCTCCAACATTCCCCTTTTAAATGGTACAACATGGTCTAGAGATAATGAGTTTACTGTTTTAAAGGGGATATTGTAGGGTATAAATACATAATACAACTGATGCAGCAGGGAATTGTGCATAAATAAAAACATTTAAAAGTGTAATAAGCAATACTTACCTCACTCCTCATTTTGGTCCTTAAAATATGGATGCGCACTTGTGGGTTTGATGTCATGGCGCCATGCCACAAAAGTTTAAAAATGCTTTATGGATTTCAGTTGTGTACCTGATTTGGATTTCTTAACTTTGACGCCTAACCTTGACCCTTGGTTTTAGATACTGGACCTTTGTTATTTGCTGCCTGCCCTCGACCATTGGCTCTGGATTGTGGATACTTGCTGCCAGCCCTGACTGTGCCTGTTCCTGGACTTGTTTGCTTGATGCCAGCCCTGACCTATGCCTGTTCTTTGGATTCCACTTTGCTAAGTCACTTGGATTTGACTCCTTGGACTGAATGCTTCCTCCTTGGCATGACCTTAACTTGGCCTTAAACTAGAGATATACTTACTGGGTCTATATGAGGTTTCTTTTTAATGATTCATTGATACAATTTTTTTGTCTGAAGAAGGTACACAGTACCGAAACGTCACTTTGATGTGCCTGTGTAAAATGTAATAAAGTACACAGGATCACGCAAGTCTGGTGTGCATGGCTTAAATTTATCTATTATATTACTGGCCTTAAACTAGGTTACATGCAATCGTAAATTAACTAACCCGTGGTATCACTAAAAAGCGGCTTTATAAATACGTCCCATAGGGCCCTATTTATAAAAGATCGGTATCGTTATCGTAAAATACCGATCGTTATTGTAAAATAACGACCGGGTTTTTACCAATAACGACCGTTATTTACCGATAACGACCGTTATTTACCGATAACGACCATTATTTAACGATATCGGTAGATAACGACCGGTATTTAACGATAACGACCGGTATTTAACGATATCGGCAAATACCGGTCGTTATCGATAAATAACAGTCGTTATCGGTAAAAACCCGGTCGTTATTTTACGATAACGATCGGTATTTTACAATAACGATACCGATCTTTTATAAATAGGGCCCATAGAGTGTCGTTATAAGTAGAAGCTTAAAAAGTTTAATGAAGTCTCAAACTTGATTGCGAGACCCAAATGTATCTTTCTTTTTTTTTTTAGCATCAGTGTTGGCTTAACAGCTTATTTTAGCTCTTTAAGAGTTCATTAGGGGAGCAACTTTGCTCCAAGCCTCATAATTCTTGGGTGATGCTGTGTGTTGCTGCCCATAGAGCTCTGTAGTTGAAACCTGGGACTGCAGATAATTCTTTATCTAAGAATAAATTTTACTCTCTCTCCTTTACTGGTAACTCCTTCTTTGGTCCTGAGCTAGAGACATTTATGGTTTGAAGTCAACAATTCTACTTCATGATACAATTGGATGAATTAGGACTTTTTAGAAGAGTTTTCTTTTAGAGGGGCTAGTTTTCCTATACTTTTTCCACAGGAGAAGGGGGCAGTTTAAAGGACAATTATACTTACCATTTCCCCTGATCCATTCCTGCAAAGCACCTAGGGAGAGGACCTAAAACGCTAAAAGGGTTATTCAATAAAAGTTCTTATCGTTTAAAATGGTGCTAATTTTGCCTCAACCAATCAGGTCTTATTTAACATTTGAAAGCTAACATCTGATTGGTTGGGGCAAAATTAGCACCATTTTAAACGATAAGAACTTTTATTGAATCGCCCTGTACGTCCTTACCTCTGGGTACTTTACAAAAGTCCTGCACTACTTACTTGTAATCTCCCTCGTCGCTCCGGTCAGATCCTCCCCACTGGCACTGTCAGTGACAGTCCTTTTGTAAAGTACCCAGAGGTGAGGACTAACAGGGAGATGTAAAAAAGTTCTTATTATTAAAAATGGTGCTATTTTTGCCCCAACCAATCAGATCTTATTTAACATTTGAAAGCTAACATCTCATTGGTTGGGGCAAACTTAGCACCACTTTTAACGATAAGAACTTTTATTACATCTCCCTTTTAGTGTTTTAGGTCCTCACCCTGGGTACTTTGCAGGAGTGGGGGGAAAGGAACGAGGGTGAGGTGAGTATAAATGTCCTTTAACAGTTCAACTGTCAAAGTTTATAAAATGTTGACATTTATATGGCCGAAACAAGTTAAAAATACCTTTCTTCAGCCGGTCCCCATACTCTTGTCCTCTGTATTGCTTTATGGGGGGGGGGGAGCAATCACAAGGTCTCCCACAGCTTGGGAGAACAATGTGGTCACACCACTAGGACTATTGAGTAATCCATTAAAATGGATCACTTAAATATGCTTTAAAGGGTAAGTCCAGCCCTAAAATGAAAACTTATATACAGTTAAATCTTCCCCCAAAACCCTAAACGGTAATAGTTTGAAATCTGAAATATATAAGTCTAACCTGAAATCCTGCACAATGTCCTGTTGCCCCTGTTTCTGCTTCCTGGTTCTTCCAATTAGCAACTGTCAGTTATGAATTTGAATTTTAATCCCCTGTCTGCCCCTTCTGAGCATGCCCAGGCTCAGTAAACGCTCAGTACAGGTTTCCAAATTGCTCAGTTTCCATGAGGCCTCCAGAAGCATAGCAGGCATACAGTAATGAATTCATAGGACAAACTATGATATATCAACATATTTTAAAGAGGCCATTCTTTCTAAAAGATCTTTTTATGAGGGTGGAGTTGTCCTTTAAGTTGCTCTAACATATGTTTGACTGTTGTTCAAATCGTTGCTGTAATAGCAGACTCAGCCTGTTAGAAACTGAAAAGAAAGTCAGAAAGATTTTTCCTCCTAGAGAGGAAAGACAAAAAATTATACACTTCTTAAAGGTGTTCAGGGATTGTAAAGATATGGAGAACTTTTAGGCCTCAACTTTTCATTTGCCATTAAACCTTGTGTTGACCTACAGAGCTATAATTTATATAAGGGATAATTGTGATTGTAATATAGATTCTCGCCACTGCACCTCCCCATTGACAATACCTAGCCTTATGTATTATATAAGGGATAATATGCTACCTACAGTGTAATATAAGGATATTACGCCACCAAGGAGTTCCATGACCATATAGAAGCACGAGGCCGCAGGCATGGAACTCTGAGGTGAAGTAAATCCATATATTACACTGTAGGTAGCGTATTATTTCTTATAATACATAAGGTCAGCTAAAAATACTTGCCCACTTCCACTGTCTCTCCCTCCCTGTATTATTCATTTATATAGGAATCCCTGTTTAGTGTATAAATAGTTAATTACCATTCCTATTTAAAGAGAAAGAAGGACGGAACATTGTCTGTCAACAATAAACAGGGATTCCTATATAAATAACTAATACAGGGAGGGGGAGACAGTGGGAAGGGCAGTGGAATCCAGGAAGTCACTCACTGACATCACTGACTGTAATATAGATTCTCGCCACTGCATCTCCCCATTAAAAATGCCTAGAATATATTAAATTATACCAGTCAGTGTACCCCTTAAACATCTTTAATTTTGTCACATGCAACCATTATTTGCTAATAAAAAGCAAGTTTATTTTTGTTGGTGAAAATATATTCAGCTTGACCTGCCTGATAAAAGGACACGTTTTGTGAAGCATGCACAGAATCCTCACAGCTATTCCGAATAAATGGGGGGAAAAAAGTCTTTAAAAGCAAATAAAGCATTGGATTGTATAAGGTCAGGTAATATACCTGTGAAATGTCCTAGCTTATTTCTTGTTGTGACATCATTTTATGATAGATGTTGATAGGTGTTGCCCTATAAAACTGCACTGCATATAACATCAGTATGCTAAAAGGTTGTGGGCTGCACTGATTGCAAATGAATCACAATTAAACCTCATTACTTTTGGTCGCAGATTCCAAACTCTTTGAGAGGCCATAGAATACTGGTACTATGGTCAGTAAAGACAGTGGTAATCAATAGGTGCTTCCGGTTTCCTCATCTAGTTTCCATTGTGGCTGCTATGTTCTTTTTGTGCTCCTCAGCAGCCACAGTGGAGACTGCTCCGGGAATGGCAGTCAGTGATTGGCAGAGCCGCAGTGGAGGATCAAGGAGGAGCATGAAAGTATAATATCTCTGGCTGGGAGCTGAATTGAAGATTTTGTATAAAACGATGTCCAGGTTTTGGGGGGGGATTGTGCAAGATATAGATTTGTGTAGAGAGGGGTGGACATCTTATATTTCTGGTATTACCATGCGCACAAGCAGCTAAATTACTCTTAGATACTGTAGTACTGACTTAAACATTTCTGCTGTGTGCAGCTTTGCTATTAATAGAACCTTGGGATCCACAGAACATTTTTTTTTAAAACAACACAGATCAGTGTAAATAAATTGTTACTTACGGCATTGCTCAGTACATGGCAAAAATATCTGCTGCAATATCTACTTTCTAAAATACCAGTGTTTCTCAACCATTTTATCCTTGTGGAAACCTGTGAAACCAAAATATTAGATATTTTGTTATTAATCTTTTCTTTCTGTCATCAATTCATCAAACTGCACAGTTCATATAAATGTTATAAATTTAAGTGCAAAGAACTTTTTTCTCTAAAATCTCTGTGTACAACCATAGAAGTTTATCAGCACCCAGCAATATAAATAGGTGATTTAACGAGATGAAGTGCATCATAGTCCACATAGTAATTGAGGTTGAACAAAGACATGCGTCCAACAAGTCCAACCTTTTACCCACCTTTTTAACCCTACCTAACAAATGATCCAGAACACCAGCTAAAAAAAAAAAGGGGTGGGGAGGTGGGAGATCCTTCCTGACTCCAAATGGCAATCAGAAAATATCCCTGGATCAACCAGAACCAGAATATGTATAAATACCAGTAATTCTAAGTATTTTTTAGTTTAGAAATATCCAGCCCACTTTTAAAGCTATTCAATGAACTTGCCATTACCACATATGCTGGAAGACAGTTATCTTCTGTCTAGACTTCCCCCTTTCTGATTACCACAATCTCTAGATGAGTAAGAAGAAAACAGGGAGTGAAGTATATTCAAATTAATATGCAGGAAGTGGGGTAGATACAAAAAAACCCTGTAACCAGCTATTTCTATGTATAATCAAATTGCTTCAATAACAAAAAGCTATTAAAAGAATATTGATATCTGAAATAATAGATATCAGTGTACATTGTACTGGCTATAACGTGGAGACTTCCATGCATATTGTTTCTCCACACACATAAAATGTATTTCTGTCTGGGTTTCTGTTTTACATTGGAGGATGGAGACACTAATATTATAGTTTTTATATTGCTGGGCAATGACGATTTCTGTTATTATCGTGACATATATATATAGAAATACATAAAGTGCAGCCTAACATCTAGATAAGACATTATCCATCTTATATTTGTTATATAACACTATCAAATTTGAGTAAATGGCTCTGGGACCTGGGAAATGGTCTTGGAAACAGGTAATCCGATCCTTTCAAATCAGAATTGGTTACAATCAGATTCTTCCAGAAAGCGTACCAATAAGATTCTTTCTGAAATTATCTGATTGTAACCAATTCTGATTGGATACAATCAGATTCTTTCACAAAGAATCTGATTGGTATACTAACCATTCAGATTATTTTTTAAACAGAATTTGTTACATTCAGATTCTTTCAGAAAGAATCGGATTGGTTAGTATACCAATCACTTAAGGTGCCCATACATCTATAAGATTTTACTTACCCGACCGAGCGCTCACCCGATGTTCCTTCGATCCTGCCGGAATGTAAGATCGAGAGAAGCGGTTCCGGCAGCATCGATGAACATCGCGTGAGCGCTCGGTCGGGTAAGTAAAATGCGTTTTGCACCTGAAGCATACTGGCACATTGCCTGAAGGAGTGCCTAGGCCCACATCTACTACATACGGATTTTGAAATTTTCCATTACGGAAACGCATGCGTTAATGCACCAAAAATGGTGAACGCATGCATTACCAAAACGCAAAAGGACGCACAATCGCATGCGCATCGGAAATCACGGGAATATTCGCGTTCCTGCGATTTCCATTTTAGGGAAAATTGTGTGCGAAAACGTGTGAAAACGTACTAGTGTGGCCTAGCCCTAACTCACAGCTGTCACCAGGGATTCCGTTAGAGAGGGATCACTATTGGTAAATGTGTTAGAGGGATCACTATTGGCCAATGTGTTAGAGAGGAATCACTATTGGTAAATGTGTTAGAGAGGGATCACTATTGGTAAATGTGAGGTCCTATAAAGAACCCAGGCTATCCTGTCATGTTTCAGTCTTATTACATGTATCAGTTTAGGACACAGGCTAATGGCTTCTATGGGGTCTATTGTTTAAATAATGTAATAAACCATTAACAAACTCACTTCATTGTCTCAGAGAAGTGGGCATGAAGATGTTTTCCTTTCAGCCCCTCTATCATATATAGCAGGGATAAGCAACCAGTAGATCTCCAGATGTTTGAAAACTACAACTCCCAGCATTCCTCTACTAGCACTCTGTAGTTAGGGAATTAAAACTACAACTCCCTGTATTCCTCTACAAGCACTCTGTAGTTAGGGAATTCAAACTACAACTCCCAGCATTCCTCTACAAGCACCATGTAGTTAGGGAATTCTGTCAGTTGTAGTTTCCAAAACATCTGGAGATCTACTGGTTGCCTATCCCTGATATATAGATATTTCTTACTGTCCAGCAAACAGCAGCTCTCCTTTGTTTCTATCGAGAGGGGAGGGGTGGGGTGAGACTGTCACATCTTTTACAAAGGAAGTGACATATAAGTCTTGCAACTTCCTACTAACACTTCCTACTTCCTACTAACACTCAGAAAATGTTTTGATTCGCTAACACTGCTGTCAATCTAATATTAAGCACATTAAGCATTGGATACAATACTAAAAGGAAAGTGAGAAATATGTTCCTTTATAAGCTTCCATTGCCTCCATGTAAAACTTCCTGGGGTGTGGCTTTACACTCCATTTTGAAGATTCCATTACAAAACAGGAGTGGGGACTATGCAAGTAATTTTATTTATTTAAAGATTTTGCCTTATTTACATTTCTATATAATTTAATATCATTACTACATATTTGTTAATATTGATATAATTATTTATTTAGTGCTTAAACAACACATAAACACTGTCCCTATGTATATTACTTTTACCCACCCCCACCAACATAGTACCTCCGAAAAACCCAATGTATTCCCCATGAATTTATAAATTTATTTATATAATATAAAGGGAAGGGATAGGGCATATTTATAAGAGAACAATATTTTGTTAATGCCGGACTTCGCTATGGCAAATAACATTATTTTTGCCTATATATAAACTGTAACCTTTTCGCTGCTATATTTATTGCCTTATTAGCAACACACAGTAATATACTGAAACCTTCCAGGGTCCCATTTCTAGGTTAGAAATATGCACACTAATGCATTTTTAACACCTCGGCTTGTGTTAAACTCGTACTACCGCACGTCGCCATTTTGCTGCATATATTACGGTGAAATGGCAATATGTGGAGGTATGAGTTTTTGGTTTAATTTGGTTTAATAATTAAAGGTGTATGGACTACATTCTTTTCTTGTATCCATTAACACGATATGACCACTTAGTGTTGGGCATTCTCGGTATATTTGGTACATTTAGAAATGGTTTCCGTGGTTGTGCTCCTTTTCAAATAGCTGTAAGCTGGGGTACACACCATGCAATAATTTGGCCCAACTGACCGTTTCGGTTGGTTTTGGTCGGTTGGGACGAATTATTTTATGGGTTCATCTTGAGGCCGCGACTGACCATCAACCATTTGTTCGTCCAAATTGGACAAACGCACAATTGGACGTGTCAGATGTCCATGACCATATAAAGGTATTATATAACTAAAATCTCAAAATGTTACAATCCTTTGTTACAGGTCCAACCCTCATTATAGAAAAAACAACATCGCCGTATAAATACTTGAGCCAAATTTAAAAACCTGCTGGGGGCGTAACAACCAGGGAGCAGGGGGAGCAACTGCAGGGGGCCCCGGGAGCCAAGGGGGCCCCATCTTCTTATTTTCCCTATGACAGATATAGCCTCCTCCAAGAAAAAAGCTGTGGCTGAAGCACGGATAGGGGGGCCTAGCAATTCCTAGTTACACCACTGAAACCTGCGGGTTAATACTGCGGGTTGTTGTAAATGTACCATCACATCTGAACGTTTGTTGTACAATACCACGCGGCAGTAAAATTCCGCAATGGTATTGTATGGGTGTTTGGAAATTAACGATTGTTGATTTATGACTATCGTAGATTTATGACCAGGATCATAAACGTATGATTGCGACAATGCTCGTTAAAGGAGTTTATAAATTTGGCCCCTTGTTCCTTTCCGTCCCTGTATTACATAGTTTGTGTGAGCTCAGTGGTTAGTAATGAGGGCAGCAGCTGTGATATGATTTGTTATCCCATTGCAGCACTAGAATTATTTGTATTTTGTATTACTTGCACTACCCTTGTATGTAACATGTCTATTTCCTTATGTATATTAATGCAACTGTAAAGCACCATGGAAGATTTTGGCGCTATATAAATCCACAATAATAATAATAATAATAATAATAATAATAATAATGTTTTATGAGACAATAAGCCTGAATATGATAAATTCCCATTTGTGCTACTGTGTGGTCTTTAAAGGACAACTCCACCCTCATAAGAACATCTTTTAAAAAGAATGGCCTCCTTAAAATATGTTGATATATCATACTTTGTCCTATGAATTCATTACTGTATGCCTGCCATGCTTCTGGATGCCTCATGGAAACTGAGCAGTTTAGAAACTTGTACTGACGACGATCGCACGTGTGTACGAGCCTTAAGTAAAGTCTATATAAACACACTGGTGCTTGTTATTGGCTCCTCCCCCAGCTGTCCCATTCATCTCTCTGCTTTACTTTTCAAGGCAGACGGGGACCTTTATCTGCTCCCCCTTACTATATTATTCATGTCATTGCATGAACCGCCTAGTCCATTCTTTAATGCAATCAATTTGAGATCACAAAATGAAAATGAATTTTATCTGAAGATAAAAATTGCTGCTTGTAAAATGTGTTCTTTACACATTAGATAGATATCTCAAATCTATCTAATAATATCTGCCTGTGTATGGCCAGCTTTAGGCTTAGTGCTTCTACCAATACAAACTGTGAAGTGATGAGTCATAGCTCCAGAGTGGTCAACACAGATGTCTTTGCAGCAATGAGTCCTGAAGTCCCAAGTTCGCTTCTACCCATGGACACATCTGCCTGGGTTTCCTCCGGGGCACTCCGGTTTCCCCACATAAATTGCTTTGTCTACATTCAATGTGCGTATGTCCATAGGCAGACACTATCAACTGACTACCACTGGCTGGAACATACCTGTAGGTAAGAGCCTATGTTGGTAGAAAGTGTTGGTGCCTGCTGAAAACAGACCGTAATGCTCGCTTACATCTGCTTACATCTGATTTAAAATTGACACATACAACCTATGAGTATGTCTTTATGGTCTACAAACTTTAGGTAGAGGAGTCCAAAGTACAGATAAGTAAGGAGAGGAGACAACCAACCATAAAGGTTACGTCCCCATTATAAGCCATTCCACCTTTAATAAAGGCTACAGCCCGTACCGTAAAGATAATGCAGGGGGGCCGGGAGGGAACTGGGTCCATGATCCCCTCCTCAAATGATTCACGATCAGCTGTTTTTATCTAACTCATTTAAGAAAGCCAGTAGGATGACTAGTGAAACATCTTCAAAAACTAAACTTCATGTCCAGTTGATCTAACTGAATATCTCAGATAGACTTTTCATGCCTGTATCTTGCCTCCTATTGTATTAATCTCCTTTCAGACTGACACCCCTTACATTTCCTTATGACCTCAAGAAGGGATTCTGGGCATTTTTAAACCCCCCCCACCCCCTCCTCCCCATGAGCACTTGAGTTATTCTTCATGAATAACAGTTTCTTACAGACTTTCCCATTAACACAAATTCCACCATACACACTCTAATTCATATAAACCCAGGAGAACCCACTCAAACCCCAAAGCTGAGATGCTTTCTTGTTTCCATGACATCCTTTAATGGAGATATACCTCCTCATCCTTGATGCCCCCATCCAGAAGATTCATGCCTCCTCAGACAGCATTATGAGCTCTTTGCAAAGCTCACACAACTGCAGAGGAGACCGCTCAGGGAAGACATTGGTCATGATATTGCTGTCACAGCTGTGACAAAGAGCAATATCTCCATTCACGGAGGTTGGAGAAAGAGGTAAGTATCGTGGTCTTGGGGTTTTGTAGGGTCCTCCTGGGTTGTATCATTTTGACTTGTGAACAGAATTGTCTTCAACAAAGTTTATATTAAATATCAATACCAATAAATCAGAACTGATTTATACTGTTTGATTTCCCTCGGCACGTTCCTGCAATGTTTAAAAAATGATCGCAAAATAAATGGTCCAGAGGGGGGGATGTCATGAGGTAGTACCATTGTGCAACCCGATATAAGATTGAACATCTAATCAATCTAGTAGGTGTACAGCCAGCACTACATTTTATAGCTTCTCAGCTGAAGAACTTTCTCTACCTCTGAGCCAGACTAGCAATAGATCAATAAGGAGTCAAGTCATTGTTCTCTCGGGTAAAACAAGAAAGCAATCAACTCATATTTTCTTTTATTTGATTTTAATCAGATTTGATTATCTGAAATTATTATTAAATTTTAACAATAAGCCACGAGTTGTGAAACAATGCTTCTGATAGGTTTGGTTTCACCCAGTGTGTTAAAAGAGGCATTGTAATGTAACATTCTCTGCTATTCATACAGGAGAAAATAAGATGCTGAGCACATCAAATTTATTGTTATTATTGTGGATTTATATAGAGCCAACATCTTCCGCAGCAGTTTACAATTACATTCACATCAGGCCCTGCCCCGAAGAGCTTACAATCTAAGCACATTTATTTGACACACACAACCTATCAGTATGTCTTTATGATTGTGGGGAAAACTCAAGTGCCCGGAGGAAACCCACGCAAGCACGGGGAGAACATACAAACTCCTTGCAGATGTGTCCAAGGGTGGAATCGAACTCAGGACTTCAGTGCTGCAAGACATCAGTGCTAACCACTAAGCCACCATACTGCCCAACACCCTTTGTGTGCCAAATGTTCAGCTGGGTTTGCAGACTTTGTTAAAGGATAAGTGCACTGTAAAATCAAGTTAAATTCATTTGGAAGCTGCAGCTTTAAAAAGACTGGTGCCATATTTTTTTTTTACCTATGCCCCTCTAGAGCCTAGCTTTGTGCCTTGAAAGTTGCTGACATCTTGTTACTGGTTTGCTGAATGTTAAGCTCCGCCCCTCAGATTTCTTCTGCTTTCTCCTACTTGAGCCTCAAACGATAATGCCTGTGAGATGTCAGCAACTTTCACGGCACAAAGGTAGGCTCTGGAGGGGCATAGGTAAAAAAAAAATATGGCAACATATTTTATATTTATATATATTGTAATGGTTAGTCTAGTTAACTGTGTTACCATGCTACCATGTTGTTGAATAATAGTGAAATGTGTTGTGTAAAATACAGATGGAGAGCCCTAGATTAGACATCATGGCACCACTCTGGTTAACCAATTGAATTTTGATATTTTTTATTATAAAAGGATTTGTCTGATAATAATCACTGATCTGTAAGTTAAATTAGTTATGTTTTGATCATTTACATATATAATGCTTTCCCAATGTACAGCTATTCTTAGAAGCCCCTGTATAGACTTATTCCATCTCGAAAGCTTCTTTAGCCAAATAACATTATTATACCTAAACTAAGAATGAATATTTCACATATTCTTTAGCACCAAATTATCAAACCTGACGGTACTTGCTCTTACTATTTAGGCTCAGACAGTGCTACCATCAGAATTTCTTCTGAGCCCCATACTAGGTAACTTTAAAGGCCAACAAAATTTTAAATCGCACTATCTTAAATTTGATGATTCCAGACAGATCAATATACCGATTGGTAACCTGTTGGCTAGAATAGGTGGAAGTGGTATATGACAAAAAATTTTAACCCAACCAATTGTGTGGCCTTTTTTTGCGCGTCTGATAATTTGGACTGTCAGATTTTACCTAAAGAACAGTTGGAAACAATTTGTAGTGTCAAAAATGAAAATGTGACGATTTATACTATTTTCACATGAATGGTATTGTAGCAATTTTTGAAGGGAGGCAAATGTTTATTGGCAGAAAAATTCTATATACTGCCAGGATCGCACCTTACCTGGTCCCACTGTTGGAGTACGTGTGAGTGCTCACACGGCTGCCTGCACCGGCGTGGTGCCAGAATCAAAAAGCCCAGCAAGTAAAAGGGACACTGCTGGATGTTTGTTCCCACACTGGCTTCCTTACCTTCTTTATCCTGTTCCTTAGTCCTGCTTCTGTGTTCTGTTCCTGGGCCTGACTCTTCTGGAGTTCCTTGTTCCTGGTTCAGTTCTTCCAGGTCCGTGTCCCTGGCTCTGCCTCTTAACTCACCTGTCCATCTCTCGCAGGTAGTAGGGGCCGCAACCTGGTGCAATTCAGCAGCGTAACTTCCTCAATTCAGAGGCTCTGGTGAAAAGAGCCTCTGTAGTGCCTACAGGAAAATAGTTTGTCCCTACCACATATCCTCACACATACAGATGTGTGAGGATGTTCATTGGCTGATTTTTGATAATATTGAGGCTTGAGTCAGACTGTGATGTTGGGGCCCAACAGAAAATATAAAATCTGGGGGCCACCAGGAAGCATTACAGCCCACTCAACGATTCATCTATGCTTTTTTCACTCATTTACATACTTGTCTAAAGTATGTAAATGAGTGAAATACATGGGTCAACTTATGATTAATTGTTTTATATTTCAATCAACTTGTTGATAAAATGATCAATTTTTAATTAAAAATTAAACAAACACTAAGGACACTATTTGGATCAATATTGGTAAATACCAATATCATTCCTATTACGACTGCTGTGTTACTTTACCCTGCCTTTGTAAATTGAGTAAAGGTGGCCATACACATTAGCGATATTAGGTAAATCCCGTTGGTCCACAACGGGATTTACCTAATATCGCTAATGTGTAGGGGCCAAATCCGACCGACCGTAGTTCCAACGAACATCCATGGTCAGCATAGACAGAAAGTTTCCATCTGTCAATATCAGCTCCCTTTACTTTAAAGAGAGCCGATACCATCGGCCTATGTATGGCACATGGCCGACCAATCCCCATACTGTGTATGGACGATTGGTCAGATCCATGTGTGTGGTTCCCATTGCAATGTGCCAACAGATACCAATGTGTTCTGTCGGCACATTGCGATGGAAATTGCATGTGTATGGCCACCTTAAGTAAAAGTGCGTCTTAATGAAATGCGCATCCTATAGTAACCAGTAACATCAAAGAGAAAATCCCTTGAGTCATTCCTGTTCTGGTAAATGGATTAAAAAAGCTTTGGCACAAAATGTTGATTGATAGACCAATATTATTGGCTAACTGAGGATGTTAATAGCAATCAGGCGAAATTTTAGCAGGCCTCATAACATATATTGTTATGCTTCCTCTTAATAGCCTCCAGGGATTTGTGAAGTCAATGGTTTTTTTTAAGAAAATAAGACACATGCTTAAAGGATAACTATCGTGTGTATTAAGTTTTTTTTAAAATACCATAAAAATGAAAAGTACTTGGGACAGCGATATAGGACTGGTAATTCCTACCTTTCCGATATTGCTTCTGTAAGGAGCATCAGCCCAAGAAAAAAATGATTCTGCCAGTCTTCCTCCTGGCTTCAGCACTATCTTTAATACAGGACTAGTCCACTCTAACCTGGCAAATGAAAAATGTATGATCCTAAATGAAAGGATATTATGAGGTAGGAATAATCAATCCAACTTCCCTGCCCCAGGTTCTTTCCAATTTTGAACAGTTAATTTTACAGTTAAAGTTTTCCTTTAAAATTCCAATAGTAATCTCATTTCCTGAAGAAGAAAACCAAGCATTATTTTAAGCTTGCATTCTAATATTCATTAGCTGTATAAGCATTGCCTGCGCTATTATTTAAAAGCCTGCGCTATTATTAAAGGCTAACATGGTACAACTCATTACTTGTAGTTTGTGATGTAGCTGATCTGTTAATGAAGGAGTTAAGAGCACTGTATTGTAAAAAATCTTGTAACCAGGAAATGTATAATGCCCCTGTGATTTGCATGTCTCTTACTAAGCAAAAGCTCCTTATATGGTCTAAAAAGTAATTTCCTCTAATGTGCACTGTTGATTGATGCTTAACTTGGCTGTGTTACAAATGACAGGGATGTGAACTCCTGCCTGCACTGTAAATGCATGAGGGTGGATATGTAAATCCAGAATCAGAGGAAAGAATAAACCTCTGTCATACAAATGAAAAAACGGGGCCATGTTCTAATATAGGGGTGGGCAATTTATTTTACTAGCAGGCCACATGAGAAACCTGGACTATTGAAAAGGGCCAGACCACTAGCTTCAACTTTAGGGGCAAGTCTAGCCTAAAATAAAGTTGCCTTAGAGATATTAATCACCCCCCAATCCTAGGTTTCACATTATCTATAGGTTTCAAAGATTCCCCTGAATGGGCTTACCTGACCCTGTCCCTCCCTGCCTGGGCGCTGCTCGTTTAGAGCAAAAACAGGAGCAGTGGCTTTCTGCGCTGACAGCCGCTCTACCTCCTGGTCCCATGGAGGTGGAAAGTGGAGCAGCTATCAGTCGCAGATCAGAGGAGGAGGGACAAGGGACTAGTAAAACCCAGCAGTGTGGCCTAAAACTATGTATACACGTTAGATTGTGAATATACTGTGCTCTTCTTTATAAGAGAAATAATTCTGCTTAGTCTTCTGTGTTCTGTATTAGATTTCCCTGCTTAGCAAAATTCCTAATAGGGGTTTAAAAAAGTCTTGTTTGCTGGATACTAGCCCTGTACTGAACACTGTAGGGTATAATAGTTACTAGAGAAGATTTTCTGAATTCCTCAGATAGCTGTCGTTGTCTTTTTAAGAATACTATTGTTATAATATACCTAATAACTTACTAACTCAAAGCGATTGCGCCAGCGTTTTTCTGATTGTGGTTAATAGACCCCACTGGCGTTACCAGCCACGGAAGACCACAGGAAAGTGACATACAGGGGAGATTTACCCAGATTTCTCTGCTTAGCAAAATTCTTAATAGGGTTTTAAAAAAGCCTTGTTTGCTGGATACTAGCCCTGTACTGAACGACACTGTAGGGTATAATAGTTACTAAAGAAGATTTTCTGAATTCCTCAGAGATGTTAGAATATACCTAATAACTTACTATATCAAAATGATTGTGCCAGCGGTTTTCCAATTGTGGTTAATAGACCCCACTGACATCACCAGCCACGGAAGACCACTGGAAAGAGACATACAGGGAGATTTACCAAGAGATGCCCAACGAAAGTATTGAAAATCTATACATTTAGCGTGACTTTAACCTCTAGCAGTAGCAGCTGTGGTGAATATTTCCAAAAGAGTTTTATAGGTGAAGACTTTTTTTTACATTTTCAACTATAGAAACTAATTAACTCATTGTTTGGTAAACAACATAGATTTGCTGTAGTGATTTATGGCGGCTTGTGATAAAAGGATTCCGTTCCTTTTGGACAATAAAATGCAAAGTCTTGCATGTCCTTCCATCATATCTATCTATCTATATTATATCTATATCTATCTATCTATCTATCTATCTATATATATATATATATATATATATATATATATATATATATATATATATATATATATATCTCCCTTATATATATTATATAAATATATTTATATCTTCATAGGAGATTGCATTGAGTTTTTAGGAGATACCAGTTAGGTGGGGGGTATATGATATTACATATAGGAAAGTTGTATATGTATGTGTGTACTCTCTCACTATTACCATTTAAATGACCATCAGTAAATGTATATAAAGTATAGCACTGACTTATATTAGGTACAAGATAAAATATACAAAATACATAAACTTACTTACCGAGCTGACATCCCTATTTCTACATGGAACGGTCAAATGGCAGCTTAAACCACACCCCTGTGTCTGCTCCATATGAAAGGAAGTGTAATCCAAAATAAGTTTCTGTCTGCTACACAGGATGTGATGTGTATTGTAATGGACATATACACCAAGGCTCCTTATATACCACCTCCAGCCTGCAGGTGGTGTCAGTGAGTGATAAAAGACAAGACATCCCTGCTCTCTATGGCTAGGAGGAGAGAAAGTGAAAGTAGCAAAAGTGTGCCTGTTGGTGCACAGTAGAAATTATGTGCGTATGTTTTGCTATGTGTAGATGCAGTGCTCACAGGAACCATCAGGAAACATCCAGGGGGGTAATAATAAAATTAGTCTGAAGGTCCTGAAAAAAACCCAAGCAATCATATTATATTAAATGAACAAACACACGTTTATATCCTCCCTTACCTAACATCCAAGGGGGGTAATAATAAAATTAGTCTGAAGGTCCTGAAAAAAACCCAAGCAATCGTATTATATTAAATGAACAAACACACACTTATATCCTCCCTTACCTATACTACCTGCCAGCAAGAATATAGAGGGTCTATGTGGAATAAACCTGCAGGTCTGAGAACAGACCCAGGCAATCTAAACAGCACCTTTGGGCAATCAAAAGCAGCCCATACATATATCCGATTTTACTTTCCCGACTGAGTGCTCCCGCGACATTAGACCAACCCTGCCAGAACCGCCTGTCAGTGGCATAGAAGAATGTCGGTTCCAGCAGGATCGATCTAATATCGCAGGAGTGCTTGGTTGGGTAAGTAAAATCAGATATATGTATGGCCACCTTAAATCCTATACAGTATCCTGATTATCATGCAAGGTTCATATTTATTAGCACCACAACAAGTTTCAGATTTATAGTCACTATGGGTTTAGGACTTGGGAGCACAGGATACTGATTGAATATACATGTTAGGGAGAGGTGTGGATAGAGGAGCTAAACGCTCCACACATAGTATAAAATGAAATAGAGCCATACAGAAACAGAAAATACCTCACAGACTCATGTTATTATAATAGCATTGCCATTATAATCTAACATATAAACACATATTTCTCACTTAAAGAAATGGTTGGGGACATGCAAAGTATCTTATATATTGCCTGTGGCAAAGGCATGTGTCTAGATGTAATACAGCCTAGGGGTGTTTAACTTGTGACCATTCACGTGTTTAAAAAACACAATTCCCAGCATTTTCTGTTTGCAGTAAGTTTTTTCTTAATATCCTGTAGCTAAGGCATCTGTCTAGATCTAATACAGCCTAAGCTTGTGACCTTTCACATGTTTAAAAACTACGAATCCCAGCATTCTCTGTTTTGCAGTTAGTGTCTTTTTAATGAACTTTTCACATGTTTAAAAACTACAACTCCCAGCATTCCCTAATGCTATGGAATAAAGACATTTTCCTGACTTACAGACATTCAAAGCCCATGGTCATGCTTTAGCGCTTCCTACCCAAGGGTTTGAACATGCAAGTGATTCATCTGCCCTTCCCTTACATCCATAGCTATTAGACTATTAGATTAGGGAAGCATTATATGGGCCGATCAGTTGGCTCGATGTTAATGCCCGCTTTACGGTAGCAGCGCAAGTAAAGCGGGCATTAACATCGAGTCCTCTTTACACATAAGTATTTAACACCAACTAATAGCTGGAGTTAAATACTTATGAGCGGGTGAGATTCACCCAAAATCGCAAAGCCTCTGGTAAATCCCGTACGGGAGATTTGCCCAGAGAGCTTGTACCTCTGGGTGAATCTCCCTGTTAGAGTCATAAACCTTACCATATTTGCCCTCACTTCCAAATACCACCTACCTGGCAGTTATAATCCGGCGCACGATGTGTACGAACGGCTGTTTTGGATGATAATCGCCATTTCGGACGAAAAAGTGCCCATACATGGCACGATTATCAGCCGTTCGTACACATCGTGCGTCACGGGTTGGCACCCGCGATCACATGTGCGTACGAACCCTAAGGCTGGGTAAAGCATGGCACTATTACATAGCTGAAAGGGTGTAGATTCCAAAAATATATAGTTCATGTGGGGTATTTCCAAGTTTCTGGGCTGTTTCCTTTGAAAAAGGGTAGGCTGTTCAAAGCACTTTGATTTTTTCTTGTAATAGCACTTGTGCGTCCCATTTGAGTTAGTTGGTAGGCGTGTCTCTGGGTGCACCATTTGATTCAGGAAATGTGGGAGATTGATATTTAGTGTTTTTTATTTGTATGGGGTATTTCTAAGTATCAGGGCTGTTTCCTTTGAAAACGAATAGTGTCACATTCTTGTAGGCGTTATTGTATGATTCAGGACTTGTGGAAGATTGACATTTAGTGTTTTCTTTTTTTGTGAGGGTTATTTTCAAGTTTTGGAGCTGTTTTCTTTGAAAAAGAATAGTGTCACATTCTTGTAGGTGGATTCTCGGTGGTAAAGGTGGCCAAGAATTACTTTTCTGAGGTCGGGAACACACCGATAGGGTAACAGGCGCCCCGTTACTCAGCAATGGTAAGAGTGCTGAAAGGGAGGCAAGTGGCACTCAGGGAAATGTCACAGGGATGTCCTGATTGGGTGTGGCAGGGAGTTCCAAAGTGAAGGGGCAGGATGACAAAAGGCTCTGTCTCCCTACGTTTTGAGGTGGACACTGCGGGTGACCAAGTTATTGGATCCTTTTGATCTAAGATTGTGTGTGCGTGTGTGTGTGTGTGTGTGTGTGTGGGGGGGGGGGGGGTGATGCAGTTTCAGCAAGTCCTTCAGGTATCCAGGGCCCAGATTGTGTAAGGATTTGAATGTCAATAAGCAGATCTTATTATCGAAACAGAATTCTCCATTTTATCAGTAGCCAGTGGAGTGAGTAAAGGGTTGGTGTTATGTGGCAATGGTGGGGTCGGCTTGTTAATAGCCACGTAGTGGCATTCTGTACTAGTTGTGTGGTGCAGGTCTTTTTTTTGGAAGGCCTGTATAGAAAACAATGCAGCAGTCCAACAGTGATGTGATGAATGCATTGACCAGGGTTGGAAGATCTGCTGAAGGAATGAGGTTATTTATTTTTGCAATGTTCCTTAGGTGAAAGAAGGAATTTTTCACAACATTTGAGATTTGGTTCCTAAAGCTTAGTTCCCCAACAGTCAGTACACCCAACCTGCGCACAAAGTCTGAGTTGTTCAGGTCTGTGTTTCCTATTCTTAATGTTACTGGCTGAGACTGGAGCTGCTTTGCTGTCGAGTGCTGACCAGAACTTCAGTTTTGTCAGCATTGTCAGGAGTCAAAAGCAGTTGAGACGTAGTGGTTATATTTACGGACCATGTGTTCGAGGCCTAGGTTTTGAGCTGTCAGATCGTCAAGATTTCCTTTCAAGGAACGATATTTTATTTGTTCTTTTACCTGGTGTTTTAAAGCTGGTGCTGTAAGGGATAAGTAGATGGTGTGGTTGTCTGACCAGACTACTGGAACAATTTCCATGTTGGATATTAAAAGTTCTGAGTGGAATATGAGGTCCAAAGTGTGGCCTTTTTTGTGGATGGGGAGGTGGATGGCTTGAGAGAATCCTAGTTAATTCATAGAAACAAAGTAGCTCTCTTCCTAACTGGGAGTTAGGCAGCCAACTACGGACGCAGCTGCCGGCAATGGAGAACGCAGGAGAGAGGTAAGGTAAGTAGAGTTCGGGGGAGTTTCTGAAAAATCTATTATAGCAGTTGGGGCTGGGGGAGGGAGACCTATTATATAAAAAAGGGGGTAGCTAGTGGGAGGGAGAGCAAAATGGGTGGAAGAGGAAGGGAGAGGGAGGGCTTTAGTGCGCATGACAAAATTCTCCCGGAGGAGAGACGGGAGGCTGTATGGACTCTGCCAGGCTCCTGGGACTTTTGAGGGACATAGCAGGGCAGCCATTTGGAGCTGGGATGTAAGGTAAGGATTTTTATGCACTACAAAGTGATGCCAGTAGTGGGTGAAATTATAGTTTTGGAGGTGGACATGCCGTTTAATACATTACAAACACAACAAAATGAAAACATGTTTAAATCCTTAATTACCTGCTATCTGAACACATTCAGCATAGCTTCTAACCCTAGCATTGCCATGCAGGAGTTATTGTTTTGCATCCCTGTGTACTGTGTAGGATAGGCGAAATGGAAAGAACAAGAAAAAATAACGGTGATTTTGCTGGCCAGCAGGAGTAGGAAAGATAAGAAAAGAGGAAAGATTTATCTCTACAGACACACAAGGAAAACAACATTAAATGTAACACTGTCACAATTTTGTACTTACCACACCATACAGTCACGCACCATTATTGGAATAAAGTGGAGTGCTGCCACCACAATACAAAGGAGCTTGATAAAGGCCGATATGCAAGGGCCGAAATGTTGCTACTGTTGCACTAAATAATACTCACCTCCTCTTTCTCCCAATAATAGTAGTTACTCCCCCATTAGGCCAGCTGTTTAACTTACCTAAACTTTCCCTCACTACTCTAGCTCACTTTCGCCATCTCTCAATCAATCCGCAATGTGGCCAACGGGAAGGTCCACTTATTTCACAGTACTATTAATATATGCTTGGTGGGGTGCTTAGGGGGAATAGCTCCCCTTTAACCTAATAAGAAAATTTAAATTGACCATATCTGTTACAACACCATTTTAAGCTTTTTACATCACAAAAAAAGTGCATCTAAACTCTGTCATTAATCTATAATGATTATTACTAATTTGTAAGAATAGATTCTGTCTGTCATCTTTGACTACACATACAAAGTATAGGGAGATTGTTCGTGACTGCCTGACTCCCTACAATAACAGGCAACTGCCTATACTTTAGTACAGGAGGCCGACTGTGACCAAGGGAAATTTTCCAGCCCTATTAACCATTTTACACTTACACACATTATTGATAAAGGACCAATACAGTTGATACTGACGGGATTGGCCCTTTATCGGTAATGTGTGTACCCAGTTTTAGTAACGAGCAATGTTTGCTCTACCTGCTGAGTAAACTTTTGCAATATTCACAGTAAAGCAAATATGGTTAACACATTAATTGAGGTATAAATTCTAACAATATTTGTTCACATCTAGAAGACTACACTGTTGTCATAATAAAAGTGCCCATAAACGGTAGCTTACCTGCAGACATTCCCCTGCAGACAACCACCCTGCCCAATCACTTTCTGACCCAAGTAACAGGCAGGGGTGTTTTAAAGGGAATGTTCATCCCCAAACTATAATTTTATATGTTATTGGCCATGATTCATAGATACATACGTTTTTCCAACATGCTTTTTGCAGACCAGGAGCTCACTGTAATTCAAGCTCTCTGACATCACCTCAAGCCGTGCCCTTTCTGTGCCTTCAGCCTCCCTTTGTGCCCCCTCCCACCGCCCGAATTCATCCTCTGTCCCTATCCTATCCTTTTAGGATATGACAGATGCCCCCTGGCCAGACCTAAACGCCGTATTATTAAAAAAAATAAATAATCATAACTATACTTACAGCCCTTCGTTCCCGCGGTGCTTATTCATGACGTCAGCTGCGTCTGTGATTGTGCCTAGTCTTTGTACTAGGTGTATGGTACAGATTTTTCAATTTTGTCACTGAATGAAAAAAGACAGGTGTCTGCATTATCCTATCATAGCACGAGTGTGTGTAAAGTATCTTTGGTTTTAATAAAGCTTTGTGTCTAGCGTGGCTATTTGCTTTTTATGCGCCAAATACCTTTTATGTGTCATTATCTAACAATTACTGAGCCAACCATCAATAGGATTAACATGTCCTTTCTGACCTCTGTTGATGACCAGTAATGCATTCACAAAACAATCCAGTCTTGTTTGTATGAAATACCAGATTAAGCTCCTTGATGGCTGGGATTTTCATTGCTTTGGGTGTTCTGTATTGAACAACAGATCAGCTGAAGATAATCAGTTAAAGACGGATTTTAGTAAGAGAAATTAGTTAATAGAAATATTTGAAATTTTTTAAAGTGCATGTCCACCCTGAAAATGAACTTTTAGTATAAGGTAGGCACCCACTGCTCACCCCCAACAGCCGATATATTTCTTCCAAAAAATGTTTAGATTGTTACTTACAGGGGAGGGGAGGGGGAGGGAGGGCTCCCCTGCACATGCTTCAGTCCTTGCTGAGGATGAGGAAGAAACAGGCACCTGATGACTCACTGACAGCTTCTCCTCTTCACTTTCCTAGACTTTGAAAAGGCATTGCAGGAGAACCACAAGGAACAGAGATCGATAGCTTTTTTTTAAACTATACAGTGGGGCCAGTATGGGGTTAAATTTTAGTTTTAGGGGTGGACAAAAATTATTTAATGGCTATCTATATTTATACAGACATACACTTAAGAGAAAAAAGTTGAACACCATTAACCCTCCCTTCGTCATATGTGACTGTTAAAAATCATTTAAAGGAGAACTAAACCCAAATTTTTACACCAGAATCTGAACATATACCCTCTAAAAATACCAATAAACTGTAAAATAGCAATACAGTAAGTAGCATTACAGTAGTAGTAAATGTTACCACTTGAAAACTGGATGAAATAACTGTTTGTATGTACAGCGACTGGCCACACCCCTGATCTCAGTCACATGCTCCCTTGTCCATTCTCTCTTGTAAAATGATTGGCTAGAGGCTACTAGTGGGTGTGACCAACTGTATAAACTGTAATAAGTTCCTGAACTGAACGCAATGGTCAGAGACCACACTGAGCAATACCAGAATACTGGGAAATTGACACAAACCTCATATTAGAAAGTTAAATATCTCAACAACCATATTAAAATGAGAGGTGAGACACTGATTACTGTTTTTATATCAAGGAGATCTACCTTTTAATTCAATTTTGTTCTGAGGCTTTAGTTGTCCTTTAATCTTAACAGCCTTCTAAGCAAAGTTGGAAAATACTTTTATGAATTGGATTCTTTTGTGGACAATAACGATGGCTATTTATAAATCATACTCCTAGGGCTTATTAATAATAACAAATGTCGCCTGTGCTATTAATCGGCAGCAACCAGTAAAAAGTTGTCGTCTGATTGGTTTATGTCACCTGATTGGTTTATGTACAGGTCATTTTATTAAATATGCTTACTGGAGTCTTGAAGCAGGATACTAAGATATTGGTGTACTAGCATGTATTTTTTTTTTTAGTTAATGTAACGGTATGTTGCAACATGTAAAATATAACTCCACAACAGATGAAGCTAAAACCTGTACTGATAATAGCTTTGTAAGTGAAAACTCGGTTGTTAATTAACATAGAGGAATCACAGGCAGAATGTGGCTTAGTGATGGCCAGTATGTTAGTAAATAACATTACGAGAAGAAAGAGGAAAGAAGATCTGCATGTTATGACCCTTGAGAATTAATTTGTAATCCAGCTGTACTTTGCTGTAAAGCACTTTGTAATTTAGATTGCTGTATAACTTTACTGCCAATGCTCAACAAGTGTTGGTATGCTTGGCATTCCTGATAAACACCCAGCCACTACACGATAAGATTCTAAATAGTCTACACACTGCCCACTAAAGCTGGGTGCACACATGAAAGATCTTTAGAAAATTTTGTAAAGATACCTCAACACAGTCCTGATTGTTTTCCATATGTAAATTTTTCTCAGCCGCGTCTGACTCCCTATACTTTAAATACAGGGAGACAACTGCGACCGAAGGACTTTTTCAGAGATTTCCAAAAGATTGCGCTGTTGCTTTTGGAGAGCCTGGAAATGCGCCACACACAGTAGCACTAGTGATATAGGGCCGATTCCGTCGTTACCAATGGGATTGCCCCAATATCGCTAACGTGTATGGCTGAAACAACCATTTCCGATGCCGACAAAAAATTTGCGTCAACTTTGGAAACAGTCGTTCTGCACTGTATTTCCCTGCTCCAAAAAAAGATCTTGGCATAGGTAGAACACTGAGAACGGCATGTACAAAAAACCTTTACCAAATGTGGCATATTTGCACATGCCACATTTGAAGAGTCATACTTATAAAAACCAGTGTATTTAAGCCTTGTGGGTTGGGTATTCTTAGAGTGGGCACGCCGATGAAACGCCGCCTAAGACGGGTCACTCTCGGCAGCAGATTGTCCCTATGTGTGTACATGTATCGTGTGAGATTTTTAATGAAATAATAAACTAAGAAATTTTACTGATGTCCACGTGAGCAGCTCTATCCATTATCATTGAACAGGTATTCTTAGAGCACCCAACCCACGTGGCTTAAATACACTATTTTTGTACATCTGTGCCAACTATGTATGATATTAGATGTATCATTAATTGTAAAACCACTTTTGTGATCTATTTGCTTACCAGCAGTAAATGTAGTAAACAATATGTAGGTTGCACTGCGGTAAATGTTGTAAACAATATGTAGGTTGTACTACACGACATGTTGTAGGTTGAATGAACATGTAAGTAGAATTAGGAATAGAGACTCATCGAGTCCAGTGGCTAAACATTTTCTGACTTGTAATGGGGGTAGTCTAGATGACCTTAGAATTCATGGCATCAACAGAGTAAGGTGTGACCATTTGGGTCACTTTCCTTCCATTGCGAGTGTGATTTTTATGCTCTTAAAGGGCTTTTGTAACACTGAGATTTGAGTTGCATATTGTAATCACACACTACTTGCTCTTCCTATTTCATTTAGTTAATCGCTGCATCGTTTGGTGTCATCAACAAAACTTGCTCTCAGTGCCCCCTTCTAAGTAATTTCTAAACAGATTAAAAAGAAGTGGCCCCAGTACAGAACCCTGAGGCATTCCACTTAGAACTTTAGCCCACATGGATGTAGCTCCATTGACCAACACTTTCTGCTTGCAATCCAAAAATCAATTCTGTATCGATGTTTAAATGTTCTTTTCTAGGCCAACAGTCCTCAGTTTATACATTAGTCTCCTATGTGGCACAGTATCAAAAGCTTTAACAAAATCAAAGTATACTACATCCGCTGCTATTCCTGAATATAAATTCTTATTCACTTCTTCATAAAAACCAAGTAAATTTGTGTCACAATCTTTTTCTCATAAACCCATGCTGACTACTACTAGTAAGTTCAGTTCTTGAGACTGAAGTTAAGGATATGATCCCATAACAAAGTTTCCAGCACCTTCCTTACCACTGATGTTAGGCTTACAGGTCTATAGTTACCGGGCTGGGATCAACTACTGTACCTTTTTTGAGTATTGGTATTACATTGGTTTTTTTCAAATCCAGCGGCACATCAACAGACAAAAGTGAATCTGAAAAGATAAGAAACAGTGGTCTAGATAAAACTAGACTAATCTCTCTTAAGATCCAGTCGATCAATAAAGGGGCTTTATTGATATTAACTTTGGCTAATATTTTCTGTACCATATCCTCTGTCAGCCAGAGTCAATATTCCTCATTTTTATCCTTCAAATTAATACAGTCCCTGCTATAAGGACTAGGATTCTCTATAATATATATTAGCCTTTTTGGCATCCTCTATAACCATCTCTGACCCATTATTTAATGGTCCCACATTCTCAGTCCTCATCTTTTTACTATTGATAAAAAGAGCATTTTGGGGTTGGACTTGCTTTGTTCTGCTATCTCCGTATTTCATTTCCTATTTTAGCTAGTTCAATTGCTTTCTTGCACCCCCTCTGATTTCAAAATTTTAAAAGCCTTTTTTTCCCCATTTCTTTTTTTACCTGAGCTATAATGTACAGTGCTGCGTACACAAGTGGCGCTTTATAAAATTATACATGCATTAAGCCATGCAGGAGTGAACCTAATTTTTTTACACTTGTTCCTTAAAGGTATACATTTAGAAATGTAATAATTTAATACCTCTTTCAGAACAGTCCCCTTTTGCTCAATATCTTTACCTAGGAACAAAGCCCCCCAGTCTATGAGCAGCAGTGATTCCTTTAACAACATAAAATTAGCTTTCCTAAAGTTAAAAGTTTTTGTTAACCCAATGTAGATTGCTGTATTATTACTTCACTGACAATGCTCAACAAGTGCTGGTATGCTTGGCATTCCTGATAACACCCAGTCACCACGTGATAATATTCTGAATAGTCTACATATGCCCACTTAGATAAACATTTATTGCACTGAATTTCCCTGGCATGAATGATGTGTTGATTTTACCACGTGATAAATGCAAAGAGTAGAACTTCTCCGGGTTCACAACAGCAGACCCAGAGGAAACACTTAGGGAGGTTCAATAAAAATTCTTATCATAAAAATGGTGCTTATTTTGCCCCAATTAATCAGATGTTAGCATTCAAATGTTAAATAATATCTGATTGGTTGGGGCAAAATTAGCACCATTTTTAAGAACTTTTATTGAATCTCCCTGTAGGCGATTTGTATTTAAAGATGAAAAGATGAAACAGAATTTTACATTCCACATAAATAGTTATCAATCTGGTGACTTAATGCGTTTGTGCAAATGTGTGTTTCTATCCCAGGTCTGAAAAAGAAATTAGACGGGGGGCGAGGGGGTTTACATTTGATTTATAGAATAATATACTAACTGAAAAACCTTCACTACTGTTCACTATCATAGTTAAAGGGACTCTAAAAAACCCTCCTAAATCAAGTATTTAAAGTATTTGCCATCCGTTTCTATTATTCACAGGGAGGTGAGAACTCTTATTTCCACCTCCCTGTGAATAATAGTACGCTCGGGGGACCTGGAACTTACCTTACTGCCGCTTCACTGCAAGCCGCTCCTCCACTGACAGCTGTTCTGTCCCAACCACGAGTCCTATCTTAGGCGCATGTGCGCCAATACACATTCGATCGGGACAGAACAGCTGTTCTGTGCAGGAGCAGCTTGCGAGAGGAGGGCGGTAAGGTAAGTTCCAGGTCCCCCGGGTGTGGGAATAAGCGTTCTCACCTCCCTTTGAATAATAGAAACGGATGGCAAATACGTAAAATACTTGATTTAGTGTTTCTTTAAAGAAATAGTTCACATCGATTAGAACCAGGAAGCGGTCGGAGATTTTCATCTATCCAGCGGTGGATTGCGTGAAATGTAAATATACTTACCTTTGTCCCTGGCTCCTGCTCAATTTATTGAATAACGGGAGGTAAGGCATAGCTCCTTAACCTCCTGGACTTCAATCAATACATTAAAGGAATAGTTCACTTTTTGAGTGAACAATTCCTTTAAGCTGGGTACACACCATGCAATATTTCACCTGACTAAATCAGATTTCAGTGTATCGGTTGATTGGGCAAAATATTGGATGGTTACCTGGGCTGGCTGCAATCAACATCCGACTGTTCGAATGGAAATGGGCAATCAGACAGGTCAGAAAATCATGGAGGACCACACGCTCCGTTGCAATGAACTGTTGGCCGCAGTTACTTTTGCCATGACTGACCAGTTGCAAGTGTCGAACGGTTGGTCAGGACGAAGGGTCCCTATGTGTGTACCCAGCCTTAAGGAGATTTGATAAGCTTACAGTTAGTTAAAGTTTTAATAAACAGTTGATCCGTTGGATCACAAGATCGGCCAGGCTGAAATAATGATTCTGCCACTCTAAAGGGCATGCCCACCCTCATTATTTCATTTTACTAGCAGCTTAAGACTGCAAAGATTCAATTCTCTCTATACCTTTACCAAAAATATTTCTATCATTACTTACCCAGCATGATCCCTCTATGCCATGCTAAATTTGTGCAGACTAACAGTAGAGGATATATAAGTTAAATGAAGGTTGGAGCTGACTATTACTCATTACTCTTATCTCATTGAAATTTTGAGACCGATATGAGTTCCAAACAACCCTCTTACAGGTGGTGCATACGATAAACTAATGTATATTAATGAACAAATGGAAAGATTGCCTAAGTATCATGTGGTTACTCGATAAACACCAGACTTCCCATATCACATATAGGGATGTCAATAATTACCTATACAACGGTATTGTCAGTGCAAAGTTTATTAAAACGAAATAAATCAATACGGTCACCAAATCAAAGAATCACCCTTAACAATATTGATCTCCTTCCCACCAAACTAACCATTATACATATTACAATTAAAACATCTACAAATAAGTATCAAAGCAGGGATACCTTGAAATATGAACCTTATGGATACATCTAATACTCAGTATCAATAAATACAATATACAAAGTGTCCTGTGCTCCTAAATTGCCATATTCACTTGATATTATGTGTCCATTCTATACACAGAAGCAGAACCATTCTTAAAGGGAAACTATAGTGTGTATAAAGTTTTTTTTAAAAACAGTTAAAACAAAAAGTACCTGAGTCAGGGAGGTAGGGTTGGTGCTTTTTACCTCCCAATATCCTTTATATGAGGAGCAGCAGGACAAAGAAAACAGCTTCTGCCAGTGCTTGTGAAGGTTCTCATTCATCCAGGTCATGGTATATCTGTTGTATTCAATTAGATCAACTGGACATGAAATGTAGTTCTTGAAGACATTTCGCTAGTCATCCGACTGGTTTTCTCAATTTCGCTAGTCATCCGACTGGTTTTCTCTGAATTGAGAAAACCAGTCGGATGACTAGCGAAATGTCTTCAAGAACTACATTTCATGTCCAGTTGATCTAATTGAATACAACAGATATAGCTTCTGCCAGTCTTCCTGTATGCTTCAGTACTATCTTTAATATAGAATGGCCCAGGGCCATAACCTGGCAGATGAAAACTGTATGTGCTGTAGCTCCTCAACAAAACAATATTGGGAGGTAGGAATAATCAATCCGATCTCCTTGCTCCAGGTCCTTTTCATTTATAATAAGTTAATTTTTACAGTATAGTTGTCCTTTAATGTGTGTTAAAAAAATGTATATGCCAAGTCGGTGTGGAAACTTTAGCTGTGCAAACGACTTGTCAGTTCAATCCTATGTAAGCATATGGTAATTAGCTGCATAAACCTGCTTGAAAGGGCAGCTCTTACCCCTCTCAGGATTTCCACAATCTCAGACATGGTACTGGAGCGCTCGTATGTCAGCTGTTTGTCCTGTCCTGCTGCGCTCATCCAGGACACATACAGGGAGATTCAATAAAAGTTCTTATCGTTTAAAATGGTGCGAATTTTGCCCCAACCAATCAGATCTTATTTAGTATTTGTAAGCTTACATCTGATTGATTGAGGCAAAGTTAGCACCATTTTTAAAGATAAGAACTTTTATTGAATAACCCTGATAGGTCTTTCATTGGATGTGGTAATTAGTTGCCTTCCTCTCAATCAACAATTAGGCACTAAGTGGGGGTTTTGCTGAGTTGATTGGACGAGATGGACGTATGCCTTTTTTTTTTACCACAATACTATTCAGTTAGGAGACTTGTATTGGAACATAATCTTTTTTATTATATAAGGTACTTGAGACTTTATAGTTTACTATTAGAATAATTAGAATTAGTCAAGAGCACTTTAGATTAACCTAGGAAAATGTGCCATTTTGTGTGGGCATGTTTCAATTGTTGCTTTGGCAGAACCAGTATCCTGTTTCCTAAATCTAGAAGGATAAAATAAATTAGTCTTTTATTTGGAGCTATTGCCTATTGATTCAGCACCAGCTGCTCAGTATAATCCAGGCTTGCTCTCCACTGTTGAACTCTGCATGTTATAAACAAATCTCTCATCCAGGGGCTCATTTCTCATTTATCCCTTTGTACTTACAAATAAAGGTAGGAGGGCAGATACAGGTCCAGAGAAACATAAACAGCAGCAGATGGAAAAAGCTGGGCAAAGACAAGCTACAAATAACAGGAAGGCTTGTAATTTGCACAATGTTACCAGCACCGTAGGGAAATGGATGAAATCAGAATAGCATTGTAAAAAAATTCGTTATTTCTTTAATTTAGTTACAGTTTACATTGAAATTAATCTGTATACACAGGCTACAACCACAAAAGGATCTTGTTAGAGAATTAATGGGGGGATCCAATACTGGACGCCGCGTTACTTACCTTAGCCCGATCCCGCGATACAATAACGAGATCACGTCAGTTATTGCATCGGGCTAAGGTAAGAGCGTGGGTTTACCGCCTCGCACACACTACTGTTAAGTGTACCGTTGAATCTCCCCCTAAGTGATTAATCTCGTCTCCACACATTACTGTGTCTTGCTAAGGAGCAAGTATCATTGGAAGGAAGAAGCCTACAGACTAAGGGGGAGATTCAATGTGGGCCATTTCCCTCTAAAACCCATTTGAACCCGAAGAAATTTCGGGTTAACGTGGGTTTTAGACGGATTTTAGAGCACAGCGCCATTTCCAAATGTTTTTGGAAATAGCGCCGTGCTATAGATCCAAAACCCCTACCATTAAGTTTTGCACTACTTAGTAGCGCGACACTTAACTGTAGTGTGTGGGAGGCGTTAAACCCACGCTCTTACCTTAGCCCGATCCCGTGTCCAGTATTGGATCCCCCCGTAAATTCCAACAGAAGCCAGGCAACTTTAAAGAACCAGTAATTAATATTAGCCAATCACATGTTGACTTTTAATATTTTAAAGGGCATCTATAGTGGGAAAATTAACTTTTTTTTTCTTTCTTTCCAATTCCCCACAACCCCCAGAGTGTCTTCACTTTTTTCAGATTCCCTCTCTGTCCTGAGACACACCAGTTAGAAAAATACGTGATTGCATTCCTCTACTCCTACTTGTACTGTCAATCAAATCCCTGTGACATGATCCCCCCCTCCCTGCTCTGCAATAAACATAGAGATAACAGCATTAGCATGGGGAGAGAGGTAGCTTTGATGGTAGATATAAGGCTGCACTTTACCCCCCTTCTTAATAGCTTTCACTGATTGATGATGGGTCACAAAGTGAGAGATCGTAAACTGTACTGATCTCCTTCTTCCGTGTCTCCAGGACAGCTTGCTTTCTATTGGCCACTGTGCGTGGGTGTGTTTTTCAGGATGTTGAACTTTTAACTCCTACTGCACATGATAAGCTTGTCGGTTAGCTGGAGTTGAGACATGGAGGAGGTAACAGAGGGGAGGGGGAAGGGGGGGGAGTGCTGCACACAGATCTAGCACCATGGTTAAACACAGTCACTGACATAGATAGGATTAAGGTAGTACAGAGTACATGAATTTAACTTTGCAAAGGGGCAATGTGTTTTTTTCACTATAGTGAGGCAGTCCAGAAGAAAGGCTATTCCCCCTGTCCTCCTTTACAATTTAGCTAAAAGGACAGCCGTTACTCACACAGGTTACTCCAATAAAAAAAAAAAAGGTTTTCCCAATGTATTGGTGCAGAAATACACAAACACACAACGTTTCAGCTGTAAGGCCTTTATCAAGCGTTGATACACTTGATACCCAGTACGCACTATTTTGGTTCACACCAAAGGTTAACCAGAAAGGAGGCGTTGACAAGCAAAAAATTCTGAATGGGTAAAGGAGGCTCAGTGGACAGACAGGGTGGGCTTCTAATGACCCATTTGTGCTGTGTTACCTCACCTAGCATGTAAGATTCTAAGTACATTGTTTCCCTTTAATCACTAATAATAATAACAACAACAGGCATGATAGATTAGCACTGTTTATTAGGATATTATCAGGGTTATTCAATAAAAGTTCTTATCGGTTAAAATTGTGCTAATTTTGCCCCAACCAATCATATGTTAGTTTTCAAATGTTAAATAACATCTGATTGGTTGTGGCAAAATTAGCACCATTTTAAACAATAACAACTTTTATTGAATCTCCCTGTATGTATAGTATATTCATAGTTCTTGCGCACCAATTTGTTTTAGAAGGTAACACAATTTGACAATTGCTGTGGCTAAAATTTTTTTTTATATAACTAGGATTATTACCTAGGAATTTAACATTAAAAAATGCATTCTTGCTTCTTTTACCAGGAGGAAACTTTGAAGATCTGTGCTACTTTTGGCTTGTCTTCTGATAAAACATTTACGTGCCCATTGGGAAGTATGAGGGCAGGGGACTTTGAACAGATCGCAGAGAGTATTGAAGGCCACATGGATAATTTCCTCTGTGACCGATATCAAAGATTTCTTTACTTTTTATGGATTTGAAGAAACCCTTTGTATGTGAGCTCAGATCTATAAAACAGGTTTTCATGTATCTATCTGTAGCAGGGAAACTTTTGGAATAGCAGAAAACAACAGCCCTTTGTACTCAGGACCAAAGTGTGTAAATAATATTCTGCTCAGGAAAGGATTTCCAGGACTAAAATAAAGCTACTCCGCTTCTGGTATTTTCCTTATATTTGCTTATAATATTAACTATTTCATATCTTTTGGCCATCAAAAAATGTACATAAAATTACTTTTTTTTAAAATTGGACTGTCAGATTTATTATTCTCTTGCAGTGTTACATTATTTTTGTTATATTTGTCTCTCCACTCTCCTGGATAATGTTTATACTGTTGATCTGGATAATTGGCAACATAATTGCCTGTGCAAATATTTCAGTCTTTCATTCATGTGATTTAGAGCTTAGTGAGTAATACTGATGATTAGATTTAAGTAAGAAAGATGCCATGCTTGCCTTAAAATAGACAAAGGTTCATTCAGGAACAGCTTCTCGGCTTAGAAAGGTATAGAGCTAGGCCATAGGCTAAAGAATACATAGCACAATCTCCTTACATCACCCTGGGAGATCACAAACATAAGCAGCAGTCACCAGTTACTGTCTGCAAACATTGACAGGTCAGTTGTTATGCAAGATCCATAGGCAGATTATAAATAAATGTTGAGGCAGCAACATGTTTTATGTTTCACTTTACATAATGGGATATTGCAGGAGCGAAATTTCCCCATGTTTGAGCAGGTTACTCTATTATATTTCTACTCTGCTCTATTATATTTTTACTATAATATTATATTTTTACTATAATATTTTTTTTAAATACATATATTTTATATTATATATATCATGATTTTTAAAACACTTTGAATTTTAAAATTATTTTACTGGAGATCTAAAATATTACAATAAAAGGTATATAAAGCCTCTAAAAGTAAAGATGTAGACCTAAAAATTACAATTATTGTGATCTATCCTTATGTCAGATGTATAATGTGTAAGCTAAAGGGGGTGAGTCAGTTTACCCACTGGTAGAGAACTCTTTAAACAGCTGGGAGTTACTGAATGTGGATGCAGCTTGATAAACCAATCAACATGCAGAACTTCATCTCTACAATATACAGTGTATCAGCGATACTTGTAATATTTTTATGTGTAAAAAACACATTGTTTTTAAAAGGAAACCATTAAAAATACCATGTTTAAAAATAAATGACAAACTTTTTGATGAATGAAATGTTCTCTTACATAAAGAATCTTGTGGCATACATTCTTTTACTAGTAGGAACAGCTACTGCCATTTTATTTCCTCCTTCAGACACCACACTGTGGGTTTACAGTGTGCAAAAGTGAATGCTGAGGCAGAGGAGTTTGCACTTTGTTCTGTGTGATTTAGCAAGACCATTAATGCATGGAAAGTGACTTCTAAAATAGCACAGAAGCAGAGCTATTTGGGGATGGAAAGAAAAGCAAGAGTAACATGAACTTACAAGAACATATGTGAGAGACTAATAAATACTTATGAATCTCCAGAAGTGCAAGCGAAGGCACATAAGCATGGTTTCCAGTGGAGTTAGTATAGATCTGTAAATATGCAGTCACAGAAGACATACTGTATATCAGTCAGTGCGCACATTACAATTCACTTGCCTGCTTTTTGTAATCGTTCCCGTGCGGACTCACTCTCTGCTCCAATCAGAATCCACCGTTGGCTTTTCGGTTTCCTGATTGGCTTTCACTTCCTTTAAAGGGAATGTCCACCCCCAAAACTATAATATAACCCACATCTGGCCCCACTCTGTAGTTTAAACTAAACCTTACATCTCTGCTCCTTATGGTTCTCCTGCTATGCCTTTTCAAAGTCCAGGAAACTGAAGAGTCCAAGTTGTCAGTGAAGCATCCGGTCCTTTCTGATTTCTCGTCTTCAACATGTGAAGTCCCCCCCTCCCACCATCCGGATCCATCCTCAGCCATTGTTGCTCCTAGTGTTAAATCCTTTGGGTAGGTAACCCCTGCCCACCCCCAACCTCTGCTAAGGGCAGAGACAGAGGTATATAAATTGAAGAGAAACTGGAGCTTTCCAGAACATTACAAGAAGCAAAAAATGAAGACTCTTTTTGCCCCTTTAGATCTGATTAATTTGTTTACATTGCCACTGGATGTTAGTATTTATCACCCATAATCACCCAAATCACCCATTTATCACCCAAAAACAATGCTTTTGTAGGAATGGAAACAAGTTGCCTCCTCTGACAAGTGTTCTACTTTTATTCCCACTGTTGGGTTTAATAATTTTCAATATTGTAATAATGATGTGTATATATATATATATATCTCCCAAAATATATCAGAGCACTCCAAGGACTTAGAAATTAAGCTTGATAAAGGTCCAAGACCAGGGACTGAAATGTTGCCACCTATGCTGTATTAATACACCTACTTTATTTCTAAGTCTTTGGAGTGCTCTGATATATTTTGGGATCTGTACTACTTGATCATTCAGAGACACCCAAGCAATTGAACCTAAAGATAGAGTGCCAGTGTAAAACTTAAAGGGCATGTCCTCCTTTCTTAAAAAATGTTAATATAATAGTCTCCCTGCTCCCCCAGACCCAACCGCTACAGTTTTAATATCAGAAAGTGCCCCAAACATTACTTACCTTCCCTCTTTCCTCCGCCGCACTGCCAGGCCCTCTGCTTACGCGAAAATGCAAGCAGAGGGGCAGGACCGGCAGTCGCGTCTGTGATTGGCTGAGCGGCAGCCAATCATGGACGCGGCTGCCCGGGAGTTCAGTGCGGCAGAGGAAAGAGGGAAGGTAAGTAATGTTTGGGGCACTTTCTGATATTAAAACTATAGCGGTTGGGGCTGGGGGAGCAGGGAGACTATTACATAAAAAGATTTTTATGCTAGGGGGGGAATCTAAATCGGGAGGGAGAGGGAGGGGGGGGGGGGGAAGGCTCTTCTGCGCATGGTAAAAATCTCCCAGAGGAGAGACAGGAGGCAGAGTCCTATATAGACTCTGCAGTACTCCTGGTGGGCGTTTTTTTGGACTTGGGGGGGGGGATAGCAGAGGAACCCTATGGAGCTAGGATGTAAGGTAAGGATGAAACTACACTACACAATGGGGTCAGTAGTGGGGGGGATTACAGTTTTGGGGGTGGACATGCCCTTTAAGGCGGCCATACATATGAACGATAATAGGTAAATCCCGTCGGGGAACAATGGAATTTACCTATTATCGTTCGTGTGTAGGAGCTTTTCCCGACCGATCAGAGTGCCGACGAAAGACTGTAGTCGGCATTCTGATCAATCGGGAATGATGGAAAATTTTCACTGGCCGTTATCGTCTCCTTTTACTTGAAGTAGAGGGAGTGGATACGATACATGTGTGGTGTATGGATGCACAGCCGACCTATCCCTATACCGCGTATGGGGATCGGTCGGGTCTGTGTGTGTTGTTCCCACAGCATGTGTGCCGACAGATACCAATGTGATCCGTCGGCACACATGCTGTGGGATCGCATAAGTGTATGGCCAGATTTAGTCTGAAATCTTAGTAAACTATTGTGGATTTACTAACTGCTTGAATATGGACATTGATTTAATTGTCTTTCTCTAACCCAGCCATCATAGCCATGCCACCACTCAACCTGGGCATCAAACAACAAAAAGCTTCCCTGCTTGTTTATAGTGATGTCACACTGCAGGTCTTTAAATAGATGCTGCCAGACAACAAATTTTAACACAATTAAAAACATCCATCAAACATTTTAAGTAAACTAAATGAGGGTTAGAAGTGTAAAGAGGATTTTGTTTCCACATCTGTGACAATTCAAGGCTCTCTGTGGCTTCACATCGTCTCTGACCTGGTAAAAACCCCAGTGAGTGCCTGGTTTTTAGTCAATAATACACACTATATTACAAAAGTCACATGACCATATAAAAGGATGAAGCCACAGGCTCTGAGGGGACTTTCAATATTCTTACATTTTAAACAGATTTATAGATTTTTTGTGACATCCTCCTACTGTAAATTGTAAGGAAATTAAGTCACAGTGTTCCACAATATATATAAAAAGAGCAGATATAAAAGAGCAGGGTGAAAGGCTTTTACATAGGTTGCTTCTACTACCCTAAGATTTTAAAGTAAGGGGGTACATTATTTATTAAACTACTCAAAAAAAAAACAACATAGGGCTGCCCCCACACACCAACCAACCCCCTTAGCAACCCAAACATTAAGTTAACAATTCTGCTAGTGGTTGAGGTTTTAAATCAATTACACTTTGTACTAATGACAAAATGGGTTTCAGGATGCAAAATGAGTAGTTTACACCCATGCATAGTTCTCATCTGTAGGTTTCATGGCAGTGTAACAGATCTGTGCACTGTGCAAGTGATCATATGGTAAAGCATTAACCTCTGTAACAAAGATACCAGTAGAAAATGAAGTGCCAACAATTACTAAGAGCTGGAAATTGTCCTTTTAGCCCTAGGATAGTAACTGTAGAAGGATGAATGGTAACAACTGCTAGATTATTTACACATTCAAAGGCCTATTACAAACACAGATATTCTTTGAGACACTTTGGGAAAAGTGGAATGTCAGTAAATTTCACTTTTTAACAAGATTTAACTTAGTGCCTTAGTTCAAGAACCAATAGTAATAAACATGTAAATATTGCCTTTCCTTATTTTACATTCGACTGTTCCAAGCTACTTATTATTGATGACTGTACCACTCTACAGCACAAGATCAGTTATTTATACAAAGAAATTACTTTGCTCAAAGGTTAATGAAGTGTGCTTTCCAAGCGCATATACATTAATCTACTAATGTCTAGCAAAAGTCTACTTTCAGATCATAATAAAGGCCTCCTTTGCTAATTTTCCCACATGCATTAGAACGTTTAGCCTTACATCCTACCTATCTGGTAACCAGCACAGTATATGATTGTTTTATTTGCACTGCATTCGTCTCACTCCAGCACTAATACCCATTACATTGTATCTGTGTTACCCACCTAACTAGATTGTAAGCTCTACGGGGCAGGGACACCCTTACCTCTTGTGGCAAGATTCTAGCACTTATATTTATATAATTTATATATTTATGTACTGAACTATTGATGTATTTGTTCCCCGTGTATGACTTTATTGTGTTTTGTTAATGTACAGCTCTGCGTCCTCAAGTGGTGCTTTATAAATAAACTATACATACATACATACTTAGCATTGGAAAGGAAAAGTAGATGGTAAGTAATACAATCATTAAAATTGTGCCTATTTCTGTCATTAATATAACTGGTTCAAAACCACTATCTTAGGCATGCAGGTATAGTACATTTTAGAAGTTTTGTGTAAGTAATACAAATGTTTAGGAAAAAACTCCACATAATTTAGCATTTTCTAATGACAACCTTAATTTGTTAGAAACTGGCCATACACAAATGCCCAACCCCCAAATGGACAACTCGGATGCAGCCTTTGTCCCAACAGCACTTGATTCTCAGAGAAATTATTTAATATACATCTAAGTTTTTCAGCCTGCCCCTTGTCATTCTTTTATATAATATTCTATAATATTCATAACACATGTAGGAAATGAAACCATCTCACTAATCTGATCCTTTCATCAGGCAGAAGTTAATGATCTGAAAACTCACGGATAAGAGAGTATGCAGGAGAACATATGGCACCCTTTGGTGCATTACTTAGTATGTTACAGAAAAACCAAATGATCTCCCATGTGCTACCAGGTATTGCCAAGCTCTATTACAATCCCTACTTTTGTGCAAATAGGAGACAGTTCACATGACACTGCAGCATTTATACATTTTCTGGAACAACTATATGTTTATTATCAAAGAAAGCTATGCCTTTACTGTTGGTTATAATGGCAGATGTATTAAATTAATATTCAGGGAAAGACTGTTTGCCTTTTGTAACAAATAAAATTTGGTATTACAGTAATAAAAATAGTAGTAGAGAATTGTACCGTGTTAGCCATAGATGAAAGTGAAGACATCTTGGATATAAAGTAATACCTTTTATTGGCTAACTAAAATGATTGAAAATGCAAGCTTTCGAAGCACTAGGCTTCTTCCTCAGGCATGATACAATACTGAATCTTATAAAGAACTCTATTTTATACATACTAGAACAAAGACTTTCTGACATTACATAGATGTTATCTTTTGCACCCACTCTGGACTCAATAAAGATCTAAACTTTATGTGTCACTATGTTTCTAATCTTAATGTCATGTAGAGTTAATCAGACTAAATTCCTCTAAACCACCCAAACCCATAAATATCTCATTTATACCAGACCCTCCATGGACACTAGAGGTGAAGTGTATCTAATTGTTTATTTGACCGCTGCTAATTCTTTTATTACTGCCTGTGATCATTGAATGTGTATTTACTGTTTTATTTACGACAGCCATTGCCAATCAGGCATGGGTGCAAAAGATAACATCTATGTAATGTCAGAAAGTCTTTGTTCTAGTATGTATAAAATAGAGTGCTTTATAAGATTCAGTATTGTATCATGCCTGAGGAAGAAGCCTAGTGCCTCGAAGGCTTGCATTTTCAATCATTTTAGTTAGCCAATAAAAGGTATTACTTTACATCCAAGATGTCTTCACAGTAATAAAAATGTGAAAGAGGGATTTTTAAAGCTGGGTTAGGGAAGTATAAGATAAATAATATTGAATTTATGGACCAATATTGTCCCAGGCGTAACCTCCGCTCCGCAAACGATCTCCTCCTCTAGTCCACCCTTGTTACCTCTTCCCATGCCCGTATTCAGGACTTTGCTCATGCTGCCCCTCTGCTCTGGAACTCCCTTCCTCTGTCTGCCCGTCACTCACCATCCCTTAATACCTTCCAACATAACCTTAAAACCCACCTTTTCAAGCAAGCATATAACCTGGGCGAGACATTACCCCTCTTACTACCCAATATGATCCAACCCGCCTTTCACACTTCACTGCCAATCTATTTACAGCCAACCGATTCCCGCAACCTTATATCTCACCCCATATCCTTTAAACAAGAGATGGAAGCACTCCTGGGACTGGTACAAATAGTTAAGTGTTTAGCATGATGTAGCGTGTAAGTGATCGAATAAACACTTAAAGGGTATGTCCACCCTTCTTGTAAATTTTTTAGGGCTTGGTCCCCCAGCCCCAACCGCTATATTTTTAATGTAAGAAACTTCCCCAAACGTTACTTACCTTCCCTCTTTCCTCTGCCACACTGCCCGGCCCTCTGCTTGTGAGAAAATGCAAGCAGAGGGGCAGGACCGTCAGCCACGTCTGTGATTGGCTGAGGCAGCCAATCACTGACACGGCTGCCGGTAGATCTGAATGGCGTAGGAAAGAGGGAAGGTAAGTAAAGATCGGGGAAGTTTCTTACATTAAAAATGCCGGTTGGGGCTGGGGGACTAAGCCCTACACTATATAAAATGGATTTGTAGCTAGGGGGTGGGAGTCCAAAACAGGAGGGAGGGGGAGAATGGCTGCAGTACGCATGCCAAACTTCTCCCAGAGGGGAGACAGGAGGCAGAGTCCTATATGGATTCTGCTATCCTCCTGATGGGCAGTTTTTGGGACTTTGGGGGGGGACTACAGGAGAACCATTTGGAGCTGGGATGTGAGGTAAGGATTTTTATTTACTACAGAGTGGGGCCAGTGGTGGGGGGAATTATAGTTTTGGGGTGGACATGCCCTTTAACTTTTTGCACCAAGTCCCAGGAGTGCTTCCATCTCTTCTTTGATGCTCTTGAACACTACAGTGGTGAGCCCCCGGGCACATCGATCTAAATAGCGGTCTGTGCCACCTTCATCCCTATATATATATATATATATATATATATATATCTCAAATCTCTCCCAATGCATAGGGCACTCACGGGATTTAGCAATAGGGATGTGTGAAATGTGAAATGTTTGGGATGCCAAACCTGCCGGTATGCTATGACTGGTAAAGATTTCCCCCACCCACATACGGGGAGAAGATTACGTATCAACTACAGACTTACCTGCACTTCCACTTTTGTGGTATATATTATTACGTGTCCATGTTGGACATGTTGTGCTGGAAAAACCAGCACAACTATAAGAGAGCTAATGAATAACCATAGGGCCTCAATTAGGGCTGCAATAAGTAAATCTGGGACTGCGGTCCTGGGGTCTACTAAGTACGGGGAACAGTCAGTGGCCCGTCACTAAAAATTCGGGTCACAGTATCTCAATGTTTAAATGGATGGCTATCGATCATGTGCCACCCTATGTTACAGGTCCATTGAGAGATAAAAAGCTGTTACAATTAGAGGTGCATTGGATACGTAGACTGGATACTCTTGCGCAAAGAGGATTAAGAGCATTACACATTTAGCGCAAAACGTTTGCGTGTTGAACAATATGTATGGTACATCTATGTACAATTAACATTGTACATCCGTCTATCAAAGTATATAGGTGTTATGATCGCAATAACATTTTGTAGTTAATGGCCACCTTTAGACGCAAGACGTGCATCCTCCCCATTGGCATTGGATGCAAAGAATCTGCCACCCCAGGCAGGGATGAGGATCTAGCATTTTAGGTCCTTAATCTTGTTACACCTAATAAGAGGTTTCATTTTGCATTTAGAGGTCTATTTATAAATCTGGACTTTAGATCATAGCTGATACCTCTGGTTTGTAATACCTGCATTAGCATTTATAACTGAGGCATAAATTACCTTTAAGCCCTGCTCAAGCAAGTTCAGGGAGTTCACAGGCTGTGTTGCATTCTGCTCCATTATTGCAACTTATGAGATCACCATTTTCTGTGCAGAGTGCATGGGTTATGACTGAGGAATACTAAGGGTATAGTGAGCACACAAATGGCTTTTTTTGTGTAGCTTTCATTTTACTGGTGAAAACAGTAAATATGGATTCCAATTGGTATTATCACTATGCATTGTTTAGAATGCTATACTTTTCTAAACATTCCTGAAGCCTGTGAATTGAATATACACATTGTTTAGAAGGCTATATATTTTACTGAACATTCCTGAAGCCTGTGTATTGAATATACACAATAATGTACCCCCTTTTGTAAAAAGTTCACAGTGGAATTCTGGGAAAATAAAATAAATGCACAAGACCTGAGGTTCAGTGCTTTTATAGAGGCAACAGAGCTAATCAGCATTTCTCGAGATATAATTTGTATACTGGTGCAGAATGAATTGGGATATAATTTGTATACTGGTACAGCATTTATTTAGATATAACGTGTATACTGGTGCATCATTTATCAACATATAGTTAATATACTGGTGCCGAATTTATTGAGATATAATTTGCATACTGGTGCATTTATTGGGATATAATTAATATACTGGTGCAGAATTTATTGAGATACATTATAATTTGTATACTGTTGCAGCATTTATTGGAATATAATTTGTATACTGGTACAGCTTTTATTGGGGTATAATTTGTATACTGTTGCAGCATTTATTGGGATATAATTTGTATACTGCTGTAGCATTTATTGAGATATAATTTGAATACTGCTGCAGCATTTATTGGGATATAATTTGTATACTGCTGTAGCATTTATTGAGATATAATTTGAATACTGCTGCAGCATTTATTGGGATATAATTTGTATACTGTTGCAGCATTTATTAGGACATCATTTGTATACTAGGAAGCATTTATTGGGATATAATTTGTATACTGGTGCAGAATTTATTGGGATATAATTGGTATACTGTTGCAGCATTTATTTATAATTTGTATACTGTGCAGCATTTATTGGGATATAATTTGTATATTGGTGCAGCATTTATTGGGATATAATTTGTATATTGGTGCAGCATTTACGGGGATATAATTTGTATACCATTTATATACCATTAATAGCTCTTGTGGAATACTGTAGATATAAATGTGGAATACTGTAGATTTAAGAGACTAAGCACATTTTGTATAGAAAGGATATAGAATGTAAACTGCATTAATCTGTAATATATCTGCACATAGTTTAGTAATTTTTTCTTAATTGTTTTGCCCTTTCACTAAATTGCTACATTATTCCTTTCTTACTGTATAAATGTATGATACAGGCAGGAGAATACACCATTTATTTTAATTACAGCAAGCTTGTAGGACTAGTTCAGTGGTTCACCATATCAGGATGTAGACAATTAGTCTTTAATTACCCTTTAAAAATACACTATGTTCTATGTAATGTCACTTTTAATCAAAAGTGTCATCTATTGCTTTGTAAACTAGGTTGACAGCATTGTAGCATGGAGTCACTGCCCACAGATACGTGACCTGTGTGGCTAGATATGGTATATCACAGGCCCTTTTTGCAGGTCACCTGGTAGAGACAGTTACTGGCAGCAGAAACCCCAACCCACTCCCCCTATCACAACACGATTAGGGATGTTTTTACCTACAATCAGTCCCCTTTATGAAACAAGTATAGTAAATTATACCTTACAATTACTTTGAAACAACTTACAATTGCATACTTTTCCTCTTTCTATGCAAAAAGATGGCAAATTGCACAAAAAACACATTTCCGCACATCCTGCTGTAGATAGGCAGAAACCTGGTCTCCTTGTGTACTCTACCCAAGATACCAAATATCACAAAAATAGGAGAATGAAGAGTAGGGTAACCGGATGGACTAAAGGCAACACAACAAGGTGTCTGCAAAAAAGGTTTTTGATAGGCTAGTCAACACAACATGTTTCAGACCTGAGTGTGTGGCAAATAGCATATTTCCTTTATATAGTATATTTGAAAATAAACGAGACAGTAAATGTTACACTTAACTTTAACCTCTTGACAAATTGTACATTTATTCTTTAATCTGTGCAACTACAAAAAGTTGGTAAATGGCACACTTTACCTTTAAACACAAGGTGGCTGATTGCACATTTACCTCAAATCTCAGCAATTAAAGGAATAGTTCACTGAAAAAGATAACTTTTCCTTTAATGCATTGATTGAAGACCAGGAGGTAAAGGAACTATTACTCATCTTTATTCCTTGCTCCTGGTCGATTGATTGAAGAAGTAATAGCTCATTTACCTCCCCGTTTTCAATCAATGCATTAAAGGAATAATTCACTTTTTCAGTGAACTATTCCTTTAAACAAACTGGAGCTTAGTATTCATAGTGGTCATGAGGAAGATGAAAATCTCGCAGGGGTGGAGCTAACCATGCATCTAAGGACATACAAGATGTCAGCAACTTTAAATGGAAAAAGGTAGGCTCTGGACGGGCTTAGCGGAAATAAGCCAAAGAAATATGCCAAAAGTATTTTTAAAGCTGCAGCTTCCAAGTGACCCTAACTTCATTTTACAGTGTACTTATCCTTTAAACTATAATTTTGGTCTTCCCAAAGAAATTTTCTCACCCCAAACATTTTTTTGCCAGAAAAAGTAGCAACTGTAAACACAGCCTTAAAGACTACAGTATATTTCTTTATTTTTCTCATTCTATTTTCAAGCACCTCTTTAGGGATCATATTTAATTGTATTTTTGCCAATAGCTATGTTCACTGAAGATGGAGAATATTTTAAAATTGAATAGAGCAAAATTCACATGATGTCATTGCCGATTTTTTTTCGAAAAAGGAAATGTAAAATTGCAAATTGCCCTAATTAGTATCACAATGACAGGGATTGTGTAAAACATTTATTTTCATTTTGTGTCAAACTCGCAGTGGTTTGTGATAGAGAAGTCCAGATCTTTTTAACTCTGCATCACAGCTGTGGCTCCTGAACCTGAGAGATTTCACAGTATGTTTATTATAGTAGGAATAAATACCCTGAGCAGCAAATGTAGGTCAGAGTGTGGGAGGGAGTTTTATTTAAACCATTCCAGAGACAGTCATTAAACATTGATAGTTAGACATTAGGGCATTAAAAAATATAGCAGCTTGGCCATGTTCTTAATAATTGTAAAATCAGATTACCAAAGGCCCCCACAATTCAGGATCATAAAGGAGATTTGAAAGGATGACATTCTGAATGGATGTAAAATCTACATCTGTGTTCAAAAAGACACCCAAAGTGGTTTGCTACACAGCATAGTAGTAAATATTTCAAGACAATAAAAATGTAAAGTAATTCTCTAAAAACAACATCTGCAAACAATGATTTTTGTCCCTGTTAGCAGTCATAATTCTTGCACACAGAAATCTCTACAGATGCAGGGGGTTAAAGATCAATTGACTGCATCAGATTAAGTATTTACTGGTTAAGGCAGTTTAGATAAGCTAACATTAAAGTTAATATTAACACACTACAGTCAGATCTTGCAAAACAATTTTCCTTAAATACTGGATTAGCAAAAAAGATCATGGCCAACCTCTTACCTGATTGGGGTATGCATATTAATGTGGTGCATTTCTCTTTCTTCAGCCTTACAAGGAGACCATCTGAAATCACAAAGTAGAAAACATCCTATGCTGTACAGGCATACAAATAAAGCAGCATTCTCAATTACTATGTCCTCATCTGTATTTTATGGTGCAGTTATAAAAAAACACAACTGTAGAATACTGGTAATAATCTCAAGCAAATAGAAAAGCCTTAAGGTGGCCATAAACTACAAAAGGTTATTGCGACCATAACACCAACTGATACTTTAATAGACAGATATACAATGTCAATTGTTTGTAGATGTACCATACTTATTGTTTGACATTAAATTCCATGCCAATTCATGTCTAATGTTGTCTATTGTGAGGTTACATTACATTTACATTTCATCTGAACTTCAGTAAAAACTACGATCATTTAACTTGAAAAAAAAACATTTTACCCTCATAATTGTAAAGTCATTTTTTTTTTCTCAATAAATTTTTATTGTAGTTTTGGATGATCAAAAACAAAGAAAAAAAAAAGAAAATATAATTGGCTTTGGTTACAGTAATATTAGAAATATAACATGGCTTCATATTATATAACTACTATATAAGTTTTTACTTATAAATTGTTAAGTAAAATAGTATTAAATAAAATAACATTTAAGACAAAATTGTCTCTCTCTCATTTTTGGTTTAACTTCATACCTGTCTGTTAGATTTCACTATGGAGTTGAGCTGGTGTTTCCCCCTGCGACTCCTTGCTTGCTTTGATAGAATTCATGGTTTGAATGTTGTTAAAGATGTTTTACCGATTAGGTCTCCTCCTCCATCCTCAGACACCAAATATCCCAAATTTTCATAAATTTTTGTAATGTTCCTTTAGTGGAGTGTAACAAATATTCAGTTTGGTAGACCCATGTGATTTTGTGTATTAACTGTTGGTAAGTTGGAGCTGGAGATTTCCAGGTCGCTGCTGTTGTGCATCTAGTACAGGCACATATATAATGCAGTAGTTTATTACCATTGTTGTTGAGGGAGGGTTAATTTTTATCAAAAAGTGCTACCATGGGGTTTTTCGGAACTTCTTGTGCAAATACCCTGTCAATGATTGGGTAAAAGGTATCCCATGTTTTGGACACCTTGAGACAATCCCACCAGCAATGGATAGTTTCCGCTTGATTCCCACAGTTTCAAAAGCAGAATGGTGGTTGGGAATATTTTATGGAGCTGCTTAGGCATCACGTACCATTTATGTAGGATTTTAAAGTTATTTTCTTGTATTAAGAGTATTGACAGAGCATTTGCGCATATTTGTGAATATCTGGTTCCAATCCTCTGTTGGGAGAGTTGAGCCCAACCCGGTTTCCCCTTGACATTGGACCTTAAGTATTTCTGTTGTCCTGGTCGTTAGCAAGATGTCATATAGAGTTGTGATTGCTTTGGGACCTAGGGGTGTGTGTAAACTGAAATGTTTGAGTCTGGTTAGAGTGAGTGGTTGTCTTTGTGCTAAAAGGGTCTTAGCATAGTGCATAATTTGGGTGTATCTGAATCGTTTTCTGAGAATTTCCATTTGATCTTTACCTTTTCCCATGTTAGGAGTCTGTTTGTGTAGAGTAGATGTGCTATTTTAGTGATTCCTTTGTCTCTCCAGGCTGACCACCCTTGATCCGTTGTGGGGGGAGAAAGTCTGGGTAGTGGAAGATAGGTGTTTGTGGAGAATATGGGTTTGTGAGTTTGTTTATTGAGATCGTGTGTTGCCAGATATGTAGTGTATATTTTATATATGGATTGGGGTGTTTTAGGTGTCATGTTGGAAGCAACCAGAGAATGGTATCTGGTGGGGTGTCTGATAAGTGGGTGTTCCAATTCTACCCATCTGGTTTTGCTGGGTGAGTCATGCTATTGTAGGGTTTGGGCTATCCTGGCTGCCAAGTGATAGTGTTGGAGAGAGGGAAGACCTGCTCCGCTCATTTTTCTTGGTCGTAGCATAGATGCTTGGTTAATTCTGGCCCTTTTGTTTGACCATATAAATTTGGAAATTTGAGTTTGGCATGCTTTGAGGTCTATTGTATTTATTTCTATTGGGAGGGCTCTAAAAAGGTACAAGAGCTTGGGTAAAAGGGTCATTTTAACAGCGTGGATTCGGCCAAATAAAGAGAGTTTGTAGGGGGTCCATTTCTGGAGAAGAGTTTTCAGTAGTTTGAAAATTGGGGTATAGTTTGCTGTATAAGTTTCTGCTGGGGTTGGACATAGGTGGGTGCCTAGATATGGTAACGGTTTTTCTGTCCATGTTAGATCAAAATTTAGTTTGATACATTTTCGAGCGTAGTGTGGTATGGCTTTTGGTTTGGCTACTGTTTTTGTGGGGTTGAATTTAAAACCAGATGCTTCACTAAATTGTGATAGCTGGTTGTAGAGATGTGGGAGTGAGGTGAACGGGTTGCTTAGAGTGAAAAGGGTGTCGTCTGCAAATAGTGTTGTTTTGAATTCTGAGGATCCTATTTGTATACCAGTTATATGTTGGTTAAGTCTTATGTGTTGTGCAAGAGGTTCTATACAAAGTGAGAACCATAGTGGAGATAAGGGACAACACTGTCTTGTTCCATTTAATATTGGAAACTCCTCGGATATAAATCCCATGTTGTTTACTTTGGCTAGTGGTTTTGAGTATAAAGCAGATATTAATGATAAAAATTTGAGGGGGAATTGGAAAGATTTTAATACTTCCTCAGGTGCCGAAACGTTGTGCGTGTTGTGTTGATAGTTCAATAAAAGGTTATTCACATTTACAAGATGTGCGATCCTTCAAAATTCTTCTATGTATATTGGAAAGCAGAATTCCCATACAGTAAAAGCCAAATCCAGTATGACTATTACTGTATAGGACTACTGTTTGGGAATTCAACTAAAGCCTCAAAACAATACAGAATCAGAAGGCAATCCTTATAGTTAGGTACCATCCTCCTGAATCTGTATTGTTTTAAGGCATTAGTTGCCCTTTAAATGGAGAAGAATCTCACACAGTAACACCCAATTACTTGCCAGCTCCCTGCAAACCGGGTGCTATCCAGCTCCCTGCAATCTGGCTGTTATCCATCTGTCTGCAATATGGCTGCTATCCATCTCCCTGCCATCCGGTTGCTATCCAGCTCCGCATTGATTGTTGAGCTGCCTGACGTCACTACTCCGCGCCGGGTGAGACCGGCCCAGAGTAGGGACGTCAGCCACCAGCACAGTGAATGTGGAAGTGAGCAGCAGCCAGATTACAGTTGTGACCTTTTTTTAAAGCCTAAAAACCTCGGCTTATACTCGAGTATATACAGTAAATTATAGATAAATTGATATAAGTGCAGCATGCCTTGACACATTAGGAATGAGATCCCTGCCCTGAAGAGATTACAATCTAAGTTTTTTTTTTAAAAAACTGTATTCATAGAAAAACAAACAGTACAGAGTCCACATTATAACAGGAAGAAATATACTGTACAGTATATAGAAGACTAATTACATACAACCGTATTTAACATTGAGTTGACACTGTAATTACTAAACAGGTTAAACAACAGGCTAAGGGGGAGGGAAGGTTGTCTAGAGCGGTCAATGTCTTTTCATCTTCTGCATTGTTAAGTTGTATTGTATGCATATACAGTAATATAGATACAATAAAGTTTTAATTGTCATATGAGCCTATGTTCCCAGCCCTTTTTTAAATTTTCCTATACAAATTTTATCTAGTTTAATATACGTATGTAAGTTTAATGATATAATCTGCTATATATAGCTGTTACTTCTGTTGAATTTGAATGAATTTGTCTAATTTACCCCTATTTTTATATAGTAAAGGGGTATAAGATAATAAGATAATGTAGACATAACTAGGGTTTTCCATTGCTTATCCTTAGGAACATGTGGCGCCACAATGTAAGTACAATCATTCTCCTGGCTATCATTAGGGTTTCCCTTAGCAATTTGAGTTGTAACTCAAACCAACTGGTGTCACCCAGATCATCCAAGAGGCATATTTTGGGACTCTGAGGAACAGGGACCTGAAGTGTACTAGTTAGTACATGTACTATTTTATACCATAATTGTGAGACTCTAGGGCATGCCCAAATCAGGAGCTAAAAATCTGCCCCAACATCATGACACTTAGGACAATCGGTTGTATGTGTACGGGAGATGAGAGACAACCAAACCAAGGACATATACACCTGGTGAAGGATAAAGAACTGGATCAATTTATTATTAGCGGAGGGGGAGCACATCACATGAGATTCTGAAACATCACTCCAGTCATCCTCAACCAGCATAGGGATATATCTAGACTATCTTTGAAAAATACTTGGGGTGCCTTTTGCTGCTTTGGATGACATCAGGGTGGAGTAGGCCCAGGATACTCAGGCTCTTGTCACCCTGCACTTGTAGTAGTAGGATTATTATTATTGTGGATTTATATAGCACCAACATCTTCTATAGCGCCTTTCAATTACATGTATACATTCACTTTAGGTCCTGCCCCGAAGAGCTTATAATCTAAGCACATTTATTTCATACATTCAACCTATCAGTATGTCTTTATGACTGTGGGGGAAACCTGAGTGCCCGGAGGAAACCCACATGTTTCAAGTAGTTGTGGGATTAGTGTTTCCTATTATTAGTGTTGGTGACCATGAGGGTTTTTTATAGAGAGGATACCATATCTGTAGATGCGTGGCCTAACCTGGCCAGTAATTTAGCCGATTGGTTACCAATTCCAAAATATTTCTGTTTAATGAAAAATTATTTCCAGTGTGTTTTTTCAGTTTCTAAGTTATTTTATGCTGCTTGAGCACTTGTCCAAGCTGATCTACACTGCACAGTTGGCTCTCTTATATAGGAAGCTTCTGCTTCTAATAGAGATTGAGAGCTTTTCATCTTTGGCTCTATCTCCTTTTAGATATTGAGATGATCGCCAAATTAAATATATCTCGCATGACTGCCTTAAAGGCGTCCCACCGGGTCAAGAAGGAGACCGGGGCATGTTGTAGTGCAAGATATTACACTAGTTGTTTTGCTATACAGTATGTCCCGGATTAGGGATTAAGATATAATCCAACCTCAAGAGAGTTAAATGGGATGTGGAGTGAAACGTAAATTCAGAGGTTCTAGGGTGGTAATGCTTCCACACGTCTACCCAGTCTAGGTCAGTCATCACCTTATTTAATAAATTTTTCCCGGATTAGTTGGGTGGGAATCTGTCTAGTTTTTTAGACATTACTCCATTGAAATCACCCATGCAAATAAGTTGTGCCTATGGGAATTGTAGTGCAAATTTAATACGTGCCATTTTTATCAGAGTACATATAGAGATAGAGACCCCCTAGAGTATGTCGTATGTGAATTATGTGCTGCCCATCCAATCCATGGGCATGGATATAAGACAAAGTTTCAGAGGTTAAGTGCGTCTCCTCTAGGCAAACTATTTCAGCTTTTAGGCTTTGGATTTGGGAGAACACCTTGATTCTCTTTTGGGGATTATTAAGGCCTCATAAAATAAATTTAATTCTCGAGCCCATATTGATGAATACATTCTGTTAAGACATGCATTACAATAAAAAACAACATTTGATATTGCAGCAGAATTATAGAAATATAAAGTACTTTTGACATATACATTGAAAGTTACCATTCACCTTTTTGAAATAGGAGAATTCTACTGTTGGAAAGACAACCAGAATTTAACCAGAGTAACAAAAACTTGTTTGGGGTGGTTGGTCAAAACCATCCCAAGGACAACTTAAAACTGAATCCTAAATGGGGGAAAAACTGATCTACCACGAATCTATTTAAGGGTTGTACTGAAGTAAAGTTGCTGCAGAGGGACATAAGCACTCAAAAATAAGCTAATATCACAATCTAAGCCACAGTTATATAATTCAATGTTTACTAGTGCAGGGTGCCTTAAGCACAAGCTCCCACAATAGTGATGGCACAAACGGATGAGGTTAAAGATGACCTACAAAAAGGTTGAAATGACCCTATAAAGTTCAACATAGTCCGGACTGGCACACTGAGGTACATAGTGTGTTCCTTCTGTTGTTGACATTTTAACACATAAAAGGCACTGTTCTGGAAAAAAGGGTATAGTGGCATATGTAAAGGCACTAACAGGGTTATTCAATAAAAGTTCTTATCGTTTAAAATGGTGCTAATTTTGCCCCAACCAATCAGATCTTATTTAACATTTGAAAGCTAACATCTGATTGGTTGGGGCAAATTAAGCACCATTTTTAACGATAAGAACTTTTATTACATCTCCCTGCAAGTACCTTGTCCTTGTGTGACAGTGAGCTGAGGTAATTATTTACCTGCTTACTTCCTTGTCTCCAACCAGTCAGCTGCTACCCTAGGGTCATCAAAGAATTCTGAGTTCCCATCCATAAAGGTTGCTCGTTTATTTTTTAAATCCAAGTAGTCAGGAAACATGTTAATAATTGTATTTTCCCAGGTTAGATCACCAGCGAAGCGGGCAAGTTTAAGTATAAGATCTCTGTACTGGGTGTTCAATAGTTTCACTATACCCGCCTGGCACTGTCTCCTGGGGCATGTGATGGGATTCTGTGCGCCCTCTCTACTGAGATGGATGGTGTGAGGCCTGAGCCACGCGTCCATAAACTGGGCCTTCAGCACACTCTGGAAAGCCTAAAAACCGCAGATTTTGTCTGCATGACCTGTTTTCCATGTAATCCAATTTTTGTCTTGTGGTGTGAAGGTCTCGTTGTAGCTGAGTAATTGTATTTCCAAAAAAAAAAAGGTGTCCTCAAGGACTGAAATTCTGTCCTGTTTCTTCTACTCAATGTCTGAGCTTACCAACATCCTGTTTGAGCAGTGAGAAATCAGACCTGAGTTCCCCTAGCAGGGCCATGAGAGAACGTTTTGTGTCCTGGATGGCTTCCAGCACTTCATTTTGGCCTTCCGGTAGGACTTCTTGTGAGGTCTGCGGTTCGGTTTGTGCGGAGGCCATAGCTGTTACCGGGTGAATGGGGAGATGCAGCAGACAGGGTTGTACCTGGTGTGATCTGGGCCTCAGCTAAGTTCTTATTGAGGCAGTCCCCGCTATATTCCTGTCTTGCGTGTTTTTGCAGCTTTTTAGCACCGGCCGCGGCTCTTTGGGCTTTTGACATCTATGGTTCTGAGCGTGATGCAGGTAATTTGAGTCAGTTTAGTGTCCTGTCTGTGCCTATTTAATGTCTAAAATCTATATTGGGGCAGGAGCCTTACACTTGTGCGCCCTACTTGCATTTACATTATAATTTCAACACTGAATTTCTAATCAATCTGATATTTTATATATATGTGCTTATTATTTTAAATAAGCACATATAGATTTAAAAGCCCCCACCCCCATGCAGTGTTTGCAGTTGGAAAAAATAGATATTAACTGGAGACAGGGTTTCACTTTTCCTTTTCTCTACCAATTGAACAGCAGTATTTACTAATGTTTTCCTGACACTCGCTGTTCCATAATTAGAAACGTGGACATCAAAACTAGGAAGGCATGAAGAAAGTTGGCAGCAAAGTGATCAGAAGATGGCCATCTTCTGAGGTGTTGCACAGGGTTCACTTTTTTCCTAAGGATGGGAGTATCGGCATTCGGCACCAACAGGTAAGAACTTTATGGACACAGCAACAGCATTCATATTTATATTACCACGTTGATGAATTAATAGATGCATTAGTTTTGTCCTGTATTACAACAGATTTTATATACTCGTAATAGATTAGTATTTATTTATCCAAAATATATAAACAAAGAACATTATTCTTTGTATTCTCTATATAGATCATATATATTTGTTTTTGGCATTAGAAACATAAAAGCAAATGACATCAGGAAAACACAAAGGACCTGATCACTACAACTTTAATTAGCTTGGAACAGATGTAAAGCATCATCCTTGACCCTCCTGTAGTGAATGACCATTTATATCAGCAGTTTTACACCCGATTAACTTTAAAGGAGCACTAAAGACTAAAGATGGGGTAAAAAAGGTTTCAAATCCACAGTATAGACACTTTTAGGACTGTATCATGAGCTTAGGCCAGTTAATGAAAAGGCAACTAATCCTTTTGAAAAACATATTGACATCAGCACAAGTCCGTTTACATGTATGTATTCTACACCCTTCAAACCTAAAAGGAGTGCAAAGGATGGGTTCGAAACCCACAGTATAGACAGTAGACTTATATGGTAAGCTCTCTTTGGCAGGGCCCTCCTTCCTATTGTACCATGGTAATGCTGTAACTTAACACAATGAATGCTGCTTGACCAGCACTTGAATAATTTGCACTTTGTATTACTTGCACTACCCTTGTAAGTAATTGTTTTCCTTGTGTATATTATTACAACTGTAAAGCGCCATGAAAGATGTTGGCAGTTCAGGCAGTTAATACAAAGGAAACTGGTCATTTAGAAAACTTTTATTGACTTGACTTATCAGCAAAGTACATTAAAATGTATGTAATTATATGGAATGTCATTCATAGATAACTATTTTGCATGTTTGGTCATGATAAATATACTCTGAAATCATTTAACTTAAATAAAGCATAAATCCCGTCATGTAACCAGCATATATTGCTTTCAAAATATAAATATGTATCCTTCTGTCATTTCAACAAGGGTTTTCATTTAACAGCTATAGAGAAGAAGACGGTCAGCGGCAATACAAAAATACAGCATATTCACATTTGTGGGCCTGCACTACAGCATCATATATTGGTTACTGGTAGATTTCCTATACAGCATATATTATTGCAACAATAGTTATGTATAACAAAACTGAGAAAACTAACTTCTAATTTACTAACTCCATATGCCTGTATTACAAAAACAAATACACACATTTATTCAAGAGCTACACTAGGACGACCAGCATCATGAATACATAGTAAATGCCAAGAGACCTTTATGACAGCAGGCAGAAATCCACTTAGGAATCTTATATTTTCTTTTGCACACATGGAAATAAATGACCAAGAGATCATCAGTTAAATTGCACTGCTTTGGCACTTATTTGCATAACAAACTGTATAATGATGCCATTGCAGAAAAAGCATATTGGCCTTAAGAGACTTTTACTTGTATTTACCCAGAGCCGCAGCCACTCGCAAATGGGTTACGATTCACAATTGGTTAGCATGACTTCGGCGGGTGTGCGTGTTTGAAGGTAAGAATTTAAAGCCAGCTGGATATTAACGTTGGGTGAATCCCCTTGTTTATATGTTTTTCCTTTCCATGTCATAGCTAATTAGATAACCCAACAATATGACATTTTAGTGTCCATCCTTAAAAAAAACTATGTATGTTCTTCTAGTCCACCCCTTATGTCCCCTTTCAAATATTGTTCCTTTCACTATTGCAAATCAAAAATATATATATTAAAATGGCTGTTCTCATGTGACTTTCATAGAAAATTACACATCAGATAACATTGGAAACTGTTGATAATTTGCCAAGATTCACAAATTAATTCACACAATCAATCTCCACATACTTGGGAGTGGCCATTCAGATGTGTATAAACTAGGTAAAATAAATTCCATTTGGTTCTACAGGAAAAAAAACAAACATAGTGATACGGGATCCTGCGATCGTCAGTTCCTGTATGGCCGATCGTACAATAGACTGGGATTGGTGCGTGTAGGGGCCCCATAAGATGATCAGTCCTATGCCTTACAGCTTTGAGAAGGGTCATTTTGAAGGCACACATGCCCAACAAAAGGCTAATCCGATTTGGCTATTATCAGCCATATGTATGTGTAGCTTTTATAATGCATAGAGTTAGCTTGTCAAATACTACTACTAAACTGTTGATATGGTATTTTGATAATATATACTATTCCAGGATATATAATAAGGTAATTTTCCTGAAATAAATCATGATGATGCTGACTGAATGTACAATGTATGATCTGATTGGTTTTGCTATCAGTTGTTTTGAACACTTGCTGAAACACAAAGCAGCTTTTTAATTAAAATGTCATAAGTGTTTACAAATATAGTGTTCACATAATCTCTTTATAGAAAATGATAAGTTTACAGTTTGAGAAAATCAATATAAAAATTCAGGATCTGCATTTATTCATCTCCTACACATAAAAAACACTGTATTTACTTCATGTGAATCAACTAAGTTTCAAGCTTTTTAATATGTGACTTACCTGTGACCTTAATTTTAGCAGACACATGTAACTTAACATAAATTTAATGTGCTTCAAGTGGGGTCTTAAAGGGCCATGGACCTTCAGTTGCTGCTTACTGAAATAACAAATAATGAATAAGTGCACCTTAAATCTCATCTGATTTGCCAAATGGTTACTATCCATTAGGTTCAATATCCCAATGTTAAACATGCATCATATTCCAGAACATTGTTTTTCTCACAGCACTCTTGGTATTATGGTAAAGGGCACAATTGGGCTGCTAGCCTCCAGTTCCAAAGCTGTTAGGAAACACTCTGTGGCTGCATCATCATTGCCCTGCGCTTGCAAAACCTCCCCAAGGCTATTCCAGACTTCATGAGCTGTTGAGTTCACCTGCACAGCATCTCGTAATATCTTCTCTGCCAAACTGTACCGGCCAAAGTGGTGAAGGATCAAACTCTATGAAAAGGATAAAAAGTAAGAATCAAAAAATGAAATTGTCTCCATAAGACACATACAAATAAAAAACATCTTGAAATAATTTATAAAAAATGTGTGAAAATATATTTTTATTCTGTCAATGTTTTGGTGTTACTTGAACACCTTTAGTAGGACAACAGGCATTCAAATAACAACAAAATGTTGAAAGAATAAAAATATATTTGTAATCATTAAGATGCGTGCTCGGAATTCTATATTTTCACTAAAATATAAAGAAATATTTGTGAATCCTTTAAATGGTTGACATACAAGTGAGGGAAAACCTGACATTGGGCAGATTACTGTAAGGCTAAGTACAACCGGGTTAAATTAATCCTGATTCTTTTTTTTTCTCAATATTTTTATTTATTTTGGTGAAAAATTTGCCAAAAAATGTTGATCATGTTGGTAATACTTGATCTAAAACTGCACACATAGTAGACCTTCAATTGAAAAGAGGAAGGAACCAGGCAAGGCAGAATATGTTGCAAATTTAGCTTATTTTATTTCCCACACGACATGTTCCGGTACACAACCCTTTATCAAGTGATAAAGTGTCACCCTTTATCACACTTGATAAAGAGTTGTGTACCCGAAACATGTCATGTGGGAAATAAAATAAGCTAAATTTGCAGCATATCCTGCCTTGCCTGGTTCCTTCCACTTTTCTTTTTTTTCTAGGAATTTTGTGTACTTACCTGCATGTGGATGGATGAATAGAGGATTAAGGAACACATTGCCTGGGTGTGTGGAAGGTACTGTTTCTATATTGATAGTAGACCTTCAACTCAGAGACAAAAAAATACTCACTGAGAATTGCCTTGGACTTACCAATCTTTGCATACTCTTCACATGTGTTGGGCTTATAGATAAAGCTTCTTCATACCAACGCTTGGCTTCATCAGTGTTTCCTCTTAACTCTGCTACTTGGCCTCGCATATACAGCACATTGTGAGACATTGGAAAAAGATTAGCTGCTTCTTGGATGCATGCCGTGGCCTCTGCTGGCTTTCCGATTCCAATATACACTTCAGCTGTCATGATAAGCACAGAAAGACATGAATTAAGACCACCCAAAACAGCAAAACTGTCAGTACTAAAATGAATAACAAGGCTTCTTAGTCTATTTAAAGTTTAATGGCATACCAATAGTTACACTACACTATATATTTTTTTACATACTGTAAAATACATTATTTGGATGGAACAGTGCAGATTTATTAAGGTGTACTCTCCCTTTAGTGCCAACTATGTATGCTGTACGTGCCTGGCTGAGTGGTCTATCTGTGCCTCTGAAAAAACAAAATTCTGCAAGTGTAGATCGGAAACCAATGTGGGAATCCTAAAGAAATCACTAATTACCAGCTGGATCATATAGGAGAAGCCAGTTCCACGAAGATCTGTAGAGCCGCACAGTAAGGGAGACCCCGGTGATATCAGAGGACTTCCTCTTACACCTAGGTCTCCACTAAGTCTTCCCCCAACTTTTATTGGTGGTCCGGTGGAGGTACTGAACTGTGACTTTTTCTTGTAATTGCACTTGTGCATGCATCCCATTTGAGTTAGTTGGTGGCCATGTGTCTGTGTGCACCCACACATATGGCATACCGTTTGATTCAGGACATTTGGGAGATTGATATTTAGTAACTTTTTTTTTACATTACTTGCGGTTTTGGTATGATTTCTACCTTTGAAAGAAGTGTTTTTTGTTAATTTTTCAGAAAATCTGCCAAAAGTGCGAACTTCTATTAATAACTGCACCCATACCATAGGTGATATGAATGAAAGAATTACAACATTATGTAGCTGAAGGTTTGCAGATTTAAAGCATATATAGTTTGTGGAGGGTATTTCTGAGTTAGTGTAAAAAACTGCAGACTGTTCAAATACAGAGCTGGTATTTTTTTTTACTGTTTCTGCCATTTGACATTGGTCCTCCTTTGGGTTAGTTGGTAGCAATGTCTCTGGGTACACCCATGAATGTGGCATACTGTTTTATTCAGGAGGGGTAAGGCTTTCATATTTGAGATACTTTTGAACTGCAGTTTTTAGTTGAAATTCACATTTGATTTTGTCTTGTTTGATTTTACATTTGAGGTGAAAAAAGGAAAATGTGAGAAAATAACTTACAATTGGACAAAGAGCTGCGCCAAGATATCTGCACTCACCTCAATTATAAAATTGAGTTAGTTTCTAAAAATATCTCAATTGTGGGGATATTTTAATTAATTTGGTAGATATTCAGAGATATATAGATATGTTAACCATCAGATATTCTATGTTAACCGTACATATATCTGGTATCGTTGTATTTGGGAGTATCAGAGCTTTTAGAAACAGTAAGATTTTTGTAGGTAATCTTAAAGATAACTATAAATAAAAATGGGAAAAATCAAGAAAATTTGCAAATTTTACTTTTGCATATTTTACCCAAAAATCCAGTGAAATCTCCAGAAAAGTTACAAAATTCTGTTATCACTGTGCTGAAAAAACAATGTATAATATTCCTCATTTACTGGGGGATTTCCTACTGTAAAATTAGTCTAAACCGATTGAGGAAAATTCTTCTGGCATAAACGGTCAGAAAATGGGACACGGTGCTGGCACTGAAAGGGTTAAACAAACACTCTTGTACAGAAATTAGAGATCAGCAGGCCTTGTTTCTTCCTATATTCCAATAGTACCTGACAGACCAAGACAGAACCCGAATAGGGAGAGGGTATTTTTCTGTTTGTTCCCTGTACTTAAAAAAAAATACTTTTTCCACAGGTTCAGTTAGTGGCTGCAATCTCTTTGATGAAATTATTTCCTTGGGCAAATAATATTTTATTAGAGTGTACTCACTGGGGGCTTAAATTGAACATTAGTTTCTATAAACACCACAGTACATTAATCAAATCATTTGATTAAAAGATAAAATAAACTGAGTAAATTAATTGAACTAAGTGCAAGATATACAGGTTTAAAGTACCGGTATCACAAAAATTATGCAGTGGATTTAGGCTATAGAGTCCCCTTTAGAACAGAACTGTGACGCCCTAGGCATGACGTGTTGCTAAATAAAGTACTCCTTCTTGTACAATTAGTTTGGTTTCTGCTTTCTCCTCTGATTCTGAAAAAGAACCTCAATACACAGCACACGACTGCTAATACTTTTTAGAATATGTCTGTTTAAATTACACATTTTTACCAGTAAAAAAAGATAATTTCCTCCCCAGATTATAAGCAAAATGAATCATTACCAACCATTTTAAAATGTTAAGAATAATACAAAATATAGATCCATTTTATATTTTCAAAAATATTGTTCAATTGATTATAAGACTATATCTGACTCCTAGTGGAAAATTACTGCAATAACAGTGCAACACAACTTGATTGCTGCAATGTTTTTTCCATTGTATCAATTTCTAAAATGATTTATGTTTAATAAATAGGATTTAGTTTGATAGGGAAAACACTGAAAACCTTTTTGCCTGTAAAATAAATTTTCAATTGAATTAACAAATTACAGATTTTGGAAAGGGGGTTTGAAATTTAACAAGAGAACATCTAGTAATAAAGCTATTGTTAGGTATTGTCAGTTAAGTTGAACAATCTACTTAGTGGGCTCAAACTTTTTTTTATATAGTCAAGTCTTATAGGACACATTCAGGCGTATGTAATATTAGTTCTTATCGTTAAAAATTGTGCTAATTTTGCCCCAACCAATGAGAAGTTAGCTACCATTTGAAAGCGAACATCTGATTGGTTGGGGCAAAATAAGCAGCATTTTTAACATTAAGAACTTATATTACATAGGCCTGGTAATATATTAATATATTGTCTTATATCAATAAATAAGTTCCCTAATGCAGGAACTTTGGTGGAAAAACAGAATACAAAACAACCACAGGGCTAGACCCTTTAGTTGTACTAGTAATTAAGTTGTATATTTGTCTTTGCGGCTGGTCCACTCTGGTCTTGTGAATTTGTATTGCTTTCACTAATGTTACAAGCAGAAATTTTACCTTAGAGTTTTGTATTTTGCACATATTCAGAGCAAAATAACCAATAAAATTTGAAATAGGCTTGTAGTGAAAACTGTTTTCAAATCCCTTACTAGCCATATAGCAACACAATCTGCGGTAAGGCTGAGGCCACACTACGGCGGACGGCAACACACTGCTTGCACTGCAATCTGTGCAATGTTGCACAGTGAGCATATGAACTCCAAAAATGAATCGCAGAGCATGCAATGTGGCCCCCCACATTGACCTGCACTGCTGTGTTCCTTACACACAAACGGACCACAAAACGCGAATGCAAATGCGCGAGAAACACAGTAGTGAGGCCTATCCATAAATAACCACAAAAAAAGGACCATTGTGTGTACTAAACCAGTGGACTAGACATTACAGAGGTACTGATTACCGGGATAATGAAAAAAAGAAACTGCTTGGATGAAGTCTTTAATCTGCTCCTAGGGATCACTTCTCAAATTCTGTATGCTTATTTGTAGACAGCATTTAAGTTTAGTTCTAACCTCCTGCCAAAACCTTGAACATTCTCAACAGCCTCTTACTGTTATCAGACCTAGTGTTACATCAAACCTTTAATAATTCATAATGGTTAAGCAGTAAGAAGATACTTCTAGAACTTGCCACCAGCCCTGACATTCTGAGAAAAAATGCTCTACCAAAACGATCATGTAATTACTTTGAATTTTTGATATTTCCAGGTATTCTTCTAAAAAGAAGTACGGTAACTTCTCAATTCCAATAAATATACATTTTTACCTTATGGAAGTTAAGAAGCTTGGTTTTGTATGCTGGCAGATGAAAATTACCACCAGAACTTTTACTGAAAAAAGTGGAGTTACCAAAATGTTAAATCATCCAAAAATGACTTCTAAACCAAAGGCCCCCTAGCCCAAACTGCTGCAAATAGTAGAGATGATGAATTACAAAATGCAAGCTAACTATTGTTATTTCCTTTAGCTATTAAGCTATCCAATGAGCACCTGCCATATTTCCAACATTTAAAAAAATTGATTAATTAAAAAACACAACAACTTAATATCTGAATAATCTGATCTACGCTAAATAAAACAGTATAGTAGATATTAAGGGAATCCTTGGCATTATACAGGTGCCTCCCATAAGTCTTTGCCACTCAGAGGTAGATTAGGAGCACACTATGATTTTTAAATACCGTATATACTCGAGTATAAACAGATCTGAATAGAAACCGAGATACTTATTTTTGACTGATAAACCAAGAAAACGACTTGACTCAAGTATAAGTCAAGGGTTGACTTTCTCCCATAGACAGCCCTGCATACCTTTGTTTTTTTTTTAACTTCGTATTTATTAAACCGGTATTTATTCGATATACATTAGATACAACAGTGTATTTGTATATTGCATATGGTATATGTTGTATGCAAAAAGAGATTGTGTAACAATTATATGCATATCTTTATGTCAAGACAATGGATTTATATTTATTGTGTAATTAAACAATTAAAAATGTAACTATTTACAAGCACCGTTTTGAGTATTATTATGTTTATTTAGTTTTTATATTTCCTCTGCAGATTTGGTTGGGGGGGGGGAAGGAGGTTAGGATTAGTACACCACCATTTATTTATTATTGTGAAGTAGCAGTGTCATGGTTACCAGTCCAGTTGCTCCATATTTTGGAAAACTTTAGTTGGCATTTTCTTTTCTGATAGTATTTTGAGTTATGATAATGTGGCATTTATAATGGCTTTCCATTGAGTTACAGTTGGTGGGTCTGGGCCATCCATTTAAGTATAATTGTTTTTCAGGTGTTAAAAAAAAGAGATTCATTTAGGAAAGATCTTTGATATTTAGCCCGTTCTTCTTCTTCGAGTATGCCCAGTATACATATTTCACTTTCAAATGGGATAGGTATTTCGATTAAGTTATTGAGAAAAGTGATAATTTGTTGTCAAAATGTTCTTATATGAGGGCATGTCCAAATGAGGTGGCAGAAGTCGGCCTGATCTTGCTGACATTAGGGGCACATATGTGCTCTGGATGCTGAAATACGATGCAGTCTCTTTGATAAAAAATGGTTAGATGTAAAATATTATATTGTATTAGTCTATTGTTGGCTAATGGTGAGATAGTTGTGACACCTGTGTTTTTTATGGTGGACCTAATGTTGTAACTACCTGTATTTTATTCACTTTCAATTAAAGGGTATTTTCACCCCCCCCCCAACCCTAAACACTAGGGTTTCAATTAAAAGAAAAAACCCAGAAATCAAGATACCCACCTTCCCTCTGCCTCTATTGCTCTTCTCTATAGTTACAACAGTGTTCCCTGGCACACCCTTAGAGAAAATCAAAATAAAAAAATGCAATAGTTTGAACAAAGGAGGATCTATGTTCTGGAATGGCCCAGCCAGAGCCCAGATCTTAAAGGGCATGTTCGTCCCTGAAAGTAAAAATCATATATAGGCAAATCAACCATCAAAACCTATAACTACAATCATTAGTAAGCTGACAGATGTAGAACAGTTATGCAGCAAAATGATGCTCTTTCCCTTCCACTCAAAAGTTTTTGCCTCTTCTTCACGCTATCCAAGGGTTTTTACATGTTAAGAGGAGGCAGCTAGGGGAATAATATTCAGTCATTGGCTACATCTGTCACATCCATGACTAAGAGGCTAACTGGAAAAACCAGACAGCTACATCTCTCATATTTCTAACTATTGCAGTTTAAGTTTTGGGGGGTGAGTTACCTTTATGCAATTTCTCCTTTGAAGGGTGGACTTGCCCTTTAATTTGATTGAAAATCTGCGAGAGGCCTGAAGAGAGCATTGCAAGGAAAATGACAATGGAGTTTAGACATTTTTGCAAAGAGGAGTGGGCAAAAATTGCCAAGTCCAGACATACCAAATCTACTAAGCGCTGTCTTCTATTAACAGGTGCTTCAACCAAGGATTTGGTAGGATTTCTATTTTGCTTTTTATCACTAAACTGTTTCTGGATTGTTTTTACCTCTTTGCATAAACAAATAAAAACCCTTTTGTAGGGTGTGTAGATTTTTATATCCACTGTATCTACCCAGTCATATGCACAAATAACTCCCACTTTGCACCAACAGGCACACTTTTAATAGTTTACTAGGAATTTCACTAAACGCGCAACTGCATAGGGAACCGCACGATCGATCGGGATTTTCCGACACATCCGTTCGTCCGATCCAGGTTGGTCGCCCCACACCAGGAGATATTTTCGGCCGACCGAAAGTGCCGTGAATCGGTCGGCCGAAAATATCTTCTGGTGTGTACCCAGCCTAAGTGACTTATTTCTTATATACCACTGGCCCCTCCCATTCCAGTGTTCATGCCAGAACAATTACTGCAGTTTCTGCAGCATTTAACTTTACTAATGGGACCTGCTGGATCTGCTTCCTGTCACTTTATAGCCAATGTCTCTCTCCTTTTCCACAAAGATTTTTTTAACTGGATAGCTCCTGGACTGGTTTTTTCCTTTCGGCTGGTTTTAAATAAGAGTAGTTAGCTTGCGGTTTTTAAATTTAGGTGGGAATAGGGACAAGGCTAGAAGGAATCAGAAACATATGTATTTTAAGTAATAATGCCCCATTCACATTATAATATAAGGATATTACACCACAGAGGAGTTCACTGCCCTGTATAAAAGCACTCTGCCTAATATCCTTATATTATACTGAAAAGGGAACATTATCCCTTTTATATTACGAACAATGTTTTATATTATTCTCCCCCTTGAGTAAGTCTCATGTATTGTAATATTGTACAGTGCTGTGACCCCAAGTGGCACTATATACATAAAGTTATACACATATACATATGTTCTTACCAGCATGAAGCCAGATCTGTGCCAAAGTCATCCATGGGTGAAGCGGACCTTGCTTTGGGGCACTACTTTGCAGTGATGAGGCAACTTCAGACAGGGCTTGTTCTACACGAGAAGCTGCAATGGACGTAGCATGAACTGAGCCTGGAGTAAAAAACAAGGAAAACATAAATGTAGAGAGGAAAATATATGGTAATTGTAACTTCTAGACAGGAATTCTATAAGTATTTAGATGACATGATACAGTGTAAGCAAAAACTCCAGCAGTGTGCATGAAGCAACAAACTCAAGACAAATTTAAAAAGTGAGCAACATGCCTTTATGCTTTCTGGAAAGCTAGAATGAGCCAAGTATATATATATATTTTTAAACTTAACATTTTTATTTTACAAGCACTGTATCTAGTACCAGTACAAGTACCTATACCATAGATCAAGGTTTCCAAGAACCAATGGATTATTTTTCGCCCTATTGGAAATCTCACAAACTACATCCCCATGCTGTGCCCACATTAACAGGCATTAGTTGCTGTGGAAGTGTTTTGTGTAGTTCTGCCTTGAACTTAGCTTCCTTTAGGCTGAGGCCATTGGCACCCTGTAATTTTTAAATTTGTGAATCGCACCAAAAATCGTGATTGCATGCGCTCCAATCATTGGATTGCAGCAAAATGGGCCCCAGCGCACCTAGTGTGGCCAGTCCAATTGCCCTAAAGTGGAACAAAAGGAGATTTTTTTCCTATGAAAAAAATCATTGCCTTTCAGTTCTTTTTTAAAACTGCCAATTACATCAATCAACACAGAAATGTGGGTCAAGATCCTAAACAAATCCATTTTAGTTGTTACACAATGCACACAGTCATACCTTCAGACAATGTCTATTGTGGACATCCTTTTTAGACTTGTCAAATCATATACATTATTCAAGTCAAAACATTAAAATGAAAAGAATAGACTGTGCAGATATGAAACAATGCTTCTCAATGATCCACTACAATTGGGAATTTAAAGTCTGTAAAAATGCTTCTAAATAAATGGTGCCCTCAAGTAACAACACTAAATTGGCGTAAAAAACGGGCCATCCAGCAGACATACCAAGCTGACTTTGCCCAGCCTAGGCCATTCATTTGCATCAGACATTACAGCATAATGTAAATTGCAAAATGATCAACCCAGCCAGCATTGATAAATTTTGCTAACACATACATTTAGAAAAATTGCTTCTATTACTAATTAGACTGTAGACGCCTCTGCAGCTTCTGGGTCAATCTGCAGCTGTGCACAACATAGATAACAAGTTACAGCAGCAGAGAAGGATGCCAGTGTATTGCTTACAAAAAACAGAATTCTAGTGTGCACACAATTCTAATTGTATATTGGCTACATCCATAAGGTTGCTACTACAAACAGTCTGCTAAACCCTGGATAAATAAAAGCAATTAGTTCAATAAGTTGGACAAATTATTTTAAGCCCAGTCACCAAGTGGGCACTCTTAGGTGTGTGTGTTGCTACATACCTTCAATATAATACTTTTTTTGTTCAGGCTCTGACCACTGACCTGACTATTTTCCCACATACCAACTATCAAAACAGCACACCAACTGTCAAACCATTCCAGCTACAGCAAAACTGCTTACAGAAATGCTAAAACATAAGATGTTTCAGATTGGATATCTAATGAAATAGGGGCAGATCAACAAAAAAATGGTACAGTGATCGTTGGGATGAATTATATTTTCCACTAATGGGCAAAGTAAAAAAAATAATTTTCCAGTTTACATACCCTTTCAGTTTCAACACTGTTGCAATTTTAATATAGCAGTTTAGTGTTATCTTTGTACATCTTAAAGGAAAACTAAACTCAAATTTTTATATTCCAGAATACCCCCTCAAAAATCACAAAATAAACTGTAAAATCACTCTAAACTAAATAGCATAAATAGTAAAGGTAACTCCTGAAGAACTGGATGTAATAACTGTGTGTATGTACAGTGTCTGGCCACACCCTTGACCTCAGTCACATGCTCCCCCTTGCCTATTCTGTCCTGTAAATGGATTGCCTAAAAGTAACTAGTTGGTGTGACCAACTGTAACAAGTTCCTTCACTAGCTTAGGACTGAGCATGTGTAAAGAACGTAATGGTGGGTGACCACATTGTGCGATACTGGGATGTTGGGAAATAAAACACAAACCCCATGTTAGAAATGAACATGTCCCAACAATCGCATCAAAATGACTGGTGAGACACAGATTACTAGTTTTATATTAAGGTGTTCTTCCTTCTAAAAGGGTATTGTTCAGAGGCTTTAGTTGTCCTTTAATCCCAAGAAAGAGACTGTGCAAATTCAAGGGAGGAAAATGTAATTCTCCCTCTTTACAAAGCCTCATTTGGAATATGCAGTGCAATTTTGGAATCCTGTGTACAAAAAGGACATCTTTAAAATGGAAAGGGTTCAGAGAAGGGCAACTAAATTAATAAGGGGATTGGGGGGAGCTTGAATATGAAGAAGAGACTGGAAAAGTTACAATTATGTACGCTGGAGAAAAGGCGCTTGCGTGGGGATATGATTACTGTGTATATACATTAACGGGCCATACAATAAACTATCTGGGCATGTTCACCAATAGAACATGTCAAGGACACGAGGACATCCCTTAAGACTTGAAGAAAAAAGGTTTAGGCTTCAAGCTCGGAAAGGGTTTTTCACTGCGAGAACGGTAAAGCTATGGAACTGTCTTCCAGTGGACGTTGTTATGGCAGGTTCTTGGTCATTTTCAAAAAAAAGCTGGATGAGTTTTCTGCAAACAAGGATGTTACAAGTTACTGGTATTGATACATAAAGTAGAGTTGATCCAGGGAAATTTCTGATTGCCCCTTGGAGTCGAAGGAATTTTTCCCCCTTCATAAATTTGGTGGTTTTTTTTTTGCCTTCCTCTGGATCAACAGTTAGGCAGAAAATGAGGATATTATAGATGGGTTGAACTGGATGGACGTATGTCTTTATTCAACTCACAATACTTACTATACTAACCCAATAGAATCCGGTGTAAACGGCATCTGAACCATATGATTCAATTACCTTAATTTTGTTCATCATTATTAAATAAACAGCACTCTTAAAATAGCTGCAGCCCTCTAGAAATGTAATGCTACCTCTTTAATAATTAAAAGAAAGGGTTGTTCGAATTTAGACCTTGTAGCCTGCAAGAGACTTTAGAACAATGCAGCACCTGTTCAATCCATTTTGTAGCGTTCAGCATGTAGAGGAATCATTTCAGGATTACAATTATTAAAGGGCAAGTCCACAACTTCTGATGTTCTTTAAATAAACCTGCAGTAGCCAGGAACGAAGGGAACGAACTTACACGGTCTCACGCTCCTCTGCTCTTCTTCTGACAGGTCCCGACAGAGTTTGTAATATATGCTCATGCGCAGTCCAACCTCTGTCAGGACCAGCGAGGATCGTACGACTGGGTAAGTTCCTCCCCTTAAATCAGGTCCACATACCCTTTAAAGAGTAATAAAACTAAATGGCAAACAGGGTCATGTAAGAAGCGATGTCACTAACTGATATTTTATGTCCAATAGCTTGACAAACAAACAATGTGCCTGGAAATCCAGGGTTACTTGCACACAAGAAACACAACGTAAAATGTGAGTTGCCACTGAATCACAGCCTTTAACACATGTAAACCACACATTAGAAGAGAACTTAAAGGAAAAGCAAAGCCCAATAACAAACACTGCATATAAAAACAAATATTTCTGACATCTGCAAATGCCAATAAAGCAATTCCAATTTTTAGGTTATAATTAAGGGATGCTAATCAGTAATCTGCGCTTCAGGTAATTCAGAATAAAAACTTTTTTTGCTGCATGCTACATATAGGCCAAACTGCAAGAAAACGGGTTTTCTTTGCAAAATGAGAACTTGAAAAATGAAATGTAATGTTTAATAAGGAAAAGCAACTAGAGTAAGGGCTAGGCCACACTAGCGTATGAGAAACGCATGCCAGGCTAAAACGATGCGAAAATGGATGGAAAGCGACCCATTTTTTGAATGGAATGAGCTCCAATAACGGAACATTGATGAAATCGCAGTGTATAAGAATGGTAACGTGCGTGAAATGCGCAAATTGTTGCCGCTTGTTGTAGTGTTACCGCAGCCTAAGTCAATGTATGTTAAATAAATAATCATCCCATCATAACAACAAATTATCTCCGGTGATGAAAAATAAAGAAAGTAATAGAGTTAGAGCTTCCCCTCAATCTCACACTAAAAGATATGGAAGAACTGTGACTATTACTGTTTATGGGTCCAGGATGTTGTCATTATAACAGGGGTGGACAATTAATTTCCCAGCAGGCTGTAGGAGAAACTTGGACTATTGTGAAGGGCCAACCAATAGGCTCAACATTAATTTGTCTCATTATAGATAGAGATTAAGGGATGTTTACCCCCATGCAAACTAGCAGATAGAGTAATTAACTCCCAAACCCCATTTACCTTTCTCCCAGCACTCCTCAGTGAATATGATCTTAAAATTAATATACCAGGTTAATTGTATATTTTTTGATTATTAGCTGCAATTTTTAATAGAAGGTCCAGTAGGTCCTTCTATTAATAATAATAATTTAATAATAATTGATCTAAATAATAATTTAGATAAATTTCATTCATTTTATTATTTTATCACCTCATTTTTAATATAATAAAAATTAAACATAATAAATATAAATCATTTAACCAGCCAGAGACAATAAATAATTATTTTTCAGCCCAGGAAGATATTTTATGGGTACAGGTCTACTGGCAGGGGCCAATCTGGGACAGCCAACGGGCCGCATGTTTGCCCAGGTCTGCAATATACTGTTAACGTATATACTTGAGTATAAGTTGACCCATGTATAAGCCGAGTAACCTATTTTTACCTCAAAAAGTAAGAAAATATGATTGACTCGAGTATAGGCCAAGGGTTGAAATTATGACCACTACTGTCTTCTATTACTGAATTTAGTTGCCCCTTAAATGGACAGCAGTAGTCCCATACAGTAATAGCCAAATCCAGTATGGCTATTACTGTATGGGAACTCTGCTGTCCATAAATAAAATTCCTTGGCACTCCAGATGTTTTGGAAACTACAACTCCCAGCATGCTTTCCAAACACCTGCAGTGCCAAGGAATGAGGCTTTTTTATGGACAACACCCCCAGAAAAGGCCCAAAACATTCCCCCTTAGAAAGCCCCCCAGTTCATTGAGGTAAGTAAGAGAGGTAAGTACTTACAATTGAATTAGGTCACAGTATGGTATTGTAATTTCTTTCCCCCAATCCAACTGCTGCTCGCTCTGTATGTAAGGTTATTTGAATCCAGGGAAAACAAAAATAGCGGACAGCACTTGCTTGTAATATAAGCAATTCCTTATTTATTTCAAAGCATAATAAAATTTGAACACTTATAAGCTACATAGCTCTCCAAGGCTACACTTACATACAGCAGGGCATGACGTTTCGGGTCACATGACCCTTTCTGCCCTTTTTGAGAAGGGTCTGTGACCCGAAACGTCATGCCCTGCTGTATGTAAGTGTAGCCTTGAGAGCTATGTAGCTTATAAGTGTTCAAATTTTAATTATTTTGAAATAAATAAAGGAATTGCTTTTATATACAAGCAAGTGCTGTCCGCTATTTTTGTTTTGGTTGAAGAGGAAAAGTGGAGACCTCAGGACGCGCACGGCTTTCCTATAACGGATGAACATTTGGGTTGGTGCCGGTCTCACAATATTTGAATCCAGGGATCCAGCTGGCACTTTGCACTGATGTCCATACTCGGTGCCTGTATCACTTACTGCCTGGCGCCGAGTAATGACGTCACCAATCGGCGCCAGGCATAAGTGAGACAGGCGCCGAGTATGGACATCAGTGCAGATCTTGTCAAACTAACTTGCTTGGCTTTTATGAGGAAGTAAGTAGAAATTTAGACTCTGATATAGCAGTAGATGTAGTTTACTTGGATTTATCAAAGGCTTTTGATACAGTCCCCCATAGGCGACTAATGAATAAGCTAAGGTCTGTTGGTCTGGGGAGTCACATTTGTACATGGATAGAAAATTGGTTAAAGAATAGGATGCAGAGAGTAGTTGTTAATGGGGCTTCATCATTATGGACTAAAGTGCTAAGTGGGGTGCCACAGGGTTCTGTGTTGGGGCCGCTTCTATTTAATCTATTTATTAATGATTTGGAAGTGGGTATTGTCAGCAAGGTTTCTGTGTTTGCTGACGACACAAAACTTTGTCGACCATTAAAAACTTCAGAGGATGTGCAATCGTTGCAAGGGGATCTAGATAGATTATCACATTGGGCTGCTAAGTGGCAGATGAAATTCAATGTTGATAAATGTAAGGTGATGCATTTTGGACTTAAAAATACTTGTGCTACTTATACTATAAATGGCTCTGTGTTAAGTGAATCCCTGTTGGAAAGGGATCTTGGAGTTTTGGTGGATAACAAACTTAAAGGTAGCAAGCAGTGCCAGGCGGCAACAGCCAGAGCCAGCATGGTATTGTCTTGTATAAAGAGAGGTATGGATTCAAGGGAGGAAAATGTAATTCTCCCTCTTTACAAAGCATTGGTAAGGCCTCATTTGGAATATGCAGTGCAATTTTGGAATCCTGTGTACAAAAAGGACATCTTTGAAATGGAAAGGGTTCAGAGAAGGGCAACTAAATTAATAAGGGGATTGGGGGAGCTTGAATATGAAGAGAGACTGGAAAAGTTACAATTATGTACGCTGGAGAAAAGGCGCTTGCGTGGGGATATGATTACTGTGTATAAATACATTAACGGGCCATACAATAAACTATCTGGGGCATTGTTCACCAATAGAACATGTCAAAGGACACGAGGACATCCCTTAAGACTTGAAGAAAAAAGGTTTAGGCTTCAAGCTCGGAAAGGGTTTTTCACTGCGAGAACGGTAAAGCTATGGAACTGTCTTCCAGTGGACGTTGTTATGGCAGGTTCATTGGTCATTTTCAAAAAAAAGCTGGATGAGTTTCTGCAAACAAGGAATGTTACAAGTTACTGGTATTGATACATAAAGTAGAGTTGATCCAGGGAAATTTCTGATTGCCCCTTGGAGTCAGGAAGGAATTTTTCCCCCCTTCATAAATTTGGTGGTTTTTTTTTTGCCTTCCTCTGGATCAACAGTTAGGCAGGAAATGAGGATATTGATAGATGGGTTGAACTGGATGGACGTATGTCTTTATTCAACCTCAAATACTATACTATACTAACCCAATTAGAATCCGGTGTAAACGGCATCTGAACCATATGATTCAATTACCTTAATTTTGTTCATCATTATTAAATAAACAGCACTCTTAAAATAGCTGCAGCCCTCTAGAAATGTAATGCTACCTCTTTAATAATTAAAAGAAAGGGTTGTTCGAATTTAGACCTTGTAGCCTGCAAGAGACTTTAAAGAACAATGCAGCACCTGTTCAATCCATTTTGTAGCGTTCAGCATGTAGAGGAATCATTTCAGGATTACAATTATTAAAGGGCAAGTCCACAACTTCTGATGTTCTTTAATAAAACCTGCAGTAGCCAGGAACGAAGGGAACGAACTTACACGGTCTCACGCTCCTCTGCTCTTCTTCTGACAGGTCCCGACAGAGTTTGTAATATATGCTCATGCGCAGTCCAACCTCTGTCAGGACCAGCAGAGGATCGTACGACTGGGTAAGTTCCTCCCCTTATAATCAGGTCCACATACCCTTTAAAGAGTATAAAACTAAATGGCAAACAGCAGGTCATGTAAGAAGCGATGTCACTAACTGATATTTTATGTCAGCAATAGCTTGACAAACAAACAATGTGCCTGGAAATCCAGGGTTACTTGCACACAAGAAACACAACGTAAAATGTGAGTTGCCACTGAATCACAGCCTTTAAACACATGTAAACCACACATTAGAAGAGAACTTTAAAGGAAAAGCAAAGCCCAATAACAAACACTGCATATAAAAAACAAAATATTTCTGACAATCTGCAAATGCCAATAAAGCAATTCCAATTTTTAGGTTATAATTAAGGGATGCTAATCAGTAATCTGCGCTTCAGGTAATTCAGAATAAAAACTTTTTTTGCTGCATGCTACATATATGGCCAAACTGCAAGAAAAACGGGTTTTCTTTGCAAAATGAGAAACTTGAAAAATGAAATGTAATGTTTAATAAGGAAAAGCAACTAGAGTAAGGGCTAGGCCACACTAGCGTATGAGAAACGCATGCCAGGCTAAAACGATGCGAAAATGGATGGAAAGCGACCCATTTTTTGTGAATGGAATGAGCTCCAATAACGGAACATTGATGAAATCGCAGTGTATAAGAATGGTAACGTGCGTGAAATGCGCAAAATTGTTGCCGCTTGTTGTAGTGTTACCGCAGCCTAAGTCAATGTATGTTAAATAAATAATCATCCCCATCATAACAACAAATTATCTCCGGTGATGAAAAATGAAAGAAAGTAATGAGAGTTAAGAGCTTCCCCTCAATCTCACACATAAAGATATGGAAGAACGTGTGACTATTACTGTTTATGGGTCCAGGATGTTGTCATTATAACAGGGGTGGACAATTAATTTTCCCAGCAGGCTGTAGGAGAAACTTGGACTATTGTGAAGGGCCACACCAATAGGCTCAACATTAATTTGATCTCATTATAGATAGAGATTTAAGGGAATGTTTACCCCCATGCAAACTAGCAGATAGAGTAATTAACTCCCAAACCCCATTTACCTTTCTCCCCAGCACTCCTCAGTGAATATGATCTTAAAATTAATATACCAGGTTAATTGTATATTTTTTGATTATTAGCTGCAATTTTTAATAGAAGGTCCAGTCGTCCTCTATTTACTAATAATTTAATAATATTGATCTAAATAATAATTAGATAAATTTCATTCATTTTAATTATTTTATCACCTCATTTTTAATATAATAAAATTAAACATAAAAATATAAATCATTTACCAGCCAGAGACAATAAATAATTATTTTTCAGCCCAGAGATATTTTATGGGTACAGGTCTACTGGCAGGGGCCAATCTGGGACAGCCAACGGGCCGCATGTTTGCCCAGGTCTGCAATATACTGTTAACGTATATACTTGAGTATAAGTTGACCCATGTATAAGCCGAGTAACCTATTTTTACCTCAAAAAGTAAGAAAATTGATTGACTCGAGTATAGGCCAAGGGTTGAAATTATGACCACTACTGTCTTCTATTACTGAATTTAGTTGCCCCTTAAATGGACAGCAGTAGTCCCATACAGTAATAGCCAAATCCAGTATGGCTATTACTGTATGGGAACTCTGCTGTCCATAAATAAAATCCTTGGCACTCCAGATGTTTTGGAAACTACAACTCCCAGCATGCTTTCCAAACCCCTGCAGTGCCAAGGAATGAGGCTTTTTTATGGACAACACCCCCAGAAAAGGCCCAAAACATTCCCCTTAGAAAGCCCCCCAGTTCATTGAGGTAAGTAAGAGAGGTAAGTACTTACAATTGAATTAGGTCACAGTTGGTATTGTAATTTCTTTCCCCCAATCCAACTGCTGCTCGCTCTGTATGTAAGGTTATTTGAATCCAGGGAAACACAAAATAGCGGACAGCACTTGCTTGTAATATAAAAGCAATTCCTTTATTTATTTCAAAGCATAATTAAAATTTGAACACTTATAAGCTACATAGCTCTCCAAGGCTACACTTACATACAGCAGGGCATGACTTTTCGGGTCACTGACCCTTTCTGACCCTTTTTGAGAAAGGGTCATGTGACCCGAAACGTCATGCCCTGCTGTATGTAAGTGTAGCCTTGGAGAGCTATGTAGCTTATAAGTGTTCAAATTTTAATTATGCTTTGAAATAAATAAAGGAATTGCTTTTATATTACAAGCAAGTGCTGTCCGCTATTTTTGTTTTGGTTGAAGAGGAAAAGTGGAGACCTCAGGACGCGCACGGCTTTCCTATAACGGATGAACATTTGGGTTGGTGCCGGTCTCACAATATTTGAATCCAGGGATCCAGCTGGCACTTTGCACTGATGTCCATACTCGGTGCCTGTATCACTTACTGCCTGGCGCCGAGTAATGACGTCACCAATCGGCGCCAGGCAATAAGTGAGACAGGCGCCGAGTATGGACATCAGTGCAGAGTGCCAGCCGGATCACTGGATTCAAATGTGAGTTAATTAACATACAACATACAAGCCTACCCCATTGCTTGAATATTAATTAACATACAGCACGAGCAGAAGCCCGATTGGTGGGAAAAAAATTACAATACCTTACTGTGACCCGAGTATAAGCCGAGGTCGGGTTTTCAGGCTAATTTTAAAGCCTGAAAACCTTGGCTTATACTTGAGTATATACGGTACTCATTGAAGCTTTCTTGATCTGTGTTGATCTGTCTTGATCAGTCTATTAGAAATGGTTTAACCAAGTGTACAAAAAGACTTCTATATCAATTACTTTTTTTTGAGATTTGATACTACATTGATACATTAAAAGGACATATAAACTGCCTAATCAATTTCCAACAAATCACACAGTAATAAGGATTATTTACCCCCTCTTAATTCTTTTTTTTCTTCTCTGACCTTCCTATCCTGTGTTTTTTTTTTTTGTTTTTTTTTTAGCTCTGGGAGATTTACTTTTTAAAGGGGCATGGCACACAGCTAGTCAGTAAAAAACTATCAATCACCCAGCCCCTCCCCCTTGCACACTATATGTAGAAACAATCCATTCAATAAAAGTAAAGTATATTTCTTTATTACTGCATGGCTAATTGATTCAGTATTAAAGGGTATTAAACTTCTGAAATTTTCAAATTGAAATGATACCTTTAGATAGTGTAAAGGTCCACTACTTTTTCAGATTTTAAATCCGAGCTGTAGGTTCTCAGAAAATCTTCATTTTAAATAACAGCATGTACAGGGAAAGATTTATCAACTCAAACCAAGTAATTTGTGTCCCCCCAGTGACCTCTTACAATGATCTCCCAAAACATATCAAAACATTTATTAATACAACCCCAAATATAATGAGCTGATTAATCATATTGGTCTCCTGTCTATCTATATGTCTGTCTGTACGTCTGTCTGTCTAATATCAATCGATATATCTATCTGTCTGTAACTATGTGTCTATCTCTCTATCTTTCTATCTATCAATCTAGGTATTCCAAGGTGTTTGGTAGTATACACAGTCTAGTAAACAGACATCAGTCAGAGGAGGAGAGATAAAAGCCAGGTCTGCTGCTGGAGTGTGTCTCACACACACACACACACACACACACACACACACACACACATCTTTATAGACACACATGTATTAGTAAATGTTAATATCACATTATCTTTACAGTAAGGCGATATATTTTCATATAAGTATTATTGGTAGATAAATGAGATTGTCTGTTCAGTGTTAATTGTTTCTCTCTAATGTTGGGATATCATACCTGCATCTTAAGGAAAAAGGACATACCTTTGAAGATTGTAATGTTAACATATTGGCAAAGGAACATGACTGGTTCGAGAGAGGTGTCAAGGAGGCCATTTATGTGAAAATAAAGAAACCAATAGAGTTGGGGCAGTTCGACACCAACTGTCTGCCATGTACAATACTATTTTGACACCTTACCCTGGGCGTTCCTATAAAACCTCTTAGCCACAATGAAATCATGCCTTGCATTCAGAAGGTCCTTAATACCTGGCTGTGATATGCTAATTGGGACTTTTCAGGGTACATAATTGCCAACAGATTCTTGTACAAGTCATTCTGAATTGAAAAAAGTCAGTCAGATGACTAGTGAAATGTCTTCAAGAACTAAACTTAAGTCCAGTTGATCTAACTGATTACAACAGATATACCATGACCTGGATGAATGAGAACCTTCACAAGCATGTTGGGATATCACATAAGTTAAAAGGCTGTCAATGCTGTAACCTATGACTTTTTACCTAACACAGAAAATCCAAAACATCTTAAGATGCTGGGGAATGTGGTAATAGATCAGTGACAGAATGGCAGAATAAAAGAAGCATACAGCAAAAGAAGTATTATTCATTGAAGCCCAAAGATAACTTATCAATGAGATGTTCCAAATGAAGACCTTAAAGGATAATTACAAAATGTCTTCTACTGCTTGAAGATTATCAGAACAGGTATCACACTGAAAATAAATTCAAAGAAGAAACACTGGTTACAGAGTGGAGGATCTGGTTGCCCAGATGGGATCTCTGATATTGCTTTAACTATATGATCAGATTTGTGAGGACACTGAGGAAGATGAGAGGAGACAAAAACATGGAGAGGAGACTCTGGTCTTGAAATGGAAGAATCATCTGATTCTACAAGAAAATAAGAAAACATGATAAAAGCAAGCATGATGCACATGGCAATAATTAGAGACCCGGAACACTGTAAAAATAATAATAATTAAAAAATACAGTATTTAAGCAATGAGAAGTTACCAGACTTTTGACTAATAAGCTGGGTACCCACATTACTGATAAAGGACTGATTGGTACCTGTGGCTTTATCAGCTACATGTGTGTTGGGAAAAAAAAAACGACTCCCAAGGCTGATAAACGTTCGATATTGACATCGAGAACAGTTGTTACTGACCGAAGATTTGTCTTGTCCATTTTCGGCTCCCTGTACTGTAGCATAGGGAGCCGACACTGATCAGTAAGGCTTCTTTTACACTACAGAGCATTATGGTACGATTTTCTGGTTCTCTGCTTATAGGAATGAAGGGCACCTTTCGTACCTATGTGCTGTGATACAGAGTGTTGCGTTACTGCACAGAGGTGCCATTGAAAATAATGACGCCCGCTATGCATTAACGCACTAGAACATCGCACTAAATCGAAAACGCAATGTTCGGCTGTGTTAAAAAATGCATAGTGTGAAAGTAGCCTTAGTACGTGGCAGCCCTGAATGATCTTTCCTAGAATTATTATAGGTAAATCACTCAGGACTGTGTAGCAACATCTAGCAGATCACAGACAAAATATTAAAGATTCCACCTGATATATACAAAATACATGTACTGTGTGTATCCAACCATATGAAACTTTTTGATGAAACACTTGAAAATGCAAATATAAGTTTACAAGAAAAGACCCAACACTCCAAAAAAAGCCCTACCAAATCCACAATATGAATGATCTAAACACAGAGAAGAGCTAAGGGATAAAGTAGCAAAGTTAAAGCACTGCTAAAAAGTGTTGCGGCTCACCTCTTATCACTAGTACTTACCGACATATTTATTAAGCAGAGATAATTTCCAAGTGCATGGCAATATGCAGATAAATGAAAAGGTGTTTGCTTGCAATGTGAATGTCTGCTCTTTACAGATCAAATAACAGCAGTTAAGTTCAGTGTTGATCAAGCAGTAAATGACAAAACAAGCATCAGCTACCACTTTCTCCTATTGACTAGTATTGATATTAACCTGAAAGTGTTTTGCAGTTCACTGCAGTGCCAAGACTTATAACTGCTATCTGGATGGGCAGCTTTATTACATACTGATTTTCGGGAAAAAATAATTTTGGGGCTTATGTACCAAGGAGAAAAAGTTTGCCTGTGTTCTTAATCTTTCTCAACCAAATCAGATGGTATTAACAGGGAGATTCAATAAAAGGTCTTATTGTTAAAAAAGGTGCTAATTTTTCCCCAACCAATAAGAAATCATTTAACATCTGAAAGCTAACATCTGATTGGTTGGGGCAAAATTAGCACCATTTTTAACGATAAGAACTTTTATTGAATAAACCTGTTAATGTTTTCTTACTGTGGTAAACCAGTAAAAAGCTAACATCTGATTGGTTACTGCAGATTAAAGCTGGGTACACACAAGCAGATTTTTTGGGGTGAACGATATTTTCCTGTATCGTTTGGTCGGAAAATATGTTTTTGGGGGCGGCCTCAGGCGATATCAGCAACCCGTTTGTCTGGCCAATTGGGTTTGCTGGTAAATCACGGCCTATTGTGCTGTCCCCTATTGACATGATCGTTTGCGGCAAACTGCCAGCCACTGCTACTTTTGCTACAATATTAAATAAAAATTTAATATTAATTACACATTTGAATTTAGTGCTTACTTTGATGGATATTGGAGAGAAACTGTAGCCAAATCTACTAGTTTGGCAGTATAAACTTTGGTAACGTTTACCAGATGGAAGTGATTTAAAAATGTTTGCCAGGATGAGAATAATCTGTAAGGATACTTTTGGTTTTCTTTGTAAATCTTTTTTTTAAAAAAGAAAATCGAATGGAGTAAGGTTAGTACCAAGTATCTTTTGGGCCTGTTTTATACCCGCTACCTAAAATACTTTCAATCATTGCTTTAAAAAACACTTTTAAAAAGAACTTGCTAGGATAACTGATCTTGATTTTCTTTCTTCAAAGCAACAGAAAGTTGTTTCCCTGCTTATAGAAGCTTATAACTATTATGGCATTAACTGCAACAATCAAATATAGGATTAGTTTATGCAATAAGCTAGAGGCAGTTTACACTTGAATCTGTACGTCTGCAAGGTTCTGTGTAGTGGTAAGTGAAAGAAAAGACAAGGAATCATTTTTCACAACAGAAATTGATATAGCAAATGTATCCCCTAAATTAAGCTAAATTATTTATATTCACATGTGGCAGATATGACACAGTGATTGCCCAAAAGGAGGTAAAATGTTGTGTGCAAATGTTAACAACAAAAAGTTAAGATGGTCATACACATGCGATTCGTACCATATTGTGCCGACAGATCACATTGCATCTGTCAGCACACATGCGGTGGGGACATCACAAATGGGCCCGACTGATCGCCCATATGCAGAACAGTGAAGCGTTCAGAAATTTCAGTGTGGCGGCAGTGGAAGGCTCTGAAGGTACGTTTTTTCTTATCTTCGTTCCCGAACTCTGCGCTATTAATTAAAGAACTGGAGGTAAGGCATAGCTCCTTAACCTCCTGGGTTTCAATCAATACATTAAATAAATAGTTAAGTTTGAGAGTGAACTACTTCTTTTAAGTAAAGGGAGCTGATTTTGACAGACTGCAATGCCAAGTACGGCATTTTTGCGCGTTTTTGCACGCGATTGGACATGAGATTTTCGTTAGAATGGAAATCGCAGGTATGTGGCTATGGGGTGATTTATGAAATTAACCTGTGGGTACTAGGGGACAGCAACCAATATCCACCTTAGTTGGGTAAACCACAGCTAAGTGTACTTAGAAGACTTCACATGCTCTGTCTGTTGTGTTCAACAGATCAAAACAAGGAAGTTGCAGCCTTGCTTCCTACTGGTATTAATACATATACATCTGGTTGATCCAGGGATACTTTCTGATTGCCAGTCAGGAAGGAATTTTTCCCCCTTTTTTGCTAGGGTTTTTGCCTTCCTCTGGATCAACTCTTAGGTAGGGTTAAAAAAAAAAAGAGGGTGACTAAGTTGGACTTGATGGACGTATGTCTTTATTCAACCTCAATTACTATGTTACTATGTAAGCTGACAGCCAATTATATTAAAGTACAGAGATATACCTACTCTCTGACACAGAACAGGGATTTCAGTTTGTTTTTTCAAACACATTCAATGCTCCTGTCGTAACAATAATATAATCCTTTGCTTTTCGTTGCAGATTATTTCCTAGCATGCATGCAAAACAGAATATTAACATTTCAGTAAAAAAAATTAAATTAAGTCTGGGGAATTGAACCTGCAACCTCATGTACTCTGTCTTGCTTACCCTAACCCTTCAGACATACTCGGTGGAGCACTACTACATGTAGAAAAGTGTCAGTAAAATGATCTGATTATTTTGTATTGCCCCAGAAAGTCTATATGCAGTTCACACTGGCTCATAAACAACTTCAGAGTAACAAGCAGCTTTTAAAGGGTATGTCTATTCACCAAAATCCCAAAAAACTTTTTTCATTATAAGGTAGTACCCATCCCCAGAAGCCTTTTCCTGCCTTTCTTTTGAAAAAAATCCATTCCCTACCTTTGCAGCAGTCGTCTCTAGAAGTTCCATTCGTTTTTGGGGGTGTGGCCTTAGCTGTGCTGGATAAGGAAGTGAGCTGATTACTAAATGAGGCTATTACCATGCGTTTTGGCCCCGCCCACTTGACCCTGTGCTGTTATGTAAACAAACCCTCTCCTGCATTGTCAGATCTGTAGGGAAGCAGGGAGAGAGGTGTGTGTGTGTGTGTGTGTGTGTGTGATATTAAAAGACTCAAGATCTTCTACGGAGCAAACACGGCACATTCTGCACCGGGTAGATACCACCACTTTCGGGAATGTCAGCTGATCTGCCAAAACGGCCACGAGGGCAGATCACATGGCATGACAGTCCTCTCTCCTCTCCCTGCTCTCGCGGCTCTCTGTAGCCATGGGAACGGGACGCGCATGTTCCGATTGGCTCCCTCAGCCGGACCAGGGTCAAGGAGTCCGACGCAGCATAGGCGGATCTGCGCATGCGCGGGATGGCGCGCGCGTCGAACTGCCTGCTATTGGGAAGGCAGCGAGATGAATATTCAATGTGCCAAGCGGATCTTACGGCACATAAATCGGACAAACAGGTGCACACAGAGAAAATCCTTAAAAGGTACCATGCTATTTACATTGGTCTTCTACTTTTATGGAGCAATGTAATTTTTCAGGTGGACATACCCTTAAAGTTCTTTAGGGACTTCCATATTGGTGTGAAGATGTCTGTATAGAAAATACTGTGCAGTGAATATTAGGGGTCTGGGGGGTGGCTCTTGAAAGACTACAAGGGTGAGTGTGAGTTGTTATAGCAACATGAAGCCTTCTTAGTTACAGAATCTATTACTTACATGTACTAATTACAACTTACTAACGAAAAATCTTACAATGTATAAGGTGATCTGGGAGAAGAGCTTTCATATTAGGATTTCTACAAATTAATTTTAGTTCTCAGAAACTTCTGTGTAGACCCACTAGTCATTGGCTTTCATGTGATCTGTTAAGTCTACCGGGGAGATTGTGTAAATTTGTGTCCAGGATCTGTTCAGGTGCAATTTCAGGCACTGTACAATAGTTTTATGGTTGGGGGTGGGGGTCTGTTCTACCCAGACATGAAATATCATTTTAAGGGTCCTTTTAGGATACATTTTAAAAAAAATCAGATAAACATATACACCGCCACCGGCATTTACAGAAGGCTGCAGCACAACAATTTTGGATTTTTGAAGTCATGCTAACCTACTGTATTTACAAAAGGTTTGTGTGACTTTCAGCAGCAGTGTGGGTTTTGCAAAAGAAACCTCCTCAGTTCAATATTGCAGCATTTTCAATATGAGCTTTAACACCAGACGTAACTGCAATTTACATTAAGGTTAGCAAATGTTTCTTTACAGTGAATGGTTAAAAAAGTGTGGAACTTCTTCCAGCAGATGTGGTAATGGCAAGTTCATTGAATAGCTTTAAAAGAAGTGGACTAGATAAGTTTCTAAAACTAAAAAAGATTTAAGGGCATGTCCACCCCTTTTTATAATTTTTTCTGTAGTGTAGGGCTCCCTCCCCCAGCCCCAACCGCTATATTAGTTTTTACAGAAACTCCCCGATCATTACTTACCTTAACTCTTTCCTCCAACATACTGTCCCAGCCCTCTGCTTGCATGAAACTGCAAGCAGGGGGCCAGACCGGCAGGCGCGTCAGTGATTGGTTGAGAGGCAGACAATCACGGACGCGGCTGCCGGCAGTGGAGAACACCAGGGGAGAGAGGTAAGGTAAGGTAAGTTTCTGTAAAAAGCAATATAGCGGTTGGGAGCCCTACACTACAGCAAAGGGATTTTATGCTAGGGGGAGGGAGAGCAAAATGGGAGGGAGAGGTAGGGCTGCAGTGCGCATGGCAAAATTCTCCCGGAGAAGAGACAGGAGGCAGAGCCCTATATGGACTCTGCCAGGCTCCTGCTGGCCAGTATTTGGGACTATGGAGGGGCATAGCAGGGCAGCCATTTAGAAAGGGGATGTAAGGTAAGGATTTTATTACACTACAGAGTAAGGCCAGTAGTGGGTTAAATTATAGTTTTGGGGGTGGACATGCCCTTTAAGAATTATACAGTTCTGGTTGATCCAGGGATACTTTAAAAAGGAGGGTGAAAAGGTTGGACTTGATGGAGGTATGATATTCAGCCCAGCCGCAATTACTATGTTACATTTACCAAATATTAAAAAGTATTAACAAATACAGGGCAGCAACTATCTAGGCCAAACAGCAAAACCTCACCTGTCTCTGGATCACTGAAGTCAGGCAATGTAATTGAATTCAGCTGCCTTCTGTCAGCAATAGCTCTGTCCAGCAGACTGCTCCCCCGTCCAGAATCACTGCAAAAATCACAGATCAGATGAATAATAATTAAAATATTGTAAACCCACTATAAGCCATTTGTTTTAACTATATTCTACAGGGCTAGTCTATAGTATCCAGTGTTCTCTTAAGCGTCTTTTAGCCGGGCGCCCCACCCGTCTGGAAAACTTTTCTGGGGTGAACACTGCATTGTGATTTACTTAAGAATTTAGATGTAAATTTAAAAGGTATGTGCCTGGCAACAAGGTTAGACAAAACTCCTGCCAAACTGCAAGGTCAAGACCCCTTTTTAATACTCGCAAGATGATGTAAGCACGCATCAACTAACTCTTGCAAGATTGCCAAGGCAGCAAAAGGGTGACATATCAACCCTGCTGCGTGCGCTGTATGCGGACCACATGCTTGTACTGCCGAATTTTAGTAATACACAGGAAGAGTACAAGGAAGTGGCTACACATCAAGGAAGAGCGAAAACATCTTTATTAAAACATACTCAAATAACTGAGCAGCCCATCCAGAAGTGTACACGTTTGATGCGTTTTGTGGTACTATCTCTTCAGAAAATGCTACCGAATTGAAATTAACTAGTAAAAATAGTGCACATTTATATATTATTATATGCTATTTATTTTTTTCTTGCTCAACAAATCATTAAAAAAGCCATAAATTTTGCACAGCAAACTGAATAGAGATCATTCCAGTCATGTAAGAGCTGTAGTGTCAATCAGCAAAGAGTTTCTACATCATATTACATTTATTGGCTTCCGTGTCAGTCAGCGCTGTGTAAGCCTTATACTGTGTCAGTGCAAGTTAGAACCATAAGTATGAAGGAATATAGTTACTGGCCAAAGTATCAGTCACTTGATCATCACATATTTATTGGCCAGTGTGTCACTCAATGCATCTAAGCATTCTACAGGTAACAGGTGTCTGAGTTTATTGAGCACTAGCCGAAACACACTACATATGTAGTTACCAAACAAACTGCACTTTAAATTTGTATTCTTATTATTTTATCAGCTGCATAGAAACAAACATGTTTTCAAGAACCAATTCTTCTTTCTCAAACATGACAGCACGAAAATGTGTTCAAGCAGGTACACAAAAGAAAAAATATGAATACACCCACTTACATTGAACAAGTTCGAAACAAAGCTTATCCCTAAAAACTTCTATTTGTATATAAATGTATGGCAATATACAAATCCCATATTGAACAATTATACATGAAGTTTCTGGATACTCACAGGTTATGTTTAAAATCCTATATCATAACATGTTTTGTTTATAATAAAAAAAAATGTGCAAATCATCATCTCAATTGATACCATTAGAGTGAACCATGTATCTAAAATCAGAATTAGCTTCAACAATAGCAATTGCATATTGATAAATAATGATACAGGATGGCAATAAAATGCTAAAGACCAGTAGCAGTTTTGACCACTGAAAACATTACCTTTTAGACAAAATGAAAATAAGTAGTAAGAAAATGTAATGAAAATATGTCCTTCCAAAAAGATAATGTTTTGCCTAAAGGATTCAAATGCAGGACAAACCTGGGATTGGTAAGGTTGTAGCAGGACTTCCAGATCTGCAACATGTGTTTGCAAGTAAGAAGAGCTTCATCAGGCCCCTGACATACAGACTCCAATTTTACTTTTGAAAATAACAATCTGAATACAAAAACAAATTATGATATTAATGCAATTTGTGGATCAAAAATCCTGTTTTTTATGCATTACAAGGAATTTCTAAACATGTTCTTAAAGGGGAACTTTATAAAAGGGATTCTAAACTGGCCAACTCTAAAACTTTAACTACCTTAACTGCTGGATCTATAATTTACATAGTGGTAGAATTGCTTTTTTCCACCTTCCTGTGAACAACAGAACCCAGGCAATGCAGGGTTAAACTTACCTGCTGGCACTCCACTCACTGCTTCTGAACAGCTGATGACACTCTGTCCCTACCTGCTCCTATCTTCGGCACATGTGCACCTATAACAAAGGTAAAGAGGCAGATTGGAACAGTGCACCAATCAGATGTTCAGAAGCCACGAGTGGAGTATTGGCAGGTAAGTTTAACCCTGCATTGCCTGGGTTCCATTATTCACAGAAAGGTGGCAATAAACATTCCTATCTCCCTGTGAATTATAGGTCCAGCAGAAACGTAGTTAAATCTACAGTTAAGCTTCCTTTTAAAAGAGCACATTCCTACCTTTAAAATTAATCTTGGATCATGCTTTTAGCTGCATTCCAAACTTAAAAGCAGTATATAGAGTGCTGTTCCCTGCTTATAGAGTGAGCTGTGACATCACCAACAAGCCCCTTGGCTTGAGCATGGCCACTTGCATGTAAAGAAAATCTCTCCCTAAGGTATTTATAGGCAGAGGAAAACAGATGTTGATTGCAAGCCTATAACTAGCCTCAGAAAAGATCGATTTATGAAACAGCTTATAACATATGCCTGCCACAGAGACACAAATGCAATGCAGAGTAGGAAGTGAAATTTTTCAAGCCTATATTACTTTGGAGTGTTTTTTCCTCTGTATATTATATGTGTAATGGCAGAAATATCTGTAATGAAGATAAAATAATTAAATTCAGTTGATTCGCTGGTAGGCAGTATGAAAAAAAATCTATACATAATGTAGCATTATGAGTTGTGACTGGTGTAAAGAAACTGGGTGGTATTCTGTAAAGCCAGTTTCTACGAAAAATTGTCAGATTATCAAAAACAATGTGATCCATGCCTTTCATTACCTATTAATCTGAACTATTTTGGCTAAAATGTAAAGGATTCAGACATTTCCCCTTTTTAGTACCACTTAAAATCTACCAGAGTAGAAGTTAGCCCATGGCAGAAATCTGTCATGGACTGTGGAAGAGGATGGGGCTAGACTGGCACTATGAGGGAGACTTTAAAAGCCCGACATTTGAGAAATATTTTCCCCAGTCAAATGTTAGGTTATCTAAAAAGTGTATTATGACAACATTTAGCCACAGTCTGAATAAGTTTGAGAACCTGATGTGGAGTGAAACCAGTGGTTTAGGTAATTTCCCTGGATACTATCGGGAGAGGGTGTGGTTTAGGGGTGTATAATTCCCTTTTAATGCATGTGTGGAAAAAAACAAACCGAAAAGTAGGGCTTTATAACATGTACTGTTTTTCTTAAGTTAATGTGGTCACAATGCTGTGTTATAACCAATGCTCCCTATGGCTCTGTACTCACATGAAGTTCTCTGGATATTCACTTAGTGCCATGTCAATAATGTTTAGGGCATCGTGGTAGTGCTTCTGTGCTGACAGCAAGAGAGCTAGCAGGTGCAAAGAGTTTGAGTCATCACCTTGGAGCTGAAGAGCCTGTCGGACATATCCCAAGGCTTCTGGTATCTGTAAACAAAAAAAAAAATATTTTGAAAGCAGCCAGATGTTGCCTCTGCATAATTTCTAACTGTCCATGATTTATTACATTTATTTAAATTGTATCCATTTATTCAAAAGTTGTTTTACACAATCAGAATTACTGAGATATTTCTGTTATATTATGTGTCTGAGCTTTTAAATGTAAACTTCTGTTAGATCACATATATGCAATTGCAAACAAGAGTTTTGTTTACAAATCATGCTAGTTTAGGTTTCCCTAACACTATGCATTATTATGCAGTGTTGTGTGAGTTTTTACAAGTTCTTTCCATGCATTACTGTGTTTTTCTTTGCCCAATCCCCCCTACACACACAAGCTTGTAATTAAGTTAAGATTGCACACAAATAATTGTTATTATGCAATTTTCTCCACAGTCCCACTGTATTGGTGTTCATTGATGTCCAACAAATAGGACAAATCAAATATTATAGAAAATTTAATACTTCTGTTATTGTATACAATTAGCTGCATTAAAAATTCAAAAATGCAAGATGTGAACAAGACCTTAGCCTTTAGTGGGCTCTAGTCAGAATCTCAATTACAAAATCACCTTCTAAAGGGCTACGTACACCTTTAAGGCTGGGTACATGCGGCCAGATTTTTCGTCTCGAATATCGCTGTGACTGGCAGTTCGCCGCTGCAACTTTATGCTCTTCAATCAATGCTTGTGGAGCCAGGAATGAAGATAGAAGGAACTTACCTTTCACACGATCCTCCTCTGTTAAACTTAAATTCCAGGCCGCTTCCTGGTTCTGATGAACTATAGGGTGCGTTATCGTGCGCGATATAGCTTGTCAGAACCAGGAAGTGTCTGGGACCTGTCAGTGTGACAGCAGAGGATCGTGTGAAAGGTAAGTTTCTTCTATCTTTGTTTCTGGCTCCACAGGCACTAATTGAAGAAAGAAGAGTAAGGGCTCGTTCACACTACATCAGTTTGTATCCGGTTTTAAAACGCAGGTGCGTTTAAAAAAAACAGACATTAAAACTCCATAGGATTTCATATCGTTCACACCTGCTGCGTTATAATTTTTTCCGCTCACGCACTGCAGCACACATTTTAAATGCATGAAAATGCTGTACAACGGATAACAACGTTTGCGTTTGTGTCCATTTTTCTTTGTCCTGCCCCCTTCAAAATTCGAAAAATGCGGGCAAAAACGTATATGAAAACGCAACGGACACAAACGGATAGTAACGCACACGCAAACGGGCAGCAACAGATACAGAAAACGTTTTGAAACGTCACTTAACGCTATGCGTTTTTGTCCGTTCCTAGTGTAAATGAGCCCTAAGGAATAGCTCCTTAACCTCCCAGTCTCCAATCAATGCATTAAAGGAATATCTGTTGTATTTAATTAGATCAACTGGACTTGAAGTTTCGTTCTTGAAGATGTATCGCTAGTCATCCGACTGGCTTTCTCAATTCAGAATGACTTGTACAAGAATCTTTGGCCAAAGATTCTTGTACAAGTCATTCTGAATTGAGAAAGCCAGTCGGATGACTAGCGAAACGTCTTCAAGAACTAAACTTCAAGTCCAGTTGATCTAATGAATACAACAGATATACCATGACCTGGATGAATAAGAACCTTCACAAGCACATTAAAGGAATAGTTCACTTTTCCAGAGTACTATTCCTTAAAAGGCTGCTACTACAGAATATGGTTTCATCTACCATATTGTTCAGACCTGGTGCATAGGACTAGGGAATCTCATTAAGACTAACTGTCAATTTGGATCACCAACAGAAATGAACAATGAACAGTTAAATGCAACAGTGGGGCTGTAACTACCAGGGAAGAAGGGGGAGCAACCGGGGCACCCATCTTCTTATTATTCCTATTGTAAGAAATCATGATCCTTTACATGTATTAATGTAAAAATTTTATATCATTTAATATGCCAAGATTCTATTTATAATGTATATTGGGCTATACAAAAGAGATAGACGGCATTCTCTCACAGGCACCTGGTCAATCATGGTAGACAATATATCTATGGAAGGCAGGATACTGCATTCCCATAATAATTAGTTCATACACAGGAGTAAATTAAGGTTGGTTCCTGAACTGGGCACATCAGTAGAATATGAACAATAGGTTAGCCAGTTTTCATTTGCATAATGTGTTTCACAGAGATGTTTTGTCTGTGGGAATCAGGAAGAGAGACACCTGTCTATGTTGGCAGGACATGATTGATCAGGGAAAATGGGGGGAGGCATAGATGAAAATGGGATAAAAAGCTGGGGAAGAAGCCAGTAGAGGATGCATTCTTGGACTAGGGGAAAAAAAGCTCTTGGAGTAGGGAGGGTCTCTTTTAGATTAGAAAGGGAGAATCTTGGACAATCGTTTTGAACTTCAGGGAGCTCTCTTTGGACTAAGGGAAGCCTACTTGGACTACTGAGAGACTGAGGACACAGACTGGAGATTGGACAGGGTGGATATCATGCCAGAAGGATGTCATGTGGAATCTGATGGATACAGGCCAGGACAATAGCAAGGCTAACATTGAAATATACATTCTGTGGTAACTAATGTAGTCTACGTGTAATCATGTGTCATGTATATATTGTAATATAGTGTGTATGTTTATGTTTAAATAATCTTTGTTTGTTTTATTGTAACTTAAATAAGTAAACTATATGCATCTTTTATACGTTTATCAGTGTGGTTTCTTTGCTTTCCAACCCCAAAAGAACGGTATACAGATTTATATATTTATATCTGATAAATATAGAGATATAAATCTTACACTATTACAGATATAGCCCCCTCCCAGAAAACCACTGTGGTTGAAGCACGGATAGGGGCCCCATTATAGTTTTGCTTGGGGGTCCAGTGTACAGCACTGGGCTTAAGCCTTTGTATGAATGCATTTGTTTTGTGTTTTCAGTTGTTATGAAGTAATTTAGCTGCTTTTTTTTGTCTTCAGGATATACATTATCTTATATGAACAGTTTGTACAATACACTACATTAATTGTAGATATAATCATTAAACTGTTGCTTTGCTCCTTTCAGTGTGTCTTCTGCATTACTGCAATTTAGAAAAGCAGGTGGTAAAAAGTGGTGGAGGGGCAACAAATGGTAATTGCTGGTTTAACATCAGGATAAATGGGAAAATGAGAGGTTCAAAGGACTGCAAGCAGACAATCCTGCCGATAGTGTTTAGGTTGATGAGTCAAAAAAGAGCTCAAAGCTGGAAACATGTGGTGTACATGCCATTAAACATTCTAACAGATTGTCTATTTGCAGTCAGTTGAACCTTTCATTACACTATTAATCATTATATTTTTTATTCTTCACCACTGGAAGCTCTTGGAAAGGCACAGAGCTAGAAAACGCTTTAAATGAATTCATTACTGTATGCCTGCTATGCTTCTGGATGCCTCATGGAAACTGAGCAATTTAGAAACCTGTACTGAGCCTGGGCATGCTCAGAAGAGGCAGACAGGGATTAACATTCAGTCATTATCTGTGATGCCAACTGTCAAATCCATAACTGACAGTTGCTAACTGGAAGAATCAGGAAGCAGAAAAAGGGGCAACAGGACATTGTGCAGGATTTCAGGTTAGTTTTATATATTTTAGATTTCAAACTATTACCGTTTAAGGTTTTGGTTAGGTGATTTACCTGTATGTAAGTTTTCATTTTGGGACTGGACTTGCCCTTTAAAGGGAAAGTTCAGGGAAAATATCATTATTTTTAAAATTTCTATTCCATTTTGAAAAATCAGTTTAATTTATATACCTTGCTTTCCCTGCTGTTGAAATTAGTGGGCTAACATTTCAGATTCTATAACGGTGCTTCTTCTTTCCAGAATGAACACTAACGTGGGATGTTCCTAATAGTAATTTCTACTGATAGGCTATCAAACATGCCCATATCTCTATTGAGCAACTGAATCAACCCAGGTGCTGGGTCAAGGGCAAGACCATAATGGTCTCTATTAGGGGTCGTGCAAACAAGATGTCAGTATTTGGGAAGAACTTATTGATACACAGACAAAATGCTGAATGAGCAGGTTATGGTCATTAGCATGGAAAAGTACTTGCACTGAACTTCCCCTTTAACAGGTACAAAGGGGTACTTTTATTATTTTTGGGATTCTATCAATAATTGCTACTGATAATTTGATGATTTTATCCTTTAATACACTTTAGGGCCATCTGTATTACACGGAAAACTAGACGTTCTCTTAAAGGCCAATTAAATGCAAAAAAAAAATCACAGAATGAAATTATATTCTTGCTAATGTTTTTTTAAAATTAGATCATACACCAACTTTAATCTTACCAGGTACAAGTTCATGTCACCACCACACTGTAAAGGGGAAGCATTCTTTATTTTCTTTTACTTTATTAGAAGCATAAAATATCCATCACAAACTAATTCTACAGCACAGTATAATTTTGGATCCAAAACATTGCACACTGCTACTATTGTTGGCCATTGGTATTAATTGTATCACATTTTAAGTTTCTGTTTAAGTGCTGCTCCTTTACATACAGTAGACCGTTTAATCCTGGAGTCATAATGTCATGAACTGCTTGGGATTTCAGTAAGAACTGCCAACGGCCGAGAAGAGAGAAGCATTTGATTAACTTCAAGAGATGATTTCTCCTGCAGAGTATGACTACTGTTAAAGTAGGACAATAGCAAAACAACCTTGCTAGAATTATATTTTAATTCTAGTTGAGGTATGAGTAAAGTTGTACTTACAAAATAGCATTACTGTCCTGATTTCCTCTCGTTTTTTTGTTTGTTTTAAAGGATTCACAATTGGACGTTAATTATTTTACATCTTTTTTTTCATGGTTCCGAGGTCAGATTGAATTGTATAAAGTTGTACACAAAAATACAAGAATTCTCTGCATAAATAGCTTTCTAGAAATAACTAGCCCTGCAGCAACTGAATGGCTTGAAAACAGATGATGAAGAGATCCTGCCAAGTCTGAGATAAGAGAAAATCATTCACACATTGCTGGATTAAATGTAATGCTAAAACTTCTTTAGAAGTTGAGCAGATTTCAGATGAGTAGGGACGGTCTTATTGAGCTCTTGCACACATTTTCTTTTTTTTTTTTTAAACAGCATGGATTTTGCTGTTGTACTGGTGTGTTCCAACTTTCTCAGCTGCCTTTGTTTTGATATAAAATCTTCTTCACATATATCTTGACTTTGTTTTTTACCTTAATGCATATGGCCATTGCAAAAGGAACCTATATAGTAGCACATTATGCAAAGGGAACATAGTGAAATAGTACTGATATTAACCAAAAACATTCTTCAGGAAAAGTGGTGCTAAAATCCTTTTTTTACATATGTTACAATGTTATTGCCACCTTAGGCCCCATTCACACTACTCAAGGACAAAAATAAAATAAAAAGAACAGTTCATTTTCGGATCGTGCAGTGGTTTGCTTTTCTTTATCTTCAGGTTTAAAACAGATCTGTGGGTGTAACACTTTAACCGACCAACTCAACCCAATCTGTTTAAAAACGGAAACCAACAAAAGGACAGTGAAAAAGAGCCTGTACGAAATTTTAAAAACACATCTTTAAAATTTTTGTTCAGATTTAAGGAAATAGGTAACTCCATCTCCATGCATTAATACTCCTAAGCTTCTGTTGGCTCCCTAGCGTAGCACGTGGCTGTGGTAGTATTTCTAAAAACACTACCCTTGAGGTTCATACTTTTAACTTGGCCCCTTACTTTCAGCTTTACTATGCTTTTCGTGAATGGAACTCAGAGTTCCATTCACAAATAGGATTTTTTCTAAGTCTTTGCTACTTAGCAGACTTAGGAAAAAAATGGGGATCACTTATGACCACCAAATTATTGATCTTTGCCAATGAATGAAAAATCACTTCCTGGAAAATGATTTCCGGAAAGTGATTTTTCCAATCCTATTTCGAATTGGAAAATGGGCATTTATGCCCGTATTCCAAGTTCGTTATCATTCCCAAAGATGATCTGATGATCATCTTTGGGAATGATAAAAAAAAAAAGGGAAAATGCTCAAAAAAAATTACCCTAAAACTATAAGTTAGCAAAAAACTTTGTTTTCTCCAAGTTTCCAAATGTTCCCGGTGATATTGGTAAAGTAAACGCAGATAATTATTTGTCCGATTTCAAAGCCTATTTTATTAGGAAATTTTGCAGAGGTACCAAAGAAAGACCCGATGGGATTTTTAGGATCAGTAAAGTGTGCAAAAACTTGTGCGACTCTCAGTACCAACCGGTTTTCACTGAAATACCACAAAAAGGGGAAGTGTTTGTGCGTGGGGGTTGGGTTGTGGCGTTTGATTTTTTTCTTGTAACTGCACTTGTACATGCGTCCCATTTAAGCTAGTTGATGGCCCACGCATATGGCATACTGTTTTCAGGAAGATTACCATTTAGTGGGTTTTTTACTTGTCAAGTGGGTTTAGGTAGTATTTCAACTTTTGTATCATCTTATTTTATTTTTCACAAAATCTCCTATAACACAGAGTTCTTTGGATTACTGTATCTGGAAAGCTTGGCACCGTAGCGTAGCTGAAGGTGTGTAGATTCCAAAAATATATATAAATATATATACAAATATATAATTTGTGGGGGGTATTTCCAAGTTTCGGTGCTGTTTCCTTTGAAAAAGGGTAGGTTGTTCAAATTACAGAGCACTTTGAGTTTTTCTTGTAATTGCACTTGTGCATGGGTCCCATTTGAGCTAGTTGGTGGCCACATCTCTGTTTGCATCCATGCATATGGCATACCGTTTGGTTCAGGACATGTGGGAGATTGATTAGTGGGGTTTTTTGCATGCCAAGTGGGTTTAGGTAGGATTTCAACATTTGAATAGGCTGTTCAAATTACAGAGCACTTTGATTTTTTCTTGTAATTGCACTTGGGCATCCGTCCCATTTGAGCTAGTTGGTGGCCACGTCTCTGTGTGCACTGTATAAAAGAATGACACCGTTGCATAGCTGAAGGTGTGTAGATTTCAAGAATATATAGTTTTGGGGGGGTATTTCTAATATAGAGGGGCATTTAGTCTGACAAATCTGGAAAGTTGCTGTAATTGGGCCACTGTGATTTAGCTCACTTTGTGGCTAGTCAATTCCATGTACGCATGTGTAACCATGAATATAGCATACCGTTTGATTCGAGACATTTGGGAGATTAATATTTGGTAACTTTTTGTTACATTTCATGGGATTTTGGCATGATTTCTACCTTCGAAAGTGTATTTTTGTTAATTTTTTCAGAAAATCTGCGAAAAGTGCAAACTTCTACGAAGAACTGCGCCCACACCATTGATGGTATGAATGAACAAACAATAGCGTTACGTAGCTGAAAGTGTGTAGGTTCGAGATATATATATAGTTTGTGGGTAAAAACTGCAGACGGTTCAAATTCAGAGTTTCCTGAATATATTTTGCTGCAATCATGCATTGTCTCACTTTGTGGCTTTTGGCTTCCACATCCGTGTGTGTTACCAGGCATATGTCATACCGTTTGATTCAGGACATTTGGGGGATAGATTTTTTTTACATCTCATGAGGTTTTGGCATGATTTTTACCTTTTAAAGTTGTTTTTTGTTAATTTTTTCAGAAAAGTGCGACTTTCTATGAAAAACCGCGCCCACACCACTGATGGAATGAATTAACGAACTACAGCGTTTCATAGCTGAAGGTGTGTAGATTTCAGCAATACATAGTTTGTGGGGGGTATTTCTGAGTTACAGGGGTGCTTTGTGGGAAAAATTGTAGACTGTTCAAATTCAGAATTGGCTGAATATTTTCGCTTTTTCTGAGCCATCGTGCATTGTCTCACTTTTGGGGCTATTCCCTTCCATGTGCGTATGTGTAATCATGCATATGGCATACCGTTTGATTCAGGACATTTGGGAGATTGATATTTAGTAACTTTTTTTACATTCCATGAGGTTTTGGCATGATTTCTACCTTTTAAAGTTGTTTTTGTTAATTTTTTCAGAAAAGTGCGACATTCTACGATGAACTGCGCCCACACCGTTGATGGTATGAATGAACGAACTACAGCGTTACATAACTGAAGGTGTGTACATTTCAGGAATAAATAGTTTGTGGGGGGGGTATTGCTGAGTTATGCGGTTGTTTTTTGGAAAAAACTGCAGACTGTTCAAATTCGAAGTTGGCTAAATATTTTTGCTGTTTTTGAGCAATCATGCATTGTCTCACTTTGTGGCTTTTTGCTTCCACGTCCGCATGTGTAACCACACATATGTCATACCGTTTGATTCAGGACATTTGGGAGATTGATATTTGGTAACTTTTTTTACATTACATGGGATTTTGGCATGATTTCTACCTTTTGAATGTTGTTTGATGTTCATTTTTTTAGGAAATCTGCAAAAAGTGCGAACTTCTACGAAGAACTGTGCCCACACCATTGATGATGTGAATGAACAAACTACAGCGTTACATAGCTGAAGGTGTTTAGATTTCAGGAATATATAGTTTGTGTGGGTAATTCTTAGTTTGGGGGGTGTTTTGTGGGAAAAACTGCAGACTTTTCAAATGCAAAGCTGGCTAATTTTTTTTTTTTTTTTGCTGCTACTGACATTTGGCACTAGTCCCGCTCTTGGTTAGTTGGTAGCCATGTCTCTGGGTACACCAATGAATGTGGCATACCGTTTTATTCAGGGGGGGTTAGGCTTTCATATTTGAGATGCATTTGAACTTACCTCCGCAGTTTTTAGCTGATTTTACAATTGAGGAAAAAAAGGATAATGTGAGAAAATAACTTACAATTGGACGAAGAGCTGTGCCCAAGTATCTGCATTTGATCGAAACTTACCTCACTCGTAAAATCCTGCGGGTGTGTGGTTTCTAAGAATATCTCACTTGTGGGGATATTTTAGTTAATTTGGAAGATATTCTATGTTAACCGTCAGAAGTGGTTATACATTTCAATTTGGTGTAATATTCTTGAAGGTGCAGTTCGGGGGGATCTCCTGTACAGGAAAAGTGGGGTACCTACATATATCTGGTATCGTTGTACTCGGGAGTATCAGAGCTTTTAGAAACAGTAAGATTTTTGTGTGTAACCTTAAGATAACTATAAGGAAAAATGGGAAAAATCCATGAAATTTTGCACATTTACATTTTTTTTGACATATTTTACCCATAATTCCAGTAAAATTTTCCAGAAAAGTTACAACATTTTGTTACCATGTTAAAGTACACTTTGTGCTGAAAAAAACAATGTATAATATTCCCGATTTACTGGGGGGTTTCCTACTGTAAACTTTGACTGAACCAAATGTGCCTAAAATCTTCAAAATTCTGGCATTTAACGCACGCAAAGTGGTGAATTCTGCTGGCAGTGAAAGGGTTAAAAGGAAATTGCTTTGCAGGCAGGACTTTTATGTGAGGTTCAAAACCAAAGATCACACAGAGCTCAGGCAATGTAAACCAATTAGCTACACTCCCATTCAATCAGAGAGTAAAGAAAAAAATGCCTTTCTTTAGTCTCTTACCAGCCCCCCACCCTACAGGTTATAATGCAGTTCAAAACAAGTATTTATTTTAGAAACCCAGTCCCTTAAAGGGGAACTGTGGTCTCCAAACAAGTTGAGTTTAAATGAAAGGCCAGTTTCCTACCTTTAAAACGAGCCATCGACCACCTCTCTACATGATCCACAGCCCAAGATATAAAGAAATTACTGACCAGAAAGTTAATGGGTGGGAGGCTAACATGTGACATTCCTAAGGCTGCTCCTCCACCTCGCCGCTGGCGAGCACAGACTCAGACTTTATTGACAGGACAGGAGACAGGAAGTCCCTCCCCCTCCTTGCTGTGTGAAGATCCCCACAGAGAATGTAAGGGAATGTATAGCTCTACTATCCCACTATGTGAAAACAGCCTTTTCAGGCAGAGTTTTCACTATGCCTGAAAATAGAGGATGGGGGCTGCAAGGGGAGAAAGACACAGGGCAGATTGACTGTCATCCACTGTCATGGTTTTAGAGCAGGAAGCAGGAAGTGCAGGGGGACCTGGTGATGCTGCTGCCATATCACACAAAAATGTAAATATCTTCAAAACTATGCAAAATAAACAATGAAAATAAATTGCAAATATCCTCAGGAGAGCAATTCCTATCAATTTAAGCTAGGTACACACAGTAACGATTTCTGAAAGATGACAGACAGGATCTGCAAGATCCTGTCTGCCATCTTTCAAAGATCTGCATACACACAGTCCCGAGCGTTCTCCCTATAGGGAGAACGCTCGGGACTGTGTGTTTCCATCGGCCGCGCTAGACTACCTATAGGAGTTCGGGAAACGAACGTACACACAGTAACTATAAAGCCCCGATACCGTCGGATCCGACGGTATCGGGGCTTTATCGTTACTGTGTGTACCCAGCTTTACCTAAAGTCATTTTTGGACCACAGCTCCCCTTTAAGTTTACTTAAACAATTCCTACCACCTAATTCCAGTGGTAAGCAGTAAAAAAAAATGTGATTGTATTTACTTACACTCAGGCACATTCCCAGAAATAAAATAGTGCTAGGTTAGTACATTCACTTAGACTGCAAACCACAGTTAATAAACGCTTTTGTTTCCTAACACCCCATTAAAAACAGAGTAAACCCTTTAAAGGGAAATCGCTCTGCAGACAGGACTTTTATGTGAAATTCAAAACCCCATGTGAGGTTCAAAACCCAAACTTACTTGGATCTTTAGCTGCACTTTCAGCAACATTTAAGAGAATCAGCAGAGAAAAGTAAGAGGGGGGGGGGGAGATGTGTAAGCAGAGCAGTGCAGAACTTATAAGTGTCACAGACAATACAAGAAGGCAGGGAGTAAGGAGCACTCACTAAACATTGATGTTTAGTATTTTAATGACAAAGAAAAATATGCGAGTACCAATATTTTACTTCTCTCAAATTGTAGTTTCAGAAAATGTAAATTGGTTTGAGTGAGTATTGTGACGCATTGAGCGATTGATTAAGCCGCAACGTGGCTGGGTTATGAATATGTTTGTTTTATGCACGGATGATAATTTGAATTAATGTTGAATAAATTATCAATGTTTCAAAATACTAGCACAGATACTATTATACAAATGTTTGGTTTGATTAGTAGCAGTATTACTACATTTAGTTTTAAAATTGCCAAATAAGTGCTTCCACAGTCACTTTTACAGGGCATCTGTTCCGAAAAATAGGTTATTTTAAATTGACCATAACTGGAAACTATAATTCTTCCCAACCACCACTGCATCATTTTTTAGTTGATCTGCCCCCTATTTCTTTAGATATCCAATCTAAAACTTCTTATATTTCAGCTGTCAATTAAGTTCCTTGCTCTCAAAAGCTTTACTTATGTGAGTAGTTTTACTGTAGCTGGAATGGTGACAGAGTTTTGAGAGTTGTATGTATGTATGTATGTATAATTTTATTTATAAAGCGCCACTTGGGTACGCAGCACTATACATTAAAAATACAGAGTATACCAACAAGGGGATAAGTGCAAGCCATTATACAGATAGATAAAAATTAAATGAAATACAATTTCATACATCGATTAAGAAAGCATATATATAAATTATGTATAAATTGATGTAAGTGCAACAGGCCTCAACACATTAGGAATAAGATCCCTGCCCCGAAGAGCTTACAATCTAAGTGGGAAGAACAACATACAGATACAAGTGGGGGGATGGGTACAAAGTGCTTAAAAGGGCTAACAATCATTATTGTGCTGATGGTCAGAAGTAAGATAAGAAAAGAGTCTAGATTTGAAAGTATTAATGGATGTCACCAGGCGAAGCGAGAGAGGAGAGATTTCCAATGGTAGGGAGCAGCAAGAGAGAGCGGTTTAAGGCGGGAGGCAGCAGTGTTTGTGGAGGGGGTCTGTGGAGAAGATTTCCTTGCAAGGAACGGAGGGCACGGCCTGGAACATAAGGGACCAAGAGAGAAGATAAGTAGGGAGGTGCAGTAGAGAAGAGGATATAGTAGAGAAGAGGATTTAAAAGCAGGGTATGATTCTTTGTTTGATAGGAAGCCACCCTATGGACTAAAGTATCGGGGTTGCGGGTTCTCTTTTGGAGGAGAACGAGATGATCCGAGCTGCCGAGTTTAAGTCAGACTGGAAAGGAGAGAGATGAGAGAGATGAGAGCCCGGGAGTCCAAGTAGTAGAATGTTACAGTAGTCAAGACGGGAGATTGGATGAGCATTTTAGTAGTGGAGAGAGAGAGAAAAGGGCGGATCTTGGCAATATTGCAAAGGAGAAAATGACAGGTCCTAGTGACATTGTTAATGTGATGATGGAAGGAAAGAGAGGAGTCAAAGATAACTTCAAGAAAGAGTGCAGATTCAACTGGGTTAATTGACGTGTTGTCAATAGAAATGGAGATAGGTGGACTAGGTCCCAGTTTAGGGGGGAAAATTATTAATTCTGTTTTGGATAGATTGAGTTTAAGGCTGCAGTGCACCATCCAGGAAGAGATAGAGAAGAGATTTAGAGATTTGGGATTGAACATCAGGGGTAGCGCGGGGGGTGGACAAGTAAATTTGGGTATCATCAGCATATAAGCGATACTTATATCGATAAGTATGCGATAGTGTGGTCCCGTCACAAAAAACAATGTGTATCAATGTGGTTTTTGGCCATGTATGACCCAGTGTTCTCCCTAGGGTCTTTTAGCCGGGCGGCCCACCCGGCTACTTTTTCATGCCACCCGGCTGGAAAAAATTCCTTGAGAGAACACTAGTGATATAAAAGAATTTAGATGTAGGTTTAATTGGTGTGCCAATAGGTCAGTAAAAACTCCCACCAATACTGCCCAGTCCAGACCTGTTTTTTACACTTGTAAGATTATTTTAGCACATGTTTACTAGCTTTTCCAAGATCCCCAAGGCCACAAAAGGGTGGCACATGTGCTTGTGCTGCCATGTTACATGGGTTACCTTCAAAAGGGAACTACAACTCCCTGCAGATGTTGACAAACTACAACTCCCGGCATTCTACAACCACAGAATGCTGGGAGTCATAGTTTTCAAACATCTAGTGGGACGAAAGTTAGACATCCCTGTCCTATATAATGAGCATGATGCAGTGCACATTTTTCCCCACCACCAAATGTCCCCGTCCCACCCCACCCGGCTACTTTTTCATGCCACCCGGCTGGAAAAAAATTCTGGGGAGAACACTGTGACCATATTGTCGAGCTGAAATGCCAGTTTAATCGAGGCACGTTGATGATCCGCCGGTTGGCCCCCACGTTCGCACGTGTGTATGAGCCTTTAATCTGTAAATGTATTCATTTAATCAATGCCTTGTTTATCAGATCTGACTATCTGTGATGGCAAGCATCCTCAGTAATTATTATAAAGAACCTAGTACTGGGAGAGGGAATTTCCCACAATGCTATTTATAAATACCAACTGTCATCAATTCAGTTACAGCAGAACTGCACACAATAGAACAGTTTATGATAATAAGGCACATGACTGACAGCTGAAATGTAAAATGTTTCAGATTGGGAAACAAAAAAAAAAAAAAATGGTATAGACATAGTTGGGAAGAATTATAATTTCCAGTGTAGATATCCTTTAAAAGGAGCACTACCAAAACTCTTATTAGAGTTTGAAATGATTTCTGCAATGGTGTGGAATCTGCATTAGTGGATTGTGAAAATAAGTCAGCAACTGCCATTTTACAAAAATATTCTGGATAATTTTGCCATATATATTTTATAGGGTTTTAAAACTACTCAATTTTGATCAATGCCAGTTATCTATTTGTTATCTGCAAAACAACTGTCCTATAATGGTATTATTAGTGAGAAAGGATAACTTGATAATGCAAAATCTTTCTCGAAAAAATATATATGAGGTACCATGTTAGGCTGAGGCCACAATGTAGCACATACGAGCGTGTCAAAAACGGGCATGCAAGCGTTTCGCGCAAAGTTGCATTCACAGAGCACAGCAGTGCACTAGTGTGCCCACCACAATTGGGCCCCACTGGTGTGCACTTTTTAGAATGCAATCGGATTGTGCTTAATAGCCCTTAATCACAGAACAATCAAATAGATTCAGGCACTCACCTGTCTGGATATTGCAAGCTGTAGTGCCAAGTAGAAAGCTGCAAGGTGATCAGTGGGAGACAAGCTGTGCGCCCTTACAAAAAAAAAAAAAAGTCTGTAAGTAATCAAAGATAAAATGCTTTTTTCTTTTGTAATTGCTGAATTTTATGTTACTAAAACAGTGCATTTTATTCCTAAATGAAAAGGAAGAACTCTTTAGTGGGCAGTAAACAACATGCCTTAAGGCTTGGGAAGGTTTTTATTCATCCAGGTCATGGTGTATCTGTTGCATTCAGTTACATACGCATCAAGACTGCTTGGTAGAAGTCAGGGAGAATGGTAAACTGGAAGTAGAGGTTTACAGAAAATCAACCAATAACAGATCAGTATTTAATGTTTGACTCCCACCACCCTTTAGATCACAAGCTGGGTGCCATCAGAACCCTGCAAGCAGAGCAGAGAACATTCCCACTAGCACAGAGGCAAAGACTAAAAAGCCCTTAAAACTTGTGGATATCGGGGCTGGGCCTTTGTCAAAAGAAGTAGAAGGAAAGAAAAGAATATGAATAACAACAGTGAGGGGTGAAAGCAAGAGAAAAGAATATGGTCAACCCATATACAGTCTCCGAGTAATTAAAAATTAAAAGATCCGAAAGACCCAGTACCGAAACACAAGAAAAGTGACATCATATACGCAGTGCAGTGCAGTGAAAAAGTGCTCTGATTCGTATGTGGGTGAGACCAAACAGCAACTGCATCAACATATGGCCCAGCACAGAAGAGCCAATTCCTTGGGTCAGGACTCAGCCGTGTACCTGCATCTTAAGGAAAAAGGACATTCCTTTGCAGATTGTCAACATGTTGGCAAAGGAACATGACTGGTTCAAGAGAGGTGTCAAGGAGGCCATCTACATAAAAATAAAGAAACCGAGGTGGTGGTCCCTCTACATAAAAATAAAGAAACCGAGGTGGAATAGAGGTGGTGGTGGGGGTTCGACACAAACGGTTTGCCATGTACAATGCTGTTTTGACATCTTACCCTGGACAGTTTCTACCTCTTAGCCTCAATGCAATCAACACCTTGCATTCAGAATGTCCCTAACACCTGGCTGTCATATGCTAATTGGGACTTTCAAGGATACTTAATTGCCAACAGATTCTTGTACAATTTTTCAACATTCTGAATTGAGAAAGCCAGTCGAATGACAAGCGAAACGTCTTCAAGAACTATACTTTAAGTCCAGTTGGTCTAACTGACTACAACAGATATGCCTAAAGGTTCATACACACGTGAAATCGCATTTTGTTGGCTGAAAGAGACGTTTGGTTGGGGCTCTTGATGATCAGCCTGGCGGGAGCTCATACACACTGCGCGCCACGGTTTGCCCCCTGCAATTGCACATGTGTATGAGCCTTAACAAAAGGTTTGTATAAAATAAAAAAATTGATGCACAAGATTACTAAACCAAACTCAAATTAGCTATATAATTTAGCCTGTATTAGCTTTTTTATCAGCACAATAGATACAAGAGATGTCATCCAAATGAAATAATGCCAAATACACTATTTTAGAATAAATATGAATAAAAGAATAAGGTCTACAAATCTCCTGTTTAATCTGAATGTGATCCCATATTAATCAATAATACTCATAGTACATGGTAACCGAGGTTGAATAAAGACACACATCTATCTAGTCTTAAAGGGCATGTCCACCCCCAAAACTATAATATCCCCCACTACTGGCACCACTCTGTAGTGCATAAAAATCCTTACCTTACATCCCAGCTCCAAATGGTTCTCCTGTAAAGTTCCGCCAAAGTCCAGAAAACTGTCCACCAGGAGCCTGGCCACCAGTGAAATTGTTTACGCCTCTGAGATGTCCTCTCAGAGGGTTTTGGCTTGCTCAGAGCAGCCCTTCACTCCCTCCCCCCCACCCGTTTTGTTCTCCCTCCCCCTAGTGTAAATCCCCTTGTAGATATAGTAGGGCTAGTTCCCCCAGTTCAGAGACTCCCTCGAACTCTACTTACCTTCCCTCTCTCCTCCGGCGTTTTTGAACTGCCGGCAGCCGCGTCCATGATTGGCTGCCTCTCAGCCAATCACAGACGCGGCTGCCGGACCGGCCCTCTGCTTGCAGTTCTACACAAGCAGAAGGCTGGGCAGTGCGGCGGAGGAGAGAGGGAAGGCAAGTAAAGATCGGGGGAGTCTCTGGAAAATATAGCGGTTGGGGCTGGGGGAACAAGCCCTACTATATATTAGCTCGCCTCATACCTCTCCTCTAGCCTGTCTTACCTTTTGACCGTCAATGAGACTGACTCACTTGTTAATTCCTATAACTGTATCCCGACTAACACAATAGACTCTATAGACGCGCAGGTACACGCGTGCTGCTGAATGTATGTGGAGAAAGTCCTGTACAAAGGCTGACTATCTCCATTATAAGTTTATGCTGCTATGTCTCAACTCTGGGCTCCCGATAGCAAAACAAAACCACTACCGGAAACTTATAAATAACACGTCTAACCCACGTTGTTTGTTCTCCATCTTCGAATCCTTTCTGCGCCCCTCACCCTTTCTCTGCACTCTCCCCAGGACTCCTTCTCTCGAGCATTACTTTCAGCATAAAGCAGAGTCCATCCGCATGCAGATCTCTGGTCCTAGGGATGACTCTCAGATTATGTTGCCCTCGCCTCCCCTCTGCTGCTCTTGGATCTTTTACTCCTGTGACCCATTCAGCAGTCTCTCGCCTGCTTCTGTCCTCTTCACTCAAAACCTGATCCCATGCCCTCTGTTTTACTAAAGCACTTTAATCATGTGCTTACCCGTATACTAACCCACATATTTAATGCCTCCCTTACATCTGGAATTTTGCCTTCCATCTTAAGCATACACATGTTAAACCCATACTAAAAAAGTTTAGCTAACTATGGTACTGCCTGGTCTCTCTCTCTAAACTGCTAAAACGATTAACTATCTTTATACTTATAACCTATTGGATCCTTTGGAATCTAGATTTTGTCCTGCACATTCCACTTAGAGGGCACTGTGTAAGGTTGTGAATGATCTTCAGGTTGCCAAAAACAATGGTCACTTTTCTATTCTCATCCTTCTTAACCTCTCCTCTGCTTTCGACACTTTCATTCACTCCTTGGGCGTTCCGAATAAAACCTCATCCTGGTTTCTATCCTCTCTCTCTAACCAAACTTACTCTGTATCTTATGTAATAACACACTTCTCTGGTTCCTTTTAGTGTGGGGATGCCTCCCTCATGGGAGATGTCATGCACTTTTTGCTTCAAGTATTACTTATATGCAGTTGACACAAATCTACTTGTCCACCACTGTACTAACTCCTGATATGATATCCAATCATAACTGCCTCAAATTGAATCTTTCTAAAACTGAACTAATCATTTCCCCACCTATCCTATCCCATCTTTCTCTGTTTCTGTTGACAATACCCCCATTTTCCCTATCCAATCGGCATGCTCTCTAGGGGTAATTATTGACTCCTCTCTCTCCTTTTCTAACCACATTAACTATGTTGCAAAAACCTACCACTTTTTCCTTCACAATATAGCTAAAACCCGTAGGTTTCTTTCCCGACTACCGCTATGCATGCTCTCACCCTATCGCGTCTGGATTATTGTAACTTACTCCTTACTGGTCACCCTGCTTCCCACCTCTCTCCCCTTCAGATAATACTAAACTCTGCTACATGTATTGTTTTGATCTCTAATAAACAGGATCCCATATCTCCTCTGTACTGGCTTCCCATTAAACAGTATATTGCATACAAAATCCTTCTCCCATCATTTAAATCCCTTCACTCTGCTGCACCTCCTTATATTTCTGCTCTAGTGTTCCCATATGTTGCTGCTCACACTCTTCGATTATGACTGGACCATCTCCTCTACAGACCCCCCACTCATACTGCTTCCTCTTGAATTAAACTTTTCTCTCTTGTGGCTTCCATCTTCTGGAATTCTATTGCCCTTGCTCTTCGTCAAGAAATACCAATTAGCAGGTTTAACTCTTACCTTACATCCTACCTATCTGGTAACCAGCACAGTATATGATTGTTTTATTTGCACTACATAAATCTCACTACTGCACTTATACCTTTCCTTTGTTTCTGTATGTTACCCTCCTAACTAGATTTTAAGCTCTACGGGGTAGGGACCTCCATTCCTCTTGTTTCAAGGCTCTAGCACTTAAATAGTTATAATTATATTTAAATAACTTATATATTTATGTACTATTTATATATTTTCCCCGTTTTACAATTTTTTTGTATTTTGATATTGAACGGTGCTGCATCCCCAAGTTGCACTTTATAAATAAACTATACAAACAAAAAAAACAGAATTATAGCTGCTGTTATTTTTTTTTTAAAAAAGTACTTTTACTGTTGCAGTCCATAACACTGGTAGACCTTCATCTAAACCTGGTTACAGCTATAACTAATTGCTAGCTAGATGAACGCAGATCCCACAATTTCCACTACAAAAGGACAAACAAAAAAAATACACATTTTTCAAATATAGATAGAGACACATAATAAAATTCTCACTTGTGTATTCTGAGCTATCTGTCAAAGAAATACAACAACCAAGCCAGCTGGGATATCAGTACTGTAAAATGTAAAACTAATGTAAAATTAGGCAAATTGTTATTATTCCAAAAATGGAAGCTGTTCCCCTCAACCAAAGAAACATGTCAGATGTCTAAACTTTTGGGTTTCTTTCATAATCAGCAGTTATTTTTTATCTTTATATCATCGATAAGGAAAAACAAACCGGTTACTAGAAATGTTAATTAGTGGTAAATGCATTCAACAGTGCTGCACAACACACATATAAACTGAAAGAATTTATTAAGAAGTTTTTGCCTGATAGATGGAATATTTGATATTACAAAGACTGGGTATTGGTTTGAATTAGAGGTTTATTTTCCTGCTAACTTTTGCTACAATGGTAATGCACCAACACGTCCATGGTACCAGAGAAACATATAAAATATAAAGTTAGTTGTGAAAAAAAAAATCCAATACTCAAACAAAATACTGTTCCATTTAAGACAACTGCTGACTGCACAGTCGTCTTAAATAGAATGGCTAAGAACTGTTTATATGATCATAAAATTTGTTTAAATTTAATCAAGCTGTAGGCAAATATTGTGCACAACTTTGGTAACAGAAGCACAAAATGACAGTTTGGAGAGTTCTTAGGCACAGTCCTGGAGAGAATCAGTAATAAATTAGAATGCCCCACATACACTTACTTTTGAAATGCAAGAAGAGCTTTCCTCTGAAGGTTTTCCTGTAAACCTCGCAGTGAAGCTGTAAAATACATAGCCATAGTAAGTTACCCTTCTTGTTTACAATTTTAAGTCTTGAAAATTTAGGCAATTTCTTGCCTTTTTAAAATAAAAGGAATCGACATACAGTCTTAAAAATGTATGAATTTACTGCACTGTTAACAAAGGATAAAGAACAAAATGCTAACTAATGCTAGTTAAATGTCTCATATAAAGGGCATGTCCACCCCTAAAAACTAAAATTTAACCCCATACGGGCCCCACTGTGTAGTTTAAAAACTACACAGCCTGGACAGTAGTAGGGCTTGCCACAAGCCCAAGATCTGTGCACCAACCAGTATCCTGGACAAGCCTGCCAAGATCTCCTATGCCGTGACCAGCCTGCATACGCGCAATCAGCTTTTTAAAAGACCAAACCCATACTTCCGGAACTGAATTGGAATTTTCGGGTCCGGTCTTTTAAGCTGGGTACACACAGTAACGATAAACCGAATCCGACGGTATCAGAGCTTTATCGGTATTGTGTGTACCTTCTTTTCCCGAACAAGTGTTTCCCCTATAGAGGAGTTTAGCGCGGCTGATGGAAACACACAGTCCCGAGTGTTCTTCCTATGATGTTCATAAGGAGAATGCTCGGGGCTGTGTGTATGCAGATCTTTGAAAGATGACAGACAGGATCTTGCAGATCCTGTCTGTCATCTTTCACTGATCTGTACTGTGTGTACCTAGCTGTAAACGGCTGGTTGCGTCTGGTTAAACGGCTGGTTGCGGCTTAGGAGATCTTGGCAGGCTTGCCGGGAAGAGGGGGTCAGGGGCCCTGCTTCCAATCTCGTGGGGGATGGGGGGGTGCGGGCAGGTACACCCCTGTCCCCTGGAGTGCCAGTCCAAAATCCAGGAAACTGAAGATTAGTGGCTGTCTCCCTGTCCAAACGTGTCTGCCTCCTGTCTTGCCTCTGGGAGGGATGCCGACATGCGCAGTGGAGCCCTTTCCCCCCTCCCACCATCCAGATCCATCCTCTGCAGTCGTAGGCACCTAGTGTGTAATTCTTTTAATATGCTGTAGCTAACCCCTGCCCACCCCCAACCACCGCATTAGTTCTTTAAGGTAAATATGATTTAGCTTTTTTTTTAAAGAACTAATGCAGCGGTTGGGGGTAACGAGGTAGCTTCAACTTATTAAACTTTTAAGGTGGAGATGCCCTTTAATAAAATCTACGGACCACAGTATACAAAGAAATTTATATTCAACACAATCTGTTGAGCTCTGTCAAAGATAAATACACCTTTTTTTAAACCCGTTAATAACTGGAATGGTACAACCATTTTGACAGAAAAATTTTGTATTTTAAATTTTGACTTAAAGGGCAAGTCCAGCCTCAAAACGAAAACTTACATACAGGTAAATCACCCCCCCAAAACCCTAAACGGTAATAGTTGGAAATCTGAACTATATAAGTCTAACCTGAAATCCTGCACAATGTCCTGTTTCCCCTTTTTCTGCTTCCTGGTTCTTCCAGTTAGCAATTGTCAGTAATGGATTCGACAGTTGATATCACAGCCAATGACTGAATGTTAATCCCCTGTCTGCTCCTTCTGAGCATGCCCAGGCTCAGTACAGGCTCAGTACAGGTTTCTAAATTGCTCAGTTTCCATGAGGCATCCAGAAGCATAGCAGGCATACAGTAATGCATTAATAGGACAAACTGATATATCAACATATTTTAAAGAGGCCATTCTTTCTAAAAGATGTTCTTATGAGGGTGGAGTTGTCCTTTAAGTACGGTATGCTATATTCAAATTGTATTATGATATACAAGTGTATGGGTAGTAACACAAGAATTAAAATGACAGTTGTGCTGCAACTGAAAATTGCTTAGCCAGAGTGCCTGTGTCAAAAGGTTAGATTCAATGCTTTATTGAAAAACATGCCTGTTATGTAATAAGATCTAGCACTGGATAGTTACCATCAGAAGCCTGCAGACTGTATGTGAGCCCCAAAGCAAGATAGCCTTTGGCTTTAAATTCTGGACTTTTGTCTCCAAAATCAACAACCATTTTGGCAAATCTTTCAGCTTCCTCCATCTGAAAATGTTTAATATTAATATATCAATATTATACCAGCCACAGCTGAAGCAACAAAAATTAAACACAGCATTTAAATGAACAGACAACCAAATTTTGTTAATATAATATGGAAGTGAGTAAAATGGTCTTAAAATTTAGGTAATATAGTAATTCATAAAAATATAATTGTGGGTGGTGCTCATATACAGTACGGTAAAACATAGTCAGACAAATTTTATTTTGACACCAGCCCTATAGACTTAAATAGAGCTCAAAACACCAGACTTTGTTTAGCTGGTTTTAGGGTGTGATATGGCAAATGGGACAGTTGTGCAAGGCCCCAATCCTTAAGGGCCCCAAATCATAGGCTTTAAATAGTCAAAGGCTATTCAGTTTTATTGAAGAACAGGAGGTAATAGCCATCAGAGGATCACTGTAAACAGAATAAAAAATTAGTAGATAATATCTCTATTACATGGGAAATCACCTGAACCTCAAGGCAGCAATGCCCCCAAAAATACTTCAAAGAGCAAGTTCAACCTCATAATAAAAAAAAAAATGAAGATTCATATGCAGCATCCCCCCCAAACCTAGTTTCCATTTACAGGTTAATCTTATGCACATATGGACACCTACAGAGCCTGTTCCTTTGCCGGCAGGTTCAGCCTTCTGAAGGAGAAGTTGTTTCAGTAGTGAAGTCAGCTGTCGAGGTCTTGACTGTCACTTGGCTACTCAAAAGCATCAGGAGGAGTGAGTGAGTAGTGGCGAGGGAATGTGGTCTGTAAGTATCCTTAGGATGAAACAGTAAGTATAGTATAACGAAAACTAGGTTTTGGGGGGTGTGGCATATAAAGCAAATTTTTTATTATAAGGCTGGAGGTAAAAGTTTAAAGGGCATGTCCACCCCTTTTTAGGATTTTTGCTGTAGTGTAGGGCTTCCTCCCCCAGCCCCAACAGCCATATTAATTTTTGCAGAATCTCCCCCAATCATTACTTACCTTACCTCTCTCCTCCGACTTTCAGTCCCGGCCCTCTGCTTGCATGAAACTGCAAGCAGGGGGCTGGACCGGCAGCCGCATCAGTGATTGGCTGAGAGGCTGCACAGAAAGATGGGGGAAAGAGGTAATGTAAGATTTCATTATTGCGCATCCCCCCCAAACCTAGTTTCCATTTACAGGTTAATCTTATGCACATATGGACACCTACAGAGCCTGTTCCTTTGCCGGCAGGTTCAGCCTTCTGAAGGAGAAGTTGTTTCAGTAGTAGAAGTCAGCTGTCGAGGTCTTGACTGTCACTTTGCTACTCAAAAGCATCAGGAGGAGTGAGTGAGTAGTGGCGAGGGAATGTGGTCTGTAAGTATCCTTAGGATGAAACAGTAAGTATAGTATAACGAAAACTAGGTTTTGGGGGGTGTGGCATATAAAGCAAATTTTTTATTATAAGGCTGGAGGTAGACTGGTGGGTACAGCTCGGTGGAGGCATTACATTAATGTGTGTGGCTTTGTACGTTGTTAGTGATAGTAGCCATAAAATATAGGATCCATGCACAAACTAATCTCAAAACAAGCCCATTATAATGTTTATGTATCCAAGAACGCATGTTGCCTGGAAAAGACAGGACAAGACAACACATACACATGACGCGTAGAAAATTAATTCGAGCCAGATACGAAGGAATTCTCATCTTAAATGTCAAATAACAGACACATATTAATGTCCCGAGGAACAAGTAAAGTCACGAGAATTTTAGAACTAACGTTAAGCGAATGCTAATACCACTAATAAGCACATAACGTAAATAGGAGACAAGGAATACAAAACACGCAAGCAACTAAATAGTGCAGACCTACCATAAACGAAGACATACATATGGCATGACAAACGGAAATGGTGAGCAATGTGTATTCTCATTGAGAGCAACTGCCTAAACGGCAGAAAGAAGCATTTGATACTTCAAGAGTGATTTCTCCTGCAGGAGTATGACTACTGTTAAAGTAGGACAATAGCAAAACAACCTTGCTAAGATTATATTTTAATTCTAGTTGAGGTATGAGTAAAGTTGTACTACAAATAGCATTAACTGCTCCTGATTTCCTCTGTTTTTTGTTTGTTTTAAAGGATTCACAATGGACGTTATTTATTTTACATCTTTTTTTCATGGTTCCGAGGCCAGATTGAATTGTATAAAGTTGTACACAAAGAATAATTCTCTGCATAAAATAGCTTTCTAGAAATAACTACCCTGCAGCAAACGAATGGCTTGAAAACAGATGATGAAAGAGATCCGCCAAGTCTGAGATAAGAGAAATCATCACACATGGCGATTAAATGGTAACAATGACTAAAACTGCTTTAGAAGTTGAGCAGATTTCAGGATGAGTAGGAGACTTATTGAGCTCATTGCACACATTTTCTTTCTTATTTTTTTAGTAACAGCATGGATTTTTGCTTTTGTCGGTTGTTTCCAACTTCTCAGCGCACTTTGTTTGATATAAATCTTCTTCACATAACTTGACTTTTTTGACCCTGATGCAATATGGCATTGCAAAAGGAACCTATATAGTAGCACATTATGCAAAGGGAACATAGTGTAAATAGTTACTGATATTAACCGCAAAAACATTCTTCAGGAGAAAGTGGTGCTAAAATCCTTTTTACATATTGTTACATTTTATTGCCACCTTAGCCCATTCACACTACTCAAGACAAAAATAAAATAAAAGAACAGTTCATTTTCGGATCGTGCAGTGGTTTGCTTTTCTTTATCTTCAGGTTTTTAAAAACATCTGTGGGTTGTAACCTGTAACGCAACCGACCAACTCAACCCCAATCTGATTTTAAACAACGGAAACCGAACAAAAGGACAGTGAAAAAGAAGCCTGTACGAAAAATAATATACAAACAATCTTTAACATTTTTTCAGATTGTAGGAGATGTAACGATCCAATCTGCCATGGCATTAATACTCCTAAGCTTCTGTTGGCTCCCTAACAGTAGCACGTGGCTTGGGGTAGTATTTCTAAAAAAACACATACCCTTGAGAGTCATACTTTAACTTGATGGCCCCCTTACTTTTCAGCTTTACTATGCTTTTCGTGAAGGAACTCAGAGTTCCATTCACAAAATAATTTTTTCTAAGTCCTTTTGCTACTTACAGCTTAGAAAAATGGGGATCACGTATGACCACCAAATTATTGATCTTTGCCAAGGAAGAAAATACACTTCCTGGAAATGATTTATCCGGAAAGTGATTTTTCCAATCCTATTCGAATTGGAAATGGGCATTATAGCCCGATTTCCAAGTTCGTCGATCATATCCCAAAGATGATCTGATGATCATCTTTGGGAAGTATAAAAAAAAATGGACAATGCTCAAAAAACAATTTACCCTAAACTATAGTTAGCAAAAAACTTTTTTTCTCCAGTTTGTTCAATGTTCCCGGTGATATTGGTAAAGTAACGTCAGATAATTATTTGTCCGATTAATCAAAGCCTATTTTATTCAGGGAAATTTTGCAGAGGGACCACCAAGAAGACCCGATGGATTTTAGGATCAGAAGTGTCCAAAGACTTGTGCGACTCTCATACCAACCGGTTTTCACTGAAATACCCAAAAGGGAAGTGTTTGTGCGTGGGGGTTGGGTTGTGGCGTTTGTTTTTCTTGTAACTGCACTTGTATACATGCTCCCATTTAAGCTAGTTGATGGCCACGCATATGGCATACTGTTTTCAGGAAGATTACCATTATGATGGGTTTTTTACTTTCAAGTGGGTTTAGGATAGTATTCACTTTGTATCATCTTATTTATTTTTCACAAAATCTCCTATAACAACAGAGTTCTTTGGATTACTGTATCTGGAAGACTTGGCACCGTACGTAGCTGAAGGTGTTGTAGATTCCAAAAATATATATAATAGTATATACAAATATAATTTGTGGGGGTGTATTTCCAATTTTCGGTGCTGTTCCTTTGAAAAAGGGGTAGGTTGTTCAAATTACAGAGCACTTTGAGTTTTTCTTGTAATTGCACTGTGCATGGGTCCCATTTGAGCTAGTTGGTGGCCACATCTCTGTTTGCATCCATGCATATGGCATACCGTTTGGTTACGGACATGTGTGAGATTGATTAGTGGGGTTTTTTTGCATGCCAAGTGGGTTTAGTATAGATTCAACATTGTGAATAGGCTGTTCAAATTACAGGAGCACTTTGATTTTTTCTGTGTAATTGCACTTGGGCTCACGTCCCATTTGAGCTGTTGGTGGTCCACGTCCTGTGTGCAGCTGGTTAAAAAAAAAATGCAACCGTTGCATAGCTGAAGGTGTGTAATATTCAAGAATATATAGTGTTTGGGGGGGGTATTTCTAATATAGAGGGGCATTTAGTCTGACAAATCTGGAAAGGTGTCTGTAATTGGGCCACTGTGATTTAGCTCACTTTGTGGCTAGTCAATTCCATGTACGCATGTGTGAACCGATGTATAGCATACGTAAATTTGAGTCGATAAATTGGGAGATTGTAATATTTGTAACTTTTGTGTCATTTCTGAGTGGATTTTGGCATGATTCTTCCTTCGAAGTGTATTTTTGTTATTTTTTCAGAAACTGCGAAAAGTGCAAACTTCTAGAAGAAGGACTGCGCCCACACGCATGATGGTATGAATGAACAAACAATAGCGTTACGTAGCTGAAGTGTTGAGGTTCGAGTATATAATAGTTTGTGGGTAAAAACTGCAGACGGTTCAAATTCAGAGTTTCCTGAATATTTTTGCTGCAATCATGCATGTCCTCACTTTGTGGCTTTGGCTTCCACATCCGTGTGTGGTTACCAGGCATATGTCATACCGTAGTGATTCAGGACATTTGGGGGATAGATTTTTTTTACATCTCATGAGGTTGATTGGCATGATTTTTTACCTTTTAGTTTTTTGAAGTTTTTTTCATAAAGTGCGACTTTCTATAAGAAAGAACCGCGCGCCCAGAAAAAAACCACTGACTAAAGGGAATTAAAAACTAACACAGCGTTTCATAGCTGAAGGTTGGTAGATTCAGCAATACAGTATTGTGGGGGGGATTCGGAGTTACAGGGTGCTTGTGGGAAAAATTGAAGACTGAAAATTCAGAATTGGTCTGAATTTTCGCTTTTTCTGAGCCATCGTGCATGTCTCACTTTTGGGGCTATTCCTTCCATGTGCGTATGTGTAATCATGCATAGTGGCATACCGTTTGATTCAGGACATTTGGGAGATTGATATTGTAACTTTTTTTACATTCCATGAGGTTTTGGCATGATTCTACATTTTAAGTGTTTTTTGTTAATTTTTCAGAAAAGTGCGACATTCTACGAACGTGAACTGCGCCCACACCGTTGATGGTATGAATGAACAACTACAGCGTTACATAACTGAAGGTGTGTACATTTCAGGAATAAATAGTTGTGTGGGGGGGGGTATTCTGGAGTTATGCGGTGTTTTTTGGAAAAAACTGCAGGACGTTCAAATTCGAAGTTGGCTAATATTTTTGCTGTTTTTGAGCAATCATGATGTCTCACTTTGTGCGTTTTGCTTCCACGTCCGCATGTGTAACCACACATATGTCATACCGTTTGATTCAGGACATTTGGGAGATGATATTTGGTAACTTTTTTTACATTACATGGATTTTGGCATGATTTCTACCTTTTGATGTTGTTGATGTTCATTTTTTTAGGAACTGCAAAAAGTGCGAACTTCTACGAAATCTCGAACTGGCCCCACCATTGATTGATGTGATTGAACAAACTACAGCGTTACATACTGAAGGTGTTTAGATTTCAGGAATATATAGTTTTGTGTGGGTATTCTTAGTTGGGGGGTGTTTTGTGGGGGAAAAACGCAAGACTGTTCAAATGCAAAGCTGGCTAATTTTTTTTTTTTTTTTTCTGCTACTGACATTTGCACTAGTCCCGCTCTTGGTTAGTTGGTAGCCATGTCTCTGGGTACACCAATGAATGTGGCATATACCGTTTTATTCAGGGGGGGTTAGGCTTTCATATTTGAGATGCATTTGAACTTACCTCCGCAGTTTTTAGCTGATTTACAATTGAGGAAAAAAAGGATAATGTGAGAAAATAACTTACAATTGGACGAAGAGCTGTGCCCAAGTATCTGCATTTGATCGAAACTTACCTCACTGTAAAATCCTGCGGGTGTGTGGTTCTAAGAATATCTCACTTGTGGGGATATTTTAGTTAATTTGGAAGATATTCTATGTTAACCGTCAGAATGGTATACATTTCAATTTGGTGTAATATTCTGAAGGTGCAGTCGGGGGATCCCTGTACAGAAAAGTGGGGTACCTTCATATATCTGGTATCGTTGTACTCGGGAGTATCAGAGCTTTTAGAAACAGTAAGATTTTTGTGTGTAACCTTAGATAACTATAAGGAAAAATGGGAAAAATCCATGAAAATTTTGCACATTTACATTTTTTTTACATATTTTAACCAAATTACCAGTAAATTTTCCAGAAAGTTACAACATTTTGTTACCACATGTTAAAGTACACTTTGTGCTGAAAAAAAACAATGTATAATATTCCCGATTTACTGGGGGGTTTCCTACTGTAAACTTTGACTGAACCAAATGTGCCTAAATCTTCAAAATTCTGGCATTTAACGCACGCAAAGTGGTGAATTCTGCTGGCAGTGAAAGGGTTAAAAGGAAATTGCTTTGCAGGCAGGACTTTTATGTGAGGTTCAAAACCAAAGATCACACAGAGCTCAGGCAATGTTAAACCAATTAGCTACACTCCCATTCAATCAGAGAGTAAAGAAAAAATGCTTCTTTAGTCTCTTACCAGCCCCCCACCCTACAGGTTATAATGCAGTTCAAACAAGTATTTATTTTAGAAACCCAGTCCCTTAAAGGGGAACTGTGGTCTCCAAACAAGTTGAGTTTAAATGAAAGGCCAGTTTCCTACCTTTAAAACGAGCCATCGACCACCTCTCTACATGATCCACAGCCCAAGATATAAAGAAATTACTGACCAGAAAGTTAATGGTGGGAGGCTAACATGTGACATTCCTAAGGCTGCTCCTCCACCCTCGCCGCTGGCGAGCACAGACTCAGACTTTATGACAGGACAGGAGACAGGAAGTCCCTCCCCCTCCTTGCTGTGTGAAGATCCCCACAGAGAATGTAAGGGAATGTATAGCTCTACTATCCCCTATGTGAAAACAGCCTTTTCAGGCAGAGTTTTCACTATGCCTGAAAATAGAGGATGGGGGCTGCAGGGGAGAAAGCACAGGGCAGATTGACTGTCATCCACTGTCATGGTTTAGAGCAGGAAGCAGATGCAGGGGGGACCTGTGATGCTGCTGCCATATCACACAAAATGTAAATATCTTCAAAACTTGCAAAAATAAACAATGAAAATAAATTGCAAATACCTCAGGAGTAGCAATTCCTATCAATTTAAGCTAGGTACACACAGTAACGATTTCTGAAAGATGACAGACAGGATCTGCAAATCCTGTCTGCCATCTTTCAAAGTCTGCACACACAGTCCCGAGCGTTCTCCCTATAGGAGAACGCTCGGGACTGTGTGTTCCATCGGCCCGCTAGACTACCTATAGGAGTTCGGGAAACGAACTACACCAGTAACGATAAAGCCCGATACCGTCGGATCCGACGGTATCGGGGCTTATCGTTACTGTGTGTACCCAGCTTTACCTAAAGTCATTTTTGGACCACAGCTCCCTTTAAGTTTACTTAAACAATTCCTACCACCTAATTCCAGTGGTAAGCAGTAAAAAAAATGTGATTGTATTACTTACACTCAGGCACATTCCCAGAAATAAAATAGTGCTAGGTTAGTACATTCACTTAGACGCAAACCACGTTAATAACGCTTTTGTTTCCTAACACCCCATATTAAAAACAGAGTAAACCCTTTAAAGGGAAATCGCTCTGCAGACAGGACTTTTAGTGAATTCAAAACCCCATGTGAGGTTCAAAACCCAAACTTACTTGGATCTTTTAGCTGCACTTTCAGCAACATTTAAGAGAATCAGCAGAGACAAAAGTAAGAGGGGGGGGGGGAGATGTGTAAGGCACAGTGCAGAACTTATAAGTGTCACAGACAATACAAGAAGGCAGGGAGTAAGAGAGCACTCACTAAAATTGATGTTAGTATTTTAATGACAAGAAAAATATGCGTAGTACCAATATTTTACTTCTCTCAAATTGTAGTTTCAGAAAATGTAAATTGGTTTGAGTGAGTATTGTGACGCATTGAGCGATTGATTAAGCCGCAACGTGGCTGGGTTATGAATATGTTTGTTTTTATGCACGGATGATAATTTGAATTAATGTGAATAAATTCCAATGTTTCAAAATACTAGCACAGATACTATTATACAAATGTTTGTTTGATTAGTAGCAGTATTACTACATTTAGTTTTAAAATTGCCAAATAAGTGCTTCCACAGTCACTTTTACAGGGCATCTGTTCCGAAAATAGGTTATTTTAAATGACCATAACTGGAAACTATAATTCTTCCCAACCACCACTGCATTATTTTTAGTTGATCTGCCCCCTATTTCTTTAGATATCCAATCTAAAACTTCTTATATTTCAGCTGTCAATTAAGTTCCTTGCTCTCAAAGCTTTCTTATGTAGTAGTTTTACTGTAGCTGGAATGGTGACAGAGTTTTGAGAGTTGTATGTATGTATGTATTATAATTTATTATAAAGCGCCACTGGGTACGAGCACTATACATTAAAAATACAGATATACCAACAGGGGATAAGTGCAAGCCATTATACAGATAGATAAAAATTAAATGAAATACAATTTCACTACGGATTAAGAAAGCAATATATAATATGTTAATTGATGTAAGTGCAACAGGCCTCAACACATTAGGAATAAGATCCCTGCCCCGAAGAGCTTACAATCTAAGTGGGAAGAACAACATACAGATACAAGTGGGGGGATGGGTACAAAGTGCTTAAAAGGGCTAACAATCATTTATTGTGCTGATGGTCAGAAAGGTAAAGATAAAGAAAAGAGTCTAGATTTGAAAGTATTAATGGATGTCACCAGGCGAAGCGAGAGAGGGAGAGATTTCCAATGGTAGGGAGCAGCAAGAGAGAGCGGTTTAAGGCGGGAGGGCCAGCAGTGTTTGTGGAGGGGGTCTGTGGAGAAGATTCCTTCAAGGAACGGAGGGCACGGCCTGGAACATAAGGGACCAAGAGAGAAGATAAGTAGGGAGTGCAGTAGAGAAGAGGATTAGTAGAGAGAAGGATTTAAAAGCAGGGTATGATTCTTTGTTTGATAGGAAGCCACCCTATGGACTAAAGTATCGGGGTTCGGGTTCTCTTTTGGAGGAGAACGAGATGATCCGAGCTGCCGAGTTTAAGTCAGACTGGAAAGGAGAGAGATGAAGAGATGGAGCCCGGGAGTCCCAGTAGTAGAATGTTACGTAGTCAAGACGGGAGATTGGATGAGCATTTTAGTAGTGGAGAGAGAGAGAAAAGGGCGATCTTGCAATATGCAAAGGAGAAAATGACAGGTCCTAGTGACATGTGTTATGTGATGATGAAAGGAAAGAGAGGAGTCAAAGATACTTCAAGAAAGAGTGCAGATCAACTGGGTTATTGACGTGTTGTCAATGAAATGGAGATAGGTGGAACTAGGTCCCAGTTTAGGGGGGAAAATTTATTAATTCTGTTTTGGAATAGATTGAGTTTAAGGCTGCAGTGCACCATCCAGGAAGAGATAGAAGAAGAGATTTAGAGATTTGGGATTGAACTCAGGGGGTAGCGCGGGGGTGGCAGTAAATTGGGTATCATCGCATATAGCGATACTTATATCGATAAGTATGCGATAGTGTGGTCCGTCACAAAAAAACATGTGTATCAATTGGTTTTTGGCCATGTATGACCCAGTTGTTCTCCCTAGGGTCTTTTAGCCGGCGGCCCACCCGGCTACTTTTTCATGCCACCCGCTGGAAAAAATTCCTTGAGAGAACACTAGTGATATAAAAGAATTTAGATGTAGGTTTAATTGGTGTGCCAATAGGTCAGTAAAAAACTCCCACCAATACTGCCCAGTCCAGACCTGTTTTTTACACTTGTAAGATTATTTCACATGTTACTAGCTTTTCCAAGATCCCAAGGCCACAAAAGGTGGGCACATGTTTGTGCTGCCATGTTACATGGGTTACCTTCAAAGGGAACTACAACTACTCCCTGCAGATGTTGACAAACTACAACTCCCGGCATTCTACAACCACAGAATGCTGGGGTCTAGTTTCAAACATCTAGTGGGACGAAAGTTAGACATCCCTGGCCTATATAATGAGCATGATGCAGTGCACATTTTCCCCACCACCAAATGTCCCGTCCCACCCCACCCGGCTACTTTTTCATGCCACCCGGCTGGAAAAAAATCTGGGGAGAACACTGTGACCATATTGTCGAGCTGAATGCCAGTTTAATCGAGGCACTTGATGATCCGCCGGTTGGCCCCCACGTTCGCACGTGTGTATGAGCCTTTAATCTGTAAATGTATTCATTTAATCAATGCCTTGTTTATCAGATCTGACTATCTGTGGGGCAAGCATCCTCAGTAATTATTATAAAGAACCTAGTACTGGGAGAGGGAATTTCCCACAATGCTATTTATAAATACCAACTGTCATCAATTCATGTACAGCAAACTGCACACAATAGAACAGTTTATGATAATAAGGCACATGACTGACAGCTGAAATGTAAAATGTTTCAGATTGGGAAACAAAAAAAAAAAAAATGGTATAGACATAGTTGGGAAGAATTATAATTTCCAGTGTAGATATCCTTTAAAAGGAGCACTACCAAAACTCTTATTAGAGTTTGAAATGATTTCTGCAATGGTGTGGAATCTGCATTAGTGGATTGTGAAATAAGTCAGCAACTGCCATTTTACAAAAATATTCTGGATAATTTTGCCATATATATTTATAGGGTTTTAAAAACTCTCAATTTGATCAATGCCAGTTATCTATTTGTTATCTGCAAAAAACAACTGTCCTATAATGGATTATTTGAGAAAGGATAACTTGATAATGCAAAATTCTTTCTCGAAAAAATATATATGAGGTACCATGTTAGGCTGAGGCCACAATGTAGCACCATCAGCGTGTCAAAAACGGCATGCAAGCGTTTCGCGCAAAGTTGCATTCACAGAGCACAGCAGTGCACTAGTGTGCCCACCACAATTGGGCCCCACTGGTGTGCACTTTTTAGAATGCAATCGGATTGTGCTTAATAGCCCTTAATCCAGAACAATCAAATAGATTCAGGCACTCACCTGTCTGGATATTGCAAGCTGTAGTGCCAAGTAGAAAGCTGCAAGGTGATCAGTGGGAGACAAGCTGTGCGCCCTTACAAAAAAAAAAAAAAGTCTGTAAGTAATCAAAGATAAAATTCTTTTTCTTTTGTAATTGCTGAATTTTATGTTCTAAAACAGTGCATTTATTCCTAAATGAAAAAGGAAAGAACTCTTTAGTGGGCAGTAAACAACATGCCTTAAGGCTTGGGAAGGTTTTTATTCATCCAGGTCATGTGTATCTGTTGCATTCAGTTACATACCATCAAGACTGCTTGGTAGAAGTCAGGGAGAATGGTAAACTGGAAGTAGAGGTTTACAGAAAATCAACCAATAACAGATCAGTATTTAATGTTTGACTCCCACCACCCTTTAGATCACAAGCTGGGTGCCATCAGAACCCTGCAAGCAGAGCAGAGAACATTCCCACTAGCACAGAGGCAAAGACTAAAAGCCCTTAAAACTTGTGGATATCGGGGCTGGGCCTTTGTCAAAAAAGTAGAAGGAAGAAAAGAATATGAATACAACAGTGAGGGTGAAAGCAAGAGAAAAGAATATGGTCAACCCATATACAGTCTCCGAGTAATTAAAATTAAAAGATCCGAAAGACCCAGTACCGAAACACAAGAAAAGTGACATCATACGCATAGCAGTGCAGTGCGTAAAAAGTGCTCTGATTCGTATGTGGGTGAGACCAAACAGCAACTGGCATCAACATATGGCCCAGCACAGAAGAGCCAATTCCTTGGGTCAGGACTCAGCCGTGTACCTGCATCTTAGGAAAAAGGACATTCCTTTGCAGATTGTCAACATGTTGGCAAAGGAACATGACTGGTTCAAGAGAGGTGTCAAGGAGGCCATCTACATAAAAATAAAGAACCGAGGTGGTGGTCCCTCTACTATAAAAATAAAGAAACCGAGGTGGAATAGAGGTGGTGGTGGGGGTTCGACACAAACGGTTTGCCTGTACAATGCTGTTTGACATCTTACCCTGGACAGTTTTCTACCTTTAGCCTCAATGCAATCAACACCTTCATTCAGAATGTCCCTAACACCTGGCTGTCATATGCTAATTGGGACTTTCAAGGATACTTAATTGCCAACAGATTCTTGTACAATTTTCAACATTCTGAATTGAGAAAGCCAGTCGAATGACAAGCGAAACGTCTTCAAGAACTATACTTTAAGTCCAGTTGGTCTAACTGACTACAACACAGATATGCCTAAAGGTTCATACACACGTGAAATCGCATTTTGTTGGCTGAAAGAGACGTTTGGTTGGGGCTCTTGATGATCAGCCTGGGGGACTCATACACCTGCGCGCGCCACGGTTTGCCCCCTGCAATTGCACATGTGTATGAGCCTTAACAAAAGGTTTGTATAAAATAAAAAAATTGATGCACAAGATTACTAAAACCAAACTCAAATTAGCTATATAATTTAGCCTGTATTAGCTTTTTTATCAGCACAATAGATACAAGAGATGTCATCCAAATGAAATAATGCCAAATACACTATTTTAGAATAAATATGAAATAAAGAATAAGGTCTACAAATCTCCTGTTTATCTGAATGTGATCCCATATTAATCAATAATACTCTTAGTACATGGTAACCGAGTTGAATAAAGACACACATCTATCTAGTCTTAAAGGGCATGTCCACCCCCAAAACTATAATATCCCCCACTACTGGCACCACTCTGTAGTGCATAAAAATCCTTCCTACATCCCAGCTCCAAATGGTTCTCCTTTAAAGTTCCGCCAAAGTCCAGAAAACTGTCCCCAGGAGCCTGGCCACCAGTGAAATTGTTTACGCCTCTGAGATGTCCTCTCAGAGGGTTTTGGCTTGCTCAGAGCAGCCTTCACTCCCTCCCCCCCACCCGTTTTGTTCTCCCTCCCCCTAGTGTAAATCCCCTTGTAGATATAGTAGGGCTAGTTCCCCCAGTTCAGAGACTCCCTCGAACTCTACTTACCTTCCCTCTCTCCTCCGGCGTTTTTGAACTGCCGGCAGCCGTCCATGATTGGCTGCCTCTCAGCCAATCACAGACGCGGCTGCCGGACCGGCCCTCTGCTTGCAGTTCTACACAAGCAGAAGGCTGGGCAGTGCGGCGGAGGAGAGAGGGAAGGCAAGTAAAGATCGGGGGAGTCTCTGGAAAATATAGCGGTTGGGGCTGGGGGAACAAGCCCTACTATATATTAGCTCGCCTCATACCTCCCTCTAGCCTGTCTTACCTTTTGACCGTCAATGAGTGACTCACTTGTTAATTCCTATAACTGTATCCCGACTAACACAATAGACTCTATAGACGCGCAGGTACACGCGTGCTCTGAATGTATGTGGAGAAAGTCCTGTACAAAGGCTGACTATCTCCATTATAAGTTTATGCTGCTATGTCTCAACTCTGGGCTCCCGATAGCAAAACAAAACCACTACCGGAAACTTATAAATAACACGTCTAACCCACGTTGTTTGTTCTCCATCTTCGAATCCTTTCTGCGCCCTCACCCTTTCTGCGCACTCTCCCCAGGACTCCTTCTCTCGAGCATTACTTTCAGCATAAAGCAGAGTCCATCCGCATGCAGATCTCTGGTCCTAGGGATGACTCTCAGATTATGTTGCCCTCGCCTCCCCTCTGCGCTCTTGGATCTTTTACTCCTGTGACCCATTCAGCCTCTCTCGCCTGCTTCTGTCCTCTTCACTCAAAAACCTGATCCATGCCCTCTGTTTTACTAAAGCACTTTAATCATGTGCTTACCCGTATACTAACCCACATATTTAGCCTCCCTTACATCTGGAATTTTGCCTTCCATCTTAAGCATACACATGTTAAACCATACTAAAAAAGTTTAGCTAACTATGGTACTGCCTGGTCTCTCTCTCTAAACTGCTAAAACGATTAACTATCTTTATACTTATAACCTATTGGATCCTTTGGAATCTAGATTTTGTCCTGCCATTCCACTTAGAGGGCACTGTGTAAGGTTGTGAATGATCTTCAGGTTGCCAAAAACAATGGTCACTTTTCTATTCTCATCCTTCTAACCTCTCCTCTGCTTTCGACACTTTCATTCACTCCTTGGGCGTTCCGAATAAAACCTCATCCTGGTTTCTATCCTCTCTCTCTAACCAAACTTACTCTGTATCTTATGTAATAACACACTTCTCTCTGGTTCCTTTTAGTGTGGGGACCTCCCTCATGGGAGATGTCATGCACTTTTTGCTTCAAGTATTACTTATGCAGTTGACACAAATCTACTTGTCCACCACTGTACTAACTCCTGATATGATATCCAATCATAACTGCCTCAAATTGAATCTTTCTAAAACTGACAATAATCATTTCCCCACCTATCCTATCCCATCTTTCTCTGTTTCTGTTGACAATACCCCCATTTTCCCTATCCAATCGGCATGCTCTCTAGGGGTAATTATTGACTCCTCTCTCTCCTTTTCTAACACATTAACTATGTTGCAAAAACCTACCACTTTTTCCTTCACAATATAGCTAAAACCCTAGGTTTCTTTCCCGACTACCGCTATGCATGCTCTCACCCTATCGCGTCTGGATTATTGTAACTTACTCCTTACTGGTCACCCTGCTTCCCACCTCTCTCCCCTTCAGATAATACTAAACTCTGCTACATGTATTGTTTTGATCTCTAATAAACAGGATCCCATATCTCCTCTGTACTGGCTTCCCATTAAACAGTATATTGCATACAAAATCCTTCTCCCATCATTTAAATCCCTTCACTCTGCTGCACCTCCTTATATTTCTGCTCTAGTGTTCCCATATGTTGCTGCTCACACTCTTCGATTATGACTGGACCATCTCCTCTACAGACCCCCCACTCATACTGCTTCTCTTGAATTAAACTTTTCTCTCTTGTGGCTTCCATCTTCTGGAATTCTATTGCCCTTGCTCTTCGTCAAGAAATACCAATTAGCAGGTTTAACTCTTACCTTACATCCTACCTATCTGGTAACCAGCACAGTATATGATTGTTTTATTTGCACTACATAATCTCTACTACTGCACTTATAACCTTCCTTTGTTTCTGTATGTTACCCTCCTAACTAGATTTTAAGCTCTACGGGGTAGGGACCTCCATTCCTCTTGTTCAAGGCTCTAGCACTTAAATAGTTATAATTATATTTAAATAACTTATATATTTATGTACTATTTATATTTTCCCCGTTTTACAATTTTTTTGTATTTTGATATTGACGCGTGCTGCATCCCCAAGTTGCACTTATAAATAAACTATACAAACAAAAAAAAACAGAATTATAGCTGCTGTTATTTTTTTTTAAAAAGTACTTTTACTGTTGCAGTCCATAACACTGGTAGACCTTCATCTAAACCTGGTTACAGCTATAACTAATTGCTAGCTAGATGAACGCAGATCCCACAATTTCCACTACAAAAGGACAAACAAAAAAAATACACATTTTTCAAATATAGATAGAGACACATAATAAAATTCTCACTTGTGTATTCTGAGCTATCTGTCAAAGAAATACAACAACCAAGCCAGCTGGGATATCAGTACTGTAAAATGTAAAACTAATGTAAAATTAGGCAAATTGTTATTATTCCAAAAATGGAAGCTGTTCCCTCAACCAAAGAAACATGTCAGATGTCTAAACTTTTGGTTTCTTTCATAATCAGCAGTTATTTTTATCTTTATATCATCGATAAGGAAAAACAAACCGGTTACTAGAAATGTTAATTAGTGGTAAATGCATTCAACAGTGCTGCACAACACACATATAAACTGAAAGAATTTATTAAAGTTTTGCCTGATAGATGGAATATTTGATATTACAAAGACTGGGTATTGGTTTGAATTAGAGGTTTATTTTCCTGCTAACTTTGCTACAATGGTAATGCACCAACACGTCCATGGTACCAGAGAAACATATAAAATATAAAGTTAGTTGTGAAAAAAAAAATCCAATACTCAAAAAATACTGTTCCATTTAAGACAACTGCTGACTGCACAGTCGTCTTAAATAGAATGGCTAAGAACTGTTTATATGATCATAAAATTTGTTTAAATTTAATCAAGCTGTAGGCAAATATGTGCACAACTTTGGTAACAGAAGCACAAATGACAGTTTGGAGAGTTCTTAGGCACAGTCCTGGAGAGAATCAGTAATAAATTAGAATGCCCCACATACACTTACTTTTGAAATGCAAGAAGAGCTTTCCTCTGAAGGTTTTCTGTAAACCTCGCAGTGAAGCTGTAAATACATAGCCATAGTAAGTTACCCTCTTGTTACAATTTTAAGTCTTGAAAATTTAGGCAATTTCTTGCTTTTTAAAATAAAAGGAATCGACATACAGTCTTAAAAATGTATGAATTTACTGCACTGTTAACAAAGGATAAAGAACAAAATGCTAACTAATGCTAGTTAATGTCTCATATAAAGGGCATGTCCACCCCTAAAAACTAAAATTTAACCCCATACGGGCCCACTGTGTAGTTTAAAAACTACACAGCCTGGACAGTAGTAGGGCTTGCCACAAGCCCAAGATCTGTGCACAACCAGTATCCTGGACAAGCCTGCCAAGATCTCCTATGCCGTGACCAGCCTGCATACGCGCAATCAGCTTTTTAAAAGACCAAACCCATACTTCCGGAACTGAATTGGAATTTTCCGTCGGTCTTTTAAGCTGGGTACACACAGTAACGATAAACACAATCCGACGGTATCAGAGCTTTTCGGTATTGTGTGTACCTCTTTTCCCGAACAAGTGTTTCCCCTATAGAGGAGTTTAGCGCGGCTGATGGAAACACACAGTCCCGAGTGTTTCTCCTATGATGTTCATAAGGAGAATGCCGGGGCTGTGTGTATGCAGATCTTTAAGATGACAGACAGGATCTTGCAGATCCTGTCTGTCATCTTTCACTGATCTGTACTGTGTGTACCTAGCTGTAAACGGCTGGTTGCGTCTGGTTAAACGGCTGGTTGCGGCTTAGGAGATCTTGGCAGGCTTGCCGGGAAGAGGGGGTCAGGGGCCCTGCTTCCAATCTCGTGGGGGATGGGGGGGTGCGGGCAGGTACACCCCTGTCCCCTGGAGTGCCAGTCCAAAATCCAGGAAACTGAAGTTAGTGGCTGTCTCCCTGTCCAAACGTTTCTGCTCCTGTCTTGCCTCGGGAGGGATGCCGACATGCGCAGTGGAGCCCTTTCCCCCCTCCCACCATCCAGATCCATCCTCTGCAGTCGTAGGCACCTAGTGTGTAATTCTTTTATATGCTGTGCTAACCCCTGCCCACCCCAACCACCGCATTAGTTCTTTAGGTAATATGATTTAGCTTTTTTTTTAAAGAACTAATGCAGCGGTTGGGGGTAACGAGGTAGCTTCAACTTATTAAACTTTTAAGGTGGAGATGCCCTTTAAAAAATCTACGGACCACAGTATACAAAGAAATTTATATTCAACACAATCTGTTGAGCTCTGTCAAGATAAATACACCTTTTTTTAAACCCGTTATAACTGGAATGGTACAACCATTTTGACAGAAAATTTTGTATTTTAAATTTTGACTTAAAGGGCAAGTCCAGCCTCAAAACGAAAACTTACATACAGGTAAATCACCCCCCCAAAACCCTAAACGGTAATAGTTGGAAATCTGAACTATATAGTCTAACCTGAAATCCTGCACAATGTCCTGTTTCCCCTTTTTCTGCTTCCTGGTTCTTCCTTAGCAATTGTCAGTAATGGATTCGACAGTTGATATCACAGCCAATGACTGAATGTTAATCCCCTGTCTGCTCCTTCTGAGCATGCCCAGGCTCAGTACAGGCTCAGTACAGGTTTCTAAATTGCTCAGTTTCCATGAGGCATCCAGAAGCATAGCGGCATACAGTAATGCATTAATAGGACAAACTGATATATCAACTATTTTAAAGAGGCCATTCTTTCTAAAAGATGTTCTTATGAGGGTGGAGTTGTCCTTTAAGTACGGTATGCTATATTCAAATTGTATTATGATATACAAGTGTATGGGTAGTAACACAAGAATTAAAATGACAGTTGTCTGCAACTGAAAATTGCTTAGCCAGATGCCTGTGTCAAAGGTTAGATTCAATGCTTTATTGAAAAACATGCCTGTTATGTAATAAGATCTAGCACTGGATAGTTACCATCAGAAGCCTGCAGACTGTATGTGAGCCCCAAAGCAAGATAGCCTTTGGCTTTAAATTCTGGACTTTTGTCTCCAAAATCAACAACCATTTTGGCAAATCTTTCAGCTTCCTCCATCTGAAAATGTTTATATTAATATATCAATATTATACCAGCCACAGCTGAAGCAACAAAATTAAACACAGCATTTAAATGAACAGACAACCAAATTTTGTTAATATAATATGGAAGTGAGTAAAATGGTCTTAAAATTTAGGTAATATAGTAATTCATAAAAATATAATTGTGGGTGGTGCTCATATACAGTACGGTAAAACATAGTCAGACAAATTTTATTTTGACACCAGCCCTATAGACTTAAATAGAGCTCAAAACACCAGACTTTGTTTAGCTGGTTTTAGGGTGTGATATGGCAAATGGGACAGTTGTGCAAGGCCCCAATCCTTAAGGGCCCCAAATCATAGGCTTTAATAGTCAAAGGCTATTCAGTTTTATTGAAGAACAGGAGGTAATAGCCATCAGAGGATCACTGTAAACAGAATAAAAAATTAGTAGATAATATCTCTATTACATGGGAAATCACCTGAACCTCAAGGCAGCAATGCCCCAAAAATACTTCAAAGAGCAAGTTCAACCTCATAATAAAAAAAAAATGAAGATTCATATGCAGCATCCCCCCCAAACCTAGTTTCCATTTACAGGTTAATCTTATGCACATATGGACACCTACAGAGCCTGTTCCTTTGCCGCAGGTTCAGCCTTCTGAAGGAGAAGTTGTTTCAGTAGTGGAAGTCAGCTGTCGAGGTCTTGACTGTCACTTGGCTACTCAAAAGCATCAGGAGGAGTGGTGAGTAGTGGCGAGGGAATGTGGTCTGTAAGTTCCTTAGGATGAAACAGTAAGTATAGTATACGAAAACTAGGTTTTGGGGGTGTGGCATATAAAGCAAATTTTTTTATTTAAGGCTGGAGGTAAAAGTTTAAAGGGCATGTCCACCCCTTTTTAGGATTTTTGCTGTAGTGTAGGGCTTCCTCCCCCAGCCCCAACAGCCATATTAATTTTGCAGAATCTCCCCCAATCATTACTTACCTTACCTCTCTCCTCCGACTTTCAGTCCCGGCCCCTTTCTGCATGAAACTGCAAGCAGGGGGCTGGACCGGCAGCCGCATCAGTGATTGGCTGAGAGGCTGCACAGAAAGATGGGGGAAAGAGGTAATGTAAGATTCATATGCAGCATCCCCCCCAAACCTAGTTTCCATTTACAGGTTAATCTTATGCACATATGGACACCTACAGAGCCTGTTCCTTTGCCGGCAGGTTCAGCCTTCTGAAGGAGAAGTTGTTTCAGTAGTAGAAGTCAGCTGTCGAGGTCTTGACTGTCACTTTGCTACTCAAAAGCATCAGGAGGAGTGAGTGAGTAGTGGCGAGGGAATGTGGTCTGTAAGTATCCTTAGGATGAAACAGTAAGTATAGTATAACGAAAACTAGGTTTTGGGGGGTGTGGCATATAAAGCAAATTTTTTATTATAAGGCTGGAGGTAAAAGTTTAAAGGGCATGTCCACCCCTTTTTAGGATTTTTGCTGTAGTGTAGGGCTTCCTCCCCCAGCCCCAACAGCCATATTAATTTTTGCAGAATCTCCCCCAATCATTACTTACCTTACCTCTCTCCTCCGACTTTCAGTCCCGGCCCTCTGCTTGCATGAAACTGCAAGCAGGGGGCTGGACCGGCAGCCGCATCAGTGATTGGCTGAGAGGCTGCACAGAAAGATGGGGGAAAGAGGTAATGTAAGTAGAGTTCGGGGGAGTTTCTGCTAAAAGTAATATGGCAGTTGGGGCTGGGGGAGGGAGCCCTACTCTACAGAAAAGGGGTTACACACTAGGGGGTGGGAGAGCAAAACGGGAGGGAGAGGGAGGGCTGCAGTGCGCATAGCAAAATTCTCCCGGAAGAGAGACAGGAGGCAGAGTCCTATATGGACTTTACGAGGCTCCTGGTGGCCAGTTTTTGAGACTTTGGAGGGGCATTGCAGGGCAGCCATTTGGAGCTGGGATGTAAGGTAAGATTTTTTTATGCCCTACACATTGGGGCCAGTAGTGAGTTTAATTATAGTTTTGGGGGTGGACATTCCCTTTAATGGATAAGTACACTGTAAAAGCAAGTTAAGTTTAATTGTATGCTGCAGCTTTAAACCCCCCCCACCTTTTTTTCCCCAAGGTCTCTCCTGAGCCTACCTGTGCTTCTGTAAAGTTGCTGACATCTTTGATGTGGTTTGAAGACTGTTTAAGTCCGCCCCTCCATGAGTTCCTGGATCTCCTTTTTATTCAAGTCACGTCACGGTGCACGCAGCAAATGTTGAGTGCTTTTTGGGACTTGAATAAGTAGGAGATCCAGGAACTTACGGAGGGGCAGAGCTAAGAAGTTTTCAAACCACATCCAAGATGTAAGATGAGCAGGACTGGTAGGCTTAGGAGGGACCTAGAGGAGAAAAAAAAAAAAAAGGGGGAGGGGGAAGAACAGTTTTTTTAAAGCTGCAGCTTACAATTAAACTTAACTTGCTTTTACAGTGTACTTATCCTTTAAACTCAGAAAGTCCTTTTACCAGGGAGGCAGGAAAACCTGCTGCTAGTACGAGCAACAAGTTTTTCAAAGCTATCTCTACCATTATCTTTCCTAATGATAGAGATAGGAGAGAGGGTAAAGCTCCGTAGGGTATACACCATATGATATTTTTGGGCGGACCGACAGATCCGTACATTGGTCGGCCGTACGGAAATATCACATGGTGTCGGGGGGGGGGGGGGGGGCAGACGAACAGGCGATTAGTCCTATAGGTAAATCATGGCCGATCGTACGATTCCCTATGGGACTGCACAATCGGGCACGCAAACTAATGGCAAGGCCACTATTGCCGTGACCGACAGTCATTGGGCAAATGACTGTCGGTCACGGCAGAGCACTCGCTAGTTGAGTATGCTCGGTCAGGACAAAAAGTCCTGCCGTGTGTACCCAGCCTTAGATTCTAACCCTTTTTGGGTGGGCATAATTGCCCTTTAACTTTTTTGTAGATAATAATGTAGATGTGGTATTAAAATAACCTGACATTTTTTTGCTGCACATTTGTATGTTCTAGGATACATGTTTCAATTCCAACTGCAAAAGAGGAAGCATCAGAGCACCAATGCAAGAATTTACATGTGTGTTGCTGAGGAGCTACTAATTATATTAATACTATGTTAACACAAAGAACATTAAATAAACTTACCCAGTGCAAAGATCCCATGCAAAGCTTGGCAGCTAAGAGAGGGATGGTGGCATCTTCTGGTTTTAAGCGTATACATTCACTTAATACCTTTACAGCTCTAGCAGACTAAGAAGAAAAGCAATGAGATTAACAATGTCAGTTGGAGCTTTTTAATTTTGAAATATATCTAAATAAATATTTTTTAAATAAGGGTAAGGTAATCTTGCAGGTTCTATATTAAAATGTTTTCTCTTCGCTTACAGTACTTTTAGGCAAAATACCCTTTGAAACAAACTATGAAGAAAAGCAATCAGGAAATGATTTACCGTATATACTCGAGTATAAGCCGAGGTTTTCAGGTTCTAAAATTAGCCTGAAAATGTAAGCTCGGTTTATACTCGGGTCAAGTTCCTCCCAGGAAGCAGCAAGTGTTAACTTTCCTTGGCAGCAGGGCCTTTTGGGCTGGGTAAACTGTGCAATTGCCCAGTAGCAACATTGTTTCATCTATTCACCTTGCTAATCAGCACTTGTAATAGATGAAACAATGTTGCTATTACCAGCAGCACTGAAAGGGGAAGTCAGTGTCTTACTACAGCAGATCGTTTAACCTCCTAGGGGATCGTGATGGACAGAAAAACCCATAAAAATGGCCCCCTGCATTGCTGCCAGGACTGAGACCAGGAGTGGGCAGCAGACCTAAAGCATAGAAGTGTTCCGTGAACTTGGCAGCTAACACACTGTGTATGGAATGGATGCACAGGCACACAGAGGGCAGCAGCTGGTGCAGCCAGGAGAGACTCTGCTAGGTACAATAACATGGCATATTTGGTACCGATCGCTGTATGGAATTACCGGAAACCTCTCCCTACATCATCAAATCAACAGCTCGTAAAATCATCATATAAGACTATTACGTAATCACATACTGTGATTGTTTCAGCCACAAAACATTAAGATAATGTATGCTTGTATGTATGTATGTATGTATGTATGTATGTATGTATGTATGTATGCGCTCACCTCACAGCCACACCCCTGAATGCATCCACATCACAGAGACGCCCTTTGAAAGGGCTGACGCCCGTGAAGTCCAGTTTCACCAGTAAAAAGCCTGCACGTCACTTGCAGAGTGTGATTCCCCAATTCAGTAACTCAGATGAAGGGTCTGAGTTCTGTGTGCTGCCCGACTTCAACAACACAGACACAGAGTCCACTTCAGTGACACAACAACAGTGTAATGTACGGCTACACACACAGAACAACATCTTCTATAACAGAGGGAAGTTCAGTGCAAACACATATGCTTTTCAGAAAAAAGAGCAGTATTTTTTCATCCCAATGACCTTAATCTGCCAATTAGTATAGTATAGTATAGTATAGTATTTGAGGTTGAATAAAGACATACGGCCATCCAGTTCAACCCATCTAGCAATATCCTCATTTCCTGCCCAACTGTTGATCCAGAGGAAGGCAAAAAAAAACAAAACACCAAATTTATGAAGGGGGAAAAAATTCCTTCCTGACTCCAAGTGGCAATCGGAAATTTCCCTGGATCAACTCTACTTTATGTAGCAATACCAGTAACTTGCAACATTCCTTGTTTGCAGAAACTCATAGAGCTTTTTTTTGAAACTGACCAATGAACCTGCCATAACAACGTCCACTGGAAGACAGTTCCATAGCTTTACCGTTCTCACAGTGAAAAACCCTTTCCGAGCTTGAAGCCTAAACCTTTTTAAGGGATGTCCTTGTGTCGTTTGACATGTTCTACTGGTGAACAATGCCCCAGATGGTTTATTGTATGGCCCGTTAATGTATTTATACACAGTAATCATATCCCCACGCAAGCGCCTTTTCTCCAGCGTACATAAATGTAACTTTTCCAGTCTCTCTTCATAAACAAGCTCCCCCAATCCCCATATTAATTTAGTTGCCCTTCTCTGAACCCTTTCCATTTCAAAGATGCCCTTTTTGAACACAGGATTCCAAAATTGCACTGCATATTCCAAATGAGGCCTTACCAATGATTTGTAAAGAGGGAGAATTACATTTTCCTCCGTTGAATCCATGCCTCTCTTTATACAAGACAATACCATGCTGACTCTGGCTGTTGCCGCTTGGCACTGCTTGCTACCTTTAAGTTTGTTATCCACCAAAACTCCAAGATCCCTTTCCAACAGGGATTCACTTAACACAGAACCATTTATAGTATAAGCAGCACAAGGATTTTTAAGTCCAAAATGCATCACCTTACATTTATCAACATTGAATTTCATCTGCCACTTAGCAGCCCAATGTGACAATCAATCTAGATCCCCCTGCAACGATTGCACATCCTCTGAAGTTTTTAATGGTCGACAAAGTTTTGTGTCGTCCGCAAACACAGAAACCTTGCTGATGATACCCACTTCCAAATCATTAATAAATAGATTAAATAGAAGCGGCCCCAACACAGAACCCTGTGGCACCCCACTTAGCACTTTAGTCCATAATGATGAAGTCCATAACAACTACTCTCTGCATCCTATTCATTAACCAATTTTCTATCCATGTACAAATGTGACTCCCCAGACCAACAGACCTTAGCTTATATATTAGTAGCCTATGGGGGACTGTATCAAAAGCCTTTGCAAAATCCATGTAAACTACATCTACTGCTATGCCAGAGTCTACATTTCTACTTACTTCCTCATAAAAGCCAAGCAAGTTAGTTTGACAAGATCTATTCCTCCTAAATCCATGCTGGTTACTACTTATAATGTCAGTCCTTGAAACATACTCTAGAACATGTTCCCTTATTAAACTTTCCAGGATCTTTCCCACCACTGAAGTTAAACTTACAGGCCTGTAATTACCCGGTTGTGAACGACTACCCTTTTTGAATATTGGAATAACATCAGCCTTTTTCCAATCCAGAGGCACACCACCGGACATGAGAGAATCAGCAAAATAAGAAACAATGGCCTAGATAAAACTGAACTTAGCTCCCTAAGTACCCGAGGATGTATTTTATCCGGTCCAGGAGATTTATTAATATTAACCTTCTTTAGTTCTTTCTGTACCATATCCTCGGTTAACCAAAGTGCACTTGAATCTTTTATACCATTATTGCTACTATACTGATATATATATGATATCTGTACTTGGATCTTCTATAGTGTATATAAAGGGAAAAAAATTATTCAAGACATTTGCTTTATCGCCATCCTCCGTAACTAACTTATCCCCATTAATTAATGGTGCCACATTCTCAGTCCTCATCTTCTTACTATTAATATACTTAAAAAAATGTTTAGGCTTAGTGATGCTTTGTTCAGCTATCCTAACTTCATTATTAATTTTAGCTAGTTTGATTGCTTTCTTACACTCCTTGTTACAGTTTTTATAATCCCTAAAGGCCCTTTCCGTTCCCTCTGCCTTAAAGGTTTTAAATGCCTTTTTCTTCCTTTCCATTTGCCTCTTTACATCAGAATTCAGCCACATGGGCGCAGATTTATTTTTTTTACATTTATTTCCCAAGGGTATAAATTTAGAACTGGTTTAAAATCCCCTTGAACACAGTCCACTTCTGTTCAGTACCTTTTCCTGATAATACATTATCCCAGTTGACATTCTGAAGAGCTGCTTTTAACCTGGGAAAATTTGCCTTTCCGAAATTAAAAGTCTTTGTTAACCCAGCGCACTTTTCCTTTCAATAACATAGTCCAAACGCCACTATTTCATGGTCATTATTCCCTAAGCCTCCAGTTACCTTTATATCTATAATGCGCTCCACAATGTTAGATATTACCAGATCCAACAGAGCTCCTTTTCTAGTAGGAACCTCAACCACCTACATTATCATGCAGCAAATTCAGGAACTCATCGCCTTTTTCTGTGATGGCAGTTCCACCATACCAATCAATGTCAGGGTAATTGAAGTCCCCCATAATGAGCACACTCCCTAAACTTGCAGCCCTTGCCAACTGCATATGAAGTTGACTCACCCCCTCTCTGCTAGCATTTGGTGGCTTATAGCAGACACCAACAATGACATTACCCCCTTTCCTGTTGCCTAATTCCACCCATATTGCCTCCACTTTATCATCCATATCGCAAGTTATTTCTTCTTTTAAATTTGGCTTCAATTCTTTTTTAACATAAACACATACTCCTCCCCCTTTCCTTTTTTCTCTGTCCTGCCTAAAAAAGGCATATCCATCTATATTTACAGCCCAGTTGTGAGAACTGTTCAACCACGTTTCTGCTATACCTATTACATCATACTTTTCATTCAATGCCATAATTTCCAATTCACCCATTCTGTCAGCCAGGCTTCTTGCATTTGCAAACATACATTTTAGATTATGATCCTGTAATTTATTCGTACACTTTAATACACATGCCTCCCTATCCCCTATGATAGCCCCACCCCCCTTTCCGCCCACTACTGGCCTATCTGCTTTCCTCCTGGGCTATCTATGAAAGTGAGCCTGCTAATACCCTCCCCCCCCCAAACCTAGTTTAAAATCTCCTCCAACAATCTCAGCATTTTGTCTGTGTATAAATAACTGCAACAGAAATACTAACTTCCTGTTTGCAGGATCCCTAGTAGAGACCGTTATGGTCTTGCCCTTGACCAAGCGCCTGGGTTGGTTAAGTTGCTCAGTAGAGATCTGAGCATCTTTGACCCATCCAACAAAGCAGTAGATATTACTGTTAGGAACATTCCAAGGAAGTGGTGCATCCAGGGAAGAAGAAGGGCCGTTAGAACCTGAAATGTCAGCTCACTAATGTCAACAGCAGGGAACAGCAAAGGGTATGAAATCAACTGATTTTTCAAAATGGGAGAAAATATGGAGAATAACTAAAAAGGCATTACAAAAACGAACTATTTAACAAATATTGATAATTTCCACTGAACTGTCCCTTTAAGGTCTGTAACACATCACAATTTGCTCCTGGAAGATTTCAAATATTAACCCTGGAAAGACTATGTTACTATTGGTGATATGAACCACATTTATATAAAAATATAAACCCTGGAAAGACCATGTTACTATTGGTGATGTGAACCAAATTTGCGGTTATTGTCATGCTAAGAAATTTAAAGCAGAGCCTCCTGGAATGTGACCACACCTTGATATTGCTGTCACGGGTACACAATCAAAAATCACGCAATGCCCCCTAAATGTTGTAAGCAGGCCCCCAAATATTGCAACCACCAAATGTCACGTGCAAGCCTCCTGGACACCACAAAATCACAGACACACCCCCAGACCATCCACACCCACTGCAACATTGCAGAAATCCAACATCCACCTACTCAAACAGGCATGGTTGAGGGGTATGACTACATTGTAATTATCTGCATTACCTAGACTTAGGCACCAGACAAACACTGCCCACAAAGACATCACGGCACTTTCAATTCGGACCAGAAAGTAACTTTATTGATTGGGATCTAATATCAATATAAAGTGGTCCTTAAAGGGCATGTCCACCCCCCAAACTATAATTTAACCCACTACTAGCCCCACTATGTAGTGTGTAAAAATCCTTACCTCACATCCCAGCTTCATACATATGGTTCTCCTGTAGTTCCTCCCCCCCCAAAGTCCCAAAACTGGCCAGCAGGAGGATAGTAGAATCTATATAGGACTCTGCCTCCTGTCTCCCCTCCGGGAGAAGTTTGGCATGCGCACTGCAGCCATTCTCCCCCTCTCTCCCCTTCCCTCTACCTCCTGATTTTGTCTCCCTCCCCCTAGCTCCCAACCCTTTTTATATTATGTACTGCTTCTTCCCCCAGCCCCAACCACATAACTATTATTTACAGAAAGTGCCCAGATCTAACAACACAAAGAGCTGCACGTCACATGCTTCAGAGACACTTACGCCCATCAGTCACTCAAGTGCTGTGGTATTCAGTTGCAATGAACATGTTTTCCCCACGGCAAATTCCATGTAGCAGGTTCACTGCAACATTTGTATCTTTACGCTCCAAGTGGAAAAACTGATAATGTTGTATATAAAGTTTTGCTATAAATATATGTGCTATACCTCCCTCAAGCAATATCAACTAATAACTATTAAATACATGATGTACATTACCAACTGTGCACTTCTTTTCCCCCGTCTCTTCCATCTAAGACAAACACACACCTGCACGTAAAAAATACTATACCCACATGTGTACACAGGCAACGCCGGGTATAACTGCTAGTATATCTTTTGATTTTTTTTTACTCGTTTTTTTAAATGAAATAAAGAAGAAGAAAAAAATACCTTCCCTGCAGCCATTAGTGAGAGTGCAAATTGATACCAAAGATGGAATTCTTCAAAGGCAAATTTCATGGCTCTTTCCAAGCACTGCAACAAAGCAAAGAAGATTATATTCAGCTGTTTACAGGGTGACATTTTATAAACATTACAGTACATTGGTTACCAGACAGCAGCATAAACAAAAAGAGAAACACAAAAAAATGTTTTGTATAGACAATGAAAAGCAAATTTGGAAAGTGCAAATGGTTTTAATGTGATAAAAGTTGCAGTATGATGAAGCCTTAAGAAACATGATGAGATTTTCTGAGCAGTAAGGTTTTTTTTTAGACAGCTAGTTTGATCAAACCTTACTTGCATTTAAAGCTTTCAGAAACACTTGTAATTGAATGTAATAAGCGGGAAGGAATAAGCGGATCCTAGAACTAATAGATGCCATCCAAAAACTGGGATCTAGTCTGGGTCAGAGGAAGAGGCAGTGCGGATACATGAAATGAGAACAGAACTAACCAAATTAATGAATGTAGAGCAGTGAAAGCCATGTGCCTTACAAAACAACGCTTTTACTGCAAAAGTAAAAAATAAGATATAATTCTCGCCAATAAGCTTAATCAAAAGATGACAGCAAACACCTACTACGCAATCCGTGATAATCATGGAAAATTACACTATGACACTTTGCAGACTACTATCAACAACTATATAGCGGACAAACAATCAATCACTAAGAATCAACAATCTCATGAATCACACAATTCCTACAAAATATAAACCTTCCCAAACTCTCACAGGAACCAATTTTAGCCCTGTCAACTCCATTCACCATAGAAGAAGTCAAAAGAACCATAATCACTATACTATAGAAAATTCTCAGACATATTAATGGCCTACCTCACAAAACTCTGTAATGAGATTTTAAAAGGTCAGGACACATTTCCCCATGAAATGTTGAAAGCCAACATAGTGGTCATCCCAAAAGCCAACAGGGACACCAAAAACTACCGTCCTATATCACTAATTAATGTCGACCTCAAGTTATTTGCAAATCTAATAGAAATCAGACTTATATCAATTCTCCACATAATTATACACAACGACCAGACATGCTTTATTCCAGGTAACCCAGCAATGCTCCTATTCCTGGATGTGGAGAAAGCCTTTGATAGGGTTGACTGGACTTATCTAAAACCGGTACTGAATAAGTTCAGCTTCCCCATGGAGCACATTAAAGCACCTTTGGGCGGCGGCAGTAAAGATGTCCATATTACCTAAAATATTATATCTATTCCGATCCCTCCCTATAGCTCTCCAAAAGTCGGACCTCCAAAGATTACAGAAAGCAATCAATAGTTTTATCTGGAGAGGAGGTAGGTCGCACATTTAATACACCACACTGGCCCGACACAAGGACAAAGGCGGCTTTGCAGCCCCTATATTATACGCATATTACAAGGCTGCCAGAATTTCACAAATTATTCAATTGATCTGGGGTCCAGGCAGAATAGGATGGGTTGATCTGGAAAATCAACTATTAGAACCACTACACACATGAATATTTGGGGTCCATACGACAGATCACCCCAAATATTCAGGACCTCAATAAGCTACTATCCAATCCTCCTATTCTATATGGGACCTCTGTAACGCACAGCGCGGCCTGACACACAATCCCTCCCCATATCTTCCTTTTTTCAAAACCCCTTACTACACTTTAGAAAATTATATTTTATAAAGAAATTTCTGGAAAGAGTGGGGCATTACCAAAATATCTGATATCTGCAATCTCCCAGGGACCCTAATCCCGTGGGACTAGGCTACCTCCAAATTCAAATGACCTCATTCTAAGTGGTTTTCCTACACTCGTCTATTAAATTACTCAAGATCAGTATTAAGCAGATTTTAAGCTCCAAATTATGCTCTTCCACTAATACAATCTCCCTTCTGTACCTTATTTGGCACGAAACACAGGTAATCAAATTTCCACCAATACTTAAATGGAAAAGAAGAATAAACCAAATATTAGAGGATTCTCAGTGGGTCTCAATATTTTAATACTCAGCTACGTGCTCCTCAAATATAATCATGAAAGAGAAATCTTACAAAATCCTAAATGATTGGTACACCACCCCGGCCTTTTTACATAAATTTAACCCAGATCTATCGAATATATGTTTCAGGGGATGCAGAATACCGGCCGACCAATTGCATTGCTGGTGGTCATCACCCGGAAGTAAAAGCATTTTGGGGTATCTGCAATGAAGTCTTACAAACCTATCAATCTATCTCCTTATACCGCCCTCTTCAACCTCCCGATCCAAATAAGAATGCTAATTGCTTAAAGGGTATCTTTACTTTAAATAAAATTTTCAAAAATAGCAAGATAAGATGGAGAAAATGTCCACTACACAAAAACTTTTTCGGATTTTAAATCCGAGCTGTAGATTCTGAGAAATCTGTGTTTTAAATCACAGCATTTACAGAGAAAGACCTGTCATTCAGAAATAAGAAATTATAATATGTTAATATGTGTCATCCCCTCCTTTCTCTAGGAGCTTTGGCTGGTTGTCTCTCTGTCTTTGCCAGTCTCTTGATCTGCTGTTGATATTGGGGCTTGTTCAGCTGCTGATCAGTTGTTTTAAATACTGCTGTATAGCAGTACTTAAAACAGCTGATTGCCGAAACCGGCACACAACCGAGACCAGCAGACATTGATTTCAAAGGCTGCAGAATAGGGTAACAGTGCAGAGGGAGAGAGGTAAAAGATCCACAGCTGGGGCTGCAGTCTCACAGGGGCTCAGTACTGGGCAATGTGCAAACACACTAACCTTCCTGTAAAGCCCCCCAACGATCAGAATTGTCACACCTCCTGGGAATGAGCAGCGTGTCACTGTTTACTTGGGAAGAAGCAGCACATGCGTGTCTGCATCTGATTCCGCCATGATTGGTCACAAATTTTAAAGGGTCGGGGATAGCAGGGTGAGTGTAATGCGAATCAGCTCCAAAGTGTTGGCTAGGAGACTGTGCAGTTCTTATAAGCGCCCCCGGACCAGCAATTTTCATATGTATTTATGAAGCAAACTGTTAACCCTTTATATTTGTGAGCATTTCTGCAAGACTGTGTCTTTTTATAAGTTTATATCTGCACTCTACCATTTGTATTAGTGTGTGTATCGATGTAAAAATAGAAGTGTAATGCAAGCTGCATTGAGTGTAGCCTTACAGCGTGCATTTAATGCAATGTCAGCAGGTCAATTTCATGAAGCTGCGGCCCCACTTAGTAAGGAAGAATGCACAATCGCAATGATGTGCTTCCGTGCTTTCACAATTGGACCAATGCAATACAGACCAAAAACGGTAATCACATGTGCTCCGCACAGAAGCACAGCGGATGTGGTGGGCATGGTCCAAAAAAATATTATATGCCTGCGCCCCCATTAATTCAACCGGATCGCAGATCCCGATCTAAAACGCACTAGTGGGGCCTATCCCTAAGAGTTTGAGTCTTACAGGGAAAGGAGGCAATCCCAGTATAATTGTACTGATCACTTTACAAGGACACTTAGGCTGAGGCCACACTAGAGCGTATTCAAGTGCTCCAAAAACGTGGATTCTAGTGGATTCACTAGTGTGCACTTTTAAAAACATGATCGGATCACGCTTAAAAAGGCATTAGTGTAGCTAATGTCGTACTCCTTTGCAGTCGTACTCCTGACTGCAATGGGTCCGATAGGTTATTAGCATGGAGGTAATTAGTAATGCGTGTAGAGGTGAGATGTTTTAAGAATTTCGAGACAAGTAGTAAAAGGGAGACAGGGCAATAGTTTGAAAGACAGGAAGGGTCCAGAGAGGGTTTTTTAAGAAGAGGTTTGGCCCACGCATGTTTGAAGGCAACACTAAAAATCCCAGAGGTCCGGGAGGAATTAAAAATGTGAGCAAGAGCAGGACAAAGGATTTTAAGGATTTTTAAAATTTTCCTAGGTTCTGGTAAACCTCCTTAGATCATAGATCACATACCTCAGAAAGCATTTCAAACTGGCCTCTTCTTCCTAGGGCTATCGTGAGAAGATCATAAACTACAGAAGCACTCTGAAGACTGATAATGCGATCACTCTTGTGCTCTGGAATTCTGCTTAAAACTGCATCTCTGTTAGCCTGAAACATAATGCACATATTACTTCACAACTTCATATTGCAATACTTAAAAGTACTCTGTAAATTGTACATTTTGTTCTGTGTGAATTTTTGCAATTCTAGTTTCTACTTTATGTCACACTTAGACATTTATCCTCACAATAATGCCACAATGAGTAATATTAAAAAAACAGGCCCACACCTTTTTATTCTTTTTACAATTTGTATTGCCGTATACTGTGAAAAATTTAGTTTGATGTACAAAACAACATAAAACACAGCATTTATAAATAGATTTTGTTGGATTGCACCTTTGTCTCTTTCAGTACTACTAAATATTAGAAGCAACACCCTCTAGGATAAAAAGAAATGTATATGATTTGGAGAAGAACATAGAAATAGCAAATTGAGATATAATTCTCAGTGTTGGAGGAGAAAGCTTAGACATTTTTAGTAAAATACTAAATAACAAATAAAACAGATCGAAATGATCTGAGACCTTATTACCAATATGAAGCCTGAGGGGGAGAATTAACAGTTAGTGAGAAGTCATCAAATGAATTAGTTCGTAGGAGTGATATTGAGAAGTGGTATCTTAGTCGTGGATTGATGTTGCTGCTTATCTTTTCTTGGAGATACCGTTGTCCAGTCGATTTGGCGTTTATTTGGGATTATTGGCATAGATGTGTCCATCTCCAGTGCTTGGAGACCCCAATCTTGAATTGATTTCAGTGCAACAGCTGGGTGAAAGAAAGTCAGTGTGGTGTTATTTCGAAGAATGATAAGATGAACTGGGAACCCCCATCTGTAAGTAATTCCAGCTTTACGAAGAGCCTATGTAACAGTAGAAAATTATTTTCTTCGTAAAAGGGTAGAGGCAGATAGGTCCGGAAAAATTCGTAGATATTTGAACTTTTCTGGTAGCTCTGAAGTGGATTTCATCCTGGACATAAGATTTTCCTTAACATAGTAGTAGAGGATTCTAGCAATGACATCTCTAGGGACATCAGAGGGAAGATGTTTCGGTTTTGGTAGTCTGTGTATGAGGTCTATTTTAAGGTGGTATATGAGGAAGGAGGTTTTGTTAAGAAAGATAGAAAAAAATTACCTAGTTCATCATTTTTTATAGTCTCTGGTATGCCACGAACTTTTATATTGTTGCGTCTTGATCGATCTTCAAGATCCGCCATTTTGATAGTAAGTTCTTTAATCATTTAAATGTGGGCTTCCAGACAGTCAGTTTGTGCCTTATGGTCTATTTGAATATTTCCAACTGAATTTTCAATTTGGCCTACCCGATCACCTAGTTCTCCAATATCCTTATGTAAAGAGGCAACAGTGTCTTTAAAATTAACCTGTAGGGATTTTTCCAGATCATTTAATAAGCTTTTCATAATACTTAACGTTATTGGAGCTTCCCATGTATTTTTCTGTAGAGATGGTCCCTCATATGAGTCTTGGACTAGGTCCTGCGTAGCCCTATGATGGAAATGCGTAGAGGAGTGGATGTTATCTTGAAAATTAGGCCGAAGATTATTCTTGGTAGAAGAAGTAGATTTAGTTTGGGAGATCTTGGCAGGAGATCTATGTGGCATCCTGGCAGCTTTAGACCTCTGATGGAGATCAATAAATTTGATTTTTCCAGCTTTTTAGTAGGTTTTTTAAGGTCTCAGAAACAGAGCAAAAATTCACCCAACCGTCTTCATGTCCGGCTAAGCCCCGCCCCCGTTATATCTCAGTCTTTAGACCTGGATTGGGACCACCAGGTCATTAATCACAACATGCCCTTAGTGCTGTTAATGATTATTTCTTTGTATCTATTACATTTCTTGTTCTTTACTTTTGTTCAGCACAGTTTTTCTGTGATTTGGTTTTATAATTCAGAATATATAAAGTTACTGTTATTTATTTTAATATTGTATCACATACTATTTATATACTTTTTTCTCTCAGCTAATATACTATGAAGCTTCACATACTTTCCTTGAATGTTAATGGCTTAAATAACCCCGCAAAAAGGAGACTTGCTATAAAATTTGCTAAAGATGTTAATACAGATATTTTATGTCTGCAAGAAACACATTTTCCACACTCAAACCCACCTACCCTATTCTCCAAAAAATATCCATCAGCGTTTTATGCTAACGCACCTGTAAAAAAGAATGGTATTCAGCGCCGCTCCTACCATGACGCAACTTGAAACAGTTGCTCATGGCGGCACAGTAGTGTCTGTTTTTTTAAAAAAAAAAGGCGGCAAATCCCTTCGGCAATTGAGCTGCCACTGGGTTGATGCGGGACTTAGCAGCGCCGGAAGTTCGGGCAAGGCGCCTGAAGCAGCGCCGGAAGAGGTAGAGAGGTGTGTGCGCGCTAGGTTGATGCAGGACTCGCAGCGCTGGAAGTTCGGGTAAGGCGCCTTGCAAGAGAGAGAGAGGGTGTGTGTGTGTGTGTGTGTGTGTGTGTTTTTAGCTCAAACTCCTGAAAAAAAGTTTCACCAAGAATGCAGACCTCTTTACAACCAATATTAGGGGGTACCAAGTGCTATTTGATGTGTGGGACAGGGGGGTAGTGCCACTAGGTATGTTATGGACACAAAAGTAATTTATTAAACTTCTGCACATCATAACTTCATATGAGGAGCAAGTAGTTCCCTTTAGTTATCCATGTGAAAAAGAAGCAATTTGATTCATTGTGCAGTCAAGAAGATCCTGTTCTGAAGATTCTGCTGACTTCTAATCATGTTTTAGTATTGTGTCTGGACATTAGACACTGAAGTGTGTGTGTGTTATATATAGATAGATAGGTAGCAGAGATAGATAGATAGATAGATAGATAGATAGATAGATAGATAGCAGAGATAGATAGATATATAGATAGATAGCTAATAGAGAGAGATAGCTTATAGAGATAGATAGCTACTAGAGATAGATAGACAGATAGATAATAGAGATAGATAGATAGATAGATAGATAGATAGATAGATAGATAGAAGAGATAGATAGCAGAGATAGATAGATAGATAGATACATAGATGGATGGATAGCAGAGATAGATGGATAGCAGAGATAGATTAGATAGCTAGATAGCAGAGATAGATAGATAGATAGCAGAGATAGATAGATAATAGAGATAGATACATAATAGCGATAGAGATAGATAGCAGAGATAGATAGATAGATAGATAATATAGATAGATAGATAGCAGAGATAGATAAATATCAGAGATAGAAGATATAGATAGCAGAGATAGATAGATAGCAGAGATAGATAGATAGATAGCAGAGATAGATAGATAGCAGAGATAGATAAATATCAGAGATAGATATATAGATAGGTAGCAGAGATAGATAGATAGATAGATAGATAGATAGATAGATAGATAGCAGTGATAGATAAATATCAGAGACAGACAGATAGCAGAGATAGATAGATAATATAGATAGATAATAGAGATAGATAAATAGATAGATAGACAGCTAGAAGAGATAGATAGATAGACAGATAGAAGAGATAGACAGATAGAAGAGATAGATAGACAGATAGAAGAGATAGATAGATAGATAATATAGATAGATAAATATCAGAGATAGACAGATAGAAGAGATAGATAGCAGAGATAGATAGCAGAAATAGATAGATAGATAGATACATAGATAGATAGATAGATAGCAGAGATAGATGGATAGCAGAGATAGATTAGATAGCTAGATAGCGATAGATAGATAGATAGATAGATAGATAGATAGCAGAGATAGATAGATAGCAGAGATAGACAGATAGCAGAGATAGATAGATAATATTGATAGATAGATAGATAGATAGCAGAGATAGATAAATATCAGAGATAGATAGATAGATAGATAGCAGAGATAGATAGGTGCATAGATAGATAGTAGTAGCTAAATAGATAGATGGAGTGATAGATAGATAGATGGAGACATAGATAGACAGACAGAGATAGATAGACAGCAGAGATAGATAGTTACACAGACAGATAGCAGAGATAGATAGATAGCAGAGATAGATGGATAGCAGAGATAGATGGATAGCAGAGATAGATTAGATAGCAGAGATAGATAGATAGATAATAGAGATAGATAGATAGCGGAGAGAGATAGACAGATAGAAGAGATAGATAGATAGCAGAGATAGATAGATAGCAGAGATAGATAAGATAGCAGAGATAGATAGATAGCAGAGATAGATGGATAGCAGAGATAGATGGATAGCAGAGATAGATAGATTAGATAGCAGAGATAGATAGATAGATAGATAATAGAGATAGATAGATAGCGGAGAGAAATAGACAGATAGAAGAGATAGATAGATATATAATAATATAGATAGATATCAGAGATAGATAGATAATATAGATAGATAGCAGAGATAGATAGATAGCAGAGATAGATAGATAGCAGAGATAGATGGATAGCAGAGATAGATGGATAGCAGAGATAGATGGATAGCAGAGATAGATAGATTAGATAGCAGAGATAGATAGATAATATAGATAGATAGATATCAGAGATAGATAGATAGATAATATAGATAGATAGCAGAGATAGATAAATATCAGAGATAGATATATAGATAGATAGATAGATAAATATCAGAGATAGATAGATAGATAAATATCAGAGATAGATATATAGATAGATAGATAAATATCAGAGATAGATAGATATATAGATAGATAGATAGATAAATATCAGAGATAGATATATAGATAGATAGAAAGATAAATATCAGAGATAGATAGATAGATAAATATCAGAGATAGATAGATAGACAGACAGATAGAAGAGATAGATAGATAGCAGAGATAGATAGATAATATAGATAGATAGCAGAGATAGATAAATAATCTATATAATTATATATAATCTATATATAAAATATATAATCTAGATAATAGTTAGGGCCCTGCTGAAAGAGTCTACCTTGACGTGGTAGCAGCAGGGCTTACAAATCTTTTGGCCAACATCTTTTTTACATTAGAAAGTAGGGCTTTGTAATGTAATGTACCAGTTGCACCAACATGTTTTTAGTGTTTTCTAAAAATAGAGAAGCGTATAAATAACCATTTTGGGGGGGGGGAATTATGAAATTTGCCACGCCCACACACCAAGCCACACCCACACACCAAGCCACGCCCACCCATTAAGCCACGCCCACTTTGCCGCGCTGAATCTAGGGGCGGCATTCATAAATATTTTCAGGTGCCAAAAACCCTAGGGACACCCCTGATGGTATTGCAATTCTTTTTAAAGATACCCTACCTATTAAAATTATTAACACCTACGCTGATAATCTAGGCCGCTATTTAATAATTACTTTTGAATTATTTAATAAAGTATATACACTCGCTTCTATCTATGCCCCAAACACTCATCAAATTCATTTTATTAATAAATTATTTGCTAAAATACATGCATTAAAATCTAAACATGTGATAATATGTGGTGATTTTAATCTAGTTGTAGATCCAGCTTTAGATAAAAATCCATCCCCAAAGGGAAAAGCGTTAAAATCTGCTATTAATCAATCAAATGGTTTTGTTAAAGCCATTAAACAACATGATCTATATGACACCTGGAGAGGATGGCATCCAAATGAAAAAGACTACTCCTTTTCTTCAGTACATTCTTCTTACTCTAGAATCGATCTATTCCTTACTGACAAAGTCCTTCTACAAAGTGTAGAAACATCTTATATTGGAGTAGTCACCTGGTCTGACCATGCTCCAGTGGGCATACATATAAACTTGGATGCAATTCCTCCCCCTGCTTCAAACTGGAAGCTTAATAATTCACTTCTATTAAACAATGTTAACATTATTAAATTGACACAATTAACAAATGAATTTTTTAATTTAAATGACCATCCAGATATGAACCTAGACACTATCTAGTGCGCATATAAAGCTTCAATAAGAGGTCATTTAATCTCAATAGCTTCCTCTCTAAAAAAGAAAAATCAAGCAGAACTTTTAAGTTTACAGCTTCAATTAACAGAGGCAAATAAAAATAATTAACAATCACCCTCAGCAAATAACTCAGAAAAGATGCGCTTATTGCAAAATAAAATAAACCAACTTAATATGCAGCAAATAGAACATCAAATTTTTTTCAAGAAAACAGAGATATTATTCAGATGCTAATAAATGTGGTAAATTTCTAGCAAATAAACTAAAAGGCTTTAGAGAAAGAACTAGAATTTTCCAAATAAAATCAAAAGATGGAAACACCCTAACTAACCCAATACATATTGCTCAGAGATTTGCAGAATTTTACGGTGAACTTTACAATTTAAAAAATGACTCTAAGATTTTACAACCCTCTGATATAAAAATTGATACTTTTTTGAATAAATTAAGCTTACCTTCTCTAAACCCTGAACAACTCAATATTCTTAATTCTCCAATAACTGTTCAAGAAGTTGAACATACAATTAAATCTTTAAAAAAAGATAAAGCCCCAGGTCCTGATGGTTTTTCAAATAATTTTTATAAATCTCTCTCTTCTACCCTTGCTCCAAAGCTAACATCTCTATTTAATAGTTTTACTGACAATAATCCCCCAAGACAAGAATTATTACAGGCAACTATTACCACTATTCCAAAAACCGGTAAAGATCCAAGTTCAGTTGTTAATTATAGACCTATCCCATTGCTAAACTCAGACATTAAGATTTTCACCAAATTATTAGCTAATCGTTTAAATCCTATACTGTCTAATTTAATTTCTTACGACCAAGTAGGTTTTGTTAAAACTAGAGAGGCACCTGACAATACCGGTAAGGTTATTGATTTGGCACTTTTTGCAAAGCACCATAAAATTTCCAGCCTTTTTCTAGCATTAGATGCAGAAAAGGCATTTGATAGGATATCCTGGAAATATTTAAGGGCAGTTCTGCTCAAATTTGGCTTCTCAGGAACATATCTTAATAATATACTGTCTTTATACACAACACCGACAGCTAATGTACTGGTCAATGGATATCGTTCCAATAATTTTACCTTGTCTAATGGGACTAGACAAGGTTGTCCTTTATCTCCCCTGATCTTCACTCTAATCAAGGAACCTTTAGCAGAATCTATTCGTTCCAATTCAAAGATTAAAGGTATTGACATAGGTGGGAAAAAATGTGTTATTTCTCTCTTTGCTGATGATGTTATTCTTTCTCTGACTAATATTCTTGCCTCTCTCATAGAAGTTAAAAAGGTACTACAATCTTTTTCTGATATATCATATTATCAGGTCAATGGAACTAAATCACAAGCATTACCTATTAATATCCCGCAAGACCTTATCCAAACTTTTGACTGGCAACACTCTTGTATCTCATATTTAGGTATTAAAGTTGCTACAACGACCAAAGAACTTTTTAAATATAACTATGCTCCTATTCTTACCACCTTAGATAAATTGACTAAAGATTGGAACCTTCAAGACATCTCCTGGCTAGGACGTATTGCTTCCATCAAAATGAATTTGCTTCCTAAACTTCTATATTTATTCCGAACTGTCAACATACATATCCCTAATATTTTCTTTTCTAAAATCCAGAAAATATTCATAAACTTTGTATGGAAGGGTTCTAAACCAAGAGTCGCTACGGCCACACTTACTAAAACTAAGCTACAAGGAGGCCTCAGCTTTCCAAATGCTAAAGTATATTACCAGGCTTCCTTACTTGCACAATCGGCTAAACTTTTTAGGCCAGATAATAGACCTACATGGACTACCACTGAAAACAATGCTATCTCTCTTCAACATATCTCATTAGATCAATTACTATGGGCTCCAACAAAATTTAAAAAATGTATTTCATATATATTACCTACTACTGAGGTTACTTGGAAACTCTGGAATACCTTGATCTACCCACCACCTTCCAGACAAGGTCTACATCCTAACCTCCCTCTCCGGGTACTGACTCTTTTAATTCCAAATCTAAATCTCTCTCTTTGGGTTCAATATAATATTACTAAGTTATCTGATATTTTATCAGCAAAAGGTCTCCTTACATTTAATGATCTGAAATTACGTTACAACATCCCTAACAATTCTTTTCTTATTTATTTTCAAATCTCTAATTACTTTAGAGTTGATAAAACAATGAAACTTAATAATATGTCATTGCAAGAAAAAACTCTTAAGAATTTAACCTCTTCAGAATCTGAAAACAAAATCTCTCACATTTATAAGTCTTTGCTGAATCTGACACACACTGATACTAATAAACACATAAAGAAATGGCAAGAGGATTTAACAATTTCCATTGATACAGAAGAGTGGAACCATGCCTTTTTTTTCACTTCATAAAGATATATCAGCTGTAAACTTCTTAGAAACTAGTATCAAACTTATGTATAGATGGTATGGTACAATGTACCAACTAAACTAGCAAAAATGTATCCAACAAATGTATCAAATAAGTGCTGGAGAGAATGTGGACAGGAAGGATCTCTTTTACATATCTGGTGGAAATGTACTAACTTGCAAACATTTTGGTGTTCTGTTATAGCTTTAATTAAAGAAATCTCAAATATACAAGTCCCACATTCACCTGAATTTGCTCTTTTAAATATAGGTATAGCTGATATTCCGCTCTTTATTAGAAAACTAATACTACATATCCTTGCTATAGCCAGAATATTAATTGCAAGGAACTGGAAAAAGACTAATCCTCCCTCAGTGAGCGATTTGATACAAAACATAAACACTACATCCACTTTAGAATATCTCACTGCTAAAAAAAATAATAAAGTAAGGTTTTATAACCAAAAATGGAATATATGGAAAAATAGCCAATATTGTATACCTGCAAAAGGATAATTTTCCAACTTAGATGATTAACAGTCTAGTGTCCTTCTGATTTATTACAACTTTCTTTTAAATAATATAGGACTTATGTCATGCATTTCTTTTTTTTTCTTTTCTTTTACTTTTATGTTTATGTGCTGATTTATAACATTTTTCTTGTGTTATCCTGATTAGTTCTTCTTTTGCTGTTGTACTAATTTACTTAACTAGCTAATACATAAATACTCCAGTGAAATATATGATTTTTTTGTTTTAATGTTCATTCATACAAATGTTATAAATGTAACAGTGTATAATGATATGCAACATTGTATGTAACCACAGCTGTAACACTTTTATTCATCTGTTTATTTGAAAATAATAAAATTGTTAATAACAAAAAAAAAAAAATAGCAAATTGAGCTAATAAAAATACCTCTAAAATTAATGAATTCAAAGGTCAGCTAAGACACAACCCCCCAGAACCATATCAACTTACAAGACAATCATTGTTTTACTTACTTACATAATGTACAAATATACAAAGCCCTTTTATTTCATTACTGTATGATAGCAGGTGGAATTCTCATCTACATAATGCTTGATCTCCACAGTAGAATTTATGCTGCATATAATTTTTATACATGAGCAGTGTGATGCACTGAGAGCAGCTTCTAGCTAAACTATTCCTTTAAACTGGTAGAACCAACAGTATAGTTATCTACGGTCTATAGCAAGTTTTAGATACATGCAAAAATTTAACCTGTAAGAGAGAACCCCCCAAACCCCAGTTTCGTTTTACTCCCCTGTTACAATGATGCTCACAGTCTGAGAAAAGAGCCTTACAATTCCACGATCCAACACTGCTTCTCCATTCTACTTCCTGATAACGGCAGTCAGTCACGGCTGCACGTAGAGGCGCGCTGCAGCAACAGCGGAGAAGTGGACCAAGTGGTAGTGGATCGCGGACTTGTAAGGCTTCTTTCTCAGACTGTGGGCATCATTGCAACAGGTGAGTAAAACGAAACTGGGGTTTTGGGGGATTCTCCCTTATTGGTTAAATTTTTGTACAAGGGGTGGACGTGCCCTTTAAGTATTTGATTTATTAGTATATCTGTTGTATTCAATTAGATCAACTGGACTTGAAATGTAGTTCTTGAAGACGTTTCGCTAGTCATCCGACTGGCTTTCTCAATTCAGAATGACTTGTACAAGAATCTGTGGCAATTATGTACCCTGGAAAATCCCAATTAGCATATCACAGCCAGGTGTTAAGGGTGTGATTGGATAGTGGCTAAGAGGTGTTATAGGAATGCCCAGCGTAAGGTGTTAAAACAGCATTGTACATGGCAGACAGTTGGTGTCGAACCCCACCACCTCTATTTAGGCTTGGTTTCTTTATTTTCACATAAATGGCCTCCTTCACACCTCTCTTGAACCAGTCACGTTCCTTCGCCAATATGTTAACATTACAATCTTCAAAGGTATGTCCTTTATCCTTAAGATGCAGGTACACGGCTGAGTCCTGACCCGAGGTATCTGCAGCCTTAGCCAGTGCTAAAACTCCTTCATCTAACCTGACTACACAGGAAAGAAGAGCCTTAACATCCCTCAAGAAAGATTCCAGTATCACCATTCTACCGGCAGATAAAGGAAGATGCACAGTGGTACTCAACACCTCAGACTACCATGATAAGGTGACCATGCTCCTGGCCGATAACAACACATATGAGGTTTTAACAAGGGATCCCACCAGCCGTTACAAGAAAAGAGTCATAGACTTACTACAACAGCTTCAAAAGGATAAAGCCATTGACCGAGCAATGTATCATCGCCTCTACCCTGGTGAGGCATATATGGACTCCCAAAGATACATAAGGAAGGGGCCCCACTAAGACCTATAGTCAGCAGCATCAACTCTGTAACATACAAGGTGGCAAAATATCTAGCTAACATCTTAGGACCTTTGGTGGGAAGTTCTAAGCATCACATCCAGAACTCTCAGGATTTCACAAACAAGATTGAAGATATAGTACTCGGTGTAGAAGAAACTATGGTGTCCTATGATGTGACATCTCTCTTCACTTGTATACCCACCAAGGAGGCTGTTGACATGGTGAGAAAACAGCTGGGCCAAGACAGCACTCTTACCAGCAGAACTGATCTCAACCCAGAACAGGTGTGTTCCTTATTGGACTTGTGCCTGAATACCACCTATTTCAAATACAGGGATAAGTTCTATAAGCAAAAACATGGATGTGCTATGGGATCTCCAGTTTCCCCCATTGTGGCCAACCTTTACATGGAGGAGGTAGAAACACAGGCGTTTAATACCTTTAAGGGCATAGCACCCAGCCACTGGTTCAGATATGTTGATGACACCTGGGTTAAAATCCACCAGAAGGAAGTACAAGCTTTCACAGAACACATTAATGCGGTAGACCAAAACATTAAATTCACAAGGGAAGAAGTACAAAACAACAAACTGGCTTTCTTGGACTGCTTGGTAGAAGTTAAGGAAAATGGTAAACTGGAAGTAGAGGTTTACAGAAAACCAACACACACAGATCAGTATTTGATGTTTGACTCCCACCACCCTTTAGATCACAAGCTGGGTGTCATCAGAACCCTGCAACACAGAGCCGAGAACATCCCCACTAGCACAGAGGCGAAGGCTAAAGAAATGAAACATCTCAGAGGAGCCCTTAAAACTTGTGGATATCCAGACTGGGCCTTTGTCAGAAGAAGTAGAAGGAAAGAAAAGAACACAAATACCAACAGTGAAGGGGAAAAGCAAGACAAGAGGAAGAACATGGTCATCCCATATGTAGCAGGGGTCTCCGAGAAATTAAGAAGAATTTTCAAAAACCATCGTATCCCTGTCTGCTTTAAACCGAACAACACACTGAGGCAGCAACTGGTACATCCGAAAGACCCAATACCAAAACACAAGATAAGCGACATCATATATGCAGTGCAGTGCAGTGAAGAATGCTCTGATTTGTATGTGGGGGAGACCAAACAGCAACTGCATCAACGTATGGCCCAGCACAGAAGAGCCAATTCCTCGGGTCAGGACTCAGCCGTGTACCTGCATCTTAAGGATAAAGGACATACCTTTGAAGATTGTAATGTTAACATATTGGCGAAGGAACGTGACTAGTTCAAGAGAGGTGTGAAGGAGGCCATTTATATGAAAATAAAGAAACCAAGCCTAAATAGAGGTGGGGGGGGTTCGACACCAACTGTCTGCCATGTACAATGCTGTTTTAACACCTTACGCTGGGCGTTCCTATAACACCTCTTAGCCACTACCCAATCACACCCTTAACACCTGGCTGTGATATGCTAATTGGGATTTTCCAGGGTACATAATTGCCACAGATTCTTGTACAAGTCATTCTGAATTGAGAAAGCCAGTCGGATGACTAGCGAAACGTCTTCAAGAACTACATTTCAAGTCCAGTTGATCTAATTGAATACAACAGATATACCATGACCTGGATGAATGAGAACCTTCACAAACTTGATTTATTAGTAAATAATATTTCAAACCTCATTCTTTGCAAGTTTACTGTACCTCCCAAGTTGTCATATACTGAGCTATGGAATGAGTTTCACTTTTGCAAATAGGCTTTTCATGTGGCCTAGTTTTAGCATGAACTGACCAAAGGATAAGAAAAAGGGACTTGCTGAACAAATTTTCTACAGGGAAAGGTGATAGTTGGCTCTAATTAAGCATTAATATTGTTGTTTGAGTGAGAATTTCATTAAAACATGTAACAAACACGAAGTAAGCCTTTTTATTTAAACATTAATCTTGCTGTTACGCACCATAGACTCACTGATGAGTAGAAGTAGAAGAGCCTCTTCTGTATTTTCCTGGGGGCAGAAAATGCTGTAGCAAGAGAGAACATCAAATTTACTATTAAAGAAAAAAAATAATGTCATCTATTTTTTAACCTAATCCTACTGCAGCTGATATTTTCAACAGCTCACTGTCTTTAAAATACTGCAAACTGGCATGAACTGGCAGCTAATGTGGCAAAAATGTACTTTGCGATGCACCAAAAGCTGCTATCAGCATATAACACCTCTGGAGCCATTGCACCAGGGAGCCGATCCTGGCTGTCGGTGCATCGCCCCCTAAGTCTCCTACAGCAAGGTAAATAAAATGTGTCATGGTTCATCTAAAGATTTAACTATTTTTATTCTATTCAATAACTGTGACACACTAGTACTGTTGAAATGAAAAGACGTTTCCAAAAAACTGGGTACTGTTCCACTTTATTGGCCTGATCATACAAGTTTCATTTAAAGGGGAACTGTGGTCTCCAGACAAGTTGATTTTACATGAAAGGCCAGTTTCCCACCTTTAAAACGTAAAGATCCCCACAGAAAAGGTAAGGGAATCTACAGCCCTACCCTCTCACTCTGCCCAAAAAGGCTGTATTCAAAGTTTTCTGTATGGGGAGGGGGGGCGTTAATGGCACAGCTCCCCTTTAAGGACACATTTGCTATAGTAATGCAGGAATGACTTTTGTAGGAGCTCCTTATATCTCTTCTAGAAATGTTTTGAATTAAAACCTTCCCCCATCTCCCCTCCTCTTCCTCTTTCGTGTGCTGCGGTTAGTATTAGGATTTCTTCCCATTCTCTCCAGCACCATAAAACAGCCATTCAGGGTACTGCAGTGGGTCCAGCATCCGGTTTTACATCTTTCTTTTAGTATATAAGATTACTGATCACCTAAAGGTGCCCATTAACTACAACTTTACCATCTGAAAGTTTTACAATTCTTCCCAGATGTTTGCACAACACCAGAAGAACTTTCTGGCCCAATCTTTTTGCGATCGCAAATGTATGGGACAGGCAGTGAATGTTTGGAGGTAAAACTACCTTCTGGCAAAAACTGTATTTAGATGTTTGATAGATTCAAGTTTTGATTGTGAAATCTATCATACATCTATATAGTGCAAAGCCAGCATTACACTAATCTGTGCCAACATTGTTTAGTGCTATATTTGTAAGGTGAATGTTACATACTTTTCTCCACTGTAAATTCTAGGCCTCCTGCTGAGTGTATAGTTTTTTGTGTTAAATTCATGATGAAAAGGGTCATCTAACGGAGACTGGTTGGGAGGGTCCTCCAGTGGATTCCAATAACTCTGCTCACACATGCCACGAAGTAATATCTCAGCTAGTTGTCTGGCTATTGTCTGAAAGAAGACCATAGGATAAAACATAAAAAAAACTATTTCCTTTTATACCCTACAATTTTAGGAGGCCAAATCTAAAAGGCAAGTTTTGCTATACAACTTAAATTAGATTCCATAAGGTTTTAATACATATGCATTGACCAGTATTGAAACAACTGCATCATATTTATGTTACTGAAAAAATATGGTATCTACATAGGTCACATCAGGTAGGATTGCCAAATATTCTGAATGGGTGTGTGGAAATACCTACCTTTAAAGCAAGACAGCTAAATGAAAACTTTGGATATATTGTAGCTCTCCCTTGCCCACCCCCAACCGCCGAGTTAGATCTCCAATAAAAGCTTCAGAATCATACTTACAGCCCTTTGCTTCCGCGGCTGTCTTCTTCGGCTCTCTGTTAACTGGAAGCAGCAGAGAGGGGCGGGGCCGGACTGGCAGCTGTGTCTGTGATTGGCTGTCTGTCAGCCGATCACAGACGTGACTGCCGGCTATGAAGACAAGAACTAAACTTCAAGTGCAGTTGATCTAATTGAATACAACAGATATAGGCTGTAAGAATGATTCGGAAGATTTTATTAAAGATATAACTGGGAGGTCAGGGGTGGACAGGGGAGAGGTACAATTTCCCCAAAGGATTTTAAGCTAGGCGGAAGGGCAGCAATAAAGGGATCCAAAAAGTGGGTAGGGGGGGGAAGGGCTCCCCTGCGCATCTCACACTACCTCCAGGAGGACAGATTAGAGGCAGAAACCTTTTGACAGGAAGACACATACTACTCTTCATTTTTCTGGATTTGCACAGACATTGCAGGACAACCATAAGGAGCTAAGGAATAAGGCAAGTATTTTTGTGAACTACACAGTAGGGCCAGCACTGCGACAAAATTTAATTTTGAAGGTGGACATGCCATTTAAACAGGTAACAGCACAAATGCATGAAGTAAACGGAGATCCAGCAGTAATTGCCCAGTTTTTTTTAATAGACGAAAAGAAACAACCAAAAGCTTTATTGGAAGAGTCATCTTTAGGTAGAAAATGTGAAAAGGATCAGTACAGAAACAAACATTCTTTACAGAACTTTAAAACACTAGGCTAATAGGAGTATTTTTTTTTTTTTTTAAATCAAGAACCTAGAACTTCTGCAGAGAATAAACTCTTCCCTCCTATATATAATAGGGAAGATTCACAGATCTGTCTCAGAGATCACAGGCACAGTATGGTAAACAAGAAGAAAGTTGTGCTGGGAATAGCAAAATTTAACGTTAAATTGTAGAAAATTAGAGCTGTGATACCTTTACTAGATAAAAAAAAATTAAGCATGCTTTCGGGAGTCCTAAGCCCCTTCATCAGGCTGAATGTTACAAAGAAAACATCCAGCCTGATGAAGGGAGCTCCGAGTTATATCTATAGTTATCCAATAAAAGGTATCACAGCTCTACATTTCTTCTCTTACTTATGGCTAACATGGTACAAACCTCAGCTATTACAGTAAATTCTAGAATTCATTTAACATCTATTAGCAGCAGAATTATTATGTATAGCAAGCATTAGTTGTAGAGCCACCATGTCTGTGCATGCAGAAAAATGGTCTTCGGAAAAAGGAGAACTGTATTTAGTTAAGCCTCATAAAGGATTTTGCCTCTAAAATGCGGCTGACGTCACTGGAAACGCTGCGAGAGAGAAGGTTCAGTGCAGATCTGGTGATTTTTTTAAAGAAATATTGCGGCAGTTGGGGGCAGGCAGGAGTTACCTACCTTACCCCCAAAGGGAGAGAGGTAAGGTAAGGTTTATTTTAAACTACAGAGTGGAGCCAGTAGTGGGTTAAATTATAGTTTTGGGGGTGGACATGCCCTTTAAAGAAGCGATAATACTTTCAAATCCCTTCTAACATCTCAATTTACATTCCTCTTCCTTCCGGCACCTGTCTTTCCAGTCCTTGCCTCCTCTGTAAATTTAATGAGCCCTTAGAAAGTTCACGCAGCTTCAGAGGAGGTACAGCTTTTTGCCGCATTCTGTAATTGGCCATAACATCACTGTCACTACCAATGACTGAATGCAATGATTAGAAGATGTCTGCTTTACAGCAGGGGAGAGAGGTAAGTAAAGGGAGATTCAGGGATTGTGTGGAAGTAAACACAAAAATCTTAAGGTTTGGTGAGGGGTAAGTATAAATTTTGCAGCTGAGGGTGGACATGCCCTTTAAAGGGCATGTCCCCCCTAATATAAACTTTTGTTATATAATAGAATAACCTTCCCCAGCCCCAAACGTGACCAGATCTTTACTTACCTTCCCTCTCTCCTCCGACGCCTGGCCCGGCCTTCTGCTTGCAAGACACTGCAAGCAGGGGGCGGGACCGGCAGCCGCATCCATGATTGGCTGAGAGGCAGCCAATCACGGACGCGGCTTCACAGAATGCTGGTGGAGAGAGGGAAGGTAAGTAGAGTTCTGGGGACTTTCTTAAAATTATTTTTTTGCAGTTGGGGCTGGGGGAACATATACTATTATATGGGCAAGGGGTTTTATGGTAGGGAGAGAGATCGCAAAATGGGAGGGAGAGGGAGGGGGAGAAGGGCTGCAGTACGCATGCCAAACTTCTCCGGGAGGCCAGATAGGAGGCAGAGTCCTATAGGGACTCTGCTATCCTCCTGGTGGGCAGTTTTTGGGACTTTGGGCGGGGGGGACTACAGGAGAACCATATGGAGCTGGGATGTGAGGTAAGGATTTTACTACACTACATGGTGGGGCCATTAGTGGGGGGGATTATAGTTTTGGGGGTGGACATGCCCTTTAAAGATAATAAAGAATGTTTATGTTTAACGAGGATGAATCATTTTACAAAATTCACGCTGTTGGGGATCTTTCTGCCTAGTCAAAACAAATCTGTTTCTATTTATCCAAAGATATTTTAGTTTCTGCCTATTATTTGCAAATAAAATTTATTCTAGCATTCACAGCATTTTTTCTGTAATAAAAATGCACACTAAATGTGTGTAGCAATTTAAAAAAACAATTGATAACTAGATCACTCCAATCTAAAATTATCTGCTATGGACACCCCAATCCTAATGGAGATTGCACCACTGTTAATACATTTTGATCTCTATAAAGAATATTTCATTATTTGAACTAAATACACAGGGCCCTGGCTTCAATTAATACAGGTTTTGTGCCAAGGAGTTAATTCCGAAAGGGAATTAACAGTAATGTTAAAAGTAGTGCCAACACAGTATTAAATACATTGCGCTGGTTGCCTTTTGCCATACCCGTGTCAATCTAAATAATAGCAGTTAGCGCAGGTTTAACCCCTTATATTGGCGTATTGCCTGCAGGTAAATGAGGCACACAGTTTGTATAATACTTTGCAATCATAGTTTAATGCATGTAAATAACTTAACTGGTCATTTCTTAGTTTGTTGTTTTGTAAATTTCCATTAAAATAGTGCCTTACCATTCTCAGATTTTGTGTAGTTCTGGTCTCTACTGCCCTTAAGAGCTCTCGAAATCTTCCCACGCCTCTTGTTAGGTTCCTGAATATACAAAAGATGGAGCCTTAAATATTGATATGATAAACATACTGTATAGTGTAAATTCCAAACTGTAGTTAAAAGACAATAAAAGGTAGCTTAACAGAAGCCGAACTTCAAATATATAAAGCAAATATATTAAGTCACCCATTGAGCACTCCTACCAGACACTGCATATCTGCATATTTGACTCGCACTAGCTGTTAAAATTCAGTACCATTTTTGCAAATCTGGCACCAGACACCATGGGCAAACTTATATGTACAAGTTACTGTGGGAAAGTTTTTATGTACCAGTCACTGTGGGTAAACCTATATGTACCAGTCACTGTGGGTAAACCTATATGTACCAGTCACTGTGGGCAAACTTATATGTACCAGTCCCTGTGGGCAAGTTTGTATGTACCAGTCATTGTGGGCAAACTTATATGTATAAGTGACACTCACTGGGGGCAAACTTGTATGTACATGTTATTGTGGGCAAGTTTGTATGTACCAGTCACTGTGGGCAAACTTGTATGTACCAGTCATTGTGGGCAGGTTTGTATGTATTAGTCACTGTGGGCAAATTTATATGTACCAGTCACACTAACTGTGGGCAAATATGTATGAACCAGTCACTGTGGCCAAGTTTGTATGTATTAGTCACTGCGGGAAAACTTATATGTATGGGGGGTGGGGTGTGCCTGCACATGTCAGAGTCCTCCAGGAGGACAGAGAAGGGGCAGATACCTTTTTACACACTGGAAGGCTCCTACCTTTCACTTTTCTGGACTTTGAAAAGGCACTGCAGGACAACCATAATCAGCAGAGGAGAAAGGTAAGGATTTTTAACACTACACAGTGGGGACAGTAGTGGCGGTAAATGATCTGTGTCTACAGGCTCCTGACAGCTAAATCTGGCACTGTACTCCTTATATTATCCATCGAACAAAGTGATATAAAAAAATCATTAAGTGCAGCAATGAATGCCATAACAATGAATGGTTAAAATTACCCAGGTTGATGGTGGAACTACACCACCAAGCTTTCCTCACTGAACAAAGCCATTTAAGAAATATGAAAACTACATGATTTGGGGCAGAAATAAATATGTCACAGCAACACATGCTTAAAATGATCTTGGTTAATGGTTTAACTACACTTTCCAGCATTCCTTACCAGACATACAGGGATATTTAATAATTTCTTACCGTTAAATATGGTGCTAATTTTGCCCCAACCAATCAGATCTAAGCTTTCAAATGTTAAATAAGATCTGATTGGTTGGGGCAAAATTAGCAACATTTTTAACGATAAGAACTTTTATTAAATCTCTCTGATAGTGTTGCTGTAACATACTTATTGCTGCCCTAAAAGACACAATTTTGGTAGCAAGTAACTCTGTCCAGTAAGGGATATTGGGAGTTGTAATGAAACTATCAATGGGAACAATGAAAAAAGGTGTTGTAGGGACATACTAATTACAGCCCTAAATGTTTAGGTCTTCTTACCTAATTACAATAGAGAAGTTTACATTTAAAAGGACAAAGATAACAATAAACTGGTTACAAAATGGTGTCACACTAAGAAAAAGATTTCTGGATACCCTCCAATGAGAAATGCTTTGCATAGAGGTGCATAGAAGCGAAGTCACTTTTATCAATGCAGTTACCGTTTAATCTCATTTTTCCTTTTAAAGTTTTTTTTTAAAATGTATCTGCATGTACTTAAAGGGCATGTCCAGGCAAAAAATAACTTGAGCTATAAATGTTCTTCAACCCCCCAAACCCCACTTTCGCATTATCAATAATTTCTAAATATGCCCCTAAAGGGACTTACCTTCCCCGGTCCCTCGCCACCTAGGCGCTGCCCCCTGCTCCTGTTTTGAGCTTTTATCGAGCAAAAACAGGAGCAGAGGGCTTCTGTGCTGACAGCCACTCTACTTCCTGGCCCTGGCTGTCAGGTGATCGGGAATGATGTCATATTGCACCTTTACTAACAGCCGCAACCAGTAAGTGGAGAGGCTGTCAGCTGCAGAGCACAGGAGGAGTATCGATGGACTGGGTTAGGTAAGGAACTTCACAGGTATATTAGAAAAATATTGTTAATGCAAAAGTGGGGTTTGGGAGGGTGGAGATCATTTATAGCTAGTTATTTTTGCCTGTATATGCCCTTTAAGGAACACTAAACTCGTTTTTGCAAGTATATTCCATCCGTTTCTATTATTCACAGGGAGGTGAGAACGCTTATTCCCACCTCCCTGTGAATAATAGAACGCCCAGGGGACACTGGAACTTACCTCATCGCCGCTCCACTCTCAGCTGCTTCTGCACTAACATCCGCGCTGTCCCGACCAAGGGCCTATCTTAGGTGCATGTGCGCCAATACAAAAGATAGGGACAGTGCAGCTGTCAGTGCAGAAGCGGCTGCGAGTGGAGCGACAGCGAGGTAAGTTCCAGTGTCCCCTGGGCATTCTGTTACTCGCAGGGAGGTGGGAATAAGCGTTCTCACCTCCCTGTGAATAATAGAAATGGATGGAATATACTTACAAAAACGGATTTAGTGTTCTTTTAAATACCATTTAACAAGAGGAAACACACTAATTAGAGGGCTACAGACATTTCAGCACATTTTAAAGGATTAATACACTCAAAAGGTGCTCCCTCCCTGATTCATCTAACAGGCCCTGACAGTTTCCTAAATAAATTCTTTAAAATGTGAAACTGGGATGGGGGGGGGGGGGTGATCTGCATTCATATAAAAAGTTTATATTTGACTGGACATGCCTTTAAACAATATTTAGCAAGCTTGTGCTTTTAAAATCCATATGCACAGTTTTTACTGCAAATGAAATGTTAAAGGACAATTATACTCACCTACCCTTTGCACCTCTTCATCTACTGTACCCAGGGTGAGGACCTAGACCTCACCTCTGTGTACTTTACCTAACTCCTTCAATACTTACTCAAAGTCTCCCTCTGTGCTCCACTTCCCCTCTAAGTGACAGATAGCAATGCAGCCAATGGGAAGACACGATCTGCAAGGATGCACGTCTTCTCATTGGCTGCATCTCACACTGTTACTTACAGAAAAAGAGAGGAGGGGTGAACAGTGCCCCCGAAGGAAACTTTGAGTAAGTATTGCAGGAGTTTGGTAAAGTACCAAGAGGTGAGGACTAGGTCCTCACTCTGGGTACTATGCAGTTATGAATCGAGGAAAAGGTGAGAATAATTGCCCTTTAATAACTATTCTAATTCTAATCTAATGTAGGTGCAGTTTTGATAAGTTAATATCCACGCAAAATAGAGGTGAGTTTGCCATTTATTCTCAATCCCTATTGGGGCCTGTGCAATACCCAGGGTATATTGGGTACAAGACGAGCAGATGCATTCTGTACCATGCCCTTTATTTCTAGGCCAAGTTGTTTTTTCACTTTAGTTGCCCTTTAATAGACAATTGCCTGATAAGGAGACTGATAATACCTTTAAATTACTGTCTGATTAGTAATTAATTCACTTGATTTTTGCCTAATAATAATAATTGCTTAATGTCTGCTAAACCTTACAGGAGACCTAGAAAACCGATTTTTTTATATTTGCAGTTTTAGTACAATTCTAATCATTCTGGCTGGTCTGTCATGTAACAAAGCCAGTCGTGGCTTTAGCATGAGGTAATTTAGCCGCCATATGTCACTGTCACGTGAACAATCAGAATCTTCAGGGAGGATTAAAGAAGACACAAGCTGCAGTTAGAGGTAGGAAGAAGAGGTGAGGCCCCAATAATAAAGTACTTTATAACACTGGCAAGAATATATAGGGTACACACAGCAATATCCTGTCTGTCATTTCTCAAAGATCGGGCTACACATAGTCCCAAGCGCTCTCCCATGGCATAGCATAGGGAGAATGCTCGGACTGTGTGTTTCCCTTGGCCGCAGCAGATTCCCCTATAGGGAGTCTACCGCAGGCAATGGAAATTTTCTGTATTTCCCGAACGTTTGGCGGCCACGAGCTCATCCGGGAAAGCTAGGTACACACAGTACCGATAAAGCCCCAGTGCTGTTGGATCTGACGGTGTATCTAGCTTAAGATAATATTAGCATGTATTTTTTAGCAGCTCTCAAATAACCCTGTAACTATTTATGTTCCTGCAAAAGTGACTGTAAGGGCTAGATCACACTAGTGAGTTTCTTGCGCTTCCGAGTACAATTTGCGATCCATTTGCATGTGAGAAACTCAGAACAGTGCATGTTAATGTGGGTGGCTACATTGCATGCACTGCGGTTTGTTTTCAGAGAACATGCTATCATGATTTTTTTGCATGTGCAGATCATATCACAAGCAGACAGCAATGCATCCGAATTTGCGCAAGCTTTTACGTGCGCCGTAGTGTGGCCTCAGCCTTATAAAAAATAAAAATGTAGCTTGCGGTAAAATTTTTTTAGTGATATTAGTCTGGCAAACCCTTCTTTCCCCTGTAAAGTAGGGTCAAAACTGATTGTGTAACTTGGCTACAAAAGAGCATAAAAACATAGGATGTGTCTCTAAAGATAAATGGGATATGTTAAGAAAAGCAATAAAGATACTAATACAAACAGGAATAAAAAAGTTACAGTGACATACAGTCAATTAAGTTTATGAGCAACTCAATACAGACAAAGATTTTTACAGCATATCTGACCTTCCGTTGCACCTTTACATATCAAGTTTTAAGTATCCCTAAGTACTTATCTTTAGGGATACACTTTATATTAATAACAGCTCTGTGTCTCACATCTTTCAAACCATCAAAGTTTTGTTTTCCTGTGAAATAATGGTAGCTATTAGTAACCACAAGTAATTATACATCCTGGTAACGGAATGAGTGCCTTGTGGATTTACTACAGCTACAACACATTATTCCTAAACAGAAGCTTGCATTCTTTAGCTCACGGAATACATGGTGTTCAATGCACTAAATAATATCTACGGTATATATATAATAATATCACTGCATGGTGTTTATCCTCATCTGTTTTATTATGGAAGAATGGTAAAGAAAGATCAGTTTATGTGTGTTATGAAAGCATTCACTGTAACAGATTCCTAGATTCCACTGAGACAAACATTTTCTATTGTGTGGCCACACTTTAATGTTTGGTAACGCATGAACGCAATGTTGTGCGTTACACTTGCATTACCATGTGTTTGCACTATAATTCTATCAATATTCAATTATCGGATTGCATGCAGTTATCAAAAAAATGTTGATTGCGCGCTCTCTGGAAATGGATTGCAGCACACACAGTCTGACTAGCCACATTGTGTTACCCTGGCATGCATTTTTCACATGCACTAGTTGCACTAGTGTGGCCTGGCCCTTATAGTATACAAAGCTGCAATAAACATTTTTTCTGGCAAGCCATAGAATGTTTCAGTTATTTACATCTCAACATCTTTACAAAGATCTCACTTTAGCTCTACAGAAAAAAAAATGCAGTTCCATGGAGGCTACTGAATTCAAAAAATCTGATTCAAACCCAAATGAATCACAGCTTTTCAAATTTTCTATCACAATTTTTGAATATTTAATTGCAATTTTTAAACACAATTTTTGAATTTTCATATATCAAACACAATTTTCTAACATTTGACATTTTTACACTTCATCCTTTTTGGATATAATTGGAATCATTTTTGGAGAGCTGGTACAGAGCTATCTTTTCTCTGTATGTTTGTTCGAAACATATGCAAATATTAAGGTCTCCAGAGAAGCAACAGTACTGCAGACTTCATGAGTAAATATTGTATGGGTCACATACTTTCGCATATTCTTAAAATGCCGAGGTTCAGTAAGTGCTATGCCAGAAGAATGCAAATATTTTCAAAAGGATTTTCTTCTTTCAAGCTGCAAATCAGTGTTTAAACCACATCGCTATATACATAACCCATATCATTTACAGAGCAAAATCAAAGGAACTTCAAGGTCTGATGTTCATGAAAGGAATAATAAATCACTTTTTTTTTACCATACATTTGTTTTCTGCATTCTGGAAGTTAGTATATCAGAGTCTGGTTTTCTAACTTTTAGTTCCTAGTATATTTTTGCACTAATAAAGACACATATCTAAGGAATATCTACAGGACAGATAAAGGTTGTTCATTTGGTATACATACTGTTCATCTTCATGCAGATACATCCTGCAGCAGAATGTTATAAATGTACAAACAGGCAAAATTATGGTAAATTGAAAAAAAATAAAACAAAACAGTAAATATTCTGTAAGGTTGGGCAAATAACATTATGCTTTTTGTGCCAGATGTTTTATTAAAAGAAAAGACAAAGCCAGACTTCCAGCTGCAATTCACAGTATGACAGGATATAAGCCCACTGTCATTTGGATGACCTTTTCTTGTCAATTTCCCATTATTTCCAAATTACAATTCTCAGCATTCTCGAACAGTTGCTAAAATATGCAAGAGAAATTGGGCAGCTGCAAGGTGTAAATTTTTATTCTTAGTTTTTTTTTTAAACCATAACTTTTAATTAACAAAAAAACAACTCAGAGACATCCAAATAGGAGCTGGAGGTATTAACTGGGTAAATTATAACTAGCGAGGAATAGCACTCTAATGCTTGGCAAGGAATCAGCTTTAATGAATTTCAGACTAGCAAGATATTGTCTAGTATAAAGAGACAATTCAAGACAGAAAAATATTATTCTGGTAGGGACTCATTTGGAACATGCGGTGCTATTTTGGGATCCCATATATAAAAATAAAAAGATATCAGAGAAGGGCAACTAAATTAAAAAGAGGAATGGAGGGGTCAAACTATGCAGACTGATTAAAAAAAGTTTTTACACTGGAGACACGGCACTTGCATGGATGTGGGACATATAATTAACACTCTGGTGCACTGTTTACCAATATATTGTTTTAGGGGACATACAGACATCCTTTAAGATTGGAAGAAAAGTATAAATTTCAGTTTTGGAAACGTTTATTTACCGTGAGATCAGTTAAACTGTCTTTCAATAAATGTAATTATGGTAAGTTCATAAGAGAGGGCTACATGCCTAATATTAAAAAAAAATACCAGTATTAATACTATAGTTCTAATTGAACCAGGGATCCTTTCTGATTGGAGCCAGAGTATCCGTGGGACCCTTTCATTCCACCTTTTTATCACTAAAGTATGGAGTGCCCCACAGCTCAATTCTGCTTTTCACAATATATGCTAGCACTTGGCAAAATCATCCAGAAGCACAGCCAGTCATTCAATTGCTACTGATGATACCCAACTATATCTATACTTTAAAGCTTGTGTAGCAGACCCAACTCCAACCATAAATGCCTGCTTAGCAAGTCGACAAGAGTGGATGAGTGGCAACTGGCTGAAACTACATGCTGACAAAACTTTTGTTTTTGTTCTTTTTGATCTTGTAATCAAAGGCCATAAAACAGCTACACCTGCAACCATAGGGGGTACAGATCTGCATAGCTGTGAGTATGTGCACAGCCTGGGCATAATAACTGATGGTGATTTAAACTTCATAACATCCCTGCTGTTGCAAAAAAACAATCATTCTTTCACTTAAGGAACATTGAAAGAATTAAACAACTCATCCCTCTCCAGAAGATCTTCGAACACTAGTTCATGTCTTCATCACATCATGGCTGGACTACTGTAACACCCTCTACATGGGCCTCCCAAAAAAGGTCCATCATTGTTTACAGCTTGTGCAGAAAGCCATTGACAGGCTGCTAACAAACCAGCCATGCAACTGCCACATAAGACCAATCCTGCACTTCCTTCACTGGCTACCCATAAAGCCAAGGATCCTATTCAAAACTGGCATACTTGCATATAAATCACTGGACACTGTTGCAACCACATTGCTCCTCCCGCAACCTTAGATCAACAGGTTTAAATAGCCTAATCATCCCCAGAGTCCATGTAAAATCCTATAGTCACAGAGCCTTCTGTCATGTCGCAGCTGCTCTATGGAACGCCTTACCCCAGTCAGTCAGAACTGCCCCATCCCTGGAGGTATTTAAATCATGACTGAACACCCACCTGTTCAGAGGAGCATTTGCAGACCTGTATATTGCATCCTCTGTGACAAAACTTCATCCTACCACCAATTATTGAACTCTGAGACACGTTAAAGGGCTGTAAGAGAATGGACCAAGGAGGCCTGCAACTGGAGGGACCATGGGGTCCATGAGTAGGAGGGACCAGGGGGGCTGCAAAGGGGAGGAGGAGACACAAGGCAGATTGACTGACATGGTTTCAGAGCAGGAAAGCAGGGGACCTGGTGATGCTGCTGCCATATCACACACAAAAATGTAAATATCTTCAAAACTATGCAAAATAAACAATGAAAATAAATTGTCCTATGCTGGATTTATTTTCTTCAGCTGGATCAACTGTAATGTAGGGTTAATGGGTAGGCTAAAAAATGATAAACTAGATGGATGTGTGTCTTTATTCAACCTAAAATACTATGTAACTTCCAGACACTTGTTCACTTAAAACCTCCAGCTCTCATCCAGTCTAGCTCGCCTTTCTCCAGTAGCCAGATGGAGAAACTTATCAGAAGATGAACTTGACCAGAGCTGAAAAGGTGGCTTGACCAGAGCTGAAAGGTAAGCTTACCCCTAATCTGCTGAAATGGCAGGTCCTTACCCTGGGTACAGCAGAAGGTTGGAGGGCCTAATTAATTCTTATATTGAGAATAATGTGGTCCCACCAAAAAAAATCTTATTGCTATATCTACAAATAGTGATTCTAGCTCACCCATTCTTAAAGTAAAGGACATGTGCTCGCTGGAGGCCAGTCTCAAGGAAGAAGCTCAGTTCTTGATCTGGTGCTGAAGGCCCTGGCTTAGGGCTCCTGTTCTGAAGGTTGGCTGTCTGAACCTGAAAAATACCATCACTTGAAATCATTTAAAATATAAATACAAATATAATATGATTCAGCCAGTAAGCACATATGTCTGTGTCACTTTACATTGTATTTAAACTACTTTTCTAGATTATTGTTGTTCAGGAAGCAAAATAAAATTTTGCTGTGCAATGTTTTTTTTGCAAAACAAGGGTTTATTTGTTTAGGAAATCCAGTAACATTCCATTGATCTTTGCCAGTCCAAACTGGCACATTGCACTCATTCTGTATGTACCACCGGAGACCATAAATTAAACACAGCTCTATACATGTACTTTTCACATTTTGTTTTTAATGATAAGGTTGCTAGTATGTTCCTTTTAAATCTATTAGATGCACTACTCATTCTAAAAATCTTATTATTTTCTATTTGCATACCTAAGATTGCAGCCTTCTTAATTTAAACAAACACAAAAAATGCAAACAATTTTTAAAAAATAATTAAAAAACATTTTACAGCTTTTAAATAAAAAGAGACAAATAAAAAACACAAGTCAAAATCGTGCAGGTGATTATGGTAGAAAAGCAATGGAAAAAAAATAGAACTGATATGGAGCTATGGAGATTTCCGGAGACCTTTGCACAAACTTTTAAACACTCCATAAGCTAGTCACTTATTAAAGAAATCTGGTGTGACTGTAATAATCAGTGGGCACAAGTTAAGAAGTGGCAATGCTCTTAAAAACCACACCTAATACTGGTGCATTAAAGAAAGTTACTTTGTTTCTAGGCCACACTTCAGGGTTCACTTTTTATTTATTCATATTTTTTAATTCTATTGCCTTAGGCAAGACTTACACAGGGTTTCTACTTTTCAAGTTTAAGTCATATCCAGCCTCGCTTGTTTTTCAATTTCTTGTCTCTCCCCACAAATCACTGCTAGCATAAAAGGTAACTGTAACATAATTAGGGCTGAATACAAACATTAAAGGAGAACTAAACCCAAGATGAGGAACCCCACTGATTTTTCTGCTTTGGTTTCAATTGTTGTCAATAGTTATAAAATCCATAGAGGTAGGGGGTCCTCTTCTTGAGTTCAATTTTCCTTTAACCTCCAATAAGAGGAACTAAGAAGGATCTGTAATGGTGTATGGCGCTGACCTTTTTGACAAGCTGTTATCTCTGAAACCATATGGAATAAAAGTCAAACACCATTGTGCTTGATTCAGCTAAACTTAGGTGAAAGTATCTTTCAGTCTTTCCTTGTCCTTACAGATAATGGGAACAAAACTGGTTTTCTTTAAAGGGCATGTCCACCCCCACCCCAAACTAAATTTTAACCCCATACTGGCCCTTACAATCCTGCTCCTTATGGTTCTTCTGCAATCCATGTCCAAAGTCCAGAAAAGTGAATTGCAGTGGCTGTCTTCCTGTCCTAATGTTGCTGCCTTCTGTCTCCTCCAGGAGGGATAGAGACATGTGCTCAGGAGCCCTTTCACACCCCTCACTCCCTCCCGAAACCTCTCTGCAAAAACGTCCCCTAGCGTAAAAACCTTAAGGCATATTTTAGGGCAAATCCTCCCACCCCCAACCGCTAAGTTATAAGTTAAAAAATCTTTTACAAACTATATTTACAGCTCCCGGCTGCCAGCGTCTCCTCTATTGCTGGCAGCCGCGGCTGTGATTGGCCTCTTAGCCAATCACAGCCGCAGCTGCCGGTACGGACCCCTGCTTGTAGATCAGGCAGGCAGGGGAGCCGGACCAGAGTGACGCTGGAACCAGGAGCTGTAAGTACTGTTTGGGAGCGATTTTTAAGATTCTAACTTGGCAGTTGGGGGTGGGAGGGTATGCACTACGATATTAAGGAAAGTCATTAAGGAGGGTGGAGATGCCCTTAAAGGTGACAGTGTTTATTGTAGAATTGTTTTCATTTTCCATTTAAACAACCCGAACATTTTATTAATAAGGAAATGCAAAAAGGTTGTGTAAAACAGGATGTGGTAAAGTATTTTTATTATAACATTACAATGTTAAAAAGTCCTGTAGAACAATTTCACAAAAAACTCTGAACTAACACATACCCTCTCTATCTCTTGGAGGTATAGTAGAGCTATATCGCCTGCTTTCTCATAGGAAGTGATGATTTCCTGTTCACGGTCCACGTGTAGACTGTTTGTAGAAGAAGAGATTGGCAGTTTTTCCAGACAAAGACCTGGAATTAACAAATAAATCAGACAAAGCAAAGTAGTTTTTAGCATTTTATCTTTTATACTCTGCGAGTTATAAGTTTACAAGCTAAAATCTGCTCAAAATCGATGGTGAATCAAGTGCCAATCAAGATATGTATGGATAACCTTACACTATATACTAATTATTAATTTAATATCTACTATATAAAGTAGAAATCTTGTATGTATGTATGCATGTGTGTACATGTTATGCATCCACATAACAGTGACGCCCATGAAGTCCAGTTTGAACAACAAAAAGCCTGCACATCATCTTGCACAGTGTGATGCCCCAATTCAGCAACTCAGACAAAGGGCCTGGGCTCCGTACACTGCCCGACTTCAAAAACAAAGACAATGAGTCCGCACGTCACAGGCTACAACTACGGCTACAGCAACTCAGAAAGCTGCAGACACAGAACAACAGGGAAAGAGATATTTCCCTTAAGGTCTGTAAGACATTAAAATTTTTTCCTAGAATGTTTCAAATATAAACCCTGGAAAGACTATGTTTCTATTGGTGATATGAATCACATTTGCAGTTATTTATGGTTATTGTCATGCAAAGAAATATAAAGCAGAGCCTCCTGGAATGTGCTGTAGCAATGGAAAACAACCCAAGACATCATGACCACACCCCCAAAGGCATGACCATGCCCCCAAACATCACAGGCACACATCAAAATGTTGTGGTCATGCCCATGCCCCCAAACATCATGGTCACAGCCATACCCCAAGCGTCAAGGCCACTCCCTCAAAGAAAACTGCTATGCCCCAAACATTGCAAAAGCCCCCAAATGGTGGCGACTACGCCACCAGATATTGTGGTCACCCCCTAAAAAACCCCGGTTATAGCCCGCCCCCATACATCACGGCCACACCCACAAACACCATAGGTACGCCCCCGAATCCCGTCCACATCAGCAAACATCCTGTCCATGCCACAAACATCGATCACAACACCAAATGTTACATCCATGCCTCCTGGACGCTGCAACATCACAGCCATGCCCCCAGACCATCCACACCCTAAAATGTCGTGCCCCTGCCCACCACAACATCACAAAAATGCCCCCATCCACCTACTCAAACGGTTGGAGGTATGGATTACATAGGAATTACCTGCATTACCTGGACTGAAGCACCATACACACACTGCCCTCATTTCACACACTTTACAGACAGCTACAACTAAAACAACAAAGACATCATGGCCCTTTCAATTCGGACCAGAAAGTTACTTTATCGATTGGGATCTAATATCAATATAAAGTGGTCCTTGAGCAAGGATAAAGTGTTAAAGTGCAAACAATGTGACATACTGCTAACTAATGTGCAAAAAATAGAGCATGCTTAATAAAAACACATAGAGCTCAGACAGCGCAACAGAATGAAGCACGACTTTAACAACGCAGACAAAAAGCCGCACGTCACATGCTTCAGAGACAAGCATGACGCCCGTCAGTCCCTCAAGTGTTGCGGTATTCAGTTGCAATCAACATGTTTTCCCCATGGCAAATTGCATGCAGCATGTTTACCACAACATTTGTATATTTACGATCCAAGTTTTGCTATAAACTCAACCTCAAGCAATGTCACCTCCTCAACTCATAACTATTAAATACATGAAATTCATTTCCAACTGTTCATTCAGCCAAACACACACCTGCATGTAACAAATACTATACCCACATGTGTACATGGGCAAAGCGGGGTAAAACTGCTAGTTAATTATTAAATCTGTAATCCCCTTCTTTAATGCTTTTAAACCCTTGTTGTCCTTAAAGGGTATCTCCACTGCCAAATTGAGTTTGTGTTTTTCAATTTAATTGAAGGGTATGTCCACTGATTTTCCAACTTTCTTTTTTTCTGTCTAACTAAAGAACGGAAAGTAATTAAGCTAATATTTCTTACTGCCTGTTCTTCAGTCAAACTTGCAGGAGAAGAGGAAGAACATTCCGCAGATCGCCCCAGCTTCTCCGACAGTCTCCGAATGAATTCCCGCTCCTTTGCACTGTGTGCACTTGCGTGCACAATGCAAAGGACTGTGGATGCGTTGGAGAATATCAGTGGCGTTGGAGTCTGTCAGCAGTTCTGGAGCGATCCTCGGTAAGTTCTACCTCCTCTCCTGCTAGTTTTACAGAACTAGCTTTTTTACTTTTTACATAGCTCAATTACCTTCTGTTATTTAGTTAAACTGAAAAAAAGAAAGTTAGAAAAGCAGTGGACATACCCTTTAAAAAATGTGAGGTAAGGGTACCTCCCGTTCTTCAATTAAACGATCAGGAGCCAGTAACGAAGGGAGGGAACTTACCCGGTATCACGCTCCTCCGCTGTTCTTGTGACAGGTTACAACGCAGCTTAAACTGTATGCGCATGTACAGCGCATATGCACATGCGCATACAGTTCTAGCCTCATTGTTGTTCCCTCCTTTAGTTCCTGGCTTCTGATCATTTATTTCAAGAATGGGAGGCAAGATATAGCTCCTTTACCTCACGTTCTTTAAAGGTGGTGTCCACTGATTTTCTAACTTGCTTTTAGAAAGGCAATTTGGACCAAGTTTTGTTTTAACTATTGTTGCCTGCAGTAAGCTAAAATATACAGTTTTAAACAACATTGTTATTATTTAGCTTACAGGATATATTTATTCCATCTATTTTAAAGCCAGCGGAAAACCTCAGATTGTTCCATTTACTTATTACTGTCCCTTATATGTATTAATTTTTTTTTTTTCACAAATGGAAAAGCAGCTAATTAGAGTGTCAATATTAGGCCCTATCACCCCATATTTTTTGTACTTGATACATTCATTGTCTCAGACATGCAATGCCCATCTAAAACAGATCTCATTAAGTCAGCCACTTAGCTCGTCAAATACAACATTAAATTTAAAAGAGGGTCACAGGTGGTTGTTGAAGTCTCACCTTACAGCACTCTCATCTAAACAGAGAAACACTGACTGTAAACGAGTAAGTTTGTTTTGTATGAGAACAAATTACAGCAAAATGAGACCCCAAATAAATGTGTGTCCTATAAATAAGTTATGGAAAAACAAGCATTTTGCCAAAAAAGTGGGTAAAATGACATTGCAATGTAAAGTTCTCTTTTTACAGGAAATTTTTCTTTCACAAACATCCTTATTCCCAATGAGAGTACATCAAGAAAGCATGCACAGAATCTATAAGGAAAAGAACATTCTCACCGTAGAGATGATAATTTTATATTTGATAGGGAACTTGCACGGTCGCACGCTCCTCCACTGTTCTTCTGACAGGTCCCGATGCACACTCTATGCACATCGTATATGTCGTAAGAACATGATGTAAGAACGTGAGACCAGGTAAGTTCCGTATCTTCTCTCCTGGATCCTGCAGGTTTTTGAAGAACAGGAGGTAAGACCTAGCTCCTTTACCTCCTGTTCTTCAATAAAACTGAACCCCCTCAAAGTCAATTTCTTCAATGGAGATACCCTTTCAGACTGGAAAAAAGATTTCTTAATGATTTCTGTGCGCATTTCCTAAATGGGATCATGTAGCGGTGTAAATGGAGCTGCTTTATTCAGCTCATAGTGTTCTTCCTTTGAGTTAATGTTGTCTTTAAGAGAAATATTTCTTTTAAGCAGACTAATTATTTGGGTGAACCAATGACCACATGATATTAAACATCCCACACTCTATGTGGCAATTTACTAACATTTTTGAGCACTTCTAGGTCCCTAAAACCAGAACTGTATTGGCTATAACGTACAATTCACTAGGCGTAGTTATGTGGAGATAAATGAGTTTATTACACAAGTCTTTATGAAGTTATTATAAAAGTTACCATAAAAGGTTATTATTAAAAGGTACCAACTATCTTAAACCAGTATGACTAAAATGGTGTTATGCTTATTTGGAATAACAAAATCCAGGCAACTGTCAAAGTATCGGCAAACACATTTGTCCTGGTTTGCTTTTAACTGAGCAACAAACTGAGGTGGCAACTGGTGCATCCAAAAGAATCAATACCAAAACACAAGTAGAACAACATCAAATACACAGTGCAGTGAATTGTGATTTGTATGTGGGGAAAACTAAACAGCAGCAGCACCCATTGCCCAGCACAGAAGAGCCAATTGGGTGAGGACTGTGTATCTGCACCCTAAGTAAAAAGGACATATGTTTAAAGACTGTAAAGTCAACATCTTGGACATAGAAGATGGCGGTTTAAAATAAACATCTTGCATTTAAGGAGTATCTCCACCCTCAAATCCCAAACTTCATATAAATGTAGAGGACCCCCCCAACCCTAAACACTACCTTCAGATCTTTAAAGTGCATGTCCACCTCCAAAAAAACCTTTTAATTTATTGTAGGGCACCCTAGCTCAACCCCAATCGCTAAAGTTAGTTTGTTAAAAAAAAGAAGCAGAACTCTACTTGCATTAAATCGTTCCCGGCCCTTTGCTTGCCGGAAATTGCAAGCAGGAGCTGGACATTACAGATGCAGCTGCCAGCAACGCAGAGCGCCGGGGGAATGAGGCAATTTAAGTAGAGTTCTGATGCTTTTTTAACAACAACATAGATACAAGGTGGACTGCACTCCAAAAATAGAACGTTTTATTCAAAGCCAAACATCAAACAGCAAAATACGACGTTTCGAGGGATACACCCCCTTCATCGAGTGTATCCCTCGAAACGTCGTATTTTGCTGTTTGATGTTTGGCTTTGAATAAAACGTTCTATTTTTGGAGTGCAGTCCACCTTGTATCTATGTTATTGACCTATTTCCCTGTGGAGTAAGGGAATTTGGACATCTTTGCACCCACCTGGGGATCAGTGTGCATATGGGCTATTCATACATTTTTTAACAACAAACCTGCTGGTTGGGAGTTGGCTTGAATGCCCTACAATATATTTAAAGTTTTTAGAGGTAGGACACTAGGCAGCAAAGAGGGATCCAGAGGGAGGGAGAGGGTGAAAGGTCTCCCCTGTGCATGTCACAGACATTACTGAATTTAAGGAAGCAGCAGGGACCAGTTGACAGAGAGCTGCTACTCTTCAGTTTACAGGTACTGCAGGAGAACCATAAGGAGCAGAGATGCAAGGTAAGGATTTTTTAACACAACACAGTGGGGCCAGCAGTGGGTTAAATTTTAGTTTTGGGGGTGGACATGCCCTTTAAAATCTGCCCAGAAATTTACCTACCCACCTTCTTACTGCAACCACTGCCTTTTCTACCACTATTTCCGGGAATGGAAGAGCAGAAGGGGCCGGACTGGCAGCCTCGTCTGTGATTGGATGAATCTCACTACACAGTGGGGCCAGCTGTGGGTCAAATTTTAGTTTGGGGGGTGGACATCCCCCTTAAATGTTCTCTAACACCTTGCTGTTGTATGCTGATTGAGACATATTCCAGGGTATTTATTTCCAACAAATTCTTGTACATGTTCTTTTAGATTGAGAAAGCCAGTTGGATGACTAGCGAAAGCATCAGAATCCTGCAACACAGAGCAGAGAACATCCCCACTAGCACAGAGGCGAAGGATAATGAAATAAAACATCTCAGAGGAGCCCTTAAAACTAGTGGATAGACTGGGCCTTTGTCAAAAGAAGTAGAAGGAAAGAAAAGAACACGAATATCAACAGTGAAAGGGAAAAGCAAGACAGGAGAAAGAACATGGTCATCCCATATGTAGCAGGGGTCTCCAAGAAATTAAAGGGTATGTCTACCCTTAAAATAATTTCCAGCAAAGATTCCCCCTGTCCCCCCAGCCCCAACCGCTATGTTAATATTATTAGAAAATGCCCCAAACTTTACTTACCTTCCCTCTTGCTTTCGCCACGCTGCCAGGCCCTCTGCTGGCGAGTAAATGCAAGCAGAGGGGCGGGACCGGCAGTTGCGTCTGTGATTGGCTGAGCGCGGCTGCCGGGAGATCAGTGCAGCGGAGGCAAGAGGGAAGGTAAGTAATGTTTCGAGCATTTTCTAATAATATTAACATAGCGGTTGGGGCTGGGGGACAGGGGGAATCTTTGGTGACAAGGGATTTACACTAGGAGGAGGGAATCCTAATCGGGAGGGAGAGGGAGGGGGAGAAGGGCTGCAGTACGCATGCCAAACTTCTCCCGGAGGCCAGGTAGGAGGCATAGTCCTATATGGACTCTGCTATCCTCCTGGTGGGCAGTTTTTGGGACTTGGGGGGGGGACTACAGGAGAACCATATGGAGCTGGGATGTGAGGTAAGGATTAAATTACACTACATGATGGGGCCAGTAATGGGGGGGATTATAGTTTTGGGGGTGGACATGCCCTTTAAGAAAAATTAAAAAAAAAAACACCATGTCTGCTTTAAACCAAACAACACACTGAGGCACCAATTGGTACTTCCAAAAGACCCAATACTGAAACACAAGAAAAGCAACATCATATACGCAGTGCAGTGAAGAGTGCTCTGACTTGTATGCGGGGGTGACCATACAGCAACTGCATCAACGTATGGCCCAGCACAGAAGAGCAAATTCCTCGGGTCAGGCCGTGTACCTGAATCTTAAGGGAAAAGGACATACATTTGAAGATTGTAATGTTAACATATTGGTAAAGGAACATGAGTGGTTCAAAAGAGGTGTCAAGGAGGCCACTTATGTGAAAATAAAGAAACCAAGAGGTGATGGGGTTTGACACCAACTGTCTGCCATGTACAATGCTGTTTTGACACCTTTTCCTGGGCAGATCCTATAACACCTCAATCACACATTGCATTAAGAAGGTCCTTAACACCTGGCTGTGATTTGCTAATTGGGACTTTCCAGGGTACACTAATGCCAACAGACTCTTGTACAAGTCATTCTGAATTGAGAAAGCCAGTCGGATGACTAGCGAAACGTCTTCAAGAACTAAACTTTATGTCCAGTTGATCTAACTGAATACAACAGATATACCATAACCTGGATAAATGAGAACTTTCACAAGCAGACTAGCGAAATGTCTTCAAGAACTAAAGTCCAGTTGATTTAATGGAGAACCACAGATATATCAGAAAACTCCTTTTAAGCAGTCCTATTTTATGTTTTAAAGTGCATGCTCACTTCTCAAATGAAAAATTATATATAAGTAAATCAACATTTAAAACTACAATAGTTAGAAAACAGACTTAGGCCTAATCTGTGTGAAATGATGTACAAAAATGGCAGGCAAATTTGGATTTATCATATTTGGAAATTCTTTTTATGAATATAAAGTTTAGCAAAAAAAGTTTCCGAAAATATTGCATGAATCGAAAACTAGAATGTAAAAATACAAAAGTTACAAGTTACAAATGGTCAGCATGGCCATGGTACCATATGTGGATTTATTGGAGTTATCCATGAACCAAGGTGCAATCTGCTAAAAATCACCTGAATCCTGGGTTTGCCTTTTAATAACCCTACATACCAGGTAGAATTTTTTTAAGATATTTGCTGGTTTAACTATATATGACCAAAAACATTTATTGTAAATCGTTAAGTGTAAAGCTGTCCATACACTCATTAGATGTTTACCAGATGCAACGCTTGTAGCATCTATCAAACATCTTCCAAAAGCAAGAGGGACTAGCAGTTTTCCTTTCCAACCTTTTACATTCTGGCCCATTAATTTGGTGCCATATTATGGAACACAAATGTACTCACATAAAAAACATTTCCATTCCGATTTAAAAGCATTGTAAAAGTATTTATAGTCATACCTTTAGTGGAGAAGGCTTCAGCAATCATTCTAAGCTTGTAAGGAGGTAGAGCAACAAGCTGCAGTTCATCCAGTCCTACTCTACCATACACACTTATCGCTTCCTTGTAGTCCCCTTCTACGTAATTCAGTTTTGCCATCAGCATATAGGTTTCTTGCATAAAATCTGGCTACAAGTAAAGGATTAATGGAATTTCATAATATATACACAAGAAGATCATAAAGCATGAATAACTTTGCATTGTCCCAAATATTCCTACTAATCAAAATGAAGTTTGAAACGAAGATTTAAGATTTGCAATTTTTTAATGTGCAAGTTCAGTTACATATATGAGGCCAATTATATTAAAGGTAACATTTCTCTTGATGAATGCTTGTAATTATGAAGTTCTATCCCTACGATTACCACAGGTATACATAATAATATAGCCATCCACTTCTAAAAAAACTGGGGAGGTGTTAAATTCTTAAAGGGGAAAAATCAATATTTTCTAAATTCATTATTTATAATACACATATCTAGTTATTCTACATATTCTCTTCATTTTTATACAATCAATTGAATTCATATATTTTGCAATGCCAGCTGTAATCAGTAGGGATCATCCATTTCAAGTTCTGCAATGTTCCTAAATGTATTTTTACCTCATTAGCCGATAGATGGGACAAACATGCTTAGATCTCTGATTTAAAACTTTCCCATCCACCAAACTAATTATTTAGCACATAAATAACAAAATATTAACTGGGTTATCTGTGGCAGCTCCTGTTCCCAGACAATGGATTTAAGAAGCAGATACCTTTGCATTGGTCTAGAGCTATTATGGTATTAACATGCTTGCGCAACACTAAATAAAAGATGCATTGGAGATGCAGTAGGATGCGTCTGTGAGGAGCTCCCGGTCCCACACATAAATCCGAGGCTAATACACCGACCTGACCCAGCTAACGAGCCAACACCAACCCCTACACGCACCTGAGACATGATGACGGGCGGGAGAGGCAGAAGGGGAGCCTCTGCAGTAGAGAAACTCGGACAATTTGCCCACTCGGGCACTCGGCCGCCATCTTGCCTGCAAGGCCCTTGGAGGAGGAGACCACGTGCACGGCCGCAGGTACAAATGCTACCCCGAACCCTGAGCCCACCCTGCAGGAGTTAATGCAGGCCATATATGACTCCAAAACTGCTCTTTCCAGTATAATGGAGAGTCAAGATAGATATCAACCTGCTTAGGCAGGAATTATTAAACCCTCAGGCAGAGAGTCGCTGAAACTGAAAGCAGGATATCAGAACGAGACAAACGAGATTACACACCTAAAACAACAACTAGCCACTTCACAAGCCAAACTGGACGACCTCGAAAATCGAAGCCACCGCAAAAATATTTGCTTTATAGGCTTCCCAGAAGGAGCCGAAAAGCAAGACTCTGCACAATTCTTAGAGAAATGGTTGCTGGAGTGCTTTGACCGTTCATCACTGTCCCCTGCCTTCACCATCGAAAGAGCCCACAGAATCCTGGTGCAAAAACCCCCATTGGGAACCAGGCCGAGGCCCCTGATAGCCAGATTTTTAAATGCCAAAGACCGTGATAAAACCCTCCAAATGGCACGCGAACAAGACCTTACCTACGAAAACAGCAAAATCATGCTTTTCCCTGACTACTCAATCGAACTACAAAAGAGAAGAGCCACCTTCATAAATATAAAAAGACACATGAGAGCAGCAAACATCAAATACTCCATGGCATACCCTGCCCGTCTACGAGTAGTACACACGAGCAAAGTACAATTCTTTGACAACCCTAAAGACGCATGCATATGGATAGACTCCCTGGGCATTGCGGTAGAACCATATCGACCAAAGAACTACAGCCAAGGATCAACTTACCATAAAGATAAAGGTATTTAAAACTGAACTGTATAACTCTGCAAACCTGGGGTAGGATCTCCAGCTAAGGTCAATGACTCAAAATCCCATCTTGATTCATACCCCCTTTTCTTCCCACCCTCCCCCATGTCTCTACGACCTCTAAGGAGTCGACAAACAAATATAAGACTATTCAGGTATACAACTTGGACCGGGACTAAACCCTCACACCCATTTTGGCAGTACACCCCAGTACAGCCCCAGGAATATAACTCTCCCTACCAACAGTCCTAAATTGTGAGTAAAAGTTTTGTTCAACCTATCAGGTTAAGTTTATGTTATTGTTAAGCAGTTTAATGTTTAATAGTTTTCTCTACCCCTTTTTAATGGAAGTCTATATATATCTCACCTGTATGTGGATAATGAAGTTAACCTATCTGCTTCAAACTAGGAATGCAACTATAATGTTATAAGAATGCACAGAGTTTTGTCGCTTGAAAGTCATAATATGTGATTCGCCTAACCTCAAATGTGAAACAGTGTTGAAATCTCAGTTAAACTGTAATATGTATATGACAAGAGTGGGTGTCTCATGGGGCGATCACTAGGATTCCTTGGAATGTTAGAGGTTTAAATAACCACAGAAAGAGATTGGCTATATTTACACAAATACTAGACTATAAGGTTCAGGTAATCTGCCTACAAGAAACACACCTGACCCCCTCTACCCTATCCCAAGTACAAAAACCATGGATAGGGTGGGCTGCACACAGCACCCACTCCCAATATTCCCAATATCCCTCCTAATCCATAAACAACTACCTATAGAGATAAAAGAAGTCCAATCTGATAAAGTACGGGGCAGATATGTGTTCGCCGCACTCGACATCCACTCTATACCCTATGTTATACTAGGAATCTATGACCCACCCCCAGCGTCATTGACCCCCTTAAAGAAAGCAGTTAGCTTTGTTTTGAAACACTCAGGTAGTAGGGTGATCTGCATGGGTGACTTCAATCTAATGATGAACCCCCAAATAGATAAACTTCTAACCACACCAAACTCACAGGGACCGACACACTCCCGGCTGTCAGATATAATTGAAGAAGTGGGATGGGTAGACATCTGGAGGAAACTCCACCCAAACACCAGTGAATATACCTGTTGCTCGGCAACATACCACACACTCTCAAAAATTGACTACTGCTTCACAAACTCATACACGTTGTTGGGGGTGACCGGGATCTGCCATTTAGCACGAGGATTGACGGACCACTCTCCAATAAAAATAGAACTCACAGTGCCTGACCAAAGAACCCTTGTTATAAGTTGGAGATTACATCCATTCTGTTTTAACCTATTCCAAGACACAAACGACACCCCAGAACAAATTAAGGAATATTTTGAATTGAACCAGGACACAACTTCCACAAACATCCAATGGGATGCCTTTAAAGCAGTACTGCGAGGCATATTCCAATCCAAAATCTCACAAATCAAACGCAATACTAAAAACTCAGACACTAAGATAACACGAGAACTCACAGCAGCAGAAAAATCCTACATAGACAACCCCACCCAGGCAAACAAAAATATATGGCAACAGGCACAAACCCAGCATAACATCAATCGCACTGACCACAACAATAGAATATATTTTTTTCTCCAACACAGATACTTTGAATACAGCAATATCTCTGCGAGGTGGCTAGCGCACTTGGCCCACTCCACCTTACAACAAAATACAATCACCTCCATCAAAGATCCAACACTAGGAACTCTAACCAATACCTCAGACATACTGAAAAGTTTCCAATCATATTACCAATCCCTATACGAGACTAAAATAACTCACTCCACCACACAGATAAAAGACTACATAGCCACAACTCCAACGCCACAGCTATCCCACACAGACGCACAAAAATCCTAGATAATAGACTACAACAATAGTACATGAAGACCAAACTGGATTCATGCCATCCAAATCCACAACAATTAATCTAAGAAAAGCCCTAATTAACACACAGGTAGACCATGACAATAGCGGCACAAGACTACTACTGTCTCTGGACGCAAACAAAGCGTTCGATGCGGTGGAATGGCCCTTTCTATGGGCATGCTTGGAGCGATATGGATTTGGCCCCTCATTCATCAAATGGATAAAATTACTTTACAAAGACCCAAAGGCGAGTATCCGAATCAATGGGCATACATCCAAACCATTTTTACTGGGAAGGGGAACCAGGCAAGGCTGCCCATTATCGCCCTACCTATTTGCCCTCACTATAAAAATACTAGCAACTAAAATCAGACACAACCCCAACATACATGGCCTCTCCCTCAACTCACAAACTAGTCTACTCAGCCTTTATGCAGACGACCTTCTCCTCTACTTGGCAGATCCCAAACAATCATTAACGGCAGCATGTGATACAATTGAAGAATTTGGACCCCTTTCGTGTCTACTAATTAACTGGTCTAAATCAGCAATTCTCCCAATAGATCAACTACCAAACACACCACTAGAATATACCAATTGTCACCCATCTTAAATACCTAGGTATTACACTTACACGGTCACCTGCCGACTTCTATGATCTAAATATCCAACCGTTACTAGCACTAGTCCAGCAAAGGGTATTAACATGGAAGTCACTACCAATCAACCTATGGGGAAAGGTCAACCTGGTCAAGATATTACTTCCCAAGTTACTTTATATAATCCAACATTCAATGACATTTATCCCCCAAAAGTTTTTCACAGAATTAAATAGCATGCTAACCTCCTTCCTCTGGAGATCCGGCAAATCTAGAGTGAAACTCAAAACACTGCAATGCCCAAAATCCGAAGCCGGCCTCACCCTCCCAAATTTCTACCAATATAGCTGCCCAACTTAGATACTACTACCACTGGCTAAGACAGCCGCAAAAAACAAATTAATACAATTTTATATTCTGCAACGTGCCTACCTCACACCTGCCATCCTCAAACATATGAGGAAGGGTCAGGAAAACACATGCCCTAAATGTTCACACCCAGATGCAGGATTTTAGCACCTTATCTGGGACTGCCCCGGAATCCAGAGATTTTGGTACAGAGTGATAAATGAACTAACAAAATTAATGCAATCTCCAATTCCAATGGATCCTAAATTATGCATATTGGGAGTCCCAGAAACTGACAACTGGTCCAGGTACCAGTTAACATTTTTGAGGGAGGTATTGTTCTATGCCAGGAAATCGATTATGCTTACATGGATGGCCCTGAATACCCTAAAATAGGGCAATGGAAAGCCCTTGTAAACCAGGACCTCCCCTATATACAACTTATATACAAAGGAAGAGGATGCCCTGAAAAATACCAAAGAGTATGGTCCGACTGGACAACAGGATAGGTATCAGATGTAGCAGTCTAAAATATTGTAATGGGTAACTGTTCGAACCAACGAACCAGGGCACGAGAAACAACCAATCACTTAACCCAGTTTAAATTGGTACAACCAACTACCTAGAAGGTAACAAGTAAGGCACTTCACATGTAATCCATATAGACCCCAAAGCGACACCCCTTGTGTATCAAAGACAGATGTGATGAATAAACAGTCTTATTGTCCTAGCTTGGAAAACTTCCCCCCAATCCCCCCCCTCCCAGTTGTTTGGTTACCTTGAGGGAGCGAACTGACATGCTACCTCCCTTAATATAACAAGTAATCTCTGCAATGTAATCCAATATGTTAAAGAAATGAAAAATGATGTACACAACAATGTTTATGATAAACTTTATTGAAATGTATAATGTTTAAACACCTGTGGAAACAATAAAACCAGTTAAAAAAATAAAAGACGCATTAAATGAATTGTGGGTGAGAAGTATGGGCAGTTTTCTGGTTTTACCATCTGTTTCTTGAAGAGGAAATAACATATGAATCAAAAGCCTCTTGTTTATGCTAAAGATGGAACAGAAAACCACAAAATTACCCTTGCAGAGTTCTTTGTTAAGGTGGTTATACACATATTAATGCAGATTCCTAGATACTATACAATATCATACAATATGTGCACTTGTATACACTATAAATAAAGGGGTTTTGGTTACATTATTATGATCATAAGAATGAAAATCCTTCCAACCATGCCAAGGTAACCCCATTCTTCAATCTAACTTTTAACCTTAATTGCTTATTCTTGAGAGAAGTATTTCTCAACCTTTTGAAAGTTGCTAATCTAAAAGAGTGAGAAATGTAAAAGTCTGAGAAATGCCAAAAAGTCTAACCAGTATATACTCATATATATGTAAGTATAGTAACAAAAGCTCAGTACATAGACTTAAGTATATTAAAGGGCATGTCCACCCCAAAATTTAACTTTTGATATGTGGTAGGGCATGCTCCCCCAGCCCCAACCGCATTAATATAATTGTTAGAAAGTCCCCCGATTCTTACTTACCTGCCCTCTCTCCTCCGCTGCAGTGTTCAGGCCTTCTGCTTGCATGGAATTGAAAGCAGGGGGCGGGACCGGCAGCCGCATCCGTGATTGGCTGAGAGGCAGGGAGGGCTGCACTGAGCATGCCTCAACCTAGATGAGGTTGAGGCAGTCTCAGGCACAGCATGAGTCACACACTGCTCCTACACAGCAGTTTCCTGGACTTTGGAGGGGCACAGCAGGGGAACTATTTTGAGCAGGAATGTAAGGTAAGGATTGTTTTAAACTACTTGATGTGGCCAGTAAGGGGTTAAATTTTAGTTTTGGGGGTGGACATGCCCTTTAACTCGCTTTCAGTACCTTTAAGTTGCCTCTGTCTACTGCAGCTGTGAGGTGCTTGCGGACATCTATAAGCTTTGGCCGTGGTCCTCGAGGACTGGCTCCCTGTTTAAATGGATTATCCTTAAGGTACTGCTCAAGTTTGGCCTCCCCCAGAAGAAGTTCTGCCATGTCATCTGGACAGCACAAAAATCAATTAAAAGCATGTTTTTAAATGTAATTTACAATGCATTTTATAAACTATATAAAAACTATTAACAAACTATAAATAGTTTACAAAAACAATAGTTCATCATACAATGGTAAATATATGGTATATTTTTGCATCAGTCAGCTGAGTACCAAGTCATAAAAAAAATACTTCAAATACTTAAAGGATAAGTACACTCAAAATATCAATGAAGTTTAAATGGAAGCTGTATGCCTAACTTACCTTGTCCCTTTTTCTTTTTTTTTTTCTAGGTGCCTTCAGAGCCTTACTATGCCTCAGTAAAGTGCTGGCCATCTTGTGTTATGTCTGCAGTCAGGTAAGATCCTTCCCTCGAGAATTGGTGGACCTTATTCCAGGCCCTATTCCAAGCATGTAGCAGTTACCTCCGTGCACACGCTGACGTCACGTCGCACATGCGGCGGGTGGCGTGCATGAGCATGGAGGTAACTGCTACATGATTTATGGACCCAAGCCTGGGACAAGGTAAGTTAGGCATACATCTTCCATTTAAACTTCATTGTTATTGAGTGTACTGATACTTTAAAAGATCATCTAAGGCGGAGGCCACACCACAACGCACCAAATTGCGCGCTTGTGAATGTGTTTTTGCTATTTTTAAAGAGAAAACACGTGTGATTGTGTGAAAAAATGTCTGAGCGCAAAATGGAAACACTATCACATGCACATCGGAAATCGCAGGAATGTTCTCGGTCCCCATGTTAGCGAAAATTGCAAAAACGTGTGCGCAAACACGCAAAAAACGCACTAGTGTGTCCTAGCCCTTACAGAGAATAAACCAGTGAACCTGCACATTGCATTGGATTGCTGCCTTATTTTACTCAAAGATGCAGACTATACATACTGAGCATCAAAATTGCTGAATCAGTAGGGATTGCAGGTATGACCAGGCAGTCCCCAAGAATAATTTAATTACTCTCTCCCCTATTAATAGCATTAACAAATCAGATCAATATCAGGTCTGTCAGGACAAAGCTACTATTCTGAAATCACAGATGCTAAAGAATATATTGGTTTGCCAACGACAATTTTTCCTTGTTTCTAAATTTTTAAATTCTCTCATCCCTAAAGCCTTTTGGAAAAATGTATTGTTCAAAAAATTTAAGTAATGAGGCCCTGGATCTCCTTTATTTTATTATTTAATAAAATTAGTAAAATATTTTATTAAGTATACCGTAAGTACACTGTAAAATCCAAGTTATGTTCAGTTGGAAGCTACAGTTTTAAAAATACTATATATCACCCAATTTTATAGGTATCAAATAAACCCCCTATTACTACATACACCCTCTGCCGTGTGGGTGCTGTGGGTCTGGAGGAAGATAAATATAATAAAACAAACACAGCATAGAAGCCAAGATAACCCGCTACACTCCCATTAGGGAGGCACTCAAAGTAGCATAAAAGCGGGGAAATAAATAGTTTACAAACCAATGTGTTTTGCAGACATAAAAACACACCTTAAAACACATCTTTATTATTAAATACAATAAAAAAACATAATACAAATACACATCATAATATCAAAGGACTGCTTTGCATTTTTAAATCCTCCTCTGTTTCCTAAAGAATTACCAGGCAAACACGGACTCATTGGAAATCCCACTTTCACCTACTGTCACTTTCCCTCCTCTTGCTTGCTGCTGGAGATATTTACCCAAATCCTGGCCCTTCTCCCACACTGCCCATATATGATCAGCCCATCCCCACCCTGTCTCCTACCCCATGATAAACTTCCTTAGCCTCTAATTCTCTAAATCCAGGGAATATTTTAAACATTCCTCTTCTTCCCCTTTCTTCAGTTCCCTTATCTGGGGCACTTTGAAATGCACGCTCTGTTTGTAATAAACTGCACATACGATACATGATCTTTTCATTTCTAACTCATTTACCTTCCTAGGCCTCACTGAAACATGTCTGTCTTCCTCTGACTGGTCTCACCTGCTGTGCTCTTATATGGAGGCCTACTCCAAGGCCTGGAAACAATCATGTTGGAGGTGGAGTCAGTGTTCTTCTGTCTGAGTACTGCAGTTTCAAACCCATTACACCTTTACCTGCCATGTCCCATTTTCTTTTGAGTATCATGCCGTTCGTATTTATTCTCCCACACACCTACAGATTGCCATTATTCATCACCTCTTGGCCCAAGCACTTTTTCGACCATTTCTCTGAATGGTAATCTCACTTCCTTTCCACTGACATTACCTTTATAAATTTCAACAATCCCCATTGCTATCTTCAAACTTCTCTCGCTTACCTCCTCCCTTACCCCATTCTCAATGGTCTTCCACAGAGACTCACCATAATGGACACACACTAGGTGTAACCTCCGCTCTGCAAATGATCTTCTCTCATCCACTCTAATCACCTCATCCCATGCCCATATTCAAGACTTTGCTCATGCTGCCCCTCTGTTCTGGAACTCCCTTCCTCACTTTACATGTCACTCGCCATCACTTCATATCTTCAAATGCCACCTCAAAAATCACCTCTTCCATCAAGGTTACATCTGGACACTTCAACCCATTAGTGACCCATCTCAGACCTGCTAGTTATACTCCAATGACAATAAAGTTACAGCCTATTGATCTACTTCTCCTAATGTTTCACCCCCATCTTCTCTAGACTCTAAGCTCTCTTGGGCATGGCCCTCCTTCCTATTGTACCACAGTAATGCTGTAATTCACCACTGGACCAGCACCAGCACATTATTTGCACTTTATTATTTGCACTACCCTTGTATGTAACATGTTTGTTTTCCTCATATACATTAATGCAACTGTAAAGCACCACGAAAGATGTTGGCGCTATATAAATCTACAATAACAATAATAATTTATATGCCTTAATGGCAGATTACATATTGATTCTATTAAAATCTGCCCTGTTGTGTCATCTCCCATAACACAGTCCTTTGACTGTAGGTAAAATATCTAATTTAACAATAGGACCACAAAAAAAGTTAAAGCGGTAAATTTAAATGTAGTAGAATGCCAATAAAATATTTTTAAGCTGCACCCGAGTCATGGTTTCCATGTGGTAAGCCACTGTTATTTTTGCATTTCAATTGATATACGTATGGAATACACATTACACCTACTAAGGAGAAAAGAGCCTAATTATATGAAACGAGAGGTTCGGGGTCTTAACACCCGGACCTTTAAGGTTTGAGAGTGTTACCCCAAACCTGAATATTTAAAAACGTGTATATCAGTACTGTAGGCTGTGTTAGACAATATAGACATGTGAATGTGTGTATTTGATTTGTTTATATAAAAGAGCATTGAACTTCTGAGTGTGTGTCTCAATACCTTGTGTATGTATACTAGTTATTACAACTCTGTTTCATAACTTAAATGTGTGGTATTTATGTATCAAAATTTTTTATTTTCTATTTTTATTGGGGGAGGGCAAGGTAAGGGCAAAATATTTCTTCAAGTGTATGTACACTATATATACAACTTAGTATTATTAGATAGCTTAGACTTTAAATTTAAAGTGCATTTTTTTTCTGTTTTAGGACCCTCCTATTTCCTACCTTTAGTTCTTGAAAGTTTCTTTATTCCTTCTTCTGTCATATCCAGTTTTCAGCTCCACCTCCACCTCCACGATATTGGCCAAATGCTTTTTCCAGGAAGGAGTGTTCCCATTTGCAGAGTGTTCGTCTGATGTCATTGCATGCGCAATGTGACGTCAGTGCACGTGCAACGTACTTTGCCATGGAGTGATGACATCAGTGCGCATGCACTCGTGCCAGCATCACCGCAACCGCGCGCAGTGACCCCAGCCGCACGCTCTGCAAACAGGAACACTCTTTGCTTGGCCAATCTTGTAGGGGCGGAGTTTAACACGGGACATGGCAGAAGAAGGAAGACAGAAACTTTTAAAGACTGAAAGGTAGAAGGGCCCTACAAAAACCCCCCACACATTTAAAGCCTAAGATATCTAGTAATACTACGTTGTATTTACAGTGTACATACACTTTAAATTAGCAACCTCAAGAACAGTGTCCTCTGACAACCTCTTTAGAGGTCCTAATGGTCACAGCAGTAAAAATAGATCAACACTGTAAAGGCTCATACACACGCTCAAATTCTGAGCGAGGAACGACCCGTGCCGACCGAGCACTACACGCTGCGAACTGCTGTTTCGGCCGAGAATCGTCCGTGTGCATGCATTCAGTCGGAGGACATTCGCTGATCCGCCAGGCAGGGGTTGTTCCTCGCTCGGAAATTGAACGAGCCTTAAGGCTCAATATTCACAGGTTGATCTTTGATGGACAGATTTCATTTTGATCAACTACACACAGGTATTGGTTCATGTGGGAATATATTTGGATTATCCACCAAGCACACAGGCTTGTTAATAAAATCAAACAGGGATCAATATCAGATAATAAACAAAGAAATCACCTACATACAAAGCCCCCACTTTACAATAGCAGACACTTTGCAGTCCCCTCGCCATAAACCAACACTGACCCCTACAGGGGACCCCAGAGGCAGATAAGTTCCGCCACCATGTTTTATCAGGTTTGACCCTCACTGCCATCAGTAGTCAATGTAATGGAAAGAATAACAGCCATAGAAATCCGACCGTACGGTGAACAGTCAGCCAAGTGCCCCAAAGGCCAACACTGCCTCACAGGCTGCCCCCATAGAAAACCCCGGGTCTACGTAGGCCGCAGTAAAGTCCACGGCCTTTCCTGGTGTTCTCGTACCGTTTGAGATGAGCTTGGCAGACAGCTGCTTCACTAGCTCATGTATCCGGTCCCATTGACACTCCGAGCGGCACCGCTCTATCTCTAATTCCAGGCGGGTACCGGCCTTCTTGGCAGCCATTGGCAGGCCAGACACAGAGTAATAACCGGAACAAGTGGGCAGCGGATAGCCTGAGATCAGGCCCGGGGATAACCCGCAGCAGCAATCCAAAGGCAGAGAGACACAGTAGCGATATCGATGAGACAGCGACACCTGGTGGTAAAATATGATAATTGCACTGAAAGACAAATTGCAAGCAAGTTTGTTTCTTTTCTGCTTGTTTAGTGTGGGTTTGCAATGATCTGTCCCTTAAGGTGGCCATACACACTATCGATAATGGGTTAATCCTGTTGGGGAGCAACGAGATTTACCCATTATCGTCAGTATATAGGGGCTGACCAACCACAGTGCCGCAGAATGACTGTAGTCAGCTAGGGGTGCCCGTGACATGAAGCAAACTGAAACATTTGCTAAGAGCGCGCCCCTCCGGAGCACTTGTTAAGTCAGCCCTCCATACCCACCTTCACAAGCCACGCCTATGTTCCATAATGAAGCCACACCCGCTTCACATGTCAACCCCCCGTCTGCCGATAGGCGGCATTTAAAAGTTGTTTCAGGTGTCAAAAACTCTAGGAACACCCCTGATTCCATGTATATCGTTTCTCCACACACATAAAATGTATTTCTGTCTGGGTTTCTGTTTTACATTGGAGGATGGAGACACTAATATTTTAGTTTTTGTATTGCTGGGCAATGGCGATTTCTGTTATTATCGTCATATTTATATAAAAAATAGGGCATATTTATAAAGGAGCACTATTTTGTTAATGCCAAACTTTGCTATGGCAAATAACATTATTTTTGCCTATATATATTGCCGTATATATACACTAACCTTTTTGCTGCTATATTCATTGCCTTATTAGCAACACACAGTAATATACTGACACCTTCCAGGGTCCCATTTCTAGGTTCTAGCATTTCTAGAAATATGCACACTAATGAATTTTTAACACCTCGGGCTTGGGTTTTTTTTAAAGGACAACTCCACCCTCATAAGAACATCTTTTAGAAAGAATGGCCTCTTTAAAATACGTATATATTTCATACTTTGTCCTATGAATTCATTACTGTATGTCTGCTCTGCTTCTGGATGCCTCATGGAAACTGAGCAATTTAGAAACCTGTACTGAGCCTGTAGTGAGCCTGGGCATGCTTAGAAGAGGCAGACAGGGGATTAACATTCAGTCATTGGCTGTGATTAACTGGAAGATCCAGGAAGCAGAAACAGGGGCAACAGGACATTGTGCAGGATTTCAGGTTAGACTTATATATTTCACATTTCAAACTATTACCGTTTAGGGTTTTGGGAGCTGATTTACCTGTATGTAAGTTTTCATTTTAGGGCTGGACTTGCCCTTTAAAGGCTAAAAAACACTTTTTGCCACTTTAGTTTTTGATTTAATGTATGGACTACATTGCTTTCTTGTATCCATTAACCACTTAGTGTTGGGCATTCTCGGTATACTTAGAAATGGTTTATGTGGTTGTGTTCATTTTCGAATAGCTGTAAGCTGGGGTACACTCCATACAATAATTTGGCCCGGCTGACCATCTCGGTTGGTTTCAGTCTGTTGAGACAAATTATTTTATGGGTTCTTGCGGCCGCGACCGATCACCGACCGTTTATTTATCCGAATTGGACAAACACACGATTTGGACGTGTCAGAGTTCCATGAGTATATATATATATATATAATGGATACAGCGATCTGCACTCCATAACCTCAGTGATTAGTGTCCGGGTGCCATCCACAATCGGAAACATAGGGAAGGAGACGGAGGCACTCACGGATCAAATAAAACCTAATTTTATTAGAACAAAAAATAAAGTGTAACGTCAATCAACGTGTTTGCAACGTGCTCAGACACAAGCCGTCTTCAGGATATGATGTACCATGCAAGGAACAGGTATTTAAACATAATCTGTAACAGATCACCTGGTGTGGGTTAACTTTCTCACACCAGATGATCTGTTACAGATTATGTTTAAATACCTGTTCCTTGCATGGTACGTCATATCCTGAAGATGGCTTGTGTCTGAGCCGAAACATGGCTCAGTATAATACATGCATCTCAAAATGTTACAATCCTTTGTTACAGGTCCAAACCTCATTATAGAAAAAACAACATCGCCGTATAAATACTTGAGCCAAATTTAAAAACTTTCTGGGGGCGTAACAACCAGGGAGCAGGGGGAGCAACTGCAGGGGGCCCCGGCAGCCAAGATGGTCCCATCTTATTTTCCCTATGACAGATATAGCCTCCTCCAAGAAAAATCTGTGGCTGAAGCACAGATAGGGGGGCCTAGCAATTCCTAGTTACACCACTGAAACCTGTGGGTTGTTGTAAATGTACTATCACGTCCGAACGTTTGTTTGTACAATACCACGCGGTAGTAAAATACAGCAATGGTATTGTATGGGTGTTTGGAAATTGACGATTGTTGATTTACAACTATTGTAGAATAATGACCAGGATCATAAACGTATGATTGCAACAATGCTCATTAAAGGAGTTTATAAATTTGGCCCCTTGTTCCTTTCCGTCCCTGTATTGCATAGTTTGTGTGAGCTCGGTGGTTAGTAATGAGGGTAGCAGCTGTACCAAAATGGTTAAATGATTTTTTATCCCATTGCAGCACTTGAATTATTTGTATTTTGTATTACTTGCACTACCCTTGTATGTAACATGTCTATTTCCTTATAATATAGTATAGTATAGTATAGTATAGTATTTGAGGTTGAATAAAGACATACGTCCATCCAGTCTAACCCATCTAGCAATATCCTCATTTCCTGCCTAACTGTTGATCCAGAGGAAGGCAAAAAAAAACCCACCAAATTTATGAAGGGGGAAAAAATTCCTTCCTGACTCCAAGTGGCAATCGGTAATTTCCCTGGATCAACTCTACTTTATGTATCAATACCAGTAACTTGCAACATTCCTTGTTTGCAGAAACTCATCCAGCTTTTTTTTGAAACTGACCAATGAACCTGCCATAACAACGTCCACTGGAAGGCAGTTCCATAACTTTACCGTTCTCACAGTGAAAAACCCTTTCCGAGCTTGAAGCCTAAACCTTTTTTCTTCAAGTCCCCTTAAGGATGTCCTCGTGTCCTTTGACATGTTCATTGGTGAACAATGCCCCAGATAGTTTATTTTATGGCCCGTTAATGTATTTATACACAGTCATATCCCTCCCCACACAAGCGCCTTTTCTCCAGCGTACATAATTGTAACTTTTCCAGTCTCTCTTCATATTCAAGCTCCCCCAATCCCCTTTTAATTTAGTTGCCCTTCTCTGAACCCTTTCCATTTCAAAGATTGTCCTTTTTGTACACAGGATTCCAAAATTGCACTGCATATTCCAAATGAGGCCTTACCAATGCTTTGTAAAGAGGGAGAATTACATTTTCCTCCTCTAAATCCATACCTCTCTTTATACAAGACAATACCATGCTGGCTCTGCTGTTGCCGCCTGGCACTGCTTGCTACCTTTAAGTTTGTTATCCACCAAAACTCCAAGATCCCTTTCCAACAGGGATTCACACAGAGCCATTTATAGTATATAGCACAAGTATTTTTAAGTCCAAAATGCATCACCTTACATTTATCAACATTGAATTTCACTGCCACTTAGCAGCCCAATGTGATAATCTATCTAGATCCCCTTGCAACGATTGCACAACCTCTGAAGTTTTTAATGGTCGACAAAGTTTTGTGTCTCAGCAAACACAAGAAACCTTGCTGACAATACCCACTTCCAAATCATTAATAAATAGATTAATAGAAGCGGCCCCAACACAGAACCCTGTGGCCACCCCACTTAGCACTTAGTCCATAATGATGAAGCCCCATTAACAACTACTCTCTGCATCCTATTCAATAACCAATTTTCATCCATGTACAAATGTGACTCCCCAGACCAACAGACCTTAGCTTATTCATAGTCGCCTATGGGGGACTGTATCAAAAGCCTTGATAAATCCAAGTAAACTACATCTACTCTAATCAGAGTCTAAATTTCTACTTACTTCCTCCATAAAAGCCAAGCAAGTTAGTTTGACAAGATCTATTCCTCCTAAATCCATGCTGGTTACTACTTATAATGTCAGTCCTTGAAACATACTCAGAACATGTTCCCTTTTAAACTTTCCAGGATCTTCCCCACACTGAAGTTAAACTTCAGGCCTGTAATTACCCGGCTGTGAACGACTACCCTTTTTGAATATTGGAATAACATCAGCCTTTTTCCAACCAGAGGCACACCACCGGAACTGAGGGAATCAGCAAAAATAAAAACAATGGCCGAGATTAAAACTGAACTAGTCTCTTAAGTATCCGAGGATGTATTTTATCCGGTCCAGGAGATTTATTAATATTAACCTTCTTTAGTTCTTTCTGTACCATATCCTCGGTTAACCAAAGTGAACTTGAATCTTGTATAACCTTTATTGCTACTATACTCTATGATATCTGTACTTGATCTTCTATAGTGTATACAAGAGGAAAAAAAAAATATTCAAGACTTGCTTTATCGCCATCCTCCGTAACTAACTTATGCCCATTAATTAATGGTGCCACATTCTCAGTCCTCATCTTCTTACTATTAATATACTTAAAAAAATGTTTAGGCTTAGTGATGCTTTCTTCAGCTATCCTAACTTCATTATTAATTTTAGCTAGTTTGATTGCTTTCTTACACTCCTTAGACGTTTTTATAATCCCTAAAGGCCCTTTCCGTTCCCTCGGCCTTAAAGGTTTTAAATGCCTTTTTCTTCCTTACCATTTGCCTCTTTACATCAGAATTCAGCCACATGGGCGCGGATTTATTTTTTTACATTTATTTCCCAAGGGTATAAATTTAGATGTGAACTGGCTTAAAATCCCTTGAACACATCCACTTCTGTTCAGTACCTTGATAATACATTATCCCAGTTGACATTCTGAAGAGCTGCTTTTAACCTGGGAAAATTTGCTTTCCTGAAATTAAATGTCTTTGTTAACCCACCGCACTTTTCCTTTCGATAACAAAGTCCAAATGCCACTATTTCATGGTCACTATTCCCTAAGCCTCCAGTTACCTTTATATCTATAATGCGCTCCACATGTTAGATATTACCAGATCCAACAGAGCTCCTTTTCTAGTAGGAACCTCAACCACCTGTGAGAGAAATTATCCTGCAGCAAATTCAGGAACTCATCGCCTTTTTCTGTGATGCAGTTCCACCACACCACTCAATGTCAGGGTAATTGAAGTCCCCCTAATGAGCACACTCCCCAAACCTGCAGCCCTTGCCAACTGCATATGAAGTTGACTCACCTCCTCTCTGCTAGCATTTGGCGCTTATAGCAGACACCAACAATGACATTACCCCCTTCCTGTTGCCTAATTCCACCCATATTGCCTCCACTTTATCATCCATATCACTTCAAGGCTTCAATTCTTTTTTAACATAAACACATACTCCTCCCCCCTTTCCTTTTTTTTCTGTCCTGCCTAAACAAGGCATATCCTTCTATATTTACAGCCCATTCGTGAGAACTGTTCAACCACGTTTCTGCTATACCTATTACATCATACTTTTCATTCAATGCCATCATTTCCAATTCACCCATTTTGTCAGCCGGCTTCTCGCATTTGCAATATAACATTTTAGATTATGATCCTGTAATTTATCATATACACTTTGATACACATTCCTCCCTATCCCCTATGCTAACCCCACCCCCCTTTCCGCCCACCACAGGCCTATCTACACCCTGCTTTCCTCCTGGACAATCTATCCCAGTGAGACTGCCAATACCCTCCCCCCCAAACCTAGTTTAAAATCTCCTCCAACCCTCTAGCCATCTTCTCCCCTAAAACAGCTGCACCACCATCAGTGAGGTGCACCCATCCCACTAAAGAGCCTGTAGCCGACAGCAAAGTCTGCCCAGTTCTCAATAAACCCAAACCCTTCTCCTACACCACTCTCTTAGCCACGCATTAATGCTCCTAAGCTCCTGCTGTCTCCCTGGCTTAGCACGTGGCTGCGGTAGTATTTCTGAAAACACTACCCTGGAGGTCCTTGCTTTTACTTGGCCCCTAGTTCTCGGAAATCAGTTTAAGAACCTCACCTCCACCCTAACTTGTCATTGGCACCAATGTGAACCAAGACCGCCGGGTCACACCCGGCCCCACCCAATAATCTGTCTACACGATCAACCACAATGCCGAACCCAGCACCAGGCAGGCAACACACAGTTCGGCATTTAGGGTCTTGCGGCAGATTACCCTATCTACCTTCCTTATAATGGAGTCCCCTACACTACCACCTGCCTTGCATTCCTGACCCTTTGCTCCTCCTCCCTTGTATCAGAGATGGCAGTCCCCTGGGTGCTCAAGGGACTACCCCCTCCATACACGCTAATTCCGAGGTGTCCTCCTCCACTTCATTACCTAAGGCGGCAAATCTGTTGGGATGGACAATCTGGGAAGAAGCCCCCCTACTCTTCCGTCCCCCACTTCCCCTAGGAACCCTAACAAAACTACCTCCTTCCTCATCCTTCTTGTCCCTCTTCCACCCACCTCTATACTGGCCCCAGCCAGTGCCTGCTGCCCCCCATTCTTCGCCAATCCCCATAATGCTGCAAGATGCCCCCTTAGACTCTCCACCTCAGCTTCCAAACGGGCAACCCCACTCACACCTGACACAGACATAGGTTCCCCGGAAGTCTGCTCCAGGTTCCTATACATGTGGCACAGATGCACATTGCATGGTACTGACAAAAACTGTCCCTTCTACTACACCACACCACACAGTGACGCACAAACCTTGTTTAATTGCCCTTCTTGTTTCAATGTCCTTTTTATTGTCCTTGAATCAAGGTCCTTAAGAGAAAGGGACACTCACAAGTTCGTTACACTCACAGGAAACTTCCTTTTGTTGGTCCAAACCACAGGCCCAACAACATGAATCCTATTTAACTAATAGGCCCCAACCCCCACACAATTAGTGCAAGAGCCAGAAAGAAGGGGGAAAAAAAACAAACACTTATTACCTTTCACTCAAGCCTGTTTGTGATACAACAGGTACAATACTAGAATATAAAGTCCAGCACCCCCTTTAACTGGAAGAAGAAAGATTAGTCTGCTTACTGCACACTCAGTCCTGCACACATAGTCCTTAACAGTACAAACAATCCTATTTCAAACTTTCAAACAATCCTTTTTTTCAAACTTTCACACACACCACAATACACCATCAACATATGATTAAGTGTCCTTTTTATATGTCCTTGAGATCAGGTCCTTAAGAGAAAGGGACACTCACAAGTTCGTTACACTCACAGGAAACTTCCTTTTGTTAGGTCCAAAACCTAACAAGAGAAAGTTTGTTTGTAATATGGCGTGTTCTCATACATCACAGTCTGATGACACTCTGCCGATAATGTACATGCTTTCCGATGTTATGTCGGGTTTGCGTGTGGTTAACTTCATTTTTCCGGGCTTGCGCCATTTCCTCTTAAAGGCACGTCGCATGAGGGATCGTGTTTTTTTACAGTTGTCAAGCCTTTAAAAAAAAACAAGCCAAGGTGTTAAAAATGCATTAGTGTGCATATTTCTAACCTAGAAATGGGACCCTGGAGGTGTTAGTATATTACTGTATGTTGCTAATAAGGTTACAGTTTATATATACAGAATAAATTGTTATTTGCCATAGTGAAGTCCGACATTAAAGGGTATCTCCACTCGTTTTTATAGTTTTGTGAATCCAGTTCTATTGAATAATTACGTATATTAATGCAACTGTAAAGCACCATGGAAGATGTTGGCCTATATAAATCCACAATAATAATAATAATGTTTTATGAGACAATAAGCCTGAATATGAATAATTCCCATTTGTGCTACTGTGAGGTCTTTTAAGCTCCGTACACACGTTGAACGTTGTGAACGGCGAACAATCCATCATCATGCAACGTTCGTATGAAAAAAAGTTGCAACAACCAAGTAAGACCAATGATCCACTTGGCATATTAGCTGATTATCGTCTGTTTGTACATTATCGGCAGAGTGTCAGTAGACTGTGAGGTATGAGAACACGCAATATTACAAACATAAACTTTCTCTTGTACACAAACAATCTACTCTATCTGTCCAGCTCTGCCATGGTCCCTCCAACCCCCTGATGGTCTACCCACATTTTTGTTAACTGTAGTATAGTGAACATGTTTGTTACTGGGGCTGGTTCTTCAGTAACTAAAACTAAGTCTATATAAACACACTGGGGCTTGTTATTGGCTCCTCCCCCAGCTGTCCCATTCATCTCTCTGCTTTACTTTTCAAGGCAGACGGGGACCTTTAACTGCTCCCCCTTACTATATTATTCATGTCATGCATGAACCGCCAGTCCGTTCTTTTGCAATCAATTTGAGATAACAAAATGAATGGGTCAGATAGGAACATCTGAAGATAAAAATCACTGCTTGTAAAATGTGTTCTTTTAGACATTAGATAGATATCTCAAATCTATCTAATAATATCTGCCTGTGTATGGCCAGCTTTAGCTTAGTGCTTCTATCTATACAAACTGTGGCAGTGATGAGGCATAGCTCCAGAGTGGTCAACACAGATGTCTTTTGCAGCAATGAGTCCTGAAGTCCCAAGTTCGCTTCCACTCATGGACACATCTGCAAGGAGTTTGTGTGTTCTGGCCTGTGCTCGCCTCCGGGCACTCCGGTTTCCTCACATAAATTGCTTTGTATACATTCAATGTGCATATAGTGCATATGGTTATGTCTATATTCAGACACTATCATCTGACTACCACAATTTTTGACACATACGACTTATGAGTATGTCTTTATGATCTCCAAGCTTTAGGTAGGAGTCCAAACTACAGATAAGTACGAAGAGGAGACAACCAACCATAAAGGTTACATCATCATAGGAAGGTTATTCAATAAAAGTTCTTATTGTTAAAAATGGTGATAATTTTGCCCCAACCAATCAGATGTTAGGTTTTAAATGTTAAATAAGATCTGATTGGTTGGGGCCAAATTAGCACATTTTTACAATAAGGGGGAGATGTAATATTGTGCTTTCGGGGGTTAAATGGAGTTAACCTCATGCTTTCCGATGTTAATCGGGTTTGCGTGTGGTTAACTTCATTTTTCCGGGCTTGCGCCGTTTCCTCTTAAAGGCACTCGCATGATGGATCGTGTTTTTTTACAGTTGTCAAGCCTTTAAAAAAAAAACAGCCGAGGTGTTAAAATGCATTAGTGTGCATATTTCTACACTAGAAATGGGGACCCTGGAAGGTGTTAGTATATTACTGTATGTTGCTAATAAGGTTACGTTTATACAGAAATAAATGTTATTTGCCATAGTGAAGTCCAGCATTAAAGGGTATCTCCACTCGTTTTTATAAGTTTTGTGAATCCAGTTCTATCAACGGGAGGTAAAGGAGCTGTGCCTTACCTTCCTTTTTCAATAGAACACACAGGAGCCAGGAGACAAGGTAAGAAACTTACCCGCTCGCTCGCTCCCCCGGCGCTTGGTCTGACAGGTCCCGACGGACCTTGTCTTCTATCTATGCGCATCGCGATCTATGCGCATAGAAACAAGGTCCATTTTTAACAATAAGAACTACCGTATATACTCGAGTATAAGCCGACCCGAGTATAAGCCGAGGTACCCATTTTTGCCTCCAAATCAGGTTTTTTGATTGACTCGAGTTAAGCCGAGGGTATACAGTAACCCTAATACCTTTCCACTATAGATGTTTGGAAACTACAACTCCCAGCACTTTAGTTGCTGGGAGTTATAGTTTCCAACCACCTATAGTAGAAAGGTGTATGGGGTTACTGTATGGCATACTGTCCCCCCAGCCTTCTCCCAATCTCCCCAAAATGTAATGCAGCCAACACACTTTATCCTTCAATTGGCAGTCTAAAAAGGAACTCCTAAAATATTTCTTTAAAATGCTATTTCATTATAAGCGATACTATATTAAAGAACTACCTATCCCCAACCCAGGTTCTCTTCTGTCTGTCGCTTATATTACCCAGGGTAAGGACTAAACTTGGAAAGATATAGGAATAGAATGCCTAGTGTCCCAAACAACACTAAGCCTCAGGACCAGATTGATTGCATCGCATCTCGATTTTAAGAGCTTAGTTCAGTTCATCTAGACCACTGTTTCTCGTCTTTTCAGATTCGCTTTGGTCTGGGGATGTGCCGCTGTTGGAAAAAAAGCCAATGTAATACCAATATTCAAAAAATAGTCGTTCACAGCCTGGTAACTATAGACCTGTAACCTAACATCAGTGGTAGGGGATGCTGGAAACTTTGTTACGGGATCATATCCTTGACTTTGTCTCCAGAGATCATCTTATTAGTAGTAGTCAGCATGGATTTATGAAAATAGATCATGCCAGACAAATTTAATTGATTTTTATGAAGAAGCGGTAAAAAGTTAGATTCAGGCACAGCAGTGGATGTGGTAAATTTGGATTTTGCGAAACTTTTGATACTGTGTCACATAGGCGACTAATGTATAAACTGAGGACCGTTGGTCTTGAGAAAAACATTTTGTTCATGGATAGAGAACTGGTTATTGGTTGCAAACAGAGAGTGGTGGTTAATGGAGCTACACTATTTGGGCTAAAGTTCTAAGCGGAGTGCCTCAGGGTTCTGTACTGGGGCCGCTTCTGTTTAATCTGCTTATTAATGACTTAAAGGGGGCATTGAGAGCAAGGTCTCTGTGTTTGCTGATGACACTAAACTATGCAGAGCTTTGGAAACTTCAAATGATGTGCAAACTGGAAGCAGACCTAGATAGATTATCAAAATGGGCAGCAGAATGGCAGATGAGATTCAATGTTGATAAATGTAAGGTGATGCATTTAGGATTTAATAATCCCTGTGCCACCTACACCATAAATAACTCTGTGTTAAGTGCATCTGAAATGGAAAAAGATTGGGGTTTCTGGTAGATAACAGACTTAGCTATAGCAAACAATGCCAGGTAGCAACGGCTAGACTAGCAGATATTGTCTTGTATAAAGAGGGGAATGGAATCAAGAGAGAAAAATATTATTCTCCCTCTTTACAAGACACTGGTAAGGCCTCAGCAGCCTGAGGTGTGGAGGCTGCTCCCCAAGTATAACATCACACAGTGTTACACCCCTGAAAACAGCACTATTGCACAACAACAATGATTTGCTGGAAAGTTTATTTTATACATGTAATACATTGATTCACACAAAGACTTTGATAGAATCCATTCTTCTACAATTTATAACAATGCATCATATTTTTTTTTTTTTTTTGCATCTCTGGCTCTTAAGCAATTTATGGACATTGTGTTGGCAATGCAGGTCACAAATGCGGACCTAGCCTTCATAAAAGGTGAATAAAATCTTGCTTGTGAAGGTTCTCATTCTCCAGGTCATGGTATATCTGTTGTATTCAATTAGATCACTGACAGTTCTTCAAGAACTACATTTCAAGTCCAGTTGATCTAATTGAATACAACAGAATGAATAAAATCTTCTACATAGTAAACAGTATTTATTTAATCTGAATGGTCATAAAATCTTTACATTCACAATAATAATCTTTAACATTTCTGTCCTTTATCATATATATAGTTCAATGCCAGACAAATAAACAACAAAGCTGTACTGTCTTTAAGCTACAAATTAACAACCCCAGGCTAAGGTGCTTGAAACATGTTAGTAAAATATTCATATTCCCATATATTTCTAACATTGAAATCTGGCAACGCACCGAATTTCCGCAATTTCAGGTGTGCTGCCATTGGGCATCTGTTTGCCCAATCGCACATGCAGTCAGGTGCAATTGTGTGGAGCGATTCCGGTGTGATGCAGTGTGGCCATGCCCTAAGAGATTGCAAGAGAAAATGTAAACCAGCAATAAACCTCTTAGAACTTTACGTCTATTTGTATTTTCTGAATCTCACATTTCAGTGCTGCACCGAACACCCTTAGACAGCATACATTATATGTTTTAGCAACTAGCATTTGTAGGATCAACACAGTTTTTATCCGAATACAGTATGTAGACTTAAAATGGACTTTAATATACTTTAGCACTACTGCTACGACAGGATTTTACATTTATCAGAATGGGTCAAGGATTGAAATATTTAATTTAACAGATTGTATTGAGCACAACAGTATTGTTTATACGATATGTCAATGCTTTATATATTTGTGGTCAACGCTTTTAGATTGCAATTTGTCTTAAATATAGGATATGCCATAGTTGGGATCTCTACTCTTTACAGTAGGGAAAAATAAATATTGTTCATGCGTTGAGCGACCGTGTTTTAAATGGAGTCTTTCTAGTGTAGATTTTCTTCTCAGAGGGCTAGGCAACACTAAACTTTTTATGCGTTTGCTCACGTGATTGGCTTGCCATTGGGCATGCGACTTGGCTTACAAAGGAAATATTTCATATGCGCAGGCTATTGCGCATTCGTTTCCTTTTGCATTCACCATTTTTGCACAATTGCAGGTCTTCCATAATAGAAATAGCGAAATTGCATGGTGCAAACGAGCGATAACACGCCAGAATCGCACATGTATTGTAGTTGTGGCCTCATCCTAACACATTGTTCTGCATACGCAGCCATGATTTGCCTGGCATGCAGATGGAACAGCACAATCAAAAGCCTTGGCTATGTGGTTCCCAGGTAGTCTCCTTTTTTCTGATACTAATCTATCTAATGCTCTTTTTTAGATGTTTTACACATTACACAGCTAGCTTCAGTTTGCAATAGGTAGTTAAGTCTTCAGAGCATGCAAAATAGTATGCAAATCAGATTATTGCTCCTCCCCATGCCGTCAGTGCATGCATCCACAAAAACACCAGTACTGGGAGTGTACTAAAATCCCCCCATATGATGGCATCCTTTGATTAAGACTACAAACACTAAAGATGGGTCAATATGAATGCTTTAGGGAGCTTCCTATGGGCACACAAATGTCCCAATAGCAAGATGGCAGTGCAGCAATTCCATGCAGTAGAATTAACAGACAGAATGGTGGCAAAAGTTAGAAAACAAGATATTTGGCATGAGAGTTAAGGATTTATAAAAGAGAAGAACTGCCAAAGGCAGCTGCGACTGAGCGCCAGTAAGGGTCAGGATCAAAGGCCTCAAGCCTTGGTTCTAATTTCAGTAGGGGAAGGGAACAAAGGATTCCCTTACCTGAGCCAGGTAATAAAAGGGGCGGGCTAGAGTGTGGCAGTAAAATAAGGGAAGAGTTTGGGGTATATAAGGTGATTGGTGTTAAGCTTGAATCAGAACTAACCTTGTCTCTTTGTTATTAAATGGGCCTCTGACCCTTAAAAGTCTGTCTGGAGAGAATGCATTTCTAGACCACAGTTCCGCTTTAACGGCCAAAGTTAACGTAAGTACAGCTTTAGTTCAAGATATATTACCTGCTGACATTTGCCGTAAAACACAAGAGCAAATGGTCGAGTTGATGCAAACGACCACAGCAAACTACACTAGGTATTACAGTATCTTGGAAACTAAAGCAGAAAAGAAGAACAGCTATGCCTTACCTTCCACTCTTCAATCAATGCCTGTGGAGCCAGGAACGAAGATAGAAAACTTAACTTTCATGCCACCCTCCACTGTCACACTTAAATTCCAACCGCTTCCTGGTTCTGATGAACTATAGCGCACATTATAATGCTGCGCGCTATAGCTAATCAGAACCAGGAAGCATCCGGATCTGTCAGTGTGACAGCAGATGATTCGCGTAAGGTAAGTTTCTTCTATCCCTTCCTGGCTTCACGGGCATTGATTGAAAAATGGAAGGAAAGGCATAGCTCTTTAAAGGATAAGTGCACTGTAAAATCATTATGTTTCATTTTGAAGCTACGCTTTAAAAATACTGTTGCCGTATATATATATATATATATATATATATATATATTTTTTTTTTTACCTATGCCCCTCCATACCTAGCTTTGTGCATTGAAAGTTGCTGACATCTTGTTACTGGTTTGCTGAATGTTAAGCTCCGCCCCTCTGAAATTTTCTCGGCTTTCTCCTGCTTGAGCCTCAAACAGTATGCCTGTGAGTTCCAATGCATGGTTATTACTGTTTGAGGTTGTTTTTAGTCTAAATAAATCTTTATTTCACAGCAGAGTGTGGTGGATCATCTCTTCCTATCTAACCTCATTGTCTACCAAAAGACCAAAGAATATGCTATCCAAAAAATTGATCAGGGTGATGCATCACAATACTTCCTTCCTCCTATGCTACGCTACTAATATTTACTTTGCTTTGCACATTCACTTTTTTCAGTACAATTGAACCAAGACCTGCTCATTATATTTTCCCCAGGTCACCATGGCAGCGAGTCCCCAAAATGGGTTAATCCCCACTAGTCCCTGGACAGGAAGTTAAAAGAACAACGGTATAAAAGTACCCTCCCCTACTATACCTTGTCTTTTTTCCTTCCTGGCCATGGACGCTTCAAGGAGTCTCTCTTCCAGCTGCCGGCCATCGCGTTTATTCTCCAACCTGAGTATCTTCCCCACTCTCACAGCGTCTGATGCTCCCCCGTGTCGCCTCCTTCTAAGGAGAGCCTGTGGGGAAAGAGGCCCGTGGTGACCGGGCTCGGACGGTCCGGCTCTCTGAGCACGCTGTCTCCCCATCCAAGATGGCGCGGACGTAGGCGACGTCACATCACAGCGCACCTTGGAAAAAAGTTCCGGATTGGCTCTCTCTGCCTGCTCTCGGGCGGGGCAGAGCTTAGGGGATTTAAACCTGTACTTCCGGGCGCGCTGTGCAGCGTGTGGAGCATGGTGTCAGCGTTCTGTCTGCAGTCATCCCACTTTGCCTGTCCAATTACTCACCTGTTAAGGTAGGGGTTCGTCTCTTACCTGGAAAAATAGTGTATGGGACTTTTTGTTTTCCTTTTCCTTCTGGAACTTTATTTGTTTTTATATTATTTCCAGTTCATAGTGGAAATAATGGAGGCAGAATGGAAGAAAACAGATAAAAAATTCTCTTTAACCAACAGATTCTTAAAAATATCCCTTTGAAGAGGAATCAAGATTTTGGATTCACCTCCAAAAGTGGATGCGGCAGTAGCAAGACAAGACCACTTTACCAGTGGATGACGCAGCCATATTTAGAGATCCCTGAGAAAAGGATAGAATTCTCACTCAAAAAAGCGTATGGAGCGGCAGGGGCCGCCTGTAGACCTGCCATGGTATTAGAGCCGTGAAACTCTGGGTTCAAAAGATGGAGGAGGCTATTGGATCAAATATAATCGTCCCAAACTCCTGGAAATGATGGCAGAAATTAAGATGGAAACCGATTTCTTTGCAGAGGCGTCAGTTAACATGGTACGCCTTTCAGCCAGAACTATGGCATTGTCTGTGTCGGCCCCAGAGTCTGTGGCTAAAATCCTGGTTTGCAGATACTAGCTCAAAGACGAATCTTTGTTTACTGCCCTTTGATGGAGACATGCTATCGGAAAGAAGTTAGACTCCATCATCAGCAAGGCATCAGGGGGGAAAAGTACCTTTTGGCCACAAGATCGTAGAAACAAGAGACCAGATTTGAACCATCTGTGAATAAGGATCGGTCCTTTCTGGACTCAAAGTTCTACAGACCAGAAAAGAAGCCAATAGGTCAGCCTCCTGGAAGACCGGAAGACAGTCCACAGGCGCTCCCAAAAAGAATCCATTTGGAGCCCAGTCTTCCAATCTATAGGGATTCGCCGGCCCAGTGGAGAAAGTAGGAGGGAGGCTAAATATTTCTCCAAGGTCTGGGCCTCAAATATTGCAGACTCCTGGGTGTTAATTCAGCAAGGCTACAAATTCAGTTTCGGAGTTGCCGAAAAGGGATCGATTCCTCCCATTCAGATGCCCAGTCACCCAGGAGGGGATATAACTCTAATGAAGGATTATGTTTCTCAACTTTGGAAAAAGAAGTCATCGAACCTGTGCCGAAAACAGAGTATAGAAGGGGCTTCTATTCAAGACTCTTTTTGGTAAAAAAAACTTCAGGGTCCTTGAGACCAGTCCTGGATCTCAGGAATCTACAAATACGTCGAAAATCAAAAGTTCAAGATGGAGTCTCTACATCCATCATTCAAGCTGTACAAAGGGATTCATGGCTAGTCACATCAACTTAAAAGACGCTTACCTGCACATCCCAATTCATCACAATCACAGAAGGTTCCTACTACGCTCACTGTGGAAGAAGGGCATTTTCAGTTTACGAGTCTGCCGTTCGGACTGTCTCAGTCACCAAGGATCTTTACGAAGATGCTTATAACTCTAATTGCGGAAATCAGAAAGAAAAGAATAGAAATCTATCACTATCTAGACGACATCCTAATTGTGGCAGAGTCAAAGATAAAAGCACTGGAACACACAGAGTTGTGTGGTATTCTCCAAGAACACGGGGTGGCTTATCAATACAGAAAAAAGCAACCTCGAAGCTAATCAGGAACTGGTTTATTTGGGAGCATGGTTCCATACCCATCTGAACGAAGTAAAACTACCTTTGGTCAGACAGCAAAAAATAAATCAAGCCGTCCAGCACCATATCCAGATAGTTCGAGTGTCAGTACGCTCAATTATGAGAGTTCTAGGCCTGATGGCCGCAGTCTTTCTCACGAGGTGGACGAGTGGCTATGAAAGGTGGCTTCAACATTTTCTCTTGTCACAAGTCAGAATACCTCATCAAAATATGAGCAAGATTTTGACAATCCCGACACCAATTCTAAAAGATCTAAAAATCTAGACAAGGGGTTTCCATTGAATCAACCAGAATTATCTCTTGATAACAACGGATGCCTCAGCAACCGTTGGGGTGCTCTTTGCCAAAAGAAATTTGCTCAGGGCCAGTGGCACAGAGGGAAGGAGTCGTCAAACCTTCTGGAATTAAAAGCAGTGAGGTTGGCCCTGGGGGAATTCGAGATTCTCTAAAAATCAGCATTCCTCATCAGTGTAACGACAGTGACTATATCCGAAAACAAGGCGGGACAGAAGCAGAGTTCTTCTCAAGGAAGTAAAAAAGATTTTCGAATGGGCGGAAAAAAATCTTCAAAGTCTGACAGCCCTTCACCTGGCAGGAAAAGACAATGTCCAGCGGATTACTTAAGCCGTCAAGAAGTTCAACCAGGGAATGGAGTCTACATCCCAAGATCTTCAGAGGGCTGGTAAAGAAATGTGGTCCACCAACTATAGACCTCATGGCAAGCCAAAAAAAAAACAAAAATGCAAAAAATTCTTCATCCGTTTTCCTTGCCCAGAGACATTAGCAATAGATGCTCTCCAGCAGAATTGGGGCGCAGGCTCCTATATGTCTTTCCCCAATCCCTCTCATTTGAAGGGTCATTCTAAAGATCTGGACCCAGAGGGCAGACGTAATAGCAATAATACCGAACTGGCCGAGAGGACCTTGGTATCCCCTACTACTATCTCTATCAACCAACCACCAGTGGAGCTGGAGGATACACCTTATTCTGCTGTCTCAGGGTCTGATCCAATACCAGGAATACAACAAGCTGAGGTGCAGCCTGGAAGATTGAAACGGAGAGATTAAAAAATCTGGGATTCCAGGAAGAGATGGTTGATTTTCTATTAAAATCAAGAAAACCTTCAGCTTCTAAAAATATTACAAAATATGGGAAATTTTTTCAAAGTTTTCACTCTAACAGGCTTTTACCCTTACAATCATCTTCAACAAATGTAGTAAAATTTTTGTTTACAGGCTTTAAGAAGAACTTAGGCATCAATACACTCAGAGGTCAAGTCTCCGCTCTTTCGGCCGTCATGGGTAAAATTGGGCATTGGAGCCATTAGTACAAAGATTCTTTTCGGCTAGGATTAGAATCAATCCAAGAACCGTCCAAGGTAACCTCCATGGAATTTACCTCTGGTATTACAAGTCTTAACAGAGGCACCTTTTGAACCATGGAAAAAATATCCTTGTGTTGTTAACACTAAAGTCATATTTTTGGTAGCAATTACTTCAGCTTGCCGAGTGGGAGAGATCGGAGCCCTGTCAGTGAAAAACCTCACATACAATTTTTTGACGATAGAATCAGCTAAGACCGGCTTTTCAGTTTTTACCAAAAGTCCTATCGGAATTCCATTTGGATTTAGAAGTCATTCTGCCTTCATTCTATAAAAACCCTAAGTCAGAGTAGAAAGAAATGGCACTCTTTAGATCTTGTTAGGGCTATTAAGATCTATATTGACAAGACAAAAGAAGTCAGAAAAACCGACCATCTCTTCTGTTCTGGGGGGGCTATAGAAAAGGTCAAGCCCCAAGTAAAAAACTATAAGTAGCTGGATCGTGGCCTGCATCAGGAAATCATATCAGATAGAGGCATTAAGACCCCGGAGGGGCTAAAGGCACACTCTACCAGGGCTTTAGCGTGTTCCTGGGCGACAGAAGCAAGGGCATCAAAAGACCTCATCTGTAAAACGGCAAAGTGGTCTTCAATGAGAACGTTTGTACGACACTACAAGCTAGACGTGGTGGCCTCAGAAGACATAAAATTTGGACGTAAAGTCCTTCAGTCTGTATTGGCCAATACAAAATAAATACTGTGTGATTTTCAAACACAAAATTGCCCGCCTATAATTAAGCTTTATATCCTATTTTGGGGACTTGCTGCCATGGTGACCTGGGAAAACAGGAAATCAAATCATACTCACAGAGATTTCTGTTTCCCGTCACTGTCATGGCAGCAGTCACCAAAATGCCCTTCCCTTTTTTTATTTTATCTAAGAGCAAGCATGTTAAGCTTTGGAAACAAGACAAGGTATAGTAGGGGAGGGTACTTTTATACTGTTGTTCTTTTTAACTTCCTGTCCAGGACTGGGTGGATTAACCCATTTGGTGCCTGCTGCCATGACAGTGACTGGGAAACAAGTCTGGGTGAGTATGATTTGATTTCCTGTTTAATTACTTGACTGTCTCCATATTTACTCATGCATGCCTTAATTATTCTCATTCTGAGCAGATTTTTGTGTTCACAACCATAAAACTATCTTTTATTGAGGATTAATCAAAATTATTTTTTTTTACTTTAGTTACCCTTTAAGTAAGGCTGCCACAGGAACTGAAGGGTAGTCAAGTAGGTGTGTGTACCTATGTGAGGTTGGGGTATGTCTTTTTTATTTTACAACCATAAACCAACTTTTATTGAGGATATATCAAAATTAGTTTTCTTTTTACTTATTACCCTTTAAAGTATGGCTGCCACAGAATGGAAGGGTAGGTGAGTAGGTGGTGTACCCATATGAGATTTGGAGTATGTATTTTTGCATGTACAGTTGTGTCCAAATTATTCAACCCCCAATGCTGTAAAGGGTTTTAGGAATTCAGTGTACAGTTCTATTGTGTTCAGAATAAAATCTTACAGGACTTTTTAAGAACAATTGCAACTAAAATGACTAATTTGTTTTGTAATACGTATTAATGTTTGTGTGATTTCTTCATTGGCACAATTATTCAACCCCTTAAAGACTACCACTCTTAAGAACAGAAGTTCATTCAAGTGTTTCGATCAGGTATTGAAAACAGTTGTGGATGTCATCGGCAGCATCAAAGCATAATAGCACCAATTATGCAGATTAAAAATGACTGTGATCACTTAGCGCCTTCTAGACATTTACTGGTGTGTTTACAAACATAGTGAAGTCAAGAGAATGGTCCAGGAAACAAGAGAAGTGGGTTTTCTCTTCACAGGAAGGGCAATGGCTATAAAGAGATTGCAAGATGTTAACATACCACGAGACACCATAGGAAGCATCATTCGCAAATTCAAGGCAAAGGGCACTGTTGAAACGCTACCACCTGGTCGTGGCAGAAAGAAGATGCTGACTTCGACTGCTGTGCGCTACCTGAAGCGCAAATGGAGAAAAGTCCCTGTGTGACTGCTGAGGAACTGAAAAAAGATTTTTCAGATGGCGGGTACTGAAGTTTCAGCTCAGACAATAAGGCGCACACCGCGTAATGAAGGCCTCCATGCCAGAACTCCCAGCGCACCTCCTTGCTGTCTCCAAAGACTAAGAAGATCGACTGCAGTATGCCAAAAGTCATGTGGACAAAACACAAAGTTTTCTGTGGACTGATGAACAAAAATCAAACTGTTTGGGCCCATGATTCAACGCTATGTTTGGAGGAGGAAGAACAAGGCCTATGAAGAAAAAACACCTTGCCTACTGTAATCATGGTGGGGGTCAATCATGCTTTGGGGCTGTTTTGCTTCTGCAGGTACAGGGAAGCTTCAGCTGTGCAAGTTACATGAATTCTCTTCAGTACCAGGAGATATTGAAAAAAAAATGTGATGGCAGTCGTCACAAACCTGAGGCTTGGGAGACGTTGGACCTTTTAACAGGACATGATCCCAAGCATACCTCCAAGTCCACTAGAGCATGGTTGCAGATTAAAGGCTGGACTTTTGGAGTGGCCATCGAGGTCACCAGACTTAATCATCCGATTGAAGAACCCCTGGTGGGACTTAAGAAGCAGTTGCAAGCGTGCAAGCCTAAGAATGTGTCTGAACTGGAGGCTTCTGCCCATGAAGAATGGGCTAAGATACCCGTAGATTGCTGCAAGACACTTGTGTCAAGCTAGGCTTCACATTTACAACGGTTTAAACTGGAAAAGGATGTTGTACTAAGTAATAAGAATGAATGTCACTTGGGGGTTGAATAAAACGGATAATGATGTGAGCACAGAAATACATTTGTGGTTATTTCATTATAAATGTTATGTTATATTTGTCTGACTTACAAGTGTCTCTTTGATTTATGGTAAACAAGATGACTGAAATGATCAAAATCATGTCAAACTGGCCAAATACTCAATTTTAGTGGGGTTTGATAATTTTGAACTCAACTGTATGACTATATAACCAATTTCATTGATGATTGATCAAAATTAGTTTTTTGACTATAGTTACCCTTTAAGTATGGCTTCCATGGGAATGGAAACGTAGTCAGTAGGTGGGTGTACCTGTGTCTGTGTGGAGGGTTTGGGGGTATCACCAGTTGTATTATGACCATGAAGCAAACTGTTTTGAATACTCACAATGGAGGATGTTACCATTATAGTCTATGGGGAAAAATGTCCTGAAATTTGCCGATAACGGCTTAACGCTTCCGGATTCCTAGCTAGATTCCCTATATGCCCCCGCACGTCTGTACCGTACTGTATTTCATGTCTCTAGCTCAAACATGGGAGGAGATCAGTCCAAAAAATGGAAGAATAAAATGGAAAGTAAGAATAGAAAGAACAGTAATTTGGCTCTTCAAGCCAATTAATAAAACTGCAGAAGCAGACAGGGTTGGGGTTAGGTGGGGGGCATGATAACTTTTATAAAGAATAAAGATTGTAGCCTGTACACGCATGTGGATAAAGTAAAATCATCAATCAAATCCACGCATAATTCATACATTGAACAATGTATTGACTTAAAAAAGAAAAACTGGCTCCCTAAAATAAACTACTAGCGGTCCTCATGAATACTATAAATATTATAATTTAATCAAGAATTCTACATATTCTGCTATGAGTGATCTTATAATTGGCTTTAGTTTTAATCAGAAAAAACACATAGGAATGCTTGAAAACACTTAAAACTTCCCTTCTACAAGTCATTGCAACAAACATACTGTACACAATGCAAGCGACCAAAACAGTTTATACCTTTATATGGCTGGCGCTAGTTAAAAGGAAGGTTGCAACAACTTAAAGTGAGCCTGCAATTTCAATATACACAAGTACCATTTCCTAAAGGCCAGTAAAAATAAGTTTACAGTTTACTATTGGATTTATAGACACATACGGAAGACTGACTTTAGTAAGATAGTCTGTACATCACACACACGTGAACTTTATTTTGTGATATATTTGGGCCATAGTAAATGGGAATAATCCTATTTATTTCTGAGGCTGATTTTTTTAAATAACATAAGGGCTAATTATGCTGCATCGTATTCATCCAATGTGTGTGTATGAAGCTTAAGTCTCTGTTTTAATTGTGCATCGCAAAATCCATTGCCTCAATAGTGGCAACATATATAATGTTCAAACCTGATAAAGACTTGTATTTTTTACAGACAATATATCATATTGATTACTTTCCCCACTTTACTAAGGGAAAAAATAAGCAGTAAAATGTGAAAGCTTGTATTTAAAAAAACTGATTGCATCACACTTCGAGAACACCTGGTCTTGCAAAATAATGAGTGAAAAAAAGTAGCAAAACCATGTATAGTGGGGCCTGACCAAAGAAATCTTCCCACACCTGGGCTGGCAATTGCCTTAGTTGGTAGGGCAATCCTGAATCCCCTAACCTGGGATTAAAATAGTCCAATGCTGAATTAGATAAGAGGTGCACACGCTTCAAATGTCATTACTGTGAAAAACAACCAATGTTTCGGGGAGCCACCTGCCCCCTTCCTCAGATACCTGTAAATGCTTTAACAGGATCAGAAATGTCTGTGGTCTTTTTTCTTATATGCATGACGGAAAATATATTAAAGGGACTGTCCACCCCTCTGTACAAAAATCAGTATTTGTCCAAAAACCCTAAAACCCTAAACCCTTGTTTAAAACATTATCTGCTTCCAACAAGCTTACAAGCTCCGCGATCCACGCCTCTTCCTGTCTCTCCCTCCACTGTGGCGCTGCTGTGTTCTTTTTTCTGTTCCCGAGCAGCTGCAGTGGAGACTGCTCCGGGAATGGCAGTGATGGCTTGTGACATCACTGCATGGCCGACACTGACTGCCTTTCCCTGGAAGTGAAGAGTAGATTGCAGAGCCGCGGCGGTGGAACACAGAACTTGTAAGTTATAAAATCTCTGCTGGAAGAATTAATGATTATTAACAAAACGAAGTCCAGGTTTTGAATGGTTTTAGACAACATACTGATTTTTGTCCAGAGGGTGGACAGTCCCTTTAAGTGAATTATTGCTTAAATATGTATCTATAAACACCAAGTATACAGTTGGTTTAACTTTTATGATAAACCCCATAGAGCGAAAATGTTTAGATGTTGTTTGTATGTGAAACATAGCCTTGACAAAACAGTAACATTATATCAATTTAGTGCTTGTACATATTAAAATACTGTATGTTGCACATAATATTTGGTTACAGGTCTGTCTTATCACAGAAATCTCCCGAATGATCTGTACTTATTATCTAACATGGGAGGAGGGACAATATGTAAATTTCATACAAAATGTGTATACAGTCCTGGACACTGACAAGGAAATGTTATCTCAAAGGCGAACGTTTTCCCCTACACAACCCCCCCATTAATCTAACAAGCATAATAAATTAGATTATTTAAAATTATTGACATATACAACTTTTCACCATATACTTTCTCACCTAATAAAAACTGCATTTTTATTTTATTGTTTAGACATTGTTTCTCAACCAGGGGTCCGGACCCGTTAGGGTCCCTGAAATTTGACAAGGGATCCTTACAGAGTGGCAGCCAATCACAGACACTTTTGCCGGCAATGGAAACGGTGTGGGAGAGAAGGGCTGTAAGTATGATTCGGCTTCTTTTTTTTTTAAAGGACTAATGCAACGTTGGGGGTGGGCAGGGGTTAGCTACCCCATATTAAAAGCTTTCACGCTAGGTGCTACGGCTGCAGCGGATTGTTCCGGTGGTGATAGGGAGGGGGTGGGGACAGGGCTCCACTGTGCATGTCACCAACCCTCCGGAGGCAAGACAGGAGGCAGAGATCTTTGACAGGAGACACTCCTACTGTCATTTTCTTGGACTTTGGACAACTATAAGAACAGTATGGGTTAAATTTTAGTTTTGGGGTCTACATGCCCTTTAAGGTGCAACTCCAGGGACTTCTTTCAACCTTTATTGGGTGAAATATAAACTGTGCAGAGCGGCATTTCTGTCTTCTCTCATGATTTTACTCAAGCTTATTTATCATATATATATATATCCATATCTAGATAGATAGATCAAATAATATATAGTAATTTTGCCGTGATTGGGCTGTGTATTTTGTGTAACTGAATTATATACCATTTCAGGAGGTTCTTTATCCTTCTGTTCTTCAATTTGAGTAGGAGCGATAGACAAAGAAAGATAATAATTACCTTACACGCGATCCTCTGCTGCAGCAGTGACAGGCCCCGACTGCTTCCTTTTCAGAGTAACTATAGCACGCAGCACGATATTGCACGCTATAATTACTCTGAACAGGAAGCAGTCGGGAATTTTCACTGCTGAAGCGAGGATCGTGTGAAGGTAAATATTTTCTTTTCTTCGTCAGTTGCTCTTGCTTAATTGATTAAAGAACGGAGTTAAGGCATAGCTCCGTAACCTCCCGGTCTTCAATCAATACATTAAGGAATAGTTCACTTTCGATCTGAACTATCCTTTAATTGTATTCTTAGCACGGTTTCCTTGGAGTTTTTCCTTTAAGGCAAATAAAATAGATTTTATTACAAATAGTGCCTTCATGGTCAATAGAATGTTTCAGGAATCACCTAAATTTATGTGGTGTTACAGTTTATTTTCTCCTTTAAGAACAAAAAAAAATATTTTGATATAACAAAAACAGCATTTAACAATATTATTACAGATGCAATTTAACATAACTTTTTATATCTGTATGATATAGTCAAGAATCCCAGAAGCCATGTACATTGTCACTCGGATGGCCCTATGCTATGTAAACAAATGTCATTTTACTGAAAGCCTTTTCCTTGAAAGAGTAAGATTAACTCGGGTATGCCTTTAATATCTGTTATTTTTTAAGAAATCATAGCACAAATTAAAATCTATGAAAAAGTAAAAAAAACCAAAAACTCTTAGATATTGTATTGTCTTAGAAAGTGTTATGCAGATATGAAGTTAAAAAATGCTTCAGTGTACCATAAGCCAACAAGTAGTACACAATAGCCATAATACCACAGTAAATGATATCATTCTAAAAGTGATTAGCTATGCAATCAGTGTGACATGACTCATTAAAACATGTGCATTAAAGGGTATGTCCAGCAAAAAAGTAAGTATGTTTATAAATGATTTTACTGAGAACAGGAGGTAATGCACTCTCTCTTACCTCCTTCTTCAGTAGATCTTCCAGGAGAGTATCTTCACAGTGCGAGGACGCGTCGGGCGTCAGGGATTTCGCGCTGGAGCGGGTCTGTGGGTAAGTGTCTCCTCCTCTCCTGGAAGATTACTGAAGAACGGAGGTAAGAGATAGTGCATTTACCTCCTGTTCTTCAGTAATCATTTATAAACATACTTACTTTTTTGCTGGACATACCTTCTTTAAAGAAAATAATGCACCCCTACTTTAAAATGTTATGAATATCAAATTCTGGAGGCCTGTGGTCATGAAGCTCCTCTGTGACATCTTATATTCATTATTTTTACAATAAGGGTACATTATTCCTCTATAGTGCAGTTGTCATGTAAAGGACAAACATTTTAAATATAAAAACAATACCTCTGCATCACACTTCATTATTATCAACTATACACTGTAGTATCTATTGGGAGTATACATGCAGTTCCCATAAGATACTTTAACTATTGTAACATGTTGTGCATGTCTGTTTTGTAAGCTGTAAACTACCCTTCTATCATTTTTTAATGCCAGACTAAAAACCTGCCAATCAAAATAAGACTGCCAACACAATGCTTCACCTGTCCATCACTGAGGGAAAAAAAAAAGTTTACCCGATAAATATCCCTTTAATAAAGGTGCATTTCGTTCCCTTAATTTCATAATTTATCTTTAAATTGACAAAGACAAATATAAAAAAATCTACTTATTATTACACTATATTAAATATAGTGAGCTATTTGAATGTCACTATCAGTGACTACAATACATTGAAAGTTAAATCTCAAATTAGAGATTACTAAAAATTCCATAAGGTATGTTTGCATAGACTTTATATTTCATTACTTGGCAGCAAAGCTATCGGAGGGCAGTCTGGCAGTCAGGGATACTCTTTTTGTTCGTCAAGAGTAATAAATATGCTACTTTCAAAAAAGATTATGAAAATCGGACCAAAAGAGAAACACATTTATACACATAATAATACTCTACAGACTGCGTTTCAAGCTATGACAGAACAAAGAACAAATTGAATGTTATGGCTTTGAGCCATCAAAATACCCCATAAATCCCTCAGGGGTGAAGGATGGGTGAGACCTAAAAAAAAACACATTATTTTAATAAAGAATCCAAATTTTCTATTTAACACTCGGAAAATGTCTTTAGCTTGAAGCAGATATTTTTATTCAGTGCTTACTATATCTGCTATTAACATCCACAAACCTCATCCATTCATACGTCAAGGGTTATTTTATTAAAGCTTTTAATAATCAATTATGCAAGACTTGGGCCTAAAAGTTTTCACTGTATCTAGATAGTATAAATCATTTCAAGCAATTAAAATGAACTCCATTATGTTATATGGAATATAATCTTTTTTTTTTTTTTAAATCCTGACCCTTCAACGGTCAGATAAAGTCTTTTAAAAGCCCAGTGTTCACATTCCCTTGTTTATTAGCCCTGACAGGAAGGGACTGCCACATTAAACTAGGTCAAAAAAATAACATTTAACAAGTTTAGTTAAAATGTGCAATATTGCCTTGAGAAAACAATAAATTATTGGACCTCACAGTGCAGCTGGTAAAATTAGATTACAAACTGCCACCAATTTTTTTTAAAGTGATTAAAATATCAACTATTAACAAAGCTCCCATGTATCAAACCATTGTTTGAGATAATAAATAAAATATCCCCTGTAAATATGTACAGGGCAATAAAAAAACAAAAGAAAAGATCACAAATGGTTTTCCAAGTTGCCAATGTGCGATTCTTTTTAACCTATACAGTATTCTTTTCAAACCCAATTATATTCTGAGACATGTCTAAAAAATTCTAGACATCAAATAATTTTTTGTTACCTGTGAATTAAGGACATTCAATTATGTTTAAATAGGCACAAACTAAAGCATTGCCACATATTACAGTACACAATACTGTAGAATGTTTATTACAAAGTTTTAAACAAACGTTATATCTGGACTCTGGCATTTAAACAGAAGCCAGCATTAAATGTAACATCACTCTCAATAAGCCATACTAACATGAGAACCACGTAAATATGCTGCACTGGCAGCAAAGTGGTTGAGTAAGGCAAAAATGTTGATGATTACAACAGCCCTTAATTAACAAAACTTCAAACTTTTCCCAATAGTGGGTGAGAAACGCCAAGGAAGTAACCTAATTAGATGCCTAAAACCCTGTTATGCATGATAAAATGGCAATCTCAAATATCTGCCAAACCCTGTACACTGTAGGATTCAAATAAAACTGCAGAATACACCAATTGTACCTCCAACTTAGAATGCTCAAAATCTGCTGTGTATTTAATATAGCTGATTGCATATCTATAACCAAATGTATTAATGTAAAAATAGATGGCATTCTTTCCTAGCTTGCAAACTGAATATGGTCTCTGGATTATGCTTTCTGAAGTATTTGTTGGTTGCCAAGATTTTGGCAGGTGAGGGTTTTGCCATGTGAGTAGGAAGAAGGGAGTGTGAACTCTCACTGGAACTACTGCGAGTTTCTGTACTTGTGCTGGTTTTCTTTCATCTTCCTGCGTTTTGCTAGAGGTGCTTGTCAACCATTCTGGAGACGAAATCCTTCTCGCTTGTACTTGTTAAAGGCCTAAAGAAAACACAAAACTTTAGTTGCTGTTTGAATATCTCAACAAACTTTCAATCCATCAAAAGTTAACTACGTTTTTATTGCCACTTTTAAAAATCTGGGGTATGGCGGTTTCAAAAATTACATCAACATACCAGGCAGAAATTAGCACTTTAGTGAACATTAATACAAATAAAAACGTTTGCAGTCATAATAAACCACAAACTCTCACCAGTTATTCGGTTCAGTTTTTCATGTTCATCTCACAACAAGATATTCATCCAGTCACTGGCTTACCTAAACCTACCCAATACATTCCAGATCTCACGAGTTTTCCCTAGCCAATAGTGTAGTTCAACTACTAAGTTAAACATATCCCTCATAGACAGCAAATCTAATTTCTATGATGGCAAAGAAAGTGAGACACTACAGCAGAACTCTTCAATCTTAAAAGAGAGTACATTTTAAATGTGCCATTTTAAAAAGGAGCATTTGTACAAAACCTGCCTCCCCCCCACCCAACCTAACATTTGTAGTTCATGTACTTAAATGGTATGTCCCCCCCTTAAAACAAAATATGGTCACATTCTGTTTCCTGCCCTCAATCCCAACGATGTATTCTGCACATTATAGATGTATAATAGCCATATATTTAAGTATAATAATTGCCTCTATTCTAGCAGAGTAAGATGGCTCAATCTAGGCTGCGACTTAACATAAAAACCATTGATTGACTCTGTTCCCCTGCTGCCTCCACTGCACATGCTCAAGGTTTACTTATTAAATATCTGGTTACAAATGCATGTAATAAATTGGTAAAATTAGCAGTAGGGGTTGTGATAGATAACAGACAATTTTTTTGGTTTAAGGGTGGATATTCCTTTTAAAACACCTAAAAAATGATAAAGGCCAACTTGAACCATGTGGGAATCATATCACAAAATAATAAACACACCAATGCAAAAGGTACAACTAACATAGTTAAAATGTGGTTATTGAGATCAGACCCCTGAATCCTATTTAAAATAAAATCTATCCACGATACAAACTTTTATACTCTCTGGGGGTTTTTGTTGCTAAATCGCTTTTTGGTATTCAAATGGTTGCAACAAAGCACAGTGTAGGATATTGCTGGTCTGATATTTCTATAATTATTTGTATAAATCTTACATAGACAATTTCAAACAAGAAGAATTGAAATATCAAAGGTTTCAATGTAATAGCTCCAACACAAATTTGTACAAACCTTCTGTTCGTAGGGTCTCTCTCTCCACTGGAACCGTCAAGCAGTAGCTAATAATGCAAAGTAACTGGAAGAGGACATCCAAAAAGCAGATTAAACTGCAGCAAAAGCAAAGTGCACAATAAAGCACTTGCAGTTTTAATCGGCTTTTTGGATGTCCTCTTCTAGGAGGTGGAGCGGCTGTCAGCAGCAGAGGCAGTGTCAGAGGTCGAGGGACCAGGTCAGGTAAGCAAGTGAGGAGCATTTTTGAAAGCTGGCAATAATGTGAAAGGGGTTTTTGAGGGGGGGGGGGGGAAAATATACAATTTAGAGAAACGTTTTTGTTCCAGTGGACTGTCCATATAAAATAAAATTTATCTCCCTCTCAGATCCATCCAACGAAACCCATCAGAGTTAGAACCATTGTGACCAGGGTGTCTGTTAGAGAGGGATCATTATTTGTCAGCCTGAGGTCCTAAAGAACCCAGACTACTGCCATGTTTTAATCTTATGAAATTCCATTAGTGCAGGACACAGGTTCTTGATTTAATGGGGTAGACTAGGGAGTACCAGACAGCTATATAAGGTGATGATGGGCTTCAAGGAGAAAAAGCTCTCCACAGAGCACACATGAAATAGAGCCTCCTAAAACACAAGGTACTGCACAGCCTCATCTATTAATATTAATATTGGGAAAATTTAAAAAGGCAATTTCTCTAAGAATGCTAGGTAGTTTCAGAGAGACTGCCATGTCATTTTATCATAACAGACATCACTCCTGTCTAGCAAACAGAAACGGGTTGTCTCTCCTAAATTAAGAATTATTTCTTTCTATGGAGAAGGGAGGGGCAAGGTAAATTGTTGAGTCTGAAGATCCCTTCAATTCCTGTCTTGTCATGTACAATGCCCTAAGAGAAGTTTTTTGATTTAACAGTGGCACATGTTGTAAGATCAAGAACTCTTGGATGATAGGAAAATTCACACTCTTCTTTAGTGTCCATATGGAGACCCTTAGCATGCTTAGAGGTGTGGCTAAACCTACCATTTTGAGTTTTTCATTCAAACTTAGGGGTGTCAATTAACATAAGTATACTTTTTAAATTGTTATAATTTGTTTGTAATTAAACAGCAGTAGTAGTACTATACTTTGTATAGTGTAATTTTTTTATAGTGATTAATTAAATGGTGATAATTACACACATACACTTCTCCTATATTTATTAGTGTTATAACCCCCCCCCTAATAAGTTGCAATCTCTGTAAAAATACACAATATATTTATACAAATAAAGGTGGGGGTATATAACACTATACACTTAGGAAAGGTATGTATGTTTATCACTATTTAATTAACACCATAACAAATAACACTATACCATGTAACTACTACTACTGAATTACAAAACAAATGATATACAATTAATAAGTATACTTACTTTACTGACACCCCTAATTTGAATGGAAAACTCAAATGGTAGGTTTTAGGCACACCTCTAAGAGTGCCAAAGGATCTCCATGTAGATACTAAAAGGAGTGGAATTTTACTAATATCCAATGAGGTTTCGATCTTACACTGTTAGCAAATCAAAAAATTATCTTAGGCATTGTACATGAGAAGTCAGGAAGTGTTAGAAGTTCCTGTAGTACACCCAATTATGTGCTTGTTTGTAAAACGTGACAGTTTTAGCTAATTAAAAAATTCTTCAGATTCACACATTTACTCCCCTCCCGTTCTCAATAGAAAAAAATAAGACAATCCATTCTGTTTGCTAGACAGAGTACTGTCTGTATTTGATAAAAGTACCAGCATTCTTAAGAGAAATAACCAGTTTTCCCTTTTTCCACTATTGATATATTAATAACATGTAGTCGTGGTACCTTCTGTTGTTAGAAGGCTCTACTTCATTTTATTCTCTGTGGGGAGCTTTTAGCCTCTTTAGGGGAGAGGTGGGGTATATCAACTATAATCATTTATGCTAATCAATATCCTGTACTCCCAAGTCCTAGCCCCCACAGCAATTATAAAGCTGGTAACTTGTTGTGGGTAAATTATTGTTGAGTATGAACCTAGCATGTTAATTTTGAATTCCCATAGTGCCAGTTAGATTGAACTGCACATTGTGGCATTGCCTGGGTCTGTTCTCAGATCTTCAGGTTAATATACCACTTAGACTCCATAGATTTATAGCTGCCAGGTAGGTGGAATTTGGTAAGGTTTTGACTCCTACTACCTTAAGTGACCCATATAAATATTTCCCTAATCCTAATAGCTATGATGTAAGGAAGGCCACATGATTCATTTGCATGTTCAAAACCCTGGGTAAGAATGCTAATGCACGAATGTGGGCTTAAATGTCTGTATGTCAGGAAAAATGGCTTTATTCCAGGATGTATGAAAACTAAATTTTCCAGATTCTGTCCAGGCAGGGAATGCTGGGAGTTGTAGTTTTTAAAACATGTGAAAAGGTCATTAAGAAAACTAACTGCAAACAGAGAATGCTGGGATTTTGTAGTTTTCAAAAACATGTAAAGTCTTAAGTTATACACCCCTGCTCTATACCATCAGGCTTTATCACATCTACATAACATGCCTTAGCTACAGGACATTAAGTAAAAACTTACTGCAAACAGAGAATGCTGGGATTTGTAGTTTTTAAACATGTAAAAAGGTCCCAAGTTTTAACACCCCTGTTCTATAACCATTAGGCGTTTGTATCTCTTCTGACACACGTTTTAAGCTCGACACACCACTGTATTAGGAGACAACTTACTGCAAACAGAGAAATGCAGGATTTTTTTCTTATCTTGCTTCCCATAACCCCTTTTATCTGTACTGTAATATATATATAATATCTGTAGCCATTCCATTAAACCCTTCTATCTGTACTGTATATATATATAATATCTGTAGCCATTCCCATTAACCCCTTTTATCTGTACTGTAATATATATATAATGTCTGTAGCCATTCCCATTAACCCCTTCTATCGTATGTAATATATATATAATATCTGTAGCCATTCCCATTACCCCTTTCTATCTGTACTGTAATATATATATAATATGTAGCTATTACCATTAACCCCTTTCTATCTGTACTGTAATATATATAATACTGTAGCCATTCCATTAACCCCTTCTATCTGCTACTTATATATATAATATCTGTAGCCATTCCCATTAACCCCTTTCTATTGTACTGTAATATATATATATATATCTGTAGCCATCCCATTAACCCCTTTCTATCTGTACTGTAATATATATATATCTGTAGCCATTCCCATTAACCCCTTTCTATCGTACTGTAATATATATATAATATCTGTAGCCATTCCCATTAACCCCTTTCTATCTGTACTGTAATATATATATAATATCTGTAGCATTCCATAACCCCTTCTATCTGTACTGTAATATATATATAATTCTGTAGCCATTCATTAACCCCTTTCTATCTGTACTGTAATATATATATAATATCTGTAGCCATTCCATTAACCCCTTTCTATCTGTACTGTAATATATATATAATATCTGTAGCCATTCCCATTAACCCCTTTCTATCTGTACTGTAATTATATATAATGTCTGTAGCCATTCCCATTAACCCCCTTCTATCTGTACTGTAATATATATATAATATCTGTAGCCATTCCATTAACCCCTTTCTATCTGTACTGTAATAATATAAATCTGTAGCCCTTCCCATAACCCTTCTATCTGTACTGTAATAATATAATGTCTGTAGCCATTCCCATTAAACCTTTCTATCTGTACTGTAATATATATAAATATCTGTAGCCATTCCATAACCCCTTTCTATCTGTACTGTAATATATATAATATCTGTAGCCATTCCCATTAACCTCTTTCTATCGTACTGTAATTATATATAATATCTGTAGCCATTCCCATTAACCCCTTTCTATCTGTACTGTAATATATATATAATATCTGTAGCCATTCCCATTAACCCCTTTCTATCTGTACTGTAATATATATATATATCTGTAGCCATTCCATTAACCCCTTTCTATCTGTACTGAATATATATATAATTACTGTAGCTCTTCCCATTAACCCCTTCTATCTGTACTGTAATATATATATAATGTCTGTAGCCATTCCCATTAACCCCTTTCTATCTGTACTGTAATATATATATAATATATCTGTAGCCATTACCATTAACCCCTTCTATCTGTACTGTAATATATATATAATATATCTGTAGCATTCCCATTAACCCCTTTCTATCTGTACTGTAATATATATATATAATATATCTGTAGCTATTACATTAACCCCTTTCTATTGTACTGTAATATATATATAATATATTTGTAGCTATTCCATTAACCCCTTTCTATCTGTACTGTAATTATATAATATATCTGTAGCCATTCCCATTAACCCCTTTCTATCTGTACTGTAATATATATATAATATATCTGTAGCCTATCCCATTAACCCCTTTCTATCTGTACTGTAATATATAATAATATATCTGTAGCTATTCCCATTAACCCCTTTCTATCTGTACTGTAATATATTATAATATCTGTAAGCATTCATAACCCCTTTCTATCTGTACTGTAATATATATATAATATCTGTAGCTTCCCATTAACCCTTTCTATCTGTACTGTAATATATATATAATATATCTGTAGCTATTCCCATTAACCCCTTTCTATCTGTACTGTAATATATATATAATATCTGTAGCTATTCCCATTAACCCCTTTCTATCTGTACTGTAATATATATATATATCTGTAGCTATTCCATTAACCCCCTTTCTATCTGTACTGTAATATATATATAAAATATATGTAGCCATTCCCATAACCCTTCTATCTGTACTGTAATATATATATAATATTGTAGCATTCCATTAACCCCTTTCTATCTGTACTGTAATATATATATATACTCGTAGCTATTTCATTAACCCCCTTCTATCTGTACTGTAATATATATATAATTATATCTGTAGCTATTACCATTAACCCCTTTCTATCTGTACTGTAATATATATAATATATCTGTAGCCATTCCCATTAACCCCTTTCTATCTGTACTGTAATAATATAATAATATATCTGTAGCTATTACCATTAACCCCTTTCTATCTGTACTGTAATATATAATAATATATCTGTAGCTATTCCCATTAACCCCTTTCTATCTGTACTGTAATATATAATATATCTGTAGCTATTCATAACCCCTTTATCTGTACTGTAATATATAATAATATATCGTAGCTATTCATTAACCCCTTTCTATCTGTACTGTAATATATATATATATCTGTAGCTATTCCCATAACCCTTTCTATCTGTACTGTAATATATAATAATATACTGTAGCTATTCCATTAACCCTTTCTATCTGTACTGTTAATATATATATATATCTGTAGCTATACCATTAACCCCTTTCTATCTGTACTGTATATATATAAATATATCTGTAGCATTCCATTAACCCCTTTCTATCTTGTACTGTATATATAATAATAATCTGTAGCTATTCCATTAACCCCTTTCTATCTGTACTGTAATATATATATATCTGTAGCTATTCCCATTAACCCCTTTCTATCTGTACTGTAATATATATATAATATATCTGTAGCTATTCCCATTAACCCCTTTCTATCTGTACTGTAATATATATAATATATCTGTAGCTATTCCATTAACCCCTTTCTATCTGTACTGTAATATATATATAATATATCTGTAGCTATTACCATTAACCCCTTTCATCTGTACTGTAATATATATATAATATATCTGTAGCTATTCCCATTAACCCCTTCTATGACTGTAATAATATATATATAATATATCTGTAGCTATTACCATTAACCCCTTTCTATCTGTACTGTAATATATATAATATATCTGTAGCTATTACCATTAACCCCTTTCTATCTGTACTGTAATATATATATAAATCATGTAGCTATTCCATTAAACCCCTTTCTATTGTACTGTAATATATATAATATATCTGTAGCATTCCATTAACCCCTTCTATCTGTACTGTAATATATATATAATATATCTGTAGCTATTCCCATTAACCCCTTTCTATCTGTACGTAATATATATATATCTGTAGCTATTACCATTAACCCCTTTCTATCTGTACTGTAATATATATATAATTATCGTAGCATTCCCATTAACCCCTTTCTATCTGTACGTATATATAATAATAATCTGTAGCTATTACCATTAACCCCTTTCTATCTGTACTGTAATATATATATATATATCTGTAGCTATTACCATTAACCCCTTTCTATCTGTACTGTAATATATATATAATATATCTGTAGCTATTACCATTAACCCCTTTCTATCTGTGTAATATATATATAATATATCTGTAGCTATTACCCATTAACCCTTCTATCTGTACTGTAATATATATATAATAATCTGTAGCTATTACATTAACCCCTTTCTATCTGTACTATAATATATATAAATATCTGTAACTTACCACTTAACCCCTTTCTATCTGACTCTAAATATATATATAATATCTTACTATTAATATACTTAAAAAAATGTTTAGGCTTAGTGATGCTTTCTTCAGCTATCCTAACTTCATTATTAATTTTAGCTAGTTTGATTGCTTTCTTACACTCCTTGTTACAGTTTTTATACTCCCTAAAGGCCCTTTCCGTTCCCTTGGCCTTAAAGGTTTTAAATGCCTTTTTCTTCCTTACCATTTGCCTCTTTACATCAGAATTCAGCCACATGGGCGCGGATTTATTTTTTTTACATTTATTTCCCAAGGGTATAAATTTAGATGTGAACTGGCTTAAAATCCCCTTGAACACAGTCCACTTCTGTTCAGTACCTTGATAATACATTATCCCAGTTGACATTCTGAAGAGCTGCTTTTAACCTGGGAAAATTTGCTTTCCTGAAATTAAATGTCTTTGTTAACCCAGCGCACTTTTCCTTTCGATAACAAAGTCCAAATGCCACTATTTCATGGTCACTATTCCCTAAGCCTCCAGTTACCTTTATATCTATAATGCGCTCCACAATGTTAGATATTACCAGATCCAACAGAGCTCCTTTTCTAGTAGGAACCTCAACCACCTGTGAGAGAAAATTATCCTGCAGCAAATTCAGGAACTCATCGCCTTTTTCTGTGATGGCAGTTCCACCACACCACTCAATGTCAGGGTAATTGAAGTCCCCCATAATGAGCACACTCCCCAAACCTGCAGCCCTTGCCAACTGCATATGAAGTTGACTCACCTCCTCTCTGCTAGCATTTGGCGGCTTATAGCAGACACCAACAATGACATTACCCCCTTTCCTGTTGCCTAATTCCACCCATATTGCCTCCACTTTATCATCCATATCACTTCAAGGCTTCAATTCTTTTTTAACATAAACACATACTCCTCCCCCTTTCCTTTTTTTTCTGTCCTGCCTAAACAAGGCATATCCTTCTATATTTACAGCCCATTCGTGAGAACTGTTCAACCACGTTTCTGCTATACCTATTACATCATACTTTTCATTCAATGCCATCATTTCCAATTCACCCATTTTGTCAGCCAGGCTTCTCGCATTTGCAAATATACATTTTAGATTATGATCCTGTAATTTATTCATACACTTTGATACACATTCCTCCCTATCCCCTATGCTAACCCCACCCCCCTTTCCGCCCACCACAGGCCTATCTACACCCTGCTTTCCTCCTGGACAATCTATCCCAGTGAGACTGCCAATACCCTCCCCCCCCAACCTAGTTTAAAATCTCCTCCAACCCTCTAGCCATCTTCTCCCCTAAAACAGCTGCACCACCATCAGTGAGGTGCAACCCATCCCTACTAAAGAGCCTGTAGCCGACAGCAAAGTCTGCCCAGTTCTCAATAAACCCAAACCCTTCTTCCTTACACCACTCTCTTAGCCACGCATTAATGCTCCTAAGCTCCTGCTGTCTCCCTGGCTTAGCACGTGGCTGCGGTAGTATTTCTGAAAACACTACCCTGGAGGTCCTTGCTTTTATCTTGGCCCCTAGTTCTCGGAAATCATGTTTAAGAACCTCACCTCCACCTCTAACTTTGTCATTGGCACCAATGTGAACCAAGACCGCCGGGTCACACCCGGCCCCACCCAATAATCTGTCTACACGATCAACCACATGCCGAACCCTAGCACCAGGCAGGCAACACACAGTTCGGCATGTAGGGTCTTGGCGGCAGATTACCCTATCTACCTTCCTTATAATGGAGTCCCCTACCACTACCACCTGCCTTGCATTCCTGACCCTTTGCTCCTCCTCCCTTGTATCAGAGATGGCAGTCCCCTGGGTGCTCAAGGGACTAGCCCCCTCCATACACGCTAATTCCGAGGTGTCCTCCTCCACTTCATTACCTAAGGCGGCAAATCTGTTGGGATGGACAATCTGGGAAGAAGCCCCCCTACTCTTCCGTCCCCCACTTCCCCTAGGAACCCTAACAAAACTACCTCCTTCCTCATCCTTTCTTGTCCCTCTTCCACCCACCTCTATACTGGCCCCAGCCAGTGCCTGCTGCCCCCCAGTTCTGCCAATCCCCATAATGCTGCAAGATGCCCCCTTAGACTCTCCACCTCAGCTTCCAAACGGGCAACCCACTCACACCTGACACAGACATAGGTTCCCCGGAACGTCTGCTCCAGGTTCCTATACATGTGGCACGATGCACATTGCATGGTACTGACAAAACTGTCCCTTCTACTACACCACACCAACACAGTGACGCACAAACCTTGTTTAATTGCCCTTCTTGTTTCAATGTCCTTTTTATATGTCCTTGAGATCAAGGTCCTTAAGAGAAAGGGACACTCACAAGTTCGTTACACTCACAGGAAACTTCCTTTTGTTAGGTCCAAACCACAGGCCCAACAACTATGAATCCTATTTAACTAATAGGCCCCAACCCCCACACCAATTAGTGCAAGAGCCAGAAAGAAAGGGGGAAAAAAAAACAAACACTTATTAACCCTTTCACAGCCTGTTTGTGATTACAACAGGTACAATACTAGAATATAGAAGTCCAGCACACCCCTTTAACTGGAAGAAGAAAGATTAGTCTGCTTACTGCACACTCAGTCCTGCACACATAGTCCTTAACAGTACAAACAATCCTTATTTTCAAACTTTCAAACAATCCTTATTTTCAAACTTTCACACACACCATACAACCATCAAATGATTAAGTGTCCTTTTTATATGTCCTTGAGATCAAGGTCCTTAAGAGAAAGGGACACTCACAAGTTCGTTACACTCACAGGAAACTTCCTTTTGTTAGGTCCAAAACCTAACAAGAGAAAGTTTGTTTGTAATATTGCGTGTTCTCATACATCACAGTCTGATGACACTCTGCCGATAATGTACATGCTTTCCGATGTTATGTCGGGTTTGCGTGTGGTTAACTTCATTTTTCCGGGGCTTGCGCCATTTCCTCTTAAAGGCACGTCGCATGATGGATCGTGTTTTTTTACAGTTGTCAAGCCTTTAAAAAAAAAAACAAGCCAAGGTGTTAAAAATGCATTAGTGTGCATATTTCTAACCTAGAAATGGGACCCTGGAAGGTGTTAGTATATTACTGTATGTTGCTAATAAGGTTACAGTTTATATATACAGAAATAAATGTTATTTGCCATAGTGAAGTCCAGCATTAAAGGGTATCTCCACTCGTTTTTATAAGTTTTGTGAATCCAGTTCTATTGAATAATTACGTATATTAATGCAACTGTAAAGCACCATGGAAGATGTTGGCGCTATATAAATCCACAATAATAATAATAATGTTTTATGAGACAATAAGCCTGAATATGATAAATTCCCATTTGTGCTACTGTGAGGTCTTTTAAGCTCCGTACACACGTTGAACGTTGTGAACGGCGAACAATCCATCATGCAACGTTCGTATGAAAAAGAAGTTGCAACAACCAAGTAAGACCAATGATCCACTTGGCATATTAGCTGATTATCGTCTGTTTGTACATTATCGGCAGAGTGTCAGTAGACTGTGATGTATGAGAACACGCAATATTACAAACATAAACTTTCTCTTGTACACAAACAATCTACTCTATCTGTCCAGCTCTGCCATGGTCCCTCCAACCCCCTGATGGTCTACCCACATTTTTGTTAACTGTAAGTATAGTGAACATGTTGTTACTGGGGCTGGTTCTTCAGTAACTAAAACTAAAGTCTATATAAACACACTGGTGCTTGTTATTGGCTCCTCCCCCAGCTGTCCCATTCATCTCTCTGCTTTACTTTTCAAGGCAGACGGGGACCTTTAACTGCTCCCCCTTACTATATTATTCATGTCATTGCATGAACCGCCTAGTCCGTTCTTTAATGCAATCAATTTGAGATAACAAAATGAATGGGTCAGATAGGAACATCTGAAGATAAAAATCACTGCTTGTAAAATGTGTTCTTTAGACATTAGATAGATATCTCAAATCTATCTAATAATATCTGCCTGTGTATGGCCAGCTTTAGGCTTAGTGCTTCTATCTATACAAACTGTGCAGTGATGAGGCATAGCTCCAGAGTGGTCAACACAGATGTCTTTGCAGCAATGAGTCCTGAAGTCCCAAGTTCGCTTCCACTCATGGACACATCTGCAAGGAGTTTGTGTGTTCTGGCCTGTGCTCGCCTCCGGGCACTCCGGTTTCCTCACATAAATTGCTTTGTATACATTCAATGTGCATATAGTGCATATGGGTATGTCTATATTCAGACACTATCATCTGACTACCACAAATTTTTGACACATACGACTTATGAGTATGTCTTTATGATCTCCAAGCTTTAGGTAGGAGTCCAAACTACAGATAAGTACGAAGAGGAGACAACCAACCATAAAGGTTACATCATCATAGGAAGGGTTATTCAATAAAAGTTCTTATTGTTAAAAATGGTGATAATTTTGCCCCAACCAATCAGATGTTAGGTTTTAAATGTTAAATAAGATCTGATTGGTTGGGGCCAAATTAGCACATTTTTTACAATAAGGGGGGAGATGTAATATTGTGCTTTCGGGGGTTAAATGGAGTTAACCTCATGCTTTCCGATGTTATATCGGGTTTGCGTGTGGTTAACTTCATTTTTCCGGGGCTTGCGCCGTTTCCTCTTAAAGGCACGTCGCATGATGGATCGTGTTTTTTTACAGTTGTCAAGCCTTTAAAAAAAAAAACAAGCCGAGGTGTTAAAAATGCATTAGTGTGCATATTTCTAACCTAGAAATGGGACCCTGGAAGGTGTTAGTATATTACTGTATGTTGCTAATAAGGTTACAGTTTATACAGAAATAAATGTTATTTGCCATAGTGAAGTCCAGCATTAAAGGGTATCTCCACTCGTTTTTATAAGTTTTGTGAATCCAGTTCTATTCAAGAACGGGAGGTAAAGGAGCTGTGCCTTACCTTCCGTTCTTCAATAGAACACACAGGAGCCAGGAGACAAGGTAAGAAACTTACCCGCTCGCTCGCTCCCCCGGCGCTTGGTCTGACAGGTCCCGACGGACCTTGTCTTCTATCTATGCGCATGCGCGATCTATGCGCATAGAAGACAAGGTCCATTTTTAACAATAAGAACTACCGTATATACTCGAGTATAAGCCGACCCGAGTATAAGCCGAGGTACCCATTTTTGCCTCCAAAATCAGGTTTTTTGATTGACTCGAGTATAAGCCGAGGGTATACAGTAACCCTAATACCTTTCCACTATAGATGTTTGGAAACTACAACTCCCAGCACTTTAGTTGCTGGGAGTTATAGTTTCCAACCACCTATAGTAGAAAGGTATTGGGGGTTACTGTATGGCATACTGTCCCCCCAGCCTTCTCCCAATCTCCCCAAAATGTAAATGCATGCCAACACACTTTATCCTTCAATTGGCAGTCATAAAAAGGAACTCCTAAAATATTTCTTTAAAATGCTATTTCATTATAAGCGATACTAATATTAAAGAACTACCTATCCCCAACCCAGGTTCTCTTCTGTCTGTCGCTTATATTACCCAGGGTAAGGACATAAACTTTGGAAAGATATAGGAATAGAATGCCTAGTGTCCCAAACAAACAATAAAGCCTCAGGACCAGATTGATTGCATCCTCGGATTTTAAGAGCTTAGTTCAGTTCTATCTAGACCACTGTTTCTCGTCTTTTCAGATTCGCTTTGGTCTGGGGATGTGCCGCTGGATTGGAAAAAAGCCAATGTAATACCAATATTCAAAAAATAGTCGTTCACAGCCTGGTAACTATAGACCTGTAAGCCTAACATCAGTGGTAGGGAAGATGCTGGAAACTTTGTTACGGGATCATATCCTTGACTTTGTCTCCAGAGATCATCTTATTAGTAGTAGTCAGCATGGATTTATGAGAAATAGATCATGCCAGACAAATTTAATTGATTTTTATGAAGAAGCGAGTAAAAAGTTAGATTCAGGCACAGCAGTGGATGTGGTAAATTTGGATTTTGCGAAACTTTTGATACTGTGTCACATAGGCGACTAATGTATAAACTGAGGACCGTTGGTCTTGAAGAAAACATTTTGTTCATGGATAGAGAACTGGTTATTGGGTTGCAAACAGAGAGTGGTGGTTAATGGAGCTACATCTATGTGGGCTAAAGTTCTAAGCGGAGTGCCTCAGGGTTCTGTACTGGGGCCGCTTCTGTTTAATCTGCTTATTAATGACTTAGAAGGGGGCATTGAGAGCAAGGTCTCTGTGTTTGCTGATGACACTAAACTATGCAGAGCTTTGGAAACTTCAAATGATGTGCAAATGCTGGAAGCAGACCTAGATAGATTATCAAAATGGGCAGCAGAATGGCAGATGAGATTCAATGTTGATAAATGTAAGGTGATGCATTTAGGATTTAATAATCCCTGTGCCACCTACACCATAAATAACTCTGTGTTAAGTGCATCTGAAATGGAAAAAGATTTGGGGTTTCTGGTAGATAACAGACTTAGCTATAGCAAACAATGCCAGGTAGCAACGGCTAGAGCTAGCAAGATATTGTCTTGTATAAAGAGGGGAATGGAATCAAGAGAGAAAAATATTATTCTCCCTCTTTACAAGACACTGGTAAGGCCTCAGCAGCCTGAGGTGTGGAGGCTGCTCCCCAAGTAATAACATCACACAGTGTTACACCCCTGAAAACAGCACATATTGCACAACAAACAATGATTTGCTGGAAAGTTTATTTTATACATGTAATACATTGATTCACACAAAGACTTTGATAGAATCCATTCTTCTACAATTTATAACAACATGCATATTCATTTTTTTTTTTTTTTGCATCTCTGGCTCTTAATGCAATTTATGGACATTGTGTTGGCAATGCAGGTCACAAATGCGGACCTAGCCTTCATAAAAGGTGAATAAAATCTTGCTTGTGAAGGTTCTCATTCATCCAGGTCATGGTATATCTGTTGTATTCAATTAGATCAACTGGACTAGTTCTTCAAGAACTACATTTCAAGTCCAGTTGATCTAATTGAATACAACAGATATGAATAAAATCTTCTTACATAGTATAAACAGTATTTATTTAATCTGAATGGTCATAAAATCTTTACATTCACAATAAATAATCTTTAACATTTCTGTCCTTTATCATTATATATAGTTCAATGCCCAGACAAATAAACAACAAAGCTGTACTGTCTTTAAGCTACAAATTAACAACCCCAGGCTAAGGGTGCTTGAAACATGTTAGTAAAATATTCAATATTCCCATATATTTCTAACATTGAAATCGTGGCAACGCACCGAATTTCCGCAATTTCAGGTGTGCTGCCATTGGGCATCTGTTTGCCCAATCGCACATGCAGTCAGGTGCAATTGTGTGAGCGATTCCGGTGTGATGCAGTGTGGCCATGCCCTAAGAGATTGCAAGAGAAAAATGTAAACCAGCAATAAACCTCTTAGAACTTTACGTCTATTTGTATTTTCTGAATCTCAACATTTCAGTGCTGCACCGAACACCCTTAGACATGCATACATTATATTGTTTAGCAACTAGCATTTGTAGGAATCAACACAGTTTTTATCCGAATACAGTATGTAGACTTAAAATGGACTTTAATATACTTTAGCACTACTGCTAAACTGACAGGATTTTACATTTATCAGAATGGGTCAAGGAATTGAAATATTTAATTTAACAGATTGTATTGAGCACAACAGTATTGTTTATACGATATGTCAATGCATTTATATATTTGTGGTCAACGCTTTTAGATTGCAATTTGTCTTAAATATAGGATATGCCATAGTTGGGAGATCTCTACTCTTTACAGTAGGGAAAAATAAATATTGTTCATGCGTATGAGCGACCTTGTGTTAAAATGGAGTCTTTCTAGTGTAGTAGGATTTTCTTCTCAGAGGGCTAGGCAACACTAACATTTTTTATGCGTTTGCTCACGTGATTTGGCTTGCCATTGGGCATGCGACTTGGCTTACAAAGGAAATATTTCATATGCGCATGCTATTGCGCATTCGTTTCCTTTTGCATTCACCATTTTTGCACAATTGCAGGTCTTTCCATAATAGAAAATAGCGAAATTGCATGTGCAAACGAGCGATAACACGCCAGAATCGCACATGTATTGTAGTGTGGCCTCATCCTAACACATTGTTCTGCAATACGCAGCCAGTGATTTGCCTGGCATGCAGATGGAACAGCACAATCAAAAGCCTTGGCTATGTGGTTCCCAGGTAGTCTCCTTTTTTCTGATACTAATCTAATCTAATGCTCTTTTTTAGATGTTTTACACATTACACATGCTTCAGGTTTGCAATAGGTAGTTAAGTCTTCAGAGCATGCAAAATAGTATGCAAATCAGATTATTGCTCCTCCCCCATGCCGTCAGTGCATGCATCCACAAAAACACCAGTACTGGGAGTGTACTAAAATCCCCCCATATGATGGCATCCTTTGATTAGACTACAAACACTAAAGATGGGTCAATATGAATGCTTTAGGGAGCTTACTATGGGCACACAAATGTCCAATAGCAAGATGGCAGTGCCAGCAAGATGCCATGCAGAGATAGAATTAACAGACAGAATGGTGGCAAAAGTTAAGAAAACAAGATATTTGGCATGAGAGTTAAGGATTTTATAAAAGAGAAGAACTGCCAAAGGCAGCTGCGACTGAGCGCCAGTAAGGGTCAGGATGTCAAAGGCCTCAAGCCTTGGTTCTAATTTCAGTAGGGGAAGGGAACAAAGGATTCCCTTACCTGAGCCAGGTAATAAAAGGGGCGGGCTAGAGTGTGGCAGTAAAATAAGGGAAGGAGTTTGGGGTATATAAGGTGATTGTGGTAAAGCTTGAATCAGAACTAACCTTGTCTCTTTGTTATTAAATGGGCCTCTGACCCTTAAAAGTTCTGTCTGGAGAGAATGCATTTCTAGACCACAGTTCCGCTTTAACGGGCCAAAGTTAAACGTAAGTACAGCTTTAGTTCAAGATATATTACCTGCTGACATTTGCCGTAAAACACAGGAAGCAAATGGTCGAGTTAGATGGCAAACGACCACAGCAAACTACACTAGGTATTACAGTATCTTGGAAACTAAAGCAGAAAAGAAGAAACAGCTATGCCTTACCTTCCACTCTTCAATCAATGCCTGTGGAGCCAGGAACGAAGATAGAAGAAACTTAACTTTCATGCCACCCTCCACTGTCACACTTAAATTCCAGACCGCTTCCTGGTTCTGATGAACTATAGCGCACATTATAATGCATGCGCGCTATAGCTAATCAGAACCAGGAAGCATCCGGATCTGTCAGTGTGACAGCAGATGATATCGCGTAAGGTAAGTTTCTTCTATCCGCATTCCTGGCTTCACTGGCATTGATTGAAAAATGGAAGGAAAGGCATAGCTCTTTAAAGGATAAGTGCACTGTAAAATCAAGTTATGTTCATTTTGAAGCTACAGCTTTAAAAATACTGTTGCCGTATATATATATATATATATATATATATATATATATATTTTTTTTTTTACCTATGCCCCTCCATAGCCTAGCTTTGTGCATTGAAAGTTGCTGACATCTTGTTACTGGTTTGCTGAATGTTAAGCTCCGCCCCTCTGAAATTTTCTCGGCTTTCTCCTGCTTGAGCCTCAAACAGTAATGCCTGTGAGTTCCATGCATGGTATTACTGTTTGAGGTTGTTTTTAGTCTAAATAAATCTTTATTTCACAGCAGAGACTGTGGTGGATCATCTCTTCCTATCTAACCTCATTGTCTACCAAAAGACCTAAGAATATGGCTATCCAAAAAATTGATCAGGGTGATGCATCACTAATACTTCCTTACTCCTATGCTACGCTACTAATATTTACTTTGCTTTGCACATTCACTTTTTTCAGTAACAATTGAACCAAGACCTTGCTCATTATATTTTCCCCAGGTCACCATGGCAGCGAGTCCCCAAAATGGGTTAATCCCCACTAGTCCCTGGACAGGAAGTTAAAAAGAACAACGGTATAAAAGTACCCTCCCCCTACTATACCTTGTCTTTTTTCCTTCCTGGCCATGGACGCTTCAAGGAGTCTCTCTTCCAGCTGCCGGCCATCGCGGTTATTCTCCAGACCTGAGTATCTTCCCCACTCTCACACGGTCTGATGCTCCCCCGTGTCGCCTCCTTCTAAGGAGAGCCTGTGGGGAAAGAGGCCCGTGGTGACCGGGCTCGGGACGGTCCGGCTCTCTGAGCACGCTGTCTCCCCATCCAAGATGGCGCGGACGTAGGCGCACGTCATCATCAAGCGCACCTTGGAAAAAAGTTCCGGATTGGCTCTCTCTGCCTGCTCTCGGGCGGGGCAGAGCTTAGGGGATTTAAACCTGTACTTCCGGGCGCGCTGTGCAGCGTGTGGAGCATGGTGTCAGCGTTCTGTCTGCAGTCATCCCACTTTGCCTGTCCAATTTACTCATCCTGTTAAGGTAGGGGTTCGTCTCTTACCTGGAAAAATAGTGTATGGGACTTTTTGTTTTCCTTTTCCTTCTGGAACTTTATTTGTTTTTATATTATTTCCAGTTCATAAGTGGAAATAATGGAGGCAGAATGGAAGAAAACAGATAAAAAATTCTCTTTAACCAACAGATTCCTTAAAAAATATCCCTTTGAAGAGGAATCAAGATTTTGGGATTCACCTCCAAAAGTGGATGCGGCAGTAGCAAGACAAGACCACTTTACCAGTGGATGACGCAGCCATATTTAGAGATCCCGTGGAGAAAAGGATAGAATTCTCACTCAAAAAAGCGTATGGAGCGGCAGGGGCCGCCTGTAGACCTGCCATGGTATTTAGAGCCGTGAAACTCTGGGTTCAAAAGATGGAGGAGGCTATTGGATCAAATATAATACGTCCCAAACTCCTGGAAATGATGGCAGAAATTAAGATGGAAACCGATTTCTTTGCAGAGGCGTCAGTTAACATGGTACGCCTTTCAGCCAGAACTATGGCATTGTCTGTGTCGGCCCGCAGAGCTCTGTGGCTAAAATCCTGGTTTGCAGATACTAGCTCAAAGACGAATCTTTGTTTACTGCCCTTTGATGGAGACATGCTATTCGGAAAGAAGTTAGACTCCATCATCAGCAAGGCATCAGGGGGGAAAAGTACCTTTTTGCCACAAGATCGTAGAAACAAGAGACCGAGATTTGAACCATCTGTGAATAAGGATCGGTCCTTTCTGGACTCAAAGTTCTACAGACCAAGAAAAGAAGCCAATAGGTCAGCCTCCTGGAAGACCGGAAGACAGTCCACAGGCGCTCCCAAAAAGAATCCATTTGGAGCCCAGTCTTCCAATCTATAGGGATTCGCCGGCCCAGGTGGAGAAAGTAGGAGGGAGGCTAAAATATTTCTCCAAGGTCTGGGCCTCAAATATTGCAGACTCCTGGGTGTTAATTCAGCAAGGCTACAAGATTCAGTTTCGGGAGTTGCCGAAAAGGGATCGATTCCTCCCATTCAGATGCCCAGTCACCCAGGAGGGGATATAACTCTAATGAAGGATTATGTGTCTCAACTATTGGAAAAAGAAGTCATCGAACCTGTGCCGAAAACAGAGTATAGAAGGGGCTTCTATTCAAGACTCTTTTTGGTAAAAAAAAGCTTCAGGGTCCTTGAGACCAGTCCTGGATCTCAGGAATCTAAACAAATACGTCGAAAATCAAAAGTTCAAGATGGAGTCTCTAGCATCCATCATTCAAGCTGTACAAAGGGATTCATGGCTAGTCAGCATCAACTTAAAAGACGCTTACCTGCACATCCCAATTCATCACAATCACAGAAGGTTCCTACGCTTCACTGTGGAAGAAGGGCATTTTCAGTTTACGAGTCTGCCGTTCGGACTGTCTCAGTCACCAAGGATCTTTACGAAGATGCTTATAACTCTAATTGCGGAAATCAGAAAGAAAAGAATAGAAATCTATCACTATCTAGACGACATCCTAATTGTGGCAGAGTCAAAGATAAAAGCACTGGAACACACTAAGATTGTGTGGTATTCTCCAAGAACACGGGTGGCTTATCAATACAGAAAAAAGCAACCTCGAAGCTAATCAGGAACTGGTTTATTTGGGAGCATGGTTCCATACCCATCTGAACGAAGTAAAACTACCTTTGGTCAGACAGCAAAAAATAAATCAAGCCGTCCAGCACCATATCCAGATAGTTCGAGTGTCAGTACGCTCAATTATGAGAGTTCTAGGCCTGATGGCCGCAGTCTTTCTCACGAGGTGGACGAGATGGCATATGAGGTGGCTTCAACATTTTCTCTTGTCACAAGTCAGAATACCTCATCAAAATATGAGCAAGATTTTGACAATCCCGACACCAATTCTAAAAGATCTAAAAATCTAGACAAGGGGTTTCCATTGAATCAACCAGAATTATCTCTTGATAACAACGGATGCCTCAGCAACCGGTTGGGGTGCTCTTTGCCAAAAGAAATTTGCTCAGGGCCAGTGGCACAGAGGGAAGGAGTCGTCAAACCTTCTGGAATTAAAAGCAGTGAGGTTGGCCCTGGGGGAATTTCGAGATTCTCTAAAAAATCAGCATGTCCTCATCAGTGTAACGACAGTGACATATATCCGAAAACAAGGCGGGACAAGAAGCAGAGTTCTTCTCAAGGAAGTAAAAAAGATTTTCGAATGGGCGGAAAAAAATCTTCAAAGTCTGACAGCCCTTCACCTGGCAGGAAAAGACAATGTCCAGGCGGATTACTTAAGCCGTCAAGAAGTTCAACCAGGGGAATGGAGTCTACATCCCAAGATCTTCAGAGGGCTGGTAAAGAAATGTGGTCCACCAACTATAGACCTCATGGCAAGCCACAAAAACAAAAAATGCAAAAAATTCTTCATCCGTTTTCCTTGCCCAGAGACATTAGCAATAGATGCTCTCCAGCAGAATTGGGGCGCAGGGCTCCTATATGTCTTTCCCCAATCCCTCTCATTTGAAGGGTCATTCTAAAGATCTGGACCCAGAGGGCAGACGTAATAGCAATAATACCGAACTGGCCGAGAGGACCTTGGTATCCCCTACTACTATCTCTATCAACCGAACCACCAGTGGAGCTGGAGGATACACCTTATCTGCTGTCTCAGGGTCTGATCCAATACCAGGAATACAACAAGCTGAGGTTGGCAGCCTGGAGATTGAAACGGAGAGATTAAAAAATCTGGGATTCCAGGAAGAGATGGTTGATTTTCTATTAAAATCAAGAAAACCTTCAGCTTCTAAAAAATATTACAAAATATGGGAAATTTTTTCAAAGTTTTCACTCTAACAAGGGCTTTTACCCTTACAATCATCTTCAACAAATGTAGTAAAATTTTTGTTTACAGGCTTTAAGAAGAACTTAGGCATCAATACACTCAGAGGTCAAGTCTCCGCTCTTTCGGCCGTCATGGGTACAAATTGGGCATTGGAGCCATTAGTACAAAGATTCTTTTCGGCTATGATTAGAATCAATCCAAGAACCTGTCCAAGGTAACCTCCATGGAATTTACCTCTGGTATTACAAGTCTTAACAGAGGCACCTTTTGAACCACTGGAAAAAATATCCTTGTGGTTGTTAACACTAAAAGTCATATTTTTGGTAGCAATTACTTCAGCTTGCCGAGTGGGAGAGATCGGAGCCCTGTCAGTGAAAAAACCTCACATACAATTTTTTGACGATAGAATCAAGCTAAGACCGGCTTTTCAGTTTTTACCAAAAGTCCTATCGGAATTCCATTTGGATTTAGAAGTCATTCTGCCTTCATTCTATCAAAACCCTAAGTCAGAGTTAGAAAGAAAATGGCACTCTTTAGATCTTGTTAGGGCTATTAAGATCTATATTGACAAGACAAAAGAAGTCAGAAAAACCGACCATCTCTTCATTGTTCTGGGGGGGCTATAGAAAAGGTCAAGCCCCAAGTAAAAAACTATAAGTAGCTGGATCGTGGCCTGCATCAGGAAATCATATCAGATAAGAGGCATTAAGATCCCGGAGGGGCTAAAGGCACACTCTACCAGGGCTTTAGCGTGTTCCTGGGCGACAGAAGCAAGGGCATCAAAAGACCTCATCTGTAAAACGGCAAAGTGGTCTTCAATGAGAACGTTTGTACGACACTACAAGCTAGACGTGGTGGCCTCAGAAGACATAAAATTTGGACGTAAAGTCCTTCAGTCTGTATTGGCCAATACAAAATAAATACTGTGTGATTTTCAAAACAATAAAGTTGCCCGCCTATAATTAAGCTTTTATATCCTATTTTGGGGACTTGCTGCCATGGTGACCTGGGGAAAACAGGAAATCAAATCATACTCACAGAGATTTCTGTTTCCCAGTCACTGTCATGGCAGCAGTCACCAAAATGCCCTTCCCTTTTTTTTATTTTATCTAAGAGCAGAGCATGTTAAGCTTTGGAAACAAGACAAGGTATAGTAGGGGGAGGGTACTTTTATACTGTTGTTCTTTTTAACTTCCTGTCCAGGGACTGGTGGGGATTAACCCATTTTGGTGACTGCTGCCATGACAGTGACTGGGAAACAGAAGTCTGGGTGAGTATGATTTGATTTCCTGTTTAATTACTTGACTGTCTCCATATTTACTCATGCATGCCTTAATTATTTCTCATTCTGAGCAGATTTTTGTGTTCACAACCATAAAACTATCTTTTATTGAGGATTAATCAAAATTATTTTTTTTTACTTTAGTTACCCTTTAAGTAAGGCTGCCACAGGAACTGAAGGGTAGTCAAGTAGGTGTGTGTACCTATGTGAGGTTGGGGTATGTCTTTTTTATATTTACAACCATAAAACCAACTTTTATTGAGGATATATCAAAATTAGTTTCTTTTACTTTATTTACCCTTTAAAGTATGGCTGCCACAGGAATGGAAGGGTAGGTGAGTAGGTGTGTGTACCCATATGAGATTTGGAGTATGTATTTTTGCATGTACAGTTGTGTTCCAAATTATTCAACCCCCAATGCTGTAAAGGGTTTTAGGGAATTCAGTGTACAGTTCTAATTGTGTTCAGAATAAAATCTTACAAGGACTTTTTAAAGAACCAATTGCAACTAAAATGACTAATTGTTTTTGTAATACAGTATTAAATGTTTTTTGTGTGATTTCTTCATTGGCACAATTATTCAACCCCTTAAAGACTACCACTCTTAAGAACAGAAGTTCATTCAAGTGTTTTCGATCAGGTATTGAAAACAGTTGTGGATGTCATCGAGCAGCAATCAAGCATAATAAGCACCAATTATGCAGATTAAAAATGACTGTGATACTTAGCGCCTTCTAGACATTTACTGGTGTGTTTACAAACATAGTGAAGTCAAGAGAATGGTCCAGGAAGACAAGAGAAGTGGTGTTTTCTCTTCACAGGAAGGGCAATGGCTATAAGAAGATTGCAAAGATGTTAAACATACCACGAGACACCATAGGAAGCATCATTCGCAAATTCAAGGCAAAGGGCACTGTTGAAACGCTACCTGGTCGTGGCAGAAAGAAGATGCTGACTTCGACTGCTGTGCGCTACCTGAAGCGCAAAGTGGAGAAAAGTCCCTGTGTGACTGCTGAGGAACTGAAAAAAGATTTTTCAGATGCGGGTACTGAAGTTTCAGCTCAGACAATAAGGCGCACACTGCGTAATGAAGGCCTCCATGCCAGAACTCCCAGGCGCACCTCCTTGCTGTCTCCAAAGACTAAGAAGAGTCGACTGCAGTATGCCAAAAGTCATGTGGACAAACCACAAAAGTTTTCTGTGGACTGATGAAACAAAATCAGAACTGTTTGGGCCCATGATTCAACGCTATGTTTGGAGGAGGAAGAACAAGGCCTATGAAGAAAAGAACACCTTGCCTACTGTGAATCATGGTGGGGGGTCAATCATGCTTTGGGGCTGTTTTGCTTCTGCAGGTACAGGGAAGCTTCAGCGTGTGCAAGTTACCATGAATTCTCTTCAGTACCAGGAGATATTGAAAAAAAAATGTGATGCAGTCAGTCACAAACCTGAGGCTTGGGAGACGTTGGACCTTTTAACAGGACAATGATCCCAAGCATACCTCCAAGTCCACTAGAGCATGGTTGCAGATTAAAGGCTGGAACATTTTGGAGTGGCCATCGAGGTCACCAGACTTAAATCCGATTGAGAACCTCTGGTGGGACTTAAAGAAAGCAGTTGCAGCGTGCAAGCCTAAGAATGTGTCTGAACTGGAGGCTTCTGCCCATGAAGAATGGGCTAAGATACCCGTAGATTGCTGCAAGACACTTGTGTCAAGCTAGGCTTCACATTTACAAGCGGTTATAACTGGAAAAGGATGTTGTACTAAGTAATAAGAATGAATGTCACTTGGGGGTTGAATAAAACGGATAATGATGTGAGCACAGAAAATACATTTGTGGTTATTTCATTATAAATGTTATGTTATATTTGTCTGACTTACAAGTGTCTCTTTGATTTAATTGTAAACAAGATGACTGAAATGATCAAAATCAATGTCAAACTGGCCAAAATACTCAATTTTAGTGGGGGTTGAATAATTTTGAACTCAACTGTATGACTATATAACCAATTTTCATTGATGATTGATCAAAATTAGTTTTTTGACTATAGTTACCCTTTAAGTATGGCTTCCATGGGAATGGAAACGTAGGTCAGTAGGTGGGTGTACCTGTGTCTGTGTGGAGGGTTGGGGGTATCACCAGTTGTATTTATGACCATGAAGCAAACTGTTTTGAAATATCCACAATGGAGGATTGTTACCATTATAGTCTATGGGGAAAAATGTCCTGAAATTTGCCGATAACGGCTTAACGCTTCCGCGGATTCCTTAGCTAGATTCTCCTATATGCCCCGCACGTCTGTACCGTACTGTATTTCATGTCTCTAGCTCAAACTATGGGAGGAGATACAGTCCAAAAAAATGGAAGAATAAAATGGAAGAGTAAGAAATAGAAAGAACAGTAATTTGGCTCTTCAAGCCAAATTAATAACTGCAGAAGCAGACATGGGTTGGGGTTAGGTGGGGGGCATGATAACTTTTATAAAGAATAAAGATTGTAGGCCTGTACACGCAGGTGGATAAAGTAAAATCATCATATCAAATCCACGCATAATTCATACATATGAACAATGTATTGACTTAAAAAAGAAAAACTGGCTCCCTAAAATAAACATACTAGCGGTCTCATGAATACTATAAATATATAATTTAATCAAGGAATGTCTACATATTCTGCTATGAGTGAATCTTATAATTGGCTTTAGTTTTAAATCAGAAAAAACACATAGGAATGCTTGAAAAACACTTAAAACTTCCCTTCTACAAGTCATTGCAACAAACATACTGTACACATGCAAGCGAACAAAACAGTTTATACCTTTATATGGCTGGCGCTAGTTTAAAAGGAAGGTTGCAAACAACTTAAAGTGAGCCTGCAATTTCAATATACACAAGTACATTTTCTCTAAAGCCAGTAAAAATAAGTTTTACAGTTTACTATTGGATTTATAGACACATTACGGAAGACTGACTTTAGTAAGATAGTCTGTACATCACACAACGTGAACTTTATTTTGTGATATATTTGGGCCATAGTAAATGGGAATAATCACTATTTATTTCTGAGGCTGATTTTTTTTAAATAACATAAGGGCTAAATTAATGCTGCATCGTATTATCCAATGTGTGTATGAAGCTTAAGTCTCTGTTTTATTGTGCAATCGCAAAATACCAATTGCTCAAATAGTGGCAACAATATATATAGTTACAAACCTGATAAAGACTTGTATTTTTACAGACAATATATCATATTGATTACTTTCCCACTTTACTAAGGGGAAAAAATAAGCAGTAAAATGTGAAAGCTTGTATTTAAAAAACTGATTGCATCACACTTTACGAGAACACCTGGTCTTGCAAAATAATGAGGTGAAAAAAAGTATGCAAAACCATGTATAGTGGGCCTGACCAAAGAAGAATCTTCCACACCTGGGCTGGCAATTGCCTTTAGTTGGTAGGTGCAATCCTGAATCCCCTAACCTGGGATTAAAATAGTCCAATGCTGAATATAGATAAGAGGTGCACACTGCTTCAAAATGTCATTACTGTGAAAAACAATCAATGTTTCGGGGAGCCACCTGCCCCCTTCCTCAGATACCTGTAAATGCTTTAACAGGGATCAGAAAATGTCTGTGGTCTATTTTTCTTATATGCATGACGGAAAATATATTAAAGGGACTGTCCACCCCTCTGTACAAAAATCAGTATGTTGTCCAAAAAACCCTAAAACCCTAAACCCTTGTTTAAAATCATTAATTCTGCTTCCAACAAGCTTACAAGCTCCGCGATCCACCGCCTCTTCCTGTCTCTCCACTGTGGCTGCTGTGTTCTTTTTCTGTTCCCGAGCAGCTGCAGTGGAGACTGCTCCGGGAATGGCAGTGATTGGCTGTGACATCACTGTCATGGCCGACACTGACTGCCTTTCCCTGGAAGTGAAGAGTAGATTGCAGAGCCGCGGCGGTGGAACACAGAACTTGTAAGTATAAAATCTCTTGCTGGAAGAATTAATGATTATTAACAAAACGAAGTCCAGGTTTTGAATGGTTTTAGACAACATACTGATTTTTGTCCAGAGGGGTGGACAGTCCCTTTAAGTGAATTATTGCTTAAATATGTATCTATAAACACCAAGTATACAGTTGGTTTACATTTTATGATAAGACCCCATAGAGCGAAAATGTTTAGATGTTGTTTGTATGTGAAACATAGCCTTGACAAAACAGTACATTATATCAATTTAGTGCTTGTACATATTAAAATACTGTATGTTGCACATAATATTTGGTTACAGGTCTGTCTTATCACAGAAATCTCCCGAATGATCTGTACTTATTATCTAACAATGGGAGGAGGGAACAATATGTAAAGTTCATACAAAATGTGTATACAGTCCTGGACACTGAACAAGGAAAATGTATCTCAAAGGCGAACGTTTTCCCCTACACAACCCCCCCATTAATCTAACAAGCATAATAAATTAGATTATTTAAAATTATTGACATATACAACTTTTCACCATATACTTTCTCACCTAATAGAAAACTGCAATTTTATTTTATTGTTTAGACCATTGTTTCTCAACCAGGGGTCCAGGACCCGTTAGGGTCCCTGAAATTTGACAAGGGATCCTTACAGAGTGGCAGCCAATCACAGACACTTTTGCCGGCAATGGAAACGGTGTGGGAGAGAAGGGCTGTAAGTATGATTCGGCTTCTTTTTTTTTTTAAAGGACTAATGCAACGGTTGGGGGTGGGCAGGGGTTAGCTACACCATATTAAAAGCATTTCACGCTAGGTGCTACGGCTGCAGCGGATTGTTCCGGATGGTGATAGGGAGGGGGTGGGGGACAGGGCTCCACTGTGCATGTCACCAACCCTCCCGGAGGCAAGACAGGAGGCAGAGATCTTTGGACAGGAAGACAGCTCCTACTGTTCATTTTCTTGGACTTTGGACAAACTATAAGGAACAGTATGAGGTTAAATTTTAGTTTTGGGGTCTACATGCCCTTTAAGGTGCACTCCAGGGACTTCTTTCAAACCTTTATTGGGTGAAATATAAACTGTGCAGAAGCGGCATTTCTGTCTTCTCTCATGATTTTACTCAAGCTTATTTATCAAGATATATATATATATCCATATCTAGATAGATAGATCAAAATATATATAGTGAATTTTGCCTGATTTGGCTGTGTATTTTGTGTAAACTGAATTATATACCATTTTCAGGAGGTGTCTTACCTTCTGTTCTTCAATTAATTGAGTAGGAGCGATAGACAAAGAAAGATAATAATTACCTTACACGCGATCCTCTGCTGCAGCAGTGACAGGCCCCGACTGCTTCCTGGTTCAGAGTAACTATAGCACGCATGCACGATATTGCACGCTATAATTACTCTGAACAGGAAGCAGTCGGGAATTTTCACTGCTGAAGCAGAGGATCGTGTGAAGGTAAATATTTTCTTTCTTCGTCAGTTGCTCTTGCTTAATTGATTAAAGAACGGAAGGTAAGGCATAGCTCCGTAAACTCCCGGTCTTCAATCAATACATTAAAGGAATAGTTCACTTTTCGAGTGAACTATTCATTTAATTGTATTCTTAGCACGGTTTCCTTGGAGTTTTTCCTTTAAGGCAAATAAAATAGATTTTATTACAAATAAGTGCCTTCATGGTCAAATAGAATGTTTCAGGAATCACCTAAATTTATGTTGGTGTTACAGTTTATTTCTCCTTTAAGAAACAAAAAAAAATATTTTGATATAAACAAAAACAGCATTTTACAATATTATTACAGATGCAATTTACATAACTTTTTATATCTGTATGATATAGTCAAGAATCCCAGAAGCATGTACATTGTCACTCGGATGGCCCTATGCTATGTAAACAAATGTCATTTTACTGAAAGCCTTTTCCTTGAAAGAGTAAGATTAACTCGGGTATGGCCTTTAATATCTGTTATTTTTTAAGAAATCTATAGCACAAAATTAAAATCTATGAAAAAAAGTAAAAAAAACCAAAACATCTTAGATATTGTATTGTCTTAGAAAGTGTTATGCAGATATGAAGTTAAAAAATGCTTCAGTGTACCATAAGCCAACAAGTAGTACACAATAGCCATAAATACCCAGTAAATGATATCATTCTAAAAGTGATTAGCTATGCAATCAGTGTGACATGACTCATTAAAACATGTGCATTAAAGGGTATGTCCAGCAAAAAAGTAAGTATGTTTATAAATGATTTACTGAAGAACAGGAGGTAAATGCACTCTCTCTTACCTCCCGTTCTTCAGTAGATCTTCCAGGAGAGTAGATCTTCACAGTGCGAGGACGCGTCGGGGGCGTCAGGGATTTCGGCGCTGGAGCGGGTCTGTGGGTAAGTGTCTCCTCCTCTCCTGGAAGATTTACTGAAGAACAGGAGGTAAGAGATAGTGCATTTACCTCCTGTTCTTCAGTAAATCATTTATAAACATACTTACTTTTTTGCTGGACATACCCTTTAAAGAAAATAATGCACCCCCTACTTTAAAATAGTTAATGAATATCAAATTCTGGAGGCCTGTGGTCATGAAGCTCCTCTGTGACATCTTATATCATTATATTTTACAATAAGGGTACATTATTCCCTATATAGTGCAGCTTTGTCATGTAAAAGGACAAACATTTTAAATATAAAAACAATACCTCTGCATCACACTTCATTATTATCAACTATACACTGTAGTATCTATTGGGAGTATACATGCAGTTCCCATAAGATACTTTAACTATTGTAACATGTTGTGCATGTCTGTTTTGTAAGCTGTTAAACTACCCTTCTATCATATTTTTTTAATGCCAGACTAAAAAACCTGCCAATCAAAATAAGACTGCCAACACAATGCTTCACCTGTCCATCACTGAGGTAAAAAAGTATTACCCGATAAATATCCCTTTAATAAAGGATGCATTTACGTTCCCTTAATTCATAATTTATCTTTAAATTGACAAAGACAAAATATAAAAAAATCTACTTATTATTACACTATATTAAATATAGATGAGCTATTTGAATGTCACTATCAGTGACTACAATACATTGAAAGTTAAATCTCAAATTAGAGATTACTAAAAATTCCAATAAGGGTATGTTTGCATAGACTTTATATTTCATTTACTTGGCAGCAAAGCTATTCGGAGGGCAGTCTGGCAGTCAAGGGATACTCTTTTTGTTCTGCAAGAGTAATAAATATGCTACTTTCAAAAAAGATTAATGAAAATCGGACCAAAAGAGAAACACATTTATACACATAATAATACTCTACAGAACTGCTGTTCAAGCTATGACAGAACAAAGAACAAATTGAATGTTATGGCTTTGAGCCATCAAAATACCCCATAGAATCCCTTCAGGGGTGAAGGATGGGTGAGACCTAAAAAAAAACACAATTATTTTAATAAAGAATCCAAATATTTCTATTTAACACTCGGAAAATGTCTTTAGCTTGAAGCAGATATTTTTATTGCAGTGCTTACTATATCTGCTTATTACATCCACAAACCTCATCCATTCATACGTCAAGGGTTATTTTTTATTAAAGCTTTTATAATCAATTATGCAAGACTTGGGCCTAAAAGTTTTCACTGTATCTAGATAGTATACATCATTTTCAGCAATATAAAACATGAACTCCATTATGTATAATGGAATATAATCTTTTTTTTTTTTTTAAAGTCCCTGACCCTTCAACAGGTCAGATAAAGTCTTTTAAAAGCCCAGTGTTCACATTCCCTTGTTTATTACCCTGACAGTAGAGGGACTGCCACATTAAACTAGGTACAAAAGAAATATACATTTAACAAGTTTAGTTAAAATGTGCAATATTGCCTTGAGGAAAACAATAAATTATTGGACCTCACAGTGCAAGCTGGTAAAATTTAGATTACAAACTGCCACCAATTTTTTTTAAATGTGATTAAAATATCAACTATTAACAAAGCTCCCATGTATCAAACCATTGTTTGAGATAATAAATAAAATATCCCCTGTAAATATGTACAGGGCAATAAAAAAAACACAAAAGAAAAGATCACAAATGGTTTTCAAGTTGCCAAATGTGCGATTCTTTTTAACCTATACAGTATTCTTTTCAAACCCAATTATATTCTGAGACATGTCTAAAAAAATTCTAGACATCAAATAATTTTTTGTTACCTGTGAATTAAAGGACATATCAATTAATGTTTAAATAGGCAAACAACTAAAGCATTGCCACATATTACAGTACACAATACTGTAGAATGTTATTACAAAGTTTTAACAAACGTTATATCTGGACTCTGGCATTTAAACAGAAGCCAGCATTAAATGTAACAATCACTCTCAATAAGCCATACTAACATGAGAACCACGTAAATATGCTGCACTGGCAGCAAAGTGGTTGAGTAAGGCAAAAAGTGTGATTGATTACAACAGCCCTTAATTAACAAAACTTCAAACGTTTTCCCAATAGTGGGTGAGAAACGCCAAGGAAGTAACCTAATTAGATGCTAAAACCCTGTTATGCATGATAAAATGGCAATCTCAAAATATCCTGCCAAACCCTGTACACTGTAGGATTCAAATAAAACTGCAGAATACACAAATTGTACCTCCAACTTAGAATGCTCAAAATCTGCTGTGTATTTAATATAGCTGATTGCATATCTATAACCAAAATGTATTAGATGTAAAAATAGATGGCATTCTTTCCTAGTCTGCAAACTGAAATATGGTCTCTGGATTATTGCTTTCTGAAGTATTTGTTGGTTGCAGAATTTTGGCAGGTGAGGTTTTGCCATGTGAGTAGGAAGAAGAGGAGTGTGAACTCTCACTGGAACTACTGCGAGTTTCTGTACTTGTGCTGGTTTTCTTCATCTTCCTGCGTTTTGCTAGAGGTGCTTTGTCAACATTCTGGAGACGAAATCCTTCTCGCTTGTACTTGTTAAAGGCCTAAGAAAACACAAAACTTTAGTTGCTGTTTGAATATCTCAACAAACTTTCAATCCATTCAAAAGTTAACTACGTTTTTATTGCCACTTTTAAAAATCTGGGGGTATGCGGTTTCAAAAATTACATCAACATACCAGGCAGAAATTAGCACTTTAGTGAACATTAATACAAATAAAAACAGTTTGGCAGTCATAATAAAACCACAACTCTCACCAGTATTCGGTTCAGTTTTTCATGTTCATCTCACAACAAGATATTCATCCAGTCACTGGGCTTACCTGAAACCTACCCAATACATTCCAGATCTCACAGGTTTTCCCTAGCCAATAGTGTAGTTCAACTACTAAGTTAAAACATATCCCTCATAGACAGCAAATCTAATTTCTATGATGGCAAAGAAAGTGAGACACTACAGCAGAACTCTTCAAATCTTAAAAGAGAGTACATTTTAAATGTGCCATTTTAAAAAGGGAGCAATTTGTACAAAACCTGCCTCCCCCCCCACCCAACCTAACATTTGTAGTTCATGTACTTAAATGGTATGTCCACCCTTAAAACAAAAATATGGTCACATGTCTGTTTCCTGCCCTCAATCCCAACTGATGTATTCTGCACATTATTAGATGTATTAATAGCCATATATTTAAGTATAATAATTGCCTCTATTCTAGCAGAGTAAGATGGCTCAATCTAGGCTGCGACTTAACATAAAAACCATTGATTGACTGCTGTTTCCCCTGCTGCCTCCACTGCACATGCTCAAGGTTTACTTATTAAATATCTGGTTACAAATGCATGTAATAAATTGGTAAAATTAGCAGTAGGGGTTGTGAATAGATAACAGACAATTTTTTGGTTTAAGGGTGGATATTCCTTTTAAAACACCTAAAAAATGATAAAGGCAACTTGAACCATGTGGGAAATCATATCACAAAATAATAAACACACCAATGCAAAAGGTACAACTAACATAGTTAAAATGTGTTAATTGAGATCAGACCCTGAAATCCATATTGAAAATAAAATCTATCCACGATTACAACTTTTATACTCCTCTGGGGGGTTTTTTGTTTGCTAAATCGCTTTTTGGTATTCAAATGGTTAGCACAAAGCACAGTGTAGGATATTGCTGGTCTGATATTTCTATAATTATTTGTATAAATCTTACATAGACAATTTCAAACAAGAAGAAATTGAATATCAAAGGTTCAATGTGAATAGCTCCAACACAAATTTGTACAAACCTTCTGTTCGTAGGGTCTCTCTTCCACTGGAACCGTCAAGCAGTAGCTAATAATGCAAAGTAAATAACTGGAAGAGGACATCCAAAAAGCAGATTAAACTGCAGCAAAAGCAAAGTGCAGCAATAAAGCACTTGCAGTTTAATCTGCTTTTTGGATGTCCTCTTCTAGGAGGTGGAGCGGCTGTCAGCAGCAGAGGCAGTGTCAGAGCGTCGAGGGACCAGGTCAGGTAAGCAAGTTGAGGAGCATTTTTGAAAGCTGGCAATAATGTGAAAGGGGGTTTTGAGGGGGGGGGGGGAAATATACAATTTAGAGAAACGTTTTTGTTCCAGTGGACATGTCCATTAAATATATTATCTCCCTCTAAGATCCATCCAACAGAAACCCATCAAGAGTAGAACCATTGTGACCAGGGTGTCTGTTAGAGAGGGATCATTATTTGTCAGCCTGAGGTCCTAAAAAGAACCCAGACTATCCTGCCATGTTTTAATCTTATGAAATTCCATTAGTGCAGGACACAGGTTCTTGGATTTAATGGGGTAGGACTAGGGAGTACCAGACAGCTATATAAAGGTGAGATGGGCTTCAAGGAGGAAAAAGCTCTCCACAGAGCACACAATGAAATAGAGCCTCCTAAAAACACAAGGTACTGCACAGCCTCATCCTATTAATATTAATATTGGGAAAATTTAAAAAGGCAATTTCTCTAAGAATGCTAGGTAGTTTCAGAGACATGCCATGTCATTTTATCATAAACAGACATCACTTCCTGTCTAGCAAACAGAAACTGGGTTGTCTCTCCTAAATTAAGAATTATTTCTTTCTATGGAGAAGGGAGGGGCAAAGTAAATGTGTGAGTCTGAAGAATCCCTTACAATTCCTGTCTTGTCATGTACAATGCCTAAGAGAAGTTTTTGATTTGCTAACAGTGGCACATGTTGTAAGATCAGAACCTCATTGGATGATAGGAAAATTCCACTTCCTTTTAGTGTCCATATGGAGACCCTTTAGCATGCTTAGAGGTGTGGCTAAACCTACCATTTTGAGTTTTTCATTCAAACTTAGGGGTGTCAAGTAACATAAGTATACTTTTTAAATTGTATATAATTTGGTTTGTAATTAAACAGTCAGTAGTAGTACTATACTTTGTATAGTGTAATTTTTTTATAGTGATTTAAATTAAATGGTGATAATTACACACATACACTTCTCCTATATTTATTAGTGTTATATACCCCCACCTAATAAGTTGCAATCTCTGTAAAAATATACATAATATATTTATACAATATAAAGGTGGGGGTATATAACACTATTACACTTAGGAAAGGTATGTATGTAATTATCACTATTTAATTTAAATCACCATAACAAATAACACTATACCATGTATACTACTACTACTGAATTACAAAACAAATGATATACAATTAATAAAGTATACTTACTTTACTTGACACCCCTAAGTTTGAATGGAAAACTCAAAATGGTAGGTTTAGGCACACCTCTAAGAGTGCCAAAGGATCTCCATGTAGATACTAAAAGGAAGTGGAATTTTACTAATATCCAATGAGGTTTCGATCTTACACTGTTAGCAAATCAAAAAATTATCTTAGGCATTGTACATGAGAAGTCAGGAAGTGTTAGGAAGTTCCTGTATTACACCCAATTATGTGCTGTTTGTAAAACGTGACAGTCTTAGCTAATTAAAAATTCTTCAGATTCACACATTTACTCCCCCTCCCTTCTCAATAGAAAAAAATAAGACAATCCAGTTTCTGTTTGCTAGACAGGAAGTAATGTCTGTATTTGATAAAAGTACCAAGCATTCTTAGAGAAATAACCAGTTTCCCTTTTTTCCACTATTGATATATTAATAACATGAGTCTGTGAGGTACCTTCTGTTTTAAGAAGGCTCTACTTCATTTTATTCTCTGTGGGGAGCTTTTAGCTCCTTTAGGGGAGAGGTGGGGTATATCACTATAATCATTTATGCTAATCAATATCCTGTACTCCCAAGTCCTAGCCCCACAGCAATTATAAAGCTGGAACTTGTTGTGGTAAATATTAGTGAGTATGAACCTAGCATGTTAATTTGAATTGCCCAATAGTGCCAGTTAGATTGAACTGCACATTGTGGCATTGCCTGGGTCTGTTCTCAGATCTTCAGGTTAATACCACTTAGACTCCATAGATTATAGCTGCCAGGTAGGTGGAATTTGGTAAGGTTTATGACTCCTACTACCTTAAGTGACCCATATAATATTTCCCTAATCCTAATAGCTATGGATGTAAGGGAAGGCCACATGAGTCATTTGCATGTTCAAACCCTTGGGTAAGAAGTGCTAATGCACGAATGTGGGCTTAAATGTCTGTATGTCAGGAAAATGGCTTTATTCCAGGATGTATGAAAACTAAATTTTCCAGAATTCTGTCCAGGCAGGGAATGCTGGGAGTTGTAGTTTTTAAAACATGTGAAAAGGTCATTAAGAAGAAACTAACTGCAAACAGAGAATGCTGGGATTTGTAGTTTTCAAACATGTAAAAGGTCTTAAGTTTAACACCCCTGCTCTATACCATCAGGCTTTATCACATCTACATACATGCCTTAGCTACAGGACATTAAGTAAAAACTTACTGCAAACAGAGAATGCTGGGATTTGTAGTTTTAAAACATGTAAAAGGTCCCAAGTTTAACACCCCTGTTCTATACCATTAGGCTGTATTGTATCTCGACACACGTTTTAGCTCGACACACTGTATTAAGGAGAAACTTACTGCAAACAGAGAATGCAGGGAATTGTAGTTTTTAAACATGTAAAAGATCACAAGTTTAACACCTCTATACCATGTGTTTATGTTAGATTATTTGGGCAATGCTATTATAACAACATGAGTCTGTGAGGTATATTTTGTTATAAAAAGGTTCTATTTCATTTTATACTCGGTGGGGAGCTTTTAGCTCCTTTAGCCACACCTCTCCCTAACCTATATAGCCAATCAGTATTTTGTGCTACCAAGTCCTAACCCCATAGTGACTGTAAATCTGGAACTTGCAGGTTTATTCCACTTAGACCCTCTATATTCTTGTTGGCAGGTGGAATAGGTAAGGGAGGGTATATTTTTGTTTGTTCAGGCAAATCTTATGCTTCCTGAGAGCAGAAAGGGAGGACAAGTTTGGAAAGGTTCCTGATGCCTACCCGCTGAAGGGACCTAACTAGCCTCTCTCTAGCCCTACAGCTTAACAGCTGTGGGCATAAGGAAGAGTAAACGCTCCCGAACCACTTGCATATTTCTGCACTTGGTGTTGGTATCACAGAAAGCACAACCCGAGATTTCAATTTTTAAAAAATGGTGCTTTTTAGTTTGTATTATCACAGATGCTTGGTTTACTTTTGCAGTTCTCAAAACTGAATTTGACTCAGCAGAGATCACATGCCTCTTTTCTTCACAGCAAAAATGTTATAATGAACAAAGTTGAGAAAAAGACCTTAATCCTATTGTTCTACAAACCTATGAATACAGAATCAACCCCTTCAGTGCCAAGTTTTAAAAAATTCAGTGAAAAGAATAGAAATAGAAATATTTTTCTGATTGTTTGGAGTGGAATAGATCTGGATGTTTGTTTAAGCAAATAACATGCTGTAATGTTATTGTATCAGTTGAGTAAATCTATTTAAATTGTTATTATTCTAAAAAACTTCATCTGCTTGCATATTAAAGTTTACCAGCATCAAAGCCACCCTGATTCTCAGACCTGCAAAAATATCCCTGTATATATATATATATTTTTCTCCAACATTACAGCAGCACAATTATTGCAGGTAAAAAAACTTTTTATTTAACATCCGATATCTGTGTCATACAATCTGCGACGTTTCGGGCAGCAGCCCTTTCTCAAGCAAAGAACACAGAGACTGAACAGTGTTAATTAGTAAATCACTTATAAACTATCAAACAGGAAATTGATACATCACATAGTAATTAAGTAACAAATGGTAGCACATTGCCCTCCAATGGTCTATTGGGTAAACTACAGCATCCAGTCATTTTTAGGAATAGAGATCATAGTCTCTGTTAAGTACCTTGGGTTTTAATGTGCCCAACCTCTGAACCCACCACACCTCTCTCTGTTTAAGTTTCTGTTGTCTGTCACCCCCTTTTTTAGCATCAATTCTAACATGCTCCAGTACCATGAATCGTATTTCACTGGCACTGTGACCATGATCAGAAAAATGTTTGGGTACAGGCAGTGACATATTTCTCGATTGAATGGACGATTTATGTTGTGTTAGACGCAACTTGAGTTTCTGGGTGGTCTCCCCCCACATAGAGGAGACCACATGGACACTAAGGAGGTACACACAGAAACGTGAATTGCAAGTGTGGTACCCCCGATTGGAAACTCCTGTTTAGTGGTAGGGTGTATAAAAGTGTCACCCTTAATAATTTTGGAACACCATAAGCAATTCATGCACGGGTAAGTTGCCCTCCTTTCTCGACATCCAGTTAGATGTACCCGCAAATTTCTCTCTAGACTTCCCACTTTTAATTGTAGCTCCTATTGTTTACCACATTTATACGAAACGAGAGGTAAATTTGAAATATCCCCACGTCAGGGAATGATTGAGAGAGTAATGGCCAATGTTTACGAATAATTTTGGTAACCTCCTGACTGTAAGGATCATAGGAGGTAACAAAAGTTAGCCTTTCTTTTTTATCCTTCCCCGCCTGGTGTTCAAATCTCTGACCCATTATTTTATCTCGAGCCCTTTAATCAAACCATCTGGATAACCTCTCGATTTAAACTTCTTACACTGTCATCCTTTGCGTAACCTTAACATTAGTCTCATCTACCAATCTATCAATTCTTTTTAATTGGCTGTATGGTATGGCATATTTAGTGTGTGACGGATGTTGGCTGGAATAATGTAATAACTGATTACGGTCAGTGGGTTTCTGAAATAAACATGTATGGAATGTATTATGACTTAATTATATTAATATCCAAAAATGAAAGACATTAGTCTGATTCCACGCATATCAAACTTAATCGAAGGATGCATACCATTCAACTCGGCGTGAAACCGCGATAGGGTATCAATGCCACCCGCCATAGGGACGCACTCATCTATGAACCTCCACCAGGCCACACAATGTGACCGGTAGAGGTCCATCGATAGATGTGCCCGTCCTCAAGCCATGCCATAAAGGCATTTGCATGGCAGGAGCGGCATTGGACCCCATCGCGGTCCCACGCAGCTGAAGGTAGTACTTATCCTTAATATAAAGTAGTTACGAGTGAGGACAATTTAATAAGTCAACAGTAGATCCACCTTGGTGGGACACAATTCACCAAATGTATGGCATAACCACCGCACCGCCTCCATGCCATCTTGGTGAGGTATGGAGGTAACAACTGGTGACATCAAAGGTCGCCAGTATGATATCACTAGTGTCATATCCATCAAACAAAGATAATTTATGCAAAACATCCGCACTGCTCTAATGTAAGATGCTTTTCACATATCATAGTTGCCAATATTTTATCAACCATTTGGCAATTGGACAAAAAAAGTTTCAATCCCCAAACAATGGCGACCCGGCGGTTTCACCGGGTCCTTATGAATTTGGGCAACGTGTACAACCTAGTTGTTCTAGGGTGTTGGACCACTAATAAATCCCTTTCATTCTCTTTAAGCACACCAATGGCACTATAATGATTTAAACATTCACAAATCTCCTTTTAAATATCCCTGATTGGGTCAGTATCAAGTTCACAATATACAGTATTATCAGACAACTGAGTTCAGATTTCATCTTCATAATATTTGGTATCCATGACCACTATCGCCCCTCCCTTATCAGAAGGTTTGATAGTGATCATGGAATTATCTGTGAGCTCCCTAAGAGCTTCTCTCTCTGTATGAGACATATTAACAAATGCATGTTTACAATTATCAATATCAATCTAATCAAACTCCTGTTGTACTCTTTGTATAAATGTTTCAATAGGAGCACAAAAGGGGGGGGGGGTACAAATTTACTTTTATGCTTGAAGCCCATTTGTTCCAAAGATAGTCTTTCAGACTCTATTAGATCCTCATTTAAAATGGTGGGTGGTAGTTTATGTAAAAAATGAGCTTTCAGTCGAATTGTGAGATAGAATCTATATAAATCAATGTCCAAATTCAGTTTATTGTTCATATGAGTTGGAACAAAGTTTAGTCCTTTAGACAGAACATTAATCTGGACAGATGAAAGTGTAATGGAGGAAAGGTTAAACACTACCTGTTCTTCCGAGGTTTGTATACCCTTCCCCTCTGACTGACTTGTCTCGTGTTTCTTCCGCCGCCTCCTCCACCGCCTCCTCCACCGCTGGCCCCCCCCCCCATCTTCTGTGTTGGGTGGTGTCGGTGCTAAAAAATGGGCGTATCTGATCCATTCGGGTTTCATCAGCGGATGTATCTACCTGGTGTTCCCCTCGTGTTGGCACCGAACGGGAATGTTGCACGGATCTTCCCCGGCCTGCATAGGCAGTTCCTTCATCCGTTGTCTGCTGTCCCCATAAATATACCTTCACTGCGTATACCGTGAGTTTCTTATCCAGTTCTGTCTTCTGTCTTAAAGGCATCTAGTTCCTCAACCCTACCTTATTTGCTAATAATGAGGACTTTAAAACCAGGTTTGCTCAAATCCTTAACGATTTTCATTGGATCTAATGATTCTCACGATTGAATTCATTAAAAAAGAGCTTATCTCTGTACAGAGTGAAATTGTAACTTCTGAACTGCAACTCTCAACCTGTTACAATATGGAGGAACTAGATGCCTTTAAGACAGAACTGGATAAGAAACTCACGGTATACCGCAGTGAAGGTGAAAAGCGGAAGCGGAATAAGTTTGATCGCGATACTTATGATTACCAACAGGGTCACTTATATCTATGGGGACAGCAGACAACGGATGAAGGAACTGCCTATGCAGGCCGGGGAAGATCCTGCAACGTTCCCGTTCAGTGCCAACACGAGGGGAACATCAGGTAGATACTCCGTTGATGAAACCCGAATGGATCAGATACCGCATTTTTTAGCACCGGCACCACCCAACACAGAAGATGGAGGGGGGCCAGCGGTGGAGGAGGCGGCGGAAGAAACACGAGACAAGTCAGTCAGAGGGGTAGTGTTTAACCTTTCCTCCATTACACTTTCATCTGTCCAGATTAATGTTCTGTCTAAAGGACTAAACTTTGTTCCAACTCATATGAACAATAAACTGAATTTGGACATTGATTTATATAGATTCTATCGCACACTTCGACTGAAAGCTCATTTTTTACATAAACTACTACCCACCATTTTAAATGAAGATCTAATAGAGTCTGAAAGACTATCTTTGGAACAAATGGGCTTCAAGCATAAAAGTAAATTTGTACCACCCACCTCTTGTGCTCCTATTAACATTTATACAAAGAGTACAACAGGAGCTTGAACAGATTGATATTGATAATTGTAAACATACATTTGTTAACATTTGTCATACAGAGAGGGAAGCTCTTAGGGAGCTCACAGATAATTCCATGATGTGGTAAAACATAGGAGCTACAATTAAAGGTGGGAAGTCTAGAGAGAACTGTACGTGTACATCTAACTGGATGTCGAGAAAGGAGGGCACTTACCCGTGCATGAATTGCTTATGGTGTTCCAAAATTATTAAGGGTGACACTTTTATACACCCTACCACTAAACAGGAGTTTCCAATACGGGGGTACCACACTTGCGATTCACGTTTCGTGGTGTACCTCCGTATGTGTCCATGTGGTCTCCTCTATGTGGGGGAGACCACCCAGAAACTCAAGTTGCGTCTAACACAACATAAATCGTCCATTCAATCGAGAAATATGTCACTGCCTGTACCCAAACTTTTTCTGATCATGGTCACAGTGCCAGTGAAATACGATTCATGGTACTGGAGCTTAGAATTGATGCTAAAAAGGGGGTGACAGACAACAGAAACTTAAACAGAGAGAGGTGTGGTGGGTTCAGAGGTTGGGCACATTAAAACCCAAGGTACTTAACAGAGACTATGATCTCTATTCCTAAAAATGACTGGATGCTGTAGTTTACCCAATAGACCATTGGAGGGCAATGTGCTACCATTTGTTACTTAATTACTATGTGATGTATCAATTTCCTGTTTGATAGTTTATAAGTGATTTACTAATTAACACTGTTCAGTCTCTGTGTTCTTTGCTTGAGAAAGGGCTGCTGCCCGAAACGTCGCAGATTGTATGACACAGATATCGGATGTTAAATAAAAAGTTTTTTTTACCTGCAATAATTGTGCTGCTGTAATGTTGGAGAAAAATACATACTTAATTTGATACAGCTTTGCACTAAGACACGTGGATTTGAGGTGCTGCAACCCTGTTGTGAACATTTGTGTATATATATATATATATATATATATATATATATATATGATTGGGTTTTTCGGAGGTACTATGCTGGTGGGGGTGGGTAAAAGTAATATACATAGGGACAGTGTTTATCTGTTGTTTAAGCACTAAATAGTTATATGAATATTAACAAATATGTAGTAATGACATTAAAGTATATAGAAATGTAAATAAGGCAAAATATATAAATAAATAAAAGTACTTGCATAGTCCCCTCTCCTTTTCTGTAATGGAATCTTCAAAATGGAGTGTTCAGCCACACCTCAGGAAGTTTTACATGGAGGCAATGTAAGCTTAAAAAGGATCATATTTATCACTTCCCTTTTAGTGTTGTATCCAATGGTGTGCTTAATATTAGATTGGCAGCAATGTTAGCGAATCAAAATAATTGTGAGTGTAAGTAGGAAGTTTCAAGACCTAGATCTTACTTCCTTTGTAAAACACGCAAGTCTTTGTGAAGCATTCTTCTCTCTCATCCCATCCCACCCCTCCCCTCTCAATAAACAAAAAGAAGAGCTGCTGTTTGCCGGACAGTAAGTGATATGCTTGGGTCTATTCTCAGACCTGTAGGTTTATTCTATTAACATTCTATAGATTATAGCTGTCAGATAGGTGGTTGGATGTGTGACTCCTACTGCCTGAAGGGACCTGAATAATCCTTCTCTAAACCAATAGTGTAATTGCTATGGAAGTAAGGGAAGGGCAGATGAATCACTTGCATGTTGAAATCTTTGGGTAGGAATCGCTAAAGCATGGGCTTTTAATGTCTCTAATTTAGTAACATAGTAACATAGTAATTAAGGTTGAATAAAGACATTCGTCCATCAAGTCCAACCTATTCACTTTTTTTTTTTTTTTTTTTTATTTATTTTTTTTAACCTACCTACAGTTGATCCAGCGAAGCTAAAACCCCAGCTAAAAAAGGGGGAAAAATTCCTTCCTGACTCCAAACGGCAATCGGAAAGTATCCCTGGATCACCAGATCTATATGCATTAATACCAGTAATTCTCATATTTTTTTAGTTTTAGAAACTCATCCAGCCTTTTTAAAGTTATTCAATGAACTTGCCATTACCACCTCTGCTGGAAGACGTTCCACAGTTTCCACCGTTCTCACTGTAAAGAAACCTCTCCTAACTTGAAGATGAAACTTCTTTTCTTCCAACCTTAAAGGATGTCCACGAGTCCTCTGATATGACCTATTAGTGAACAATGCACCAGAGAGTTCACTGTATGGGCCATTAATATATTGTATAAGGTTATCATGTCCCCACGCAACCGCCGCTTCTCCAATGTAAACAGCCCTAACTTGTCTATCTGCCTGCATATTCAAGCCCCTCCATTCCCCTTATTAATTTAGTTGCCCTTCTCTGAACTGCCTCAATTCCAAGATGTCCCTTTTGTATATGGGATTCCAAAACTGCACCGCATATTCCAAATTGGCCTTACCATGCCTTGTAAAGAGGGAGATAATATTTTTCTCTCTTGATTCCATTCCCCTCTTTATACAAGACAATATCTTGCTAGCTCTAGCTGTTGCTACCTGGCATTGTTTGCACTCAGCTAAGTCTGTTATCTACCAGAACCCCCAAATCTTTTTCCATTTCAGATGCACTTAACACAGAGTTATTTATGGTGTAGGTGGCACAGGGATTATTAAATCCCAAATGCATCACCTTACATTTATCAACATTGAATCTCATCTGCCATTCTGCTGCCCATTTTGATAATCTATCTAGGTCTGCTTGCAGCACTTGCACATCATTGGAATTTTCCAAAGCTCTGCATAATTATGTCATCAGCAAACACAGAGACCTTGCTCTCAATGCCCCCTTCTAAGTCATTTATAAACAGATTAAACAGAAGTGGCCCCAGTACAGAACCCTGAGGAACTCCGCTTAAACTTTAGCCCACATAGATGTAGCTCCATTAACCACCACTCTCTGCTTGCGGTCCAATACCAGTTCTCTATCCATGAACAATGTTTTCTTCAAGGCCACAGTCCTCAGTTTATACATTAGTCGCCTATGTGGCACAGTATCAAAGGCTTTTGCAAAATCCAAATATACCACATCCACAGCTGTGCCTGATCTAACTTCTTACTCACTTCTTCATAAAAACCAATTAAATTTGTCTGGCATGATCTATTTCTCATAAATCCATGCTGACTACTACTAAATAAATAATCTCTGGAGACAAAGTCAAGGATATGATCCCTTAACAAAGTTTCCATCACCTTCCCTACCACTGATGTTTAGGCTTACAGGTCTATAGTTACCAGGCTGTGAACGACTACCTTTTTTGAATATTGGTATTACATTGGCTTTTTTCCAATCCAGCGGCACATCCCCAGACAAAAGCGAATCTGAAAAGATGAGACACAGTGGTCTTGCTAGAACTGAACTAAGCTCTTTTAAAATCCTAGATGCAATCCATCTGGTCCTGGCGCTTTATTGATATTAACTTTGTCTAATTGATTCCATACCATATCCTCTGTTATCCAATGTGAAAACTCTTCATTCCCTCCCTGCACATTGTTACAATCCCTACTGTAAATTCTCAACAGTAAAAACCGATGTAAAAAAACGGTTTAGCAGATTAGCCTTTTCGGCATCCTCTACAACCACCTCAGCTCCATATTTAATGGTCCCACATTCTCAGTCCTCATTTTTTTACCATTTATATACTTAAAAAACATCTTGGGGTTGGACTTGCTTTGTTCGGCATCCGTGTTTCATTTTCTATTTAGCTAGTTTAATTGCTTTCTGCACTCTTTATTACAACTTTTGAAGTCCCTGTAAGCCTGTTCTGTGCCTTCTGCTTTCAAAATTTTAAAAGCCCTTTCTTTTTTTCCATTTCCCTTTTTACCTGAGCATTAAGCCATGCAGGAGTGGACCTAATTTTTTTACACTTGTTTCCTAAAGGACCGATTTGAAATGTTATAGTTTAATATCCTTTAAAAGTGGTCCACATCTGCTCAGTATCTTACCTAGAAACAGTTCCCCCCAGTCTATGAGCGGAGCGTTCCTTTAAAAGCATAAAATTAGCTTTCCTAAAGTTAAAAGTTTTTGTTAAGCCAGTGCACTTTAGTTTTCTGCAACCTATATTAATGACACTATATCATGGTCACTATTCCCTAAGCTTCCCATTACCTTCATCTCCAAAATGAGCTCTGGGTTATTAGATACACCAGATCCAACAACGCATTCTTTCTAGTAGGAACTTCTACCATCTGTGAAAGAAAATGCTCATATAGGAAATTTAAGAACTTTTGAGGTGCTGGCAGTTCCATTACTCCAATCTATTTCAGGGTAGTTAAATCCCCCATAACCAGAACATGCCCCATCCAGCAGCCTTCGCCAACTGCATATGGAGATTCATTTCCACCTCTTCCCCGGCATTTGGCGGCTTATAACACACTCCAACAATTAATTTACCTACCTTCTTGCTTCCTGCCACAGTTCCACCCATAATGTTCTGCCGCATCGTTTGCTCCCCCATCTATTCCATCTTTTATTTGGCTTCAATTCCTGTTTAACATACATACATACTCCTCCTCCTTTCTTATTAACTCGGTCATGTCTAAATAAGGAGTACCCTCCAATATTTACTGTCCAGTCGTGTGAATCATTAGCCATGATTCTGCTATACCAATTACATCATACCTTTCCTTTAACGCTATTATTTCAAGTTCGCCGGTTTTTCCAGCCAGACTCCTTGCATTTGTAAACATACATTTTAGATTATCAATTGATTTACTTCCATACATGGTCGTACATCCTCCTTATCCTCTATGCTCCCCCCCCTCCTCCTTCTCCTCCCTCCGTTGTGTTACTAGCCCCCAGATCCCTAACTTCTCTATCTACCCCTGTGTAGTTAAACGTTCCTCCCCCCCCCCCATACCTAGTTTAAAATCTCCTCCAACCCCCTAGCCATCTTCTCCCCCAAAACAGTTGCACCACCACCATTGAGGTGCAATCCGTCACTACTAAAGAGCCTGTAGCCAACAGAAAAGTCAGCCCAGTTCTCTAAAAACCCAAACCCCATCTCCTTACACCACTCCCTTAGCCACGCTTTATACTCCTGAGCTCCCGTTGCCCCCTAGCGTAGCACGTGCTGCGGTAGTATTTCTGAAATCACTACCCTGGAGGTCCTTGCTTTAACTTGGCCCCTAATTCTCGGAAATCATTTTTAAGGACCTCACCCCCCACCTCTAACTTTGTCATTGGCCCCAATGTGAACCAGACCGCCGGGTCACTCCCCAGCCCCACCCAATAATCTGTCTACACGATCCACCACATGTCGAACCCTAGCACCAGCAGACAACACACTGTTCGGCATGCAGGGTCCTGGCGACAGATTCCCTACCTATCTCCCCTTCTAATAATAGAATCCCCTACCACTACCACCTGTCTATCCTTCCTAGCCCCCAGTTCTCCCTCCCTTGTATTGGAGATGGCCGTCCCCTGGGTGCTCAAGGAAAGGCCCGCTCCATACATGCTGCTTCCGAGCCATCGTCCTCCACATCTTCACCTAAAATGGCAAATCTGTTGGGATCGACCAGCTGGGAAGAAGCCCCCTACTTCCTTCCGTCCCCTACTTCCCTGGTGACCCTTACAAATCTATCTTCCTTCTCCACTTATCTGCCCCATCTCCACCCACCAGTTTACTGGCCCCTGCCAGTACCTGCATTTCCCCAGGTTTGCCAAGTCCTGCAATGCTGCAAGTTTACCCCTTAGACTCTGTACCTCAGATTCCAAATGGGCAACCCACTCACATCTCGACACATACATAGGTCCCCTGGGGCGGCTGCTCCAGATCCCATACATGCGCAGGATGCACATTGCGCGGCCCCAACAAACTGTCCATACTAAAACGCAATACACCCAGAGACACAGCAGAGAAATAGTGTTGTTCTCAAACGCTTTCTTGTTTTAAACGCTTTAGTTTTTTAACGCTGTCATTCTCTTAAAAACAGAAAAATCTCTTTAAACCGGAAATCGCTCAGAGCTAATCGCTCATGGGACAGGCCTTAAATGAGGTTCAAAACCAGTAAAGGTGCTTTATTCCAGGATATATGAAAAATTAATTTTCCAGCATTTTGTGCAGCCAGAGAATGCTGGGAGTTGTAGTTTTTAAACATGTGAATAGTTCAACACCCTATCATTACACTGTATTGCATTTTAATACATTCATTAGCAAATGGACATAAAGAAGAAGCTTACTGATAACAGAGAATGCTGGGAGTTTTAGTTTTCAAACATGTGCATATTCAAGGAATCGCTAAAGCATGGGCTTTTAATGTCTGTAAGTTAGTAAAAGGACTTTATTCCAGGATGTATGAAACATACATTTTCCAGCATTCTGTACAGCCAGGGAATGCTGGGAGTTGTCGTTTTTAAACATGTGAAAAGTTCAACACCCAAGCTCTATATCATTACACTGTGTTGCATCTTAATACATTCATTAGTCAATGGACATACAGAAGAAACTTACTGCTAGCAGAGAATGCTGGGAGTTGTAGTTTTCAAAACATATGCATATTCAAATCCTTTGGTAGGAATCGTTAAAGCATGGGCTTTTAACATCTGTAAGTTAGCAAAAGAGCTTTATAAGTATGTACCTAGCATGTTATTCTGGATCCTGTAAAGGGTATCAGGTTGTCCTATGGTGCTGTTTAGTTAGAATTGTACATTGTGGCAGGATTGCCTGGGACTTGCTGGCAGGTCGATTAAAAATGGGAGGGTATGTGTGTGTTTGATCATATTATGCGGTGGGATTGCCTGGGTCCTTTTTAGGACTTTCAGACTTATCCTATTTGAGCCTCCCCCTGGATACTTGCTGGGAGTGGAAAGGGAAAGCAAGTTAAGAATGATTCCCGATACCTACTAGCTAAAGAGATGTAAGTAGCCTCTCTATGGCCCTACAGCTTAACAGCTATATGCATAAGGGAGAGGCAGACAGATCCCGAATCACTTTCATGTTTCTGCACTTTGTGTTGGTCTCAATGAAAGCATGACCCCGAGCTTTTAATAAAAATAATAATAGTACATTCAAGATACTATGGGGAGCACTCGTGGGTTTTTTAACAAATCGAGTTTTAAGACCTTCGACAACATCAACTACTTCCGATTTGGGGATAGCTTTTATAACCAGGTATCGGGGACTGCCAAGGGATTTAACGTTGGACCTTCGTTCGCCAACTTATTTATGGAGGCTTTTGAGACTAAATACATTTATCTGGAATTTGGGTCCAAAATGCTTATCTATAGACGTTATATAGACTGTTTGTTCTGTGGGATGGGCCTATGGATGAATGCGTTTTTGTTGACAAATTAAATTCTTATTGTTCTGCAGTACAATTCACCATGGTCGCACATGAAACCGAAATTGACTGTCTTGATCTCAAGATTACCAAGGAGTCTTTTGGCTTTAATACCAGCTTATTTACCAAACCTATGGACAAAAACACCCTACTTAACGCAGCGTCATCCATCACACCAGAAGCGTGGTGTAATCTTTTCTCAATTTTTAAGGGTGTTATCTGTTAACTCTGATCAGACTAAACCGGTTGAACAATTGAAAACTATGTCAGATAAGTTTGTCTTTAGGGGATATGATCAGAAATTTGTTGAGAACAAAAAGAATAGGGCTCTACTAAAATTTAATGACGGAGGAGGGTTTAACACTGATTTGAGTAAAAGGAAACCCACAGTGGAGAGTATCCCCTATTCATTAAAATATTCCCCTATGAGTGAGATAATCAAAAAAAGTGTAAGTAAGCATTGGATGTAACACATGTTTTAGAAGATAACATAAGCACTTTGAACAGGAAAAAGCACTTTAAAAAAGGAATACTGAAGAGCACTTTAGAAAGGAAGCACTTCTTTATAAGCATTGGCACTTTATCACAAGATTAAAGACACAAGTGACAAAAATAAGTAACCACCAAGTAAAACAGTAATCTTATATTTATTGTATACTTATTCTATGTTTTAACACTTTTAATAGAAGTGGTGAGAAACCAATCACAAAGGAGACAATTGTGAGCACACCCTGAGAGTGGTGGAGCACTATGCATAAAATGTTGCACTAAGTGTGTTGTGAGTATGCACCTGAGGAAGGGGACACGCCCCGAAACGTTGTGCACGTATGTCATAAATAAACACAAACTAAAGTGAGAAAAAACTTCAAGAGTGCGTTCTTCAGATAAATTAACATTGGATAAACATTTATAACTGCAAGTGGTTGGCAGCTACTGAGGAACAGCACCTAGTAAGCAGCTTGAAATAGGAGTGCGGGGATTAAAAGATTTTGCAAGTAAGCATTGGGCACTACTGACACACGACAGCTCACTTCCGTTCAAAAACTCCCAACCCTTATTTGCCTATAGGAGGGGTCGAAACCTTATAAATCTCCTAGTAAAAACTGACATGGCGCCCCCTAAAACCATTGACAAACCCACTACTTGGCTATCACACAAAAAGGATAGATGCCATAAGTGTTTAGGTTGCCAGGCTTGCAGGTACATCGCGTTTGGAACAGATTTTCCCCATCCCTATACTGGGTGCAGATTTAAAATCAGACAAATTTTCATGTGGGCAAGACCACTACGCCCTTAAGGGATAGGATGATGAATGACCGCTCATCGATTCACGTGGCCCTGTCCACAAGGGCTGACCTAGTAAGGGACAGCAAATATGGGGAACAATCTGTGGCACGCCACTTTAGAGAAAAGGGCCATTCCTTGGCCACATTCAGGTGGATGGCCATAGATCAAGTGGTGGGGATTAATGACACAGCAGAAAGTGGCAAACCGCTACTACAACGTGAGGCCTTTTGGATAAAAAAATTGGGGACCCTATCCCCAAAGGAACTTAATGAACAATTTATTTTATCGTGTTTTTTATAAGCTGCTTTGTCATCTGTTATCTTGTATGTGCATAATTATATTGAGGTCTATATAAACATATTGGTATATGGCCAATGCCTGAGAGTTTAGAGAAACAATACGGACTCATGAACAGTTAGTGGACATGAAGCATAAGTTTATTGCCAGAGGCTATAACCATGATATAATTGAACAGGTGGAAAGGGAAGTTGTGAATTGGCCAAAACTGATATCTACATCTGTCCCACTTGATACTAATAAGAACAGTAATAAGATACCATTTGTAAGTTTATACTCACCTTTGAGCAAATGTTTGAAGCAAAGCATCAAATCAAGGTGGGAGATAGTAACTAGTGAACGAAAATCGAGCGTTTGTACGAGGCTTTACCTTTTCGCAAATCCACAGTACTGCTCGAATACAGGCGGGGAAAGAATCTTAAAGACATCCTTATGAAAACGGGTTTTAAAGACTCTCCTCTAAACAAGAACATAATGTGGTTACCTACATTGAAGAACTGTTTCTTTAATACCATGGATGTTTAGCCTGCAGAAGTGCTCTGACAGGTTCAGACTTTCCACATCAACACAGTGGACACAGGATAAAAATTAGTAGAAGACTCAATTGCTGGAGCCAGTTTGTTATATACTTCATTACATGCCTGTGCGGCAAATGCTATGTGGGCAAGACCACTACCTCCTTATGTGACCGCCAAGCCAACCACTGACAGGCCATTAGAACAGCCTTACAGTCAAATACAGCAACACAGGATTCTGCCCCCAGTGTCTCTGATAAGTTTGGTGAACAATTGGTGGCCAGATACTTCAGGAAGGAGGCACATCCATTGGCCACCCTGAGGTGGATTGCCATTGACTGTGAGCCTGAAAAGGAGGGAGTTGACCAAAGAAGAGCCCTATTACAGAGGGATATACGATGGATCAACAGACTTGACACACTATCCCCTATGGGCCTTAACAAACAATTAGCCTTATCATGTTTTCTTTGAAGTAATCTGTCAATTTAATTACATCTTGTGATTCATGCCCCTGATAGTATTCCTTATGTGGTACTTTATTTCCCATTTGGACAACCCCAGGAGGGTATATGAAAGCTGCTATTGTGTAGGGTGTTAGCGGTTATAACTGACTATAGGTAGAGTCCTCAGTAATCATTCATTGATTTGCAGCACAGTGTCTCCAGTTGGACATTTAAAAATAGTGCCCTGTCGATCTCCCTGCAATAATTTATTTTGGCCTCCATAGTATAGCCTTAAGCCTTTGTTAAATATTTAGTCTTTTATATAGCTTTACTTTTGGGCTGATTTTATTGTTTTAACTATTTACACTAGGCACTAGCTAGTTTAAATAACTATTATTGCACATATATACGATAAGATATGATCAGGGAGATTCAACAAAAGTTCTTATTGTTAAAAATGGTGCTAATTTTGCCCCAACCAATCAGATTTTATTTAACATTTGAAAGCCAACATCTGATTGGTTGGGGCAAAATTAGCACCATTTTTAACGATAAGAACTTTTATTGAATAACCCTGCATGTCTTTTAGTATTCACGCACCTGCACTTTTATTACCTTTTACCAAACACTAATGCAATTAGACACTGCGGCTTTGGGCATTCCGCTTGTTATTGATCTTGGGCACTTACACGATTGGAAGTTGGATCACTCTTTGGTGGTGTGGGGGTATGACCTCTTCTCTTGCTTGCGATTGGCTGTCTCTCCTGTTGGAGGAGTTAATCCAGCATGCAATGTCTCGTGCACGTAACTCTGATGTTGCTATCACGTGGTGGGCGGGTGGTGAGGGCGTGTAGGGGTGGGCAATAGCCTTTTTATTTAGTGTATTCCATTGGATCTGTAACCCTGATAAAAGCCATGTCTAATATGGCCAAAACGCATAGTTAATACAGACCTACGTTTGCTTTCAATAAACTTTACTTAGATGACCTTGGAGTGCTCTGTACATTCACATGCGAAACACCAGAGAATCTTAGCCAAGGGTTAAGTGGTGGTAAATGGCACAGGGCCTTGCTAGCAAGTTCATCTGAGAGGTGTGATGTCCTTTACTTGGCTAAAGGGTTCTAAATTATTATCCTATATCTGCAAGTGCTAATAGGATTCTTAGATTTTGCCTCACAGTTCAAGGTTATATAAAACTGAAGGGTTCCCTGAAGAATCCCACGTAATACGTGATGATGGGTGAAGCAAGCATAGGAGGAGCAAGCATCTCAGTGGAGGAGTTTTGAGCGTGGTGCCTAACATCGAGCAGAAGGTAGAATTGCATACATCCGTGAGTATGGCAATGATGCAGTGAATGCTTAGATTTGCATATTGGCCTTATATACATGTTGGGTGAAGAAGGGTAGCTTACGCCAACCGGAACTTTGGTGGTGTTGGCGGCTTGTCATTTGTTGCGCAGATGGGCTAACCCTGCCAAAGTCCCCACAGTGTAAAATGATATGGTGACTCTCCATATACCTATTGATGTGGGATACTGACAAGGTCAACGTTGTGTCCTTGGAGGAGGCAGTCATTGTGATTCTATACATAGTTGTGAAGCATATTCTACCGAGATGTGGCCACACATTAGGACAATTTTACTTACCTGACCGAGCGATCCCACGACATTAGACTGATCCAGCCAGAACCAACTTTAACGTTCTTTTTGCAACCGACATGGATCACAAAATGAATGGGATTTGCGATTGCATGTCGGTTGCAAAGAAGAACAGGAAAGGATCTGTCTAATGTCGTGGGATTGCTCAGTCAGGTAAGTAAAATCATCCTAATGTATGGCCACCTTTAGAGAAACTATTCCATCTAACAAAGTTTGCATTAAACAATAAAATACATTTAAAAAAAAAAAAAAACTTACATGAAATGTAGCTTTCACATGAGTGTTTACAGATGCCCCTGCTGAGCCCAGGATATCTGGGGTCATTAGAGGGTTGGAAGAGAGCTGGCTGCCATCCTGGAGCCATTCATTGTATCGTAAAGTTGACATTTTAATTCGTTTATTAGGATCTACTGTTAAAAGCCCTAGAGAAGATAAAAGATAAAAAGATAAAAATAAAAACAAATCTGGGGTCAAGAGCTAAAGTTTCAGCTGAAAAGTTTTATGTGGCACAGAAGTCATTTATTTACCTTGTATTAAATCTTTAGCCTCTTGGGATACATTTTTCCATGGTTCTCCCTCAAATGAAAAATCTCCCCGTTTTATTTTCTTCATGATGTCTTCAGCACTTGTACACAACAGAGCCTTTTCATGACATTGGAAAGGCACCTGTCCTGAAAGCATGGTATACTAGCAGAAGGGGGGGAAAAGTAACATTTTACATTTTAAATCTATATTTAGAAATGTACTTGCCTAAACCTTTGTACTTACATAAATGTCTGACCTGAATAATGGATACAACCGTACACTTTTAAACTAGTGTTCTCTGCAGCAGATTATATCAACCTTATTCAAGTTCATGAGGTTTCTGATACAGGCAGCTACATTAGCAAAATCAGCCCAGTCATAGCTGTAACTATAATTAGTTGCATTATTATAACATAACTATATTTAGTTAATTGCACTGCTCATACCTTAAAGGAGAACTAAATTAAATTTTTTAAAAACCTAATGTGAAAGTTTTTCTCCCCAGAACACCTATACATTGTAAAATTCTTCTCTAGGTAGTTTCATTTAGTACAGTACATGTGAGAAATAGATTCTGTAAATAAGAAGGCTTCCATGTTGTTGCCAGTACAGCCCACAGCCCATGAAGTCATCAAAGAACCACGCCCGACCCAAGTATTCACTGTCTCTATGCACAGAGTATTTTCTCCACGCCAATATGGAATCCCTGACAAGACTTTGAAAGCTGCTTGTTACCAAGCAATTTATTTACCGGTCAGTGTGAGTTGCTGGTAACAAGCAGCTTTCAAAGTCTTATCAGGGCCTTCCATATTCCATTTTATTTTTTATTATTCTTTTCCTAACAACAGATAAAGCTTCAAAATGTAGCTGGATTCTCTGCTTATTCACTGCTGGTGCACTGGGTAAGGCACCAGGTATTCAGAAGCTCAATACCCCAGACATACCTTTTTTGTTTTTATTATATTCTATGCAAAAGATAAAGCTTCTAAATGTACCCAGGTTTAGACACATATAGTTCAGAAGGTCATGAGTTTGAATCCCCAAACTTACCTTTATTTTTTGTTTCTTTTATTTTTTGTTTCCTAGTACAATATTCTACACGTACCAAAGGTTTATATATATATATATGGTAGCTCCCTTAGCCTAGAGGTAAGAGCTCTGCTTTTAGCAAGACAGAGTAAATGTACAAGTTGCAGGTTCTATTCCCCAGACTTTATTTTTGCAGAAATGTTAGTATTCCATTTCTTACATCCATGCTATCTTTGAAATACACTGCAAAGATTACTTTTTTTGTATGAAAAGTAAAGGATAATATAATTGTTAGGACAGGAGCCTTGAATGTGTTTGAAAACAAAAAACTGAAATCCCTGTTCTGTGTCAGGGAGAGGGAGGATCTCTGTGCTGTAATGTGATTGGTTGTCAGCTTCTAGGAAGCAAGGCTGCAACTTCCTTGTTTTGATCTGTTGAGCTCTACAGAGCATGTGCCTGTATGCAGACATTTAACTGGGGGTTTATCCAGCTTAGGTGGATTGTGGGAGCTGACCCCTAGTACTCACAGGTATTTTCATAAATCACCCAATGGCCACAGCAAAGGGAGAGGTGAGACACAGCTTGTTGTATGTTTGTGAATATGCTCTGTCTATTGGGACAATGTTGTCTGGAGACTTTAGTTCCCCTTTAAGTTGCAGCCCCATTCAGGAGAAATTTAGGCATGAGCTATGATCACCCATTGTCTCCTTCTGTTCTTAGGTCTCTGTGTCACTCTTCTGCATTAACTCTCAATCAGGATTCTTGGGGTGAGAGTGAGAAAGAGGTATGCAACTTCATAGTGGCCACAGTTTTTTCAGAAGTCTAGGGGACTCCCTCCTAACCCTAACTGCCAGGAGGACAGGGAAGGGGCAGATACCGTTTTACACACAGGAAGGCTCCTACTCTTCACTTTTCTAGACTTTGACTAGAAACTGCAGGTCAACCATATGGAGCAGAGAAGACAGGTAAGGATTTTTTAAGACTACACAGTGGGTCCAGCAGTGGGGAAAATGTTAGTTTTGGGGGTGGACATGCCTTTGAAGAATTTAGCAAAATACTGCAGCAAAACATTACACTATATTCAAATTAAAGGGATTCATTAAGCTGCATAAACTCTTTAGGTATGTACAGTGTACCTTGAACATTACATAAATGCACCTCTAATATTATTAAATATTTTTCATAAAAATGATTCACGCTACCAGACCCACTGCATTATCCTTCATCTTATCACCCCATCACATCTTATTAGCCAGTGACTGGTTTTCAAGGCATAAGTAGTAACCAACACCTTTTTTTCTGGATGATAAACTGGATGAAAAGCTGTTTCATGCAATGCACAGGAGAAGCAGTTTTACAAACTCACTAAAATGACTCCAAAGCTCCACAAGTCACATGATTCATCGTAACCATTGTCATTCAAAAGTTCAGGGGCAGCATAATGGAGAGTAAAACACGGAGTTTTCAGTGGCTGATTGTCAGGAGGTTTTAATCGAGCAAACCCAAAATCTATAATTTTTATCTCAGAATTGTCACATTCATCGGTGAATAGGAAATTCTGAAAGAGTAGTAAAAAGGCTTAAGTTACAATCACAATTTCTGTATTTAAATATATAATAAAACAATTAAATAAAATTATTAATAATATTATTAATTTACTTTGGTATTTGTTTTAGCAGCTAAGAAAGCTATTCACAAATAATTTAGTTCATGGTTTAAACTTGGCCATATGCCTATGCCAGAGAAGTCACTCCCTGACAGCCCCTATTTTTACCATAGGTGCACATGTTCCTATGACAGAAAATAATGGGGAGAAGAAAGCTGGCCATAGACGCTACGATTGTGGTCATACGATGCGCAAAACGTACAAACATTGAGTTTTGTGTGGATGATCAGCCAAAATTATTTTCTATCGGGCCAGTTTAAAAAAAAAAAGCGGGCCACCATAGAGGTTATCATATCCTCTATGGCCACCTTAAGCAGGAATCCCACTTCCCCGATATAATTGAAATGCTCAGGTAAAAGCAATAATGGGGCAACAAAACATATGAAGCACAATTAAGAATAAAAATCAGAGTTAATTTACATTAAAAAAGGTACATTTTCAAAAATCTCTGTAAAGATCCCCAAATCTTAAAGCTTTTAATAACAAAGCTTTTAAGAGCATTTCTAATTACCGCACATGCCAAAATTTACCATTCACATATTTCCTAATGAGTAGCTACACCAAGGTTAAATAATCCCGAAAATTTCTACTGCCATGTACAACTAAGAGTTAAGACAAATAAAGAAAATAGTTGATATGCAAATCCTGTTGGTGAACTGATATGGTCATGCTCCTTTTACTCCTTGTCAAATTGTCATCAGGGCATATTTTCTTGCTTGATTTACTTAGTTGCAATAATATTTTAAAGGTTAACTTAAGGCTAATACAACATATGATATTTCTAAAAACTGCTGCTTAAATCAATTAGCCCATTGTCTTTACAAGTGAATGCAGGGATACAGCAGCACAGTCAAATCTCTCACTAGGACAAGCAGTCCAGTGTTCCTTATAGTTTCATTGCTTAACTTAGAAGGATAAGGCAACTGATAATGTCAATATGATCAAAGCTGGTAGTGATTTCCCACTTTTTGGGTGCCTGAGCACGGTGTGGCAGTCCCCTTTCAACCTTCTACCATTTACAACCTTTGACTGTGGGTGTAGGGCAATGCATATTCTCACACCCAGTAGGAGAGGGCAGAACTAATTATAACTTGACATATTGCTATCATTTATACATTTAAAGGGTATATCCACCCTTAAAACCGGTTTTTAATGTATGATTGCCCCTGTCCCCCCAGCCCCAACCGCTCTATTTATATTTTTATTTTTCCCTCCCCTCTTTCCTCCGCAGCGCTGCCGGCCCCCTGCTTGCGAGAAAATGCAAGCAGAGGGGCGGGACCGTCAGTCGCGTCTGTGATTGGCTGAGCGGCAGCCAATCACGGACGCGGCTGCTGGGAGTTCATTGAGGCGGGGGAAAGAGGGAAGGTAAGTAAAGTGTGGGGCACTTTCTAAGAATAAAAATGGAGCGGTTGGGGCTGGGGGGACAGGTGGAATAATATCTAAAAAGATTTTACATTAGGGGGAGGGAATCCGGAGAGGGAGGGAGAGGGAGGGGGAAAAGGGCTGCAGTACGCATGCCAAACTTCTCCCGGAGGCCAGGTAGGAGGCACAGTCCTATATGGACTCTGCTATCCTCCTGGTGGGCAGTTTCTGGGACTTTGGGGGGGGGGGGACTACAGGAGAACCTTATGGAGCTGGGATGTGAGGTAAGGATTAAACTACACTACACAATGGGGCAAGTAGTGGAGGGGATTATAGTTTTGGGGGCGGACATGCCCTTTAAGTATTTTATACTTCTCTTTAAAAAAAGATTTTGAAATTAACAGGAAACTTCAACACCTCAATAATGCTTTTACTCGTTATAATTGCAAAAAATATCAATTCAGTAGCACATAAAATTATTACCAAGATAAAAGTGCATAAACTGCATCAATAGAAAGCACATACCTCAGGTTTCAAGTCTCGGTGAACTACACCAACATCATGCATATGGCTGACTGCCGAAACAAGTTTGCGCATTATATGGCTTGCTTCTGTCTCATTAAATGTTTTTTTCCTTTTGATACGCTCAAACAATTCTCCACCTTTTAATAGCTCCATCACTAAAAATGTATGAAGCTGCAAAGTAAGCAACACATTTGTAATTCTTCAACACTCAGAACACAATTCTTTCATACAAACTTAAAGGGCAACTAAAACGAAAATTAGTTCTACAGCCATCCTTCTCAGGAAAAAGAATTTGTTTTTCAGCTGCTTTGCTTTGTTTCTACCAATGTAACTTGGGGATTATCTCAGTACCCATAATAATCATTTATCCATATAACCACAGTGGAAGCTGAACATTATTTGCTTGATATCTGAGAATATCCTGGTGTTAAAGTGTATGTCCACCCCCCAAAACTTGACCCCGCGAGGTTTATAAAATCCAAAGATGCTTCTAACAGCAAAAAAAGGGAGCAGGACCAGCAGTATCTCCTGTGATTGATTTAAATTCGATGTCTCAGCCAATCACAGGAGACGCTGCCAGTCCGGCTCCTTTTACTTGCTTCAGTGCACGGAAAAGGCCACTATAAACTATCAGAAGGAGGCCTTCTGGGTAAGTTTTAGAACTTACATAACTCGGGTCAGAGGAGGAAACAGATGAAAGTTAAGTTACTCTGGAGGTTGGGAAGAATTATAGGACACATGGACACAAAAAAACCCAAAACTTTTTTACCACTATAGATGCCCTTTAAGTCCTCAGCCTTGAACTTGAACTGGCCAATGAGAACACACACTTTTCGCAGAGCATGTCTTCTGACAGGCCAGACCCTGTACAAAAGTCTGGGGGTGGAACAAACTGGGGCAGCAATCAGAACAATGACCAATCGGCAGCATTCCAAGGTAATCCCAGAAGTAACAACGTTAGATCCTAGGTAGTTTAATTGGGGCAGGAATGAATGTTATAATTGCCCTTTAAAATCCATATTTTGTGATAGTTTAAAAATTTGCCCTGTAGTGTTGGAGGAAGGAGTCTGTTTTCATAGTAATTTTTCTGTAATTCCTTTTCTAACTAGTATTCATTTTCAAAACATGATAGATAGATTACTATATTTAAAAATAAACATACAAAACAAAATTATAAACAACAGCTAACTTTTATCTCCCCAATAACAAACAAATAGCAACAGGTATGACATATCTATCTAAACTGCAGGATTATAGCGAAGGCAAGGTAATTATAACCCTATATATGATTCTACCTCAGGGGCGGAGTTTTCCTGTGCTGTCGTTTCAGTTTTTATGTGGGACTTGTTTTTACTACAAGGAATGAATAAAATTTAAAGTTTTTAACATACCTAATGGGACTGAAGTTGCCTAAGCAAACAAGGGTTGATGGAAGCGCACACCGTTTGTCAGAAAATTCTGTTTTATTGCATCACACAAAACACAACGTTTCGGAGAACGATATCCCTTCATCATGATGAAGGAGACATAGGTTCTCCGAAACGTTGTGTGTTTGTGTGAATGCCAAATAATAAACAGTGATTTTTCTTGACAAACGGTGTGCGCTTCCATCAACCCTTGTTTGCTTGTGCTATAGCGTGGAAGTCCTTGGGGTAGAGGACGGAAGGAAGCAGCACCTGAAGCATACTGGCACATTGCCTGAAGGAGTGCCTAGGCCCACATCTACTACATACGGACATAAATTGCACCTCTGCCTCATTTGAGGAATTTATATACAAAATTTTCAGAGCCCTAATTACCTTTTACGTTTGCAGAAAATTCTGTTTTATTGCATCACAACACACAACTTTTCGGAGAACGCTATGTCTCCTTCATCATGATGAAGGAGACATATCGTTCTCCGAAACGTTGTGTGTTTGTGTGATGCAATAAAACAGAATTTTCTGACAAACGGTGTGCGCTTCCATCAACCCTTGTTTGCTTAGGCAACTTCAGTCCCATTAGGTATGTTAAAAACTTTAAATTTTATTCATTCCTTGTAGTAAAAACAAGTCCCCATAAAAAACTGAAACGGACAGCACAGGAAAACTCCGCCCCTGAGGTAAGATCATATATAGGGTTATTAATTACCTTGCCTTCGCTTAAATCCTGCAGTTTAGATAGATATGTCAAACCTGTTGCTATTTGTTTGTTATTGGGGAGATAAAAGTTACTGTTGTTTATATTTTGTTTTGTATGTTTATTTTTAAATATAGTAATCTATCTATCATGTTTTGAAAATGAATACTAGTTAAAAGGAATTACAGAAAAATTACTATGAAAACAGACTCCTTCCTCCACCCTACAGGGCAAATTTTTAAACTATCACAAAATATGGATTTTAAAGGGCAATTATAACATTCTTCCTGCCCCAATTAAACTACCTAGGATCTAACGTTGTTACTTCTGGGATTACCTTGAGATGCTGCCGATTGGTCATTGTTCTGATTGCTGCCCCAGTTTGTTCCACCCCCAGACTTTTGTACAGGGTCTGGCCTGTCAGAAGACAGCTCTGCGAAAAGTGGTGTTCTCATTGGCCAGTTCAAGTTCAAGGCTGAGGACTTAAAGGGCATCTATAGTGGTAAAAAAGTTTTGGGTTTTTTTGTGTCCATGTGTCCTATAATTCTTCCCAACCTCCAGAGTAACTTAACTTTCATCGTTTCCTCCTCTGACCCGGTTATGTAAGTTCTAAAACTTACCCAGAGGCCTCCTTCTGATAGTTTATAGTGGCCTTTTCCGTGCACTGAAGCAAGTAAAAGGACCGGACTGGCAAGCGTCTCCTGTGATTGGCTGAGACATCGAATTTAAATCAATCACAGGATATACTGCTGGTCCGGCTCCCTTTTTTTGCTGTTAGAAGCATCTTTGGATTTTATAAACCTCGGCGGGTCAAGTTTTGGGGGGTGGACATACACTTTAACACCAGGATATTCTCAGATACAAGCAAATAATGTTCAGCTTCCACTGTGGTTATATGGATAAATGTATTATGGGTACGAGATAATCCCCAAGTTACATTGGTAGAAACAAAGCAAAGCAGCTGAAAACAATTCTTTTTCCTGAGAAGGATGGCTGTAGAACTAATTTTCGTTTTAGTTGCCCTTTAAGTTTGTATGAAAGAATTGTGTTCTGAGTGTTGAAGAATTACAAATGTGTTGCTTACTTTGCAGCTTCATACATTTTTAGTGATGGAGCTATTAAAGGTGGAGAATTGTTTGAGCGTATCAAAAGGAAAAAAACATTTAATGAGACAGAAGCACGCATATAATGCGCAAACTGTTTCGGCAGTCAGCCATATGCATGATGTTGGTGTATTTCACCGAGACTTGAAACCTGAGGTATGTGCTTTCTATTGATGCAGTTTATGCACTTTTATCTTGGTAATAATTTTATGTGCTACTGAATTGATATTTTTTGCAATTATAACGAGTAAAAGCATTATTGAGGTGTTGAAGTTTCCTGTTATTTCAAAATCTTTTTTAAAGAGAGTATAAAAATACTTAAAGGCATGTCCGCCCCCAAAACTATAATCCCCTCCACTACTTGCCCCATTGTGTAGTGTAGTTTAATCCTTACCTCACATCCCAGCTCCATAAGGTTCTCCTGTAGTCCCCCCCCCCCCCAAAGTCCCAGAAACTGCCCACCAGGAGGATAGCAGAGTCCATATAGGACTGTGCCTCCTACCTGGCCTCCGGGAGAAGTTTGGCATGCGTACTGCAGCCCTTTTCCCCCTCCCTCTCCCTCCCTCTCCTCCGGATTCCCTCCCCCTAATGTAAAATCTTTTAGATATTATTCCACCTGTCCCCCCAGCCCCAACCGCTCCATTTTTATTCTTAGAAAGTGCCCCACACTTTACTTACCTTCCCTCTTTCCCCCCCTCAATGAACTCCCAGCAGCCGCTCCGTGATTGGCTGCCGCTCAGCCAATCACAGACGCGACTGACGGTCCCGCCCCTCTGCTTGCATTTTCTCGCAAGCAGGGGCCGGCGAGCTGCGGAGGAAAGAGGGGAGGGAAAAATAAAAATATAAATAGAGCGGTTGGGGCTGGGGGGACAGGGCAATCATCATTAAAACCGGTTTTAAGGGTGGATATACCCTTTAAATGTATAAATGATAGCATATGTCAAGTTATAATTAGTTCTGCCCTCTCCTACTGGGTGTGAGAATATGCATTGCCCTACACCCACAGTCAAAGGTTGTAAATGTAGAAAGGTTGAAAGGGGACTGCCACCCGTGCTCAGGCACCCAAAAGTGGGAAATCACTACCAGCTTTGATCATATTGACATTATCAGTTGCCTTATCCTTCTAAGTTAAGCAATGAAACTATAAGGAACACTGGACTGCTTGTCCTAGTGAGAGATTTGACTGTGCTGCTGTATCCCTGCATTCACTTGTAAAGACATGGGCTAATTGATTTAAGCAGCAGTTTTTAAGAATATCATATGTTGTATTAGCCTTAAGTTAACCTTTAAAATATTATTGCAACTAAGTAAATCAAGCGAAAATATGCCCTGATGACATTTGACAAGGAGTAAAAGGAGCATGACCATATCAGTTCACCAACAGGATTTGCATATCAACTATTTTCTTTTTTTGTCTTAACTCTTGTTGTACATGGCAGTAGAAATTTTCGGGATTTTTAACCTTGGTGTAGCTTCATTAGGAAATATGTGAATGGTAAATTTTGGCATGTGCGGTAATTGAAATGCTCTTAAAAGCTTTGTTTTAAAAGCTTTAAGATTTGGGGATCTTTACAGAGATTTTTGAAAATGTACCTTTTTTAATGTAAATTAACTCTGATTTATTCTTAATGTGCTTCATATTTTTTGTTGCCCCATTATTGCTTTTACCTGAGCATTTCAATTATATCGGGGAAGTGGGATTCCTGCTTAAGGTGGGCCATAGAGGATATGATAACCTCTATGGTGGCCCGCTTTTTTTTTTTAAACTGGCCCGATAGAAAATATTTTGGCTGATCATCCACACAAAACTCAATGTTTGTACGTTTTGCGCATCGTATGACCACAATCGTAGCGTCTATGGCCAGCTTTCTTCTCCCCATTATTTTCTGTCATAGGAACATGTGCACCTATGGTAAAAATAGGCTGTCGGGAGTGACTTCTCTGGCATAGGCATATGGCCAAGTTTAAACCATGAACTAAATTATTTGTGATAGACTTTCTTAGCTGCTAAAACACATACCAAAGTAATTAATAATATTATTAATAATTTTATTTAATTGTTTTATTATATATTTAAATACAGAAATTGTGATTGTAACTTAAGCCTTTTTACTACTCTTTCAGAATTTCCTATTCACCGATGAATGTGACAATTCTGAGATAAAATTATAGATTTTGGGTTTGCTCGATTAAACCCTCCTGACAATCAGCCACTGAAAACTCCGTGTTTTACTCTCCATTATGCTGCCCCTGAACTTTTGAATGACAATGGTTACGATGAATCATGTGACTTGTGGAGCTTTGGAGTCATTTTAGTGATTTTTGTAAAACTGCTTCTCCTGTGCATTGCATGAAACAGCTTTTCATCCAGTTATCATCCAGAAAAAAGTGTTGGTTACTACTTATGCCTTGAAAACCAGTCACTGGCTATAAGATGTGATGGGGTGATAAGATGAAGGATATGCAGTGGGTCTGGTAGCGTGAATCATTTTATGAAAAATATTTAATAATATTAGAGGTGCATTTATGTAATGTTCAAGGTACACTGTACATACCTAAAGAGTTTATGCAGCTTAATGAATCCCTTTAATTTGATATAGTGTAATGTTTTGCTGCAGTATTTTGCTAAATTCTTCAAAGGCATGTCCACCCCCAAAACTAACATTTTCCCCACTGCTGACCCACTGTGTAGTCTTAAAAAATCCTTACCTGTCTTCTCTGCTCCATATGGTTGACCTGCGTTTCTAGTCAAAGTCTAGAAAAAAGTAAGAGTAGGACCTTCCTGTGTGTAAACGTAACGGCTGCCCCTTCCCTGTCCTCCTGGCAGTTAGGGTTAGGAGGGAGTCCCCTAGACTTCTGAAAAACGGTGGCCACATGAAGTTTGCATACCTCTTTCTCACTCTCACCCCAAGAATCCTGATTGAGAGTTAATGCGAAGAGTGACACAGAGACCTAAGAACAGAAGGGACAATGGTTGATCATAGCTCATGCCTAAATTTCTCCTGAATGGGCTGCAACTTAAGGGAACTAAAGTCTCCAGACAACATTGTCCCAATAGACAGAGCATATTCACAAACATACAACAAGCTGTGTCTCACCTCTCCCTTTGCTGTGGCCATTGGGTGATTTATGAAAATACCTGTGAGTACTAGGGGTCAGCTCCCACAACCACCTAGCTGGATAAACCCCCAGTTAAATGTCTGCATACAGCACATGCTCTGTAGAGCTCAACAGATCAAAACAAGGAAGTTGCAGCCTTGCTTCCTAGAAGCTGACAACCAATCACATTACGCACAGAGATCCTCCCCTCCCTGACACAGAACAGGGATTCAGTTGTCAAACACATCAAGGCTCCTCCAACATATATTAAACCTTAACTTTTCACAAAAAAAGTGAATCTTTGCATGTATTCAAAGAGCAGGATTAAGAATATGAATACTACATGCAAAAAAAAGTCGGGGATAGAACCTGCAACTTGTACATACTCTGTCTTGCTAAAAGCAGAGCTCTTACCTCGAGGAAGGAGCTACCATATATATATATATAACCTTTGGTACGTGTAGAATATTGTACTAGGAAACAAAAATAAAAGAAACAAAAAATAAAGGTAAGTTTGGGGATTCAAACTCATGACCTTCTGAACTATATGTGTCTAAACCTGGTACATTTAGAAGCTTTATCTTTGCATAGAATATAATAAACAACAAAAAGGTATGTCTGGTTATTGAGCTTCTGAATACCTGTGCCTACCCAGTGCACCAGCAGTGAATAAGCAGAGAATCCAGCTACATTTTGAAGCTTTATCTGTTGTTAGGAAAAGAATAATAAAAAATAAAATGGAATATGGAAGGCCCTGATAAGACTTTGAAAGTGCTTGTTACCAGCAACTCACACTGACCGGTAAATAAATTGCTTGTAACAAGCAGCTTTCAAAGTCTTGTCAGGGATTCCATATTGGCGTGGAGAAAATACCTGTGCATAGAGACAGTGAATACTTGGGTCGGGCGTGTTCTTTGATGACTTCATGGGCTGTGGGCTGTACTGGCAACACCATGGAAGCCTTCTTATTTACAGAATCTATTTCTCACATGTACTGTACTAAATGAAACTACCTAGAGAAATTTTACAATGTATAGGTGTTCTGGGGAGAAAACTTTCACATTAGGTTTTTAAAAATTTATTTAGTTCTCCTTTAAGGTATGAGCAGTGCAATTAACTAATATATGTTATGTTAATAATAAGCACTAATTATAGTTACAGCTATACTGGGCTGATTTTGCTAATGTAGCTGCCTATCAGAATACAAACTTGAATAAGGTTGATATAATCTCTGCAGAGAACACTAGTTTAAAAGTGTACGGTTGTATCCATTATTCAGTCAGACATTTTTAAACAGGTTTAGGCAAGTACATTTCTAAATATAGATTTAAATGTAAATGTTACTTTTCCCCCCTTCTGCTAGTACCTAGGTATTTTCTTCCAATGTCATGAAAAGGCTCTGTTGTGTACAAGTGCTGAAGACATCATGAAGAAATAAACGGGGAGATTTTTCTTATTTGAGGGAGAACCATGGAAAAATGTATCCCAAGGGCTAAAGATTTATACAAGGTAAATAAATGACTTCTGTGCCACATAAAACTTTTTCAGCTGAAACTTTAGCTCTTGACCCCAGATTTGTTTTTATTTTTATCTTTTTATCTTTTATCTTCTCTAGGGCTTTAACAGTAGATCCTAATAAACGAATTAAAATGTCAACTTTACGATCAATGAATGGCTCCAGGATGGCAGCCAGCTCTCTTCCAACCCTCTAATGACCCCAGATATCCTGCTCAGCAGGGGCATCTGTAAACACTCATGTGAAAGCTCTTTCATGTAAGTTTTTTTTTTTTTTTAAATGTATTTTATGTTTAATGCAAACTTTGTTAGATGGAATAGTTTCTCTAAGGTGGCCATACATTAGGATGATTTTACTACCTGACTGAGCAATCCACGACATTAGACAGATCCTTTCTCTCTGTTCTTCTTTGCAACCGACTGCATCGCAAATCCCATTCATTTGTGATCCATGGTGTGCAAAAGAACGTTAAAGTTGGTTCTGGCTGGATCATCTAATGTCGTGGATCGCTCGGTCAGGTAAGTAAAATTGTCCTTGTGTGGCCACATCTCGGTAGATTATGCTTCACAACTATGTATAGAATCACAATGACTGCCTCCCTCAAGGACACAACGTTGACCTGTCAGTACCCCACATCATAGGTATATGGAGAGTCACCATATCATTTTACACTGTGGGGACTTTGGCAGGGTTAGCCCTCGCAACAAATGACAAGCCGCCAACACCACCAAAGTTCCGGTTGGCGTAAGCTACCCTTCTTCACCCACATGTATATAAGGCCAATATGCAAATCTAAGCATTCACTGCATCATTGCCATACTCACGGATGTATGCAATTCTCCCTTTGCTCGTGTTAGGCACCACGCTCAAACTCCTCCCTCACTGATAGCTTGCTCCTCCTATGCTTGCTTCACCCATCATCACTTATTACGTGGGATTCTTCAGGGAACCCTTCATTTTTATATAACCTTGAACTGTGAGGCAACTAAGAATCCTATTGACACTTGCAGATAGGATAATAATTTAGAACCCTTTACCAAGTAAAGGACATCACACCTCTCAGATGAACTTGCTAGCAAGGCCCTGTGCCATTTACCACCACTTAACCCTTGGCTAAGATTCTCTGGTGTTTCGCATGTGAATGTACAGAGCACTCCAAGGTCATCTAGTAAAGTTTATTGAAAGCAAACGTAGGTCTATATAAACTATGCGTTTTGGCCATATTAGACATGGCTTTTATCAGGGTTACAGATCCAATGGAATCAACTAAATAAAAGGCTATTGCCACACCCCTACGCCGCCTCACCACCCCCCCCACGTGATAGCAACATCAGAGTGACGTGCACGAGATTGCATGCTGGATTAACTCCTCCAACAGGAGAGACAGCCAATCGCAAGCAAGAGAAGAGGTCATACCCCCACACCACCACAAAGAGTGATCCAACTTCCAATCGTGTAAGTGCCCAAGATCAATAACAAGCGGAAGGCCCAAAGCGCAGTGTCTAATTGCATTAGTGTTTGGTAAAAGTAATAAAGGCAGGTGCGTGAATACTAAAAGACATGCAGGGTTATTCAATAAAAGTTCTTATCGTTAAAAATGGTGCTAATTTTCCCCCACCAATCAGATGTTGGCTTTCAAATGTTAAATAAAATCTGATTGGTTGGGGCAAATTAGCACCATTTTTCAATAAGAACTTTGTTGAATCTCCCTGATCATATCTTATCGTATATATGTGCAATAATAGTTATTTAAACTAGCTAGTGCCTAGTGTAAATAGTTAAAACAATAAATCGACCCAAAAGTAAAGCTATATAAAAGACTAAATATTTACAAAGGCTTAAGGCTATACTAGGGAGGCCAAAATAATTATTGCAGGGAGATCGACGGGCACTATTTTAAATGTCCAACTGGACACTGTGCTGCAAATCAATGAATGATTACTGAGGACTCTACCTATAGTCAGTTATAACCGCTAACACCCTACACAATAGCAGCTTTCATATACCCTCCTGGGGTTGTCCAATAGTGGAAATAAAGTACCACATAAGAATACTATCAGGGGCATGAATCACAATGTAATTAAATGACAGTTATTCAAGAAACATGATAGGCTAATTGTTTGTTAAGGCCATAGGGGATAGTGGTCAAGTCTGTTGATCCATCGTATATCCCTCTGTAATAGGGCTCTTCTTTGGTCAACTCCCTCCTTTTCAGTCACAGTCAATGGCAATCCACCTCAGGGTGGCCAATGGATGTGCCTCCTTCCTGAAGTATCGGCCCACCATTGTTCACCAAACTTATCAGAGAACTGGGGGCAGAATCCTGTGTTGTGTATTTGACTGTAAGGCTGTTTAATGGCCTGTCAGTGGTTGGCTTGGCGTCACATAAGGAGGAGTGGTCTTGCCCACATAGCATTTGCCGCACAGGCAGTAATGGTATTTATAACAAACTGGCTCCAGCAATTGAGTCTTCTACTAATTTTTATCCTGTGTCCACTGTGTTGATGTGGAAAGTCTGAACCTGTCAAGCACTTCTGCAGGCTAAACATCCATGGTATTAAAGAAACAGTTCTTCAATGTGTAACCACATTATGTTCTTGTTTAGGGGAGAGTCTTTAAAACCCGTTTTCATAAGGATGTCTTTAAGATTCTTTCCCCGCCTGTTTCGAGCAGTACTGTGGATTTGCGAAAAGGTAAAGCCTCGTACAAACGCTCGATTTTCTTTCACTAGTTACTATCTCCCACCTTGATTTGATGCTTTGCTTCAAACATTGCTCAAGGTGAGTATAAACTTACAAATGGTTATCTTTACTGTTCTTATTAGTATCAGTGGGACAGATGTAGATATCAGTTTTGGCCAATTCACAACTTCCCTTTCCACCTGTTCAATTATATCATGGTTAAGCCTCTGGCAATAAACTTATGCTTCATGTCCACTAACGTTCATGATCTCTATTGTTTCTCTAAACTCTCAGGCATTGGCCATATACCAATATGTTTATATAGACCTCAATATAATTAGCACATACAAGATAACAGATACAAAGCAGCTTATAAAAACACGATAAAATAAATTGTTCATTAATTTCCTTTGGGGATAGGGTCCCCAATTTTTTTATCCAAAGGCCTCACGTTTTAGTAGCGTTTTGCCACTTTCTGCTGTTCATTAATCCCCACCACTTGATCTATGGCCATCCCCTGAATGTGGCCAAGGAATGGCCCTTTCTCTAAAGTGGCGTGCCACAGATTGTTCCCCATATTTGCTGTCCCTTACTAGGTCAGCCCTTGTGACGGGCCACGTGAATCGATGAGCGGTCATTCATCATCCTATCCCTAAGGGCGTAGTGGTCTTGCCCACATGAAAATTTGTCGATTTTAAATCTGCACCCAGTATAGGGATGGGGAAATCTGTTCCAAACGCGATGTACCTGCAAGCCTGGCAACCTAAACACTTATGGCATCTATCCTTTTTGTGTGATAGCCAAGTAGTGGGTTTTGTCAATGGTTTTAGGGGGCGCCATGTCAGTTTTTACTAGGAGATTTATAAGGTTTCGACCCCTCCTATAGGCAAATAAGGGTTGGGAGTTTTTGAACGGAAGTGAGCTGTCGTGTGTCAGTAGTGCCCAATCTTCTTGCAAAATCTTTTAATCCCCGCACTCCTATTTCAGCTGCTTACTAGGTGCTGTTCCTCAGTAGCTGCCAACCACTTGCAGTTATAAATGTTTATCCAATGTTATTTTATCGAGAAACGCACTCTTGAAGTTTTTTCTCACTTTAGTTTGTGTTTATTTATGACATACGTGCACAACGTTTCGGGGCGTGTCCCCTTCCTCAGGTGCATACTCACAACACCTTAGTGCAACATTTTAGCATAGTGCTCCACCACTCTCAGGTGTGTGCTCACAATTGTCTCCTTTGTGATTGGTTTTCTCACCACTTCTATTAAAAGTGTTAAAACATAGAATAAGTATACAATAAATATAAGATTACTGTTTACTTGGTGGTTACTTATTTTTGTCACTTGTGTCTTTAATCTTGTGATAAAGTGCCAATGCTTATAAAGAAGTGCTTCCTTTCTAAAGTGCTCTTCAGTATTCCTTTTTAAAGTGCTTTTTCCTGTTTCAAAGTGCTTATGTTATCTTCTAAAACATGTGTTACATCCAATGCTTACTTACACTTTTTTTGATTATCTCACTCATAGGGGAATATTTTATGAATAGGGGATACTCTCCACTGTGGGTTTCCTTTTACTCAATCAGTGTTAAACCCTCCCCGTCATTAAATTTTAGTAGAGCCCTATTCTTTTTGTTCTCACACAAATTTCTGATCATATCCCCTAAAGACAACTTATCTGACAATAGTTTTCAATTGTTCAACCGGTTTAGTCTGATCAGAGTTAACAGATAACACCCTTAAAAATTGAGAAAAGATTACACCACACGCTTCTGGTGTGATGGATGACGCTGCGTTAAGTAGGGTGTTTTTGTCCATAGGTTTGGTAAATAAGCTGGTATTAAAGCCAAAAGACTCCTTGGTAATCTTGAGATCAAGACAGTCAATTTCGGTTTCATGTGCGAGACCATGGTGAATTGTACTGCAAGACAATAAGAATTTAATTTGTCAACCAAAACGCATTCATCCTAGGCCCATCCCACAGAACAACAGTCTATATAACGTCTATAGATAACATTTTGACCCAAATTCCAGATAATGTATTTAGTCTCAAAAGCCTCCATAAATAAGTTGGCGACAAGGTCCACGTTAATCCCTTGGCAGTCCCCGATACCTGGTTATAAAAGCTATCCCCAAATCGGAAGTAGTTGATGTTGTCGAAGGTCTTAAAACTCGATTTGTTAAAAAACCCCGATGCTCCCCATAGTTCTTATGTACTATATTATTTTTATTTAAAAGCTCGGGGTCATGCTTCATTGAGACCAACACAAAGTGCAGAAACATGAAAGTGATTCGGGATCTGTCTGCCTCTCCCTTATGCATATAGCTGTTAAGCTGTAGGGCCATAGAGAGGCTACTTACATCTCTTTAGCTAGTAGGTATCGGGAATCATTCTTAACTTGCTTTCCCTTTCCACTCCCAGCAAGTATCCAGGGGGAGGCTCAAATAGGATAGTCTGAAAGTCCTAAAAAGGACCCAGGCAATCCCACGCATAATATGATCAAACACACACATACCCTCCCATTTTATATCGACCTGCCAGCAAGTCCCAGCAATCTGCCACAATGTACAATTCAACTAACAGCACCATAGGACAACCTGATCCCTTTACAGGATCCAGAATAACATGCTAGGTACATACTTATAAAGCTCTTTTGCTAACTTACAGATGTTAAAAGCCCATGCTTTAACGATTCCTACCAAAGGATTTGAATATGCATATGTTTTGAAAACTACAACTCCCAGCATTCTCTGCTAGCAGTAAGTTTCTTCTGTATGTCCATTGACTAATGAATGTATTAAGATGCAACACAGTGTAATGATATAGAGCTTGGGTGTTGAACTTTTCACATGTTTAAAAAACGACAACTCCCAGCATTCCCTGGCTGTACAGAATGCTGGAAAATGTATGTTCATACATCCTGGAATAAGTCCTTTTACTAACTTACAGACATTAAAGCCCATGCTTTAGCGATTCCTTGAATATGCACATGTTTGAAAACTAAAACTCCCAGCATTCTCTGTTATCAGTAAGCTTCTTCTTTATGTCCTTTGCTAATAAATGTATTAAAATGCAATACAGTGTAATGATAGGGTGTTGAACTATTCACATGTTTAAAAAACTACAACTCCAGCATTCTCTGGCTGCACAAAATGCTGGAAAATTAATTTTTCATATATCCTGGAATAAAGACACCTTTACTGGTTTTGAACCTCATTTAAGGCCTGTCCCATGAGCGATTAGCTCTGAGCGATTTCCTTTTTAAAGAGATTTTTCTGTTTTTAAAGAGAATTGACAGCGTTAAAAAACTAAAGCGTTTTAAAACAAGAAAGCGTTTGAGAACAACACTATTTCCTGCTGTGTCTCTGCTGTGTATTGCTGTTTAGTATGGACAGTTTTGTTGGGGCCGCGCAATGTGCATCCTGCCGCATGTATGGGATCTTGGAGCAGCCGCCCAGGGGACCTATGTTATGTGTCAGATTTGAGTGGGTTGCCCATTGGAATCTGAGGTACAGAAGTCTAAGGTGGTAATCTTGAGCATTGTGGAAGAATTTTGTAAGGGTCACCAGGGGAAGTAGGGGACGGAAGGATAGGGGGGGCTTCTTCCCAGCTGGTCGATCCCAACAGATTTGCCATTTTAGGTGAAGATGTGGAGGACGATGGCTCGGAAGCAGCATGTATGGAGCGGGCCTTTCCTTGAGCACCAGGGGACGGCCCATCTCCAATCAAGGGAGGGAGAACTGGGGGCTAGGAAGGATAGACAGGTGGTAGTGGTAAGGGATTCTATTATTAGAAGGGTAGATAGGGTAATCTGTCGCCAGGCACCCTGCATGCCGAACAGTGTGTTTGCTCTGCTGTTGCTAGGGTTCGACATTGGTGGATCGTGTAGATCAACATTATGGGTGGGCTGGGAGTGACCCGGCGGTCTTGGTTCACATTGGGGCCAATGACAAAGTTAGAGTGTGGAGGTGAGTCCTTAAAAATGATTTCCGAGAATTAGGGGCCAAGTTAAAAGCACGGACCTCCAGGGTAGTGATTTCAGAATACTACCGCAGCCACGTCTACGCTAGGGAGGCAACGGGAGTCTCAGGAGTATAAATGCGTGGCTAAGGGAGTGGTGTAAGGAAGAGTGGGGTTTTTGGGTTTTTAGAGAACTGGGCTGACTTTTCTGTTGGCTACAGGCTCTTTAGTATGACGGATTGCACCTCAATGGGTGGTGGTGCAACTGTTTTGGGGGAGAATATGGCTAGGGGGTTGGAGGATATTTTAAACTAGGTATGGGGGGGGAGGGAACGTTTAACTACACACGGGGTAGATAGAGAATTAGGTATGCGGGGCTAGTAACACAAACGGAGGGAGGAGGGAAGAGGGGGGAGCATAGAGGATAAGGAGGCTGTACGACCATGTATGGAAGTAAATCAATTGATAATCTAAAATGTAATTTTCAAATCGCAAGGAGTCTGGCTGGAAAAACCGGCGAACTTGAAATAATAGCGTTAAGGAAAGGTATGATGTAATTTTGTATAGCAGCAATCATGGCTAATGATTCACAGACACGACTGGACAGTAAATATTGAAGGGTACTCCTTTTTAGACATGACCGTATAAGAAGGAGGAGGAGGAGTATTGTATGTATTGTAAACGGAATTGAAGCCAATTAAAAGATGGAATAGATGGGGGGAGCAAACGATGCGGCAGAAACATTATGGGTGGAACTGTGTACAGGAAGCAAGAAGAAGGTAGGTTAAATTAATTGTTGGAGTTGTGTTTATAAGCCGCCAATGCCGGGGAAGAGGTGGAAATGAATCTCATATGCAGTTGGCGAAGGCTGCTGGTATGGGGCATGTTCTGGTTATGGGGGATTTTAACTACACCTGAAATAGATTGGAGTAATGGAACTGCCAGCACCTCAAAAGTTCTTAAATTTCCTATATGAGCATTTCTTTCACGATGGTAGAAGTTCCTACTAGAAAGAATGCGTTGTTGGATCTGTGGATCTTAATAACCCAGAGCTCATTTTGGAGATGAAGGTAATGGGAAGCTTAGGGAATAGTGACCATGATATAGTGTCATTTAATATAGGTTGCAGAAAACTAAAGTGCACTGGCTTAACAAAAACTTTAACTTTAGGAAAGCTAATTTTATGCTTTTTAAAGGAATCGCTCCTGCTCATAGACTGGGGGAACTGTTTCTAGGTAAAGATACTGAGCAGATGTGGACCACTTTAAAGGGATATTAAAACTATAAAACATTTCCAATCGGTAACCTTTAGGAAAACAGTGTAAAAAATTAGGTCCCCTGTGCGCTTCCATCAACCCTTGTTTGCTTGTGCTATAGCGTGGAAGTCCTTGGGGTAGAGGACGGAAGGAAGCAGCACCTGAAGCATACTGGCACATTGCCTGAAGGAGTGCCTAGGCCCACATCTACTACATACGGACTGAAGTTGCCTGCCTGATTGCTATTTGGATTTTACCTCAGGACATACACAACTATCCTATAAATATGAATTGAAAGAACATTGTCTTATTGACCCCTGGCGTACTCTCTTTGCAATAGATAAAGACTACTACCTTCTACTCCCATGTACACAAATCATCCAGCCGAATAGATTTCTGGTTAATTACACAACCGGTGCTTAGCTGGAACATAACCACCTCTATAGGCTCCATTACATGGTCAGACCATGCACCCATATTTCTGAAGATCATACTCCCTGATAGCTCTAAGGGAGGATGGGCTTGGAACAAACTATTGAATAACCCCACATGTATGACAGCAATACATAAAACTATTTCAGAATTTAAAGAAACACATGCCTCAGATAATACCTCACCACCATACAAATGAAAAGCCCTGAAGTGCGTTTTACGAGGTACCCTCTTTTAACAAGGATCCCGTATTAAAAAAAGAACAAAGAAAATACATAGACAAATTAACCCAAAAAGTCACACAGAAAATGATGGCATTATACACACAAAATTCAGCCAGAGTATGAGTCAACTGGACCCTATCTAAGCCTTTTCCCATCAATAACGGGACACGACAGGGTCGCCCCTGCTCCCCACTATTATATATACTAACCATGGAACATTTTATTAAAGCAATACTGAATAATCCGGATATTACAATAGCGACTTACGCAGATGACCTCCTTTTCATCACGTCTCCACATATCTCCCTCCTATCACTACTTCAGGAAATACAGACATATAGCAAAGTCAGCAATTTTAAAGTTATCTTTTTTACAAATCAGAATGTCTTGATATTTCCCAAACTCCAAATGAACTAGCTTACACACAAATTAGCTTCCCCTTTAGATGTCAAAAGGAAACTCTTATCTGGGAACTAAAATACCCAGAGATCTATCTAAATTATATAAGCTTAATTACCTACTGATACTGAGGCGTATCTCCTCTGACTTAAAGGATAACTGTATTGCCTCAATGCATTTTTTTAATTACTTTAAAAAGAGTAAAGGTATGCAGCCCTCCCCATTCATTTTTTTCCTGATTTCAAGCCTCTCTCTGCCTTCAATTAACCATGCTGCGAAGGGGGCGTAACAATTCTTTCTGCCTCTAACTGTTATTCAAAGCTAGCATGTGAGAAAATACTCCTCCACCCATCCTTGATCAGATTGATTATGTAGGTTGTATCCTAGCAACAGGACATTTCAAGTTTGTTTAACTGGCAGAGGAGGAGCAGAGAGGATGTAACAGACATTCCCACTAGCCAGTGTTATGTTAACCATGGCCCTGGGCTGTCTAGGAGGTGGGCTTTTAGCACTCATACTTGCTGTGTGATATCTAAGGGAGGGCAGCACAGCTGTAAATGTGTGTAAGTGATTTCAGTTGCTGGAAGTATGGACATGTAATGGGGGTGATGCTTTTTTTATATTGTTGTCCATTAAACAACTGGAATAAATAAGTTATTCATGGTTTGGGACTTTAAGGGGAAGTTCAAATACATATACTTTTCAGAAAAAAGAGCAGTATTTTTTCATCCCAGTGACCTTAATCTGCCCATTCAGCATTTTGTCTGTGTATAAATAAAAGAAACCGAAATACTGACTTCCTGTTTGCAGGACCCCTAATAGAGACCGTTATGGTCTTGCCCTTGACCAAGCGCCTGAAGTTGATTCAGTTGCTCAGTAGAGATCTGAGCATCTTTGACCCATCCAACAGCCAATCAGTAGAAATTACTGAACATTCCAAGGAAGTATTGCATCCTGGGAAGAAGAAGGACCGTTAGAACCTGAAATGTCAGCTCACTAATATTAACAGCAGGAAACAGCAAAGGGTATGAAATCAACTGACTTTTCGAAATGAGAGAGAATATGTAGAATAACTAGGTATGCATTACACAAACTAACAATTTAACAAATATTGATAATTTCCACTGAACTGTCCCTTTAATCAAGACGGATATACTTCCAAAGTTCTTATACATTTTCCAGGCCATCCCAGTTTCACAGACCTAACTGAACTTTATATGGGCAAAAAAATACCATAGGATCGGCTACTCTACCTTGACAGAGGCTAAAACAAAAGGAGGCGATAGGCCTCCCAGACATCCACTCATATCATGAAGCAGCCCAACTAACACATTTGCTGGCCTGGATACACCAATCACATCACTCATGTCGACAATTTCTCTGAGATCACGACCAGGCCTTTCCAACATGGAATATCCTCACAACCATATTTCTCATTTTACTCTACTAAGGTTTACACCAGCTTTCACAACCCATCCAGGCCCATTAACTACCATAATGCACAGCAAATACTTTCTACCGGGATATTTATCTCAGAAATTCCTGATCTGGACAAAAACGGATGATCCATTCACTATCTCCATGTGGAAAAGAAATAACCTTATTATGCTAGAAAAAATATTAAAGATACCTACATGGACAAAAAGCAAGGTATCAATATATTCAACTATCGCACTATATAAAATCCATACAAAACAAGCTTCCACCACAAAGACAGCTAACACAATTCGAGAAACTGTACACTATGACATCACCCCAACATCTAATCTCAAAAATATATTGGATTCTCCAACTCCACAAAACCCTAACTCACCTGGCTATATAACCAAATGGGAAAAGGAACTTGAACTCAATTTTCTACTGAACAATGGGAAACAAGCTTTATTTTATCACACGGTTTATCAATATCATGCAAAGCACAAGAAACAAACTATAAGTTGCTATCTAGGTGGTATAGATGCCCAACAATCCTTCACAAAATGTACCCAAACACATCAGACAGATGCTGGAGATGTCTGACAAATAAAGGCACAATGGCGCATATTTGTTTTTTCTGTCCAATAATCCAACCATACTGGAACAAGATACTACAAACATACAATATGATCACGACAAATAATATCCCAGCAGAACCTCAAATCATACTATTATTAATGATACCGGGTACAACCACACAAACAAAAAACAGTCTACCAAAATTTTTCCTTACTGCTGGGAAAACAGTACTCCCAAGACATTGGACTTGCCTGTCCAATAATGAATGGATTACAGAACTAAATCATATCATGTGCATGGAGGAATTAACAGCATCACTGAAAAATAAAAATACCAGATTTATATCTCAATAGTCCCCATGGATCAGGTTAAAAAAACCAATCATTATACATAACTTCTAAAGTGTTGGAGATAAAAAAAATAACTTTATACTTAACTATAAAGTAAAATCTGTTAATACATAGAAATCTAATAACATAAGCTATCATCAAGTGGCTCAATAATATTGTATATTGTAATATCTTATCTTAACCATATGATAGGCATCTATAATAACTCCTTACCTCCCCCACCCTTCCCTTCCCCCAACCCAAATAAAGAAAGCTGAATTTGTGCAGGTACTTTATTTTACTTTATTTTAAACTGTTTTATTTTCATTTTCAATGTTATAGAATCTAAAAAGACAGTTAAAAGTGACTACAAAAAAATGCAACAATTCTGTACACTGTGAAAAACGGTTTATAATAAAAAAACAGTTATAAAAACATGATAGATGTGTTAACAAAATCTATACTTATTTGATGTTGTCACACGGTACCTGTATCTAGGGAGATGGGCATAGAATTTAACCCTTTAACTGCCACAGATCGTATATTCATGATCTGTGCAGTGAATACTCAAACTGCCACAGATTGTGAATACACGATCTGTGGCTGGCCATTTAAAAAAAAAAAAAAATTGCCCCCGCTAGGGGCGATCGGGGGGCAGCATTCAACTGCCCCCCTAGCCCCCTCGATCCCCCCTCGGTTGTGTCCAAATCCGAGGGGGGGATCGGAAGATATCCCTACCTTTAGCCAGGTCCCTCATGGTGAAGCCAGTCCCACGTGGAGGAAGTAGTTGGAGTGGAAAGGGAGACCCCGGTGACATCACGGAGCTTCCTCCTTCACCGGGGTCTTCCCTTGAAGTGGTAGGATGCTGCCCCTGGTGGTCTAGTGGAGGTACTGCACTGTGATCTCATTCAGATCACACTGCAGTACCTGGTATAGTAAAAGCTGTCATGCTGACAGCTTTACTATACTTTTTGTGAATGGAAGTTCCATTCACAAATAGGATTTTTTCTAAGTTTTTGCTACTTAGCGAAGACTTAGAAAAAAAATGGGGACAGAGATCAATAATTTGGTGATCAGAATGAATGAAAAATCACTTCCTGGAAAATGATTTCTGGGAAGTGATTTTTCCGATCAGATTTCGAATTGGAAAACGGGCATTTATGCCCGTATTCCAAGTTCGGTATCATTCCCTAAGATGATTTGATGATCATCTTTGGGAATGATCCAAAAAAAAGGGGGAAATGCACACAAAAAAAATCTTAAAGTGATACACACTTTTTTTTTTTTTAACCTAAAAAAAATAAATTAGCAAAAAACTTTGTCTTCTCCAAGCTTCCCAATGTCCCCGGTAAAGTAAACGCGGATCATTATTTGTTTGATTTCAAGGGAAACTAAGCCTATTTTAGTAGGAAATTTTGCAGAGGTACCAAAAAAAGACCGGATTAAATTTTTAGGATCAGTAAAGTGTGCAAAAACTTCTGACTCTCCGTACTAACTGGTTTTCACTAGAATACCACTAAAAGGGGGAATGGGGATAGGGGTGAGGGGTGGCGTTTTTTTTTTCTTGTAATTGCAATTGTGCATGGATCCCATTTGAGCTAGTTGGTGGCCCCGTCTGTTTGCACCCACCCATATGGCATACCGTTTGATTCAGGACATGTGGGAGATTGCCATTTAGTGGGTTTTTTTACTTGCCAAGTGGGTTTAGGTAGGATTTCAACCATTGAGTCCTCATATTTTATTTTTTCACAAAATCTCCTAAAAGCATGGAGTTCTATGAATAACAGCGTCTGGAATTCTTCATGTATATACGAAAGCATGATACCATCAGGTAGCTGAAGGTGTGTAGCTTCCAAAAATATATAGTTTGTGGAGGGTATTTCCAAGTTGATTAAGCTGTTCAAATTACAGAACACTTTGATTTTTTTCTTGTAATTGGACTTGTGCATGCGTCCTATTTGAGCTAGTTGGTGGCCACGTCGCTCTGTGGTGGGGGGGGTGTTGGCCCCCCAAATCCTCCCCCCAAAAACCCACACATGTGGCATACCGTTTGATGCAGATATGTGGGAGATTGACATTTAGTGGGTTTTTTTGCTTGTCAAAAGGGTTTAGATAGATTCAACCCTTGAATCATCTTATTTTATTTTTCACAAAACCTCCTAAAAACACAGAGTTCTTTGGATCACTGGGTCTGAAATTCTTCAGTATGTATTAAAGCATGGCATCGTAACGTAGCTGAAGGTGTGTAGATTCCAAAATATATATTTTGTGGGGGGAATTTCCATGTTTCGGGACTGTTTCCTTAGAAAAGTTAGGCTGTTCAAATTACAGAGCACTTGGATTTTTTCTTGTAATTACACTTGTGCATGCATCCGATTTGAGCTAGTTGGTGGCCACTTCTCTTGTGTACATCCACGCATATGGCATACCGTTTGATTCAGAACATGTGGGAGATTGATATTTAGTGGGGGGGTTTATTTGTGGGGGGCATTTCCAAGTTTTGGGGCTGTTTGAAATTACAGAACACTGATTTTTTTCTTGTAATTGGACTTGTGCATGCGTCCTATTTGAGCTAGTTGGTGGCCACGTCTCTGTGTGCACCCACACATGTGGCATACCGTTTGATGCAGGATATGTGGGAGATTGACATTTAGTGGGTTTTTTTGCTTGTCAAAAGGGTTTAGATAGGATTTCAACCCTTGAATCATCTTATTTTATTTTTCACAAAACCTCCTAAAAACACAGAGTTCTTTGGATCACTGGGTCTGAAATTCTTCATGTATGTATTAAAGCATGGCATCGTAACGTAGCTGAAGGTGTGTAGATTCCAAAAATATATATTTTGTGGGGGGAATTTCCATGTTTCGGGACTGTTTCCTTAGAAAAAGTGTAGGCTGTTCAAATTACAGAGCACTTGGATTTTTTCTTGTAATTACACTTGTGCATGCGTCCCATTTGAGCTAGTTGGTGGCCACGTCCCTGTGTGCATCCACGCATATGGCATACCGTTTGATTTAGGGCATTTGGAAGATTGATAATTGACAAGTTTTTTTTACATGACTTTGCCATGATTTTTAACTTTGAATTGTATTTTTATAAATTTTTTCCTGAATATCTGGTAAAAAAGCAAAATTTTACATGAAACTGCGCCCACACCATTGGTGGTAGCCTAAAGGAATCACACCATTGTGTAGCTGAAGGTGTGTAGATTCCAAGAATATATGTTTTGGGGGGTATTTCTAATATAGAGGGTGTTTTAGTCTGACAAATCTGAAAAGTTGCTGTAATTGGGCCATTGTTCATTGGCTAACTTTGTGGTATTGATTCCACGTTTGCGTGTGTAACCATAAATAGGGCATACCGTTTGATTCAGGACATTTAGGAGATTGATATTTGGTAACTTTTTTTACATTACTTGGGATTTTGGCATGATTTCTACCTTTGAGAGTGTTTGTTTTTCAAATTTTTTAGAAAATCTGCTAAACTACGGCGAACTTCTACGAAGAACTGCGCCCACACCATTGATGGTACGAATGACAACTACAGAATTACGTAGATAGGTGTGTGAATTCGAGAAATATATGGTTTTGTGTGGTTGTTTTGTGGGGAAAAATTGCAGACTGTTCAAATTCAGATTTGGCTGAATATTTTTGCTGTTTCTGAGCCATTGTGCATTGTTTCACTTTGTGGCTTTTGGCTTCCACGCCTGCGTGTGTAACCACACATATGGCATACCGTTTGATTCGGGGCATTTGGGAGATTGATATTTAATAACTTTTTTTTAGATTCCATGAGGTTTTGGCATGATTTCTACCTTTTGAAGTTGTTTTTTGTTCATTTTTTCAGACAAATGCGAACTTCTACGAAGAACTGCGCCCACACCATTGATGGTATGAATGAACAAACTACAGTGTTACATAGCTGAAGGTGTGTAAATTTGTGGGGGTTATTTCTAAGTTACGGGGGTGTTTTGTGGAAAAAACTGCAGACTGTCTAAATTCAGAGTTCGCTAAATATTTTTGCCGTTTCTGAGCCATCATGCATTGTCTCACTTCGTGGCTTTTCGCTTCCACGTCCGCGTGTGTAACCACACATATGGCATACCGTTTGATTCAGGACATTTGGGAGATTGATATTTGGTAACTTTTTTTAACATTCCATGGAGTTTTGGCATGATTTCTACCTTTTTGAATGTTGTTTGATGTTCATTTTTTTTGAAAATCTGGTAAAAGTGCAAACTTCTACGAAGAACTGCGCCCACACCATTGATGGTATGAATGAATAAACTACAGTGTTACATGGCTGAAGGTGTGTAGATTTATATATATAGAATATATAGTTTATGGGGGGTATTTCTGAGTTGGGGGTGTTTTGTGGAAAAACTGCAGACTGTTCAAATGCGTTTGAACTTTCCTCCACAGTTTTTAGCTGAAATTCGCATTGGATTTTGTCTCTGATTTTACAGTTGAGGAAAAAAAGGAAAATGTGAGAAAATAACTTACAATTGGACGAAGAGCTGCGTCTGGGTATCTGCATTTTGATCAAAACTTACCTCACTCATAAAATCTTGCGGGTGTGTAGTTTCTAAAAATATCTCACTTGTGGGGATATTTTAGTTAATTTGGTAGATATTCTATGTTAACTGTCAGTAGTGGTTATACATTTTAATTTGGTGTAATATTCTTAAAGGTGCAGTTTTAGGTCTCCTGTACAGGAAAAGTGGGGTACCTACATATATCTGGTATCGTTGTACTCGGGAGTATCAGAGCTTTTAGAAACAGTAAGATTTTTGTGTGTAACCTTAAGATAACTATAAGTAAAAATGGGAAAAATCCATGAAAATTTGCAAATTTTTCATTTTTTTTTACATATTTTACCCAAAATTCCAGTAAAATTTCCAGAAAAGTTACAAAATTCTGTTACCATGTTAAAGTACACTTTGTGCTGAAAAAAACAGTGTATAATATTCCTGATTTACTGCAAGGTTTCCTACTGTAAAATTAGTCTAAAACGATTAAGGGCAAAATCCTGAAAATTCTTCTGGCAGTTAACGCCAAACAAAAATGAAATTCTTCTGGCACTCAAAGGGTTAAGGAGCAGCATTAATAAACAGACATATGCACAAATACCTGATCATGGTAAACATCATGTAATTTCACTATATTGGGGTGTCCCTGACAAAGTTTCATGGCTGCTATTTCTTTGTGTGTGTTGTTTTCCATACTAGGAATAAAAGGAACAAAGAAAAAAAGAAAGCACTTTAGCAAAACATAAATATATCTAATCAAATTTCAAATAATGCTTCAACAGTTTCTTGGTATTAATGTAATTTGTATTTCAATATTACAAATAATTCCCACTGTGCACAATTGGCAGTATATTAGCAAAGTTTTAAGAGATGGGTGCATTTATCGAACTTCATAGAACCTACAAATAATTACCTACCTACGGAAATGTGAGTAAAGAATGGGTTGGATTAGGGTGGGGAATTCAGTGCACATTTATTTTGGATCCTTATGTTAAATAAATTAAATTGATAAATTATTAAGTATAAATGAACTGCTACCACACTTTACTATAATAGTTTACCTCAAAACTGAAAATAGTTGAGTCCAGTTACTGTTACCTCTAATGTATGAAGTGGATAAGATATTCAGTGGTTTTATCTATTGTATCTCAACACTCTTAATCCCCTTGCATTCCCATCCTTGGAGCTTTTTTTATATTCTGTCAAGTGCGTGGATCTGATCTTGGGTACGTGTGCAAAGAAGCAGGTCTTCCCATTGGCTATATTGTGGACTGACACTGACAGTAGCCGTGGGGCAGAGCACAATAGAGCAGTGAGGTAAACTTCATTAAATTATTCCGTCAGTATACAAAAGATCACTCCTCCAGTCCTTTGTATAGCTGCCTGTTTTAGTAATCTTGCCCTCTTCACGGCAGGTAAAAGTAGAAAAAAACGATCTTGGTGTTTCTTTGAATGTGCTGAACTTGCTACACATGCTTCGAACCGCAAGGGTTCTTTGTTAAGAAACAACCCTTGCGGGGGAAGTATAATTTTTTTTTTTTTTAATCAAAGAGGGTTTCCCAGGGGCTTTGATGCTATTTAAATATACTGTTAGTACAAATCAGCAGTATCAAAGTTTTATGCTTTAGGTGTATGTCAGGTGTAAGATATCTCTATATACACATGACATATACAAGTACATATTAAATTAGAAAATACAAATGCTTCTTGATTTATTATGATGTATCTGTCTGGAACAGGACATTTAAATAAAATAAAACTTGTTCCCGTTTCAAATTTTAGGTATATCTTGCAGATATACAGGAAATTGAGAAGTATCATCTCTAAAACAGCAGCTAAGTAGCCAATAGGAAAAGTAACTGTTTAATTGACTAAAGATTCTTTTTTTAGATACAAAAAGTAAATACAACACGAAGTGGCATCATTTTAGTAAACAACTCCTGAGGTACCTTTTATTGATCTGGTCATACATGGTGATCTGATTTTTGAAAATCTGTTTTAAAAATGTAAATCACAACAACATCTGTATTGGTATGACCAATTTGTTGATTATCATAGAATGATTGTTGCAGAAGAGGCCATCCCGACACAGTTGTGTTTTTCTGTCCACATCTGGAGCCTTGTAAACTATTATTTGCCTTTACAAACCTTAAGGTTCGTACACACGTGCGATCACTGGTCCCGACCGATGATATATTCTAATCATACACATGGTTTTTCGTTCTTCCAGTTAAGGTTTGTACACACGTGCAATCGCGGGTCCCGACCCGCGACGCACGATGTGTACGAACGCTCGTTTCAGCTGATAAAAGGCTGTGTATGGGCCCTTTATCAGCCAAAATGGGCGGTCGGTCGGGCAATGATCTCCGACCGAATGGCCGTTTTGGCTGATAAAGTGCCCATACACGGGCTGATTATCGGCCAAAACGAACGTTAGTACACATTGTGCGTCGCAGTTTGGGACCCACAATCGCAAATATGTACGAACCTTAACTGGTAGAACGAAAAACCATGTGTATGATTAGAATAAAAACAACAACACTGCCTTTGTGTGAGGCAAAAGCAAAGATGGGCAATTCATTTTCATAGGGGGGCATATGTGGAGGTCTGGACAAAACCAATTTTGCTCGACATTAAATTAATCTTAAAGGAAAACTATAGTGTGTATAAAGTTTATTTAAAAATCAGTTAAAATGAAAAGAACTTGGGACAGGGATATAGGACTGGTAATTCCTACCTCCCAATATTGTTTCTGTGAGGAGCACCAGCCCAAAAAATCAGATTCTGCCATGTTTCTCCTGGCTTCAGCACTATCTTTAATACAGGGTTAGTCCAGGACTAACCTGGCAAATGAAAACTCTACATGCTGTAGCTCCTCAACAAAACCAATCCTACCTCCCTGCCCCAGGTACTTTAAAAAGTTAATTTTAGAAGTGTAGTTATCCTTTAATGCAAAAAGAGGGGAAATATACTGGTTTTTATAAAAAGATTAATGTCCTGGGATTACTATATGTTTTTTGTTAGAGAACAAAGTTAACATTATCATTAGCTGATACTTAGTAGTAATGGCTAATCATTAAAATAAAAAAAATAGTACAAAAGCACCAAAAAAAGGGAAAAACAGAATGAATAAAAGGTTTATTACTTTCTCTATTCTGTTTTTCTTTTTTTACATTCTGCAGAACAGAGAGAGTAGAATGGAAAGTTAACATAATTATGGAAAATAAACAGCAGAAGGAACAGACCATAAACACTGACTGTAAGCTTTTGGTGTGAAAAGTCACACATACAGTATGCTTGTGAAGGTTCTCATTCATCCAGGTCATGGTATATCTGTTGTATTCAATTAGATCAACTGAATTCTGAATTGAGAAAGCCAGTCGGATGACTAGCGAAACGTCTTCAAGAACTACATTTCAAGTCCAGTTGATCTAATTGAATACAACAGATACACACATAAAGTAGTTGAGTGATAGCCTGTAATCCTAATCCAATGCAAGGTCAGAGAGACAACCTTCCCAAGAAAATGCAACCAAGCAGGGAGTGTCAGCCCAGATAAATGACCCAAGGTAAACTGTTAGGACCTTCCATACTGGGGTTACCTTGACGTGGTTGGAAGGCTTTTCACTTTTGTGTATAAAATTGTAACTAAAACCCCCCATGTTTTTACTGCTTGCACTAGCACAGATATTATGATATATGGGGCCCAGGAATGTGCATTGATCATCTCTTTTATTGTTTATAATAGTGGAAGTGCTACTGATCTGACCTTTTGTGCACAAATACGTATACATATTTCATATATATATTTATTATTTAAATAGTTTGATAAATATGGAACCCCTGGTACGACTATATCGGTTTCTCCCCAACCACTATTCGACTATATCAAATATTTCTACTTTAAGAGGATTAGTTATTTTTCATGGAGGGCAGTGATACTGTTAAATGAATAGATATTCAGTGCGATTGATGGGAAATGCCCAAAATTTCCCTCGGCTGCGGTCGTCACCTTGTATTAAGCTGGGTACAAAGATATCTGAAAGATGACACTCACAATCTGTATGTTTTTTTTTTTTTTTTAAAGATCCCCCTATACACAGTCCTGAGCATTCTCCCTATGTAAATCTATGTAAATTTCCTCGGCTGCGGGAGTCAGCCGCAGCCGAGGAAATATGCACTCCCAATCGTTCTCCCTATACTTTAATAGGGAGAACGCTCAGGAATGTGTGTAGGGGGATCTTTGAAAAATGACAAACAGGATTGTGCATATTCTGTCTGTCCTCTTTCAGAGATCTTTGATATGTGTACCCAGCTTAAGAAATATCACTGTTTAGTTACTGCCAGGATACGGTTAGGTTTATTGTTTTTTTGTTTTAGTTGTATAAATGGATATAGTAGTTAACTCCTTGTACACACTCTTAACAGCACCTGATTAAAGGGACACTAAACTGATTATCAAGTACAGTAAATAAATATCTATTGTTTACAGGGAGATGAGATCACTTATTCCCACCTTCATATGAAAAGTAGAACACCGGGTAACAGAAGTTGAAGCACATAGTGAAGTCAAAGCAGACAACTCACAAGTGATTAAAGGTCATGTCCACCCCCAAAACTAAAATGTAACCCCTTACTGGCCACATCAAGTAGTTTAAAACAATCCTTACCTTACATTCCTGCTCAAAATAGTTCCCCTGCTGTGCCCCTCCAAAGTCCAGGAAACTGCTGTGTAGGAGCAGTGTGTGACTCATGCTGTGCCTGAGACTTCCTCAACCTCATCAAGGTTGAGGCATGCTCAGTGCAGCCGGCATGCTCAGTGCAGCCCTCCCTGCCTCTCAGCCAATCACGGACGTGGCTGCCGGTCCCGCCCCCTGCTTTCAATTCCATGCAAGCAGAGGGCCTGAACACTGTAGCAGGGGAGAGAGGGCAGGTAAGTAAGAATCGGGGGACTTTCTAACAATTATATTAATGCGGTTGGGGCTGGGGGAGCATGCCCTACCACATATCAAAAGTTAAATTTTGGGGTGGACATGCCCTTTAAGACCTCTGAAAAGTTCTTCAAGTGTTGTAAAACCATTCCAGGTAAGTCACTACATGATGAAAATTATGAAGGATGTGCAAAGCGGTCATCAAGACAAAAGGTGATTACCTTAAAGGAACACAAAATCCAAAAAAACAACTCTTGCCTCCTTCGTGTATTATTCACAGGAGGTGAGAACGCTTATTCTCACCTCCCGTGAATAATTTACGCTCGCGGGACCTGGAATACCTACCTACCCCCGCTCCACTCGCAGCCGCTCCTTCACTGACAGCTGTTCTCTCCCGATCGCGCTCTATCTTTTGTATTGGCGCGCATGCGCCTAGATAGGGCGTGCAGTCAGGACAGAGCAGCTGTCGTGAAGGGCGGCTGCGAGTGGAGCGCTGGTAGCAAGTTCCAGGTCCCCCGAGCGTCCTATTATTCACAGGGAGGTCAGAATCCTCCGTTCGCCGTCGTCTCGATCCCTCTGGCTTTCACTTTGTCGAATATATACCAGACCAATGGCCAAGAGGTGTCTTTCTCTGAAGTATGGGAGTTTAGTGTCCCTAAAGAATCTAAAATACAAAATATTCTCGGGGTACATACATGATCTCAGGGTTTTCATTCTTTATTGTACATTAAGAAGTAATCAAATGTGAGTGATAGAATGAATAAGTGATAAGCCAACCACTGTGGTGTTATGAAATGTATTACTAAATACAGTCAAAGACAATTATGTTCAACTGTGACTTTTTATCAAAGACCAAAACTTGTTAAAAATGGACATGCCAAATATATAAAGTCGTGATGCATTTAAAAACTTGTGTCTGCTCAGGTTATACAACTTTTAAATATAGTAAGAATAAAATTAATCTTTTACCTACCGTTTGCTGATAATCTTCACTGCATATTCTTGGCTTGTTTTTTTATGCAAACACTTACGGCATATAGAAAAACTTCCCTCCCCCAGTGGCTTTTCTTTCAGATCCAGTTCATAATGCTGATAAAATGGGGAATCCTGCCAGAAAATTCAAGATATGACATTAAAGGGTCACTATACTCACTGAAACAACTTTACATTATCTGAAACTACAATTTAAAGGGCATGTCCACCCCCAAAACTATAATCCCCCCAACTACTGGCCCCACCATGTAGTGTAGTTTAATCCTTACCTCACATCCCAGCTCCATAGGGTTCTCCTGTAGTCCCCCCCCAAAGTCCCAAAAAGTGACTACCAGGAGGCTAGCAGAGTCCATATAGGACACTGCCGGCTAGCTGGCCTCAGGTAGATTTTGCCATGCGTACTGCAGCCTTCTCCCCCTCCCTCCCCCTCCCTCTCCTCCCTCTCCCTCCCGTTCTACTATCCCTCCCCCTAGCTCAAATCCCCCTTAATATTGTGCTCCCCCATGTCTCCCAGCCCAACCGCATAATTTTTTTTTTAGAAAGTCCCCAAACTCTTACTTACCTCTCCTCTTTCCTCCGGCGAACTGAGCTGCCGGCAGCCGCGTCGTGATTGGCTGCCGCTCACAATCACAGACGCGGCTGCCGGTCCGCCCCTCTGCTTGCATTTCCTTGCAAGCAGAGGGCCGGGAGCGCGGCGGAGGATCGGGGAGGTAAGTAGAGTTTGGGGGCTTTCTAAAAAAAATTAGAGCGGTTGGGGCTGGGAGCCCAGGGGGGACCATATATTAAAAATGTTTTTCCAGGGTGGACATAGCCTTTAGTAAGTAAGTAAAATGGTGTGGTGCCTCACATATTTATCTGTGCTTGCTTTGTTATTAAATGATTAATGTTTAGTGAGTGCTCCTAATTGCTCTCACCCTCCCTTACTCACTGCCTCCTTGTAGTGTCTGCGACACTTATAAGTTCTGCACAGCCTCACCATAGACCCTGCTCTGCTTACACATTTCTCTCCCTCTGCTGATTCTCTTAATTGTTGCAGAAAGTGTGCTGGAAGGCAGCTAAAGATCCGAGTAAGAGGTCATTAATAGGTCACATATTACAATTTCTGCTCCTGGAGTGACAGGTCTTTCTCTGTGAATGCTGTGATTAAAATGATGATTTCTCAGCATCTACAGCCCAGATTTAAAATCTGGAAAGTTTTGAAGATTCGATTTTTTAGAGTATAGATACCCTTTAAGATATAAACTCTGAGAACATGGCCTGTTTTTATTACACACAATGACATTTTGACATACAAAGCTAATATAATTCATTATCTCTTCTAGAAATTTTTTTATCAGTTCTAGAATTTAGAACGGAGTAAATGATATATTTTTTAAAAAATTTTCCCCCTCAAGTCTTTCAAAAAAATTGACATCTGTGCAGTTCATACACAGTCCCTCCTCCAGTAAGTAAATTCAGTTTCACTTCTGTTACAGCTTGAATTTTGCAAGCAATGATTTGTGGGACAGATATACTTAAAGGATATGTACAATGGGAATTTTTTTTTTTTATTGCCCATTACTGGAAACTGTAATTCTTCCTAACTTATCACTATACTGTTTTTTGTTGGTCTGTCCCTTATTTATTTAGATATCCAGTCATAAAACATATTATATTTCTGCGGTCAATCAAGCCCCTTAGTATTATAAACTCTTCGGTTATGTAAAGTTTACCTGTAGTTAGAATGGTGGAGGTTGGTATGTGAACTGCATGGTGGGAAATTCCCTCTCCCAATGCTGCCTCTTAGGGATTACTGAGCATGCTTGCCCTCACAGAGGGTCACAAAGTGTGGCAGGGGGCTGAGTAACTGAGGGAGAAATGTGAGCAAACCAAGTACTGTAGTGAAGTCATGCAGAAACACAAACACATGCTTCATAAATGCTGCTTACATGTTTTCATTAATAGATTCAAATGAGGCAAAGTCATTTTTTCAGTGTACAACTCCTTTAAAGGGCATGTCCCCCCCCCCCCAAACCACAATTTAACCCACTATTGGCCCCACTCTGTAGTGTATAAAAATCCTTACCTTACATCCCAGCTCTAAATGGTTCTCCTGTAAAGTCCCCCCCAAAGTAAAAAAAAAAACTGCCCACCAGGAGCCTGGCCACAAGGGAAATTGTTTCCGCCTCTGAGCTGTCCTTCGCTCCCTTCCGTTTTCCTCTCCCTCCCCCCAGTGTAAAACCCCTTTCCTACAACCGCTATAATAAGTCCCCCGATCTTTACTTACCTTTCCTCTCTCACCCCCGGTGTTCTGAACTGCTGGCAGCCACGTCTGTGATTGGCCACCTCTCAGTCAATTACAGACGTGGCTGCCGGTCCGGCCCCCTGCTTGCAGTTCCATGCAAGCAAAAGGGCGGGCATTGCGCCGGAGGAGAGAGGGAAGGTAAGTAACAATTGGGGGACTTTCTTGAAAATATATTATAGCGGTTGGGGCTGGGAACTAGCACTACTAAATAACAAAAATTAGCAAAAGGGGTGGACATGCCCTTTAAATTGGGAAAGAATGACTGCACACAAATTAACCCATTGAGTTACGAACTGAAAAGCAGATGAAGTGATGTCAGTCCCTCCTTTTACAAGAGTTTTCTACATTTAACAGGATGTACCTCAGGAACCATATGGAGTATACAGGCAAGGCATCACCCTTTGATTTGGCTAAACATGGACAATACAAAACAGGATGGCAGAGTTGTCCAACAAAATTACAGAATGCTGAATATTATTATATCCTGGGACAACAAACTTTCCTTTTAAAGGAAAATTATTTAACAAACCGACCTTCTTTGTGCCTGGAAACTCCTAACTGCTAGCACACATGACCTCCATGGCAAATGTCGAAAACACCATTCTTAAAATACAAGACCCCAAACTCAATCAGCTAGAAGATATACCCAGACTACCTAATAAGTTTTGGAAATTACAAGCAATGCCTTTTTAAAAACACACTCAGCAGAACATCCCAACGCTACAAGAAATTACTCAAACTATTTAAGACCTACATGCTAACAAAACCCCGGGACCTGATGATCTGCCCAATGGGGTGTACAAATGATATAAATCACTACTCCAGCAATCCTTCCTATACATGTTTAAAACCTTCATAGACAATGGCTGCTGTCCCCACCAAGGATATACCTCTTTGCGATAGAAATAGAGGCTTTTAAAATCTGCTTCAAAACTTGTAGTGTCCTTTGCCGGAAGTCCCATCTCCTGCCTTCTGTTTAGAACCAGTTACGAGCGTACAGGAGCAGAACGCGCTCATAACGTTATAACTAGCTCTTCCAGGTATGGACTGTCAGCCATTGTCCGTAATGTCACTGTCACGACCATAACTGACAGTACATACTGTATCCAGAAGACGACTGTATAAAGTAAAGTATATCTCGGCATGGAAGCGTTGGATCAAGGTAAGGTTAAAACGCAACTAAGCTTTTGGGGGGTAATTAGGCTAAAAAGCCTCACTTATTTTTTGGTTAGACATGCCCTTTAACCCTTTCACTGCCAGGAGATTTTCGGGTTTTTTTGCGTTAACTGCCAGAAGAATTTTCAGGATTTTGCCCTCAATCGCTTTAGACTAATTTTACAGTAGGAAACCTTGCAGTAAATCAGAAATATTACACATTGTTTTTTTCAGCACAAAGTGTACTTTAACATGGTAACAGAATTTTGTAACTTTTCTGGAAATTTTACTGGAATTATGGGTAAAATATGTAAAAAAAAATGAAAAATTTGCAAATTTTCATGGATTTTCCCCATTTTTACTTATAGTTATCTTAAGGTTACACACAAAAATCTTACTGTTTCTAAAAGCTCAGATACTCCCGAGTACAACGATACCAGATATATGTAGGTACCCCACTTTTCCTGTACAGGAGACCCCCCCAAACTAAAACTGCACCTTCAAGAATATTACACCAAATTAAAATGTATAACCACTACTGACAGTTAACATAGAATATCTTCCAAATTAACTAAAATATCCCCACAAGTGAGATATTTTTAGAAACTACACACCCGCAGGATTTTACGAGTGAGGTAAGTTTCGATCAAAATGCAGATTCCCGGACGCAGCTCACATTCTCACATTTTCCTTTTTTTCCTTAACTGTAAAATCAGAGACAAAATCAAATGCGAATTTCAGCTAAAAACTGTGGAGGAAAGTTCAAACGCATCTCAAATATGAAAGCCTAACCCCTCCCGAATAAAACGGTATGCCACATTCATGGGTGTACCCAGAGACATGGCTACCAACTAACCCAGAGCGTGACCAGTGCCAAATGTCAGTAGCAGCAAAAAAAAATTAGCCAGTTTTGTATTTGAACAGTCTGCAGTTTTTCCACAAAACAACCCCCCCCACCCAAAATCCCCCACCCCCACAAACTATATATTGCCTGAAATCTTACACACCTTCAGCTATGTAACACTGTAGTTTGTTCATTCATACCATCAATGGCGTGGGCGCAATTCTTCGTAGAAGTTCGCATTTGTCTGAAAAATGAACAAAAAACAACTTCAAAAGGTAGAATTCATGCCAAAACCTCATGGAATGTAAAAAAAAGTTACTAAATATCAATCTCCCAAATGTCCTGAATCAAACAGTATGCCATATGTGTGGTTACACACGCGGACGTGGAAGCGAAAAGCCACAAAGTGAGACAATGCACGATGGCTCAGAAACAGCGAAAATATTTAGCCAATTCCGAATTCGGACAGTCTGCAGTTTTTTCCACAAAACACCCCCGTAACTTAGAAATAACCCCCACAAACTATATATTCCTGAAATTTACACACCTTCAGCTATGTAACACAGTAGCTTGTTCATTCATATCATCAATGGTGTGGGCGCAATTCTTCGTAGAAGTTCGCATTTGTCTGAAAAAATGAACAAAAAACAACTTCAAAAGGTAGAAATCATGCCAAAACCTCATGGAATGTAAATCAAACGGTATGCCATATGTGTGGTTACACACGTGGACGTGGAAGCCAAAAGCCACAAAGTGAAACAATGCACAATGGCTCAGACACAGCAAAAATATTCAGCCAAATCTGAATTTGAACAGTCTGCAATTTTTCCCCACAAAACAACCCCCACAAACCATATATTTCTCAAATCCACACACCTTTATCTACGAAATTCTGTAGTTTGTTAATTCGTACCATCAATGGTGTGGGCACAGTTCTTCGTAGAATTTCACAGTTTTAGCAGATTTTCTAAAAAAATTTGGAAAAAAACACTCTCAAAGGTAGAAATCATGCCAAAATCCCAAGTAATGTAAAAAAAAGTTACCAAATATCAATCTCCCAAATGTCCTGAATCAAACGGTATGCCCTATGTATGGTTACACACGCAAACGTGGAATCAACTAGCCACAAAGTGAGCCAATGAACAATGGCCCAATTACAGCAACTTTTCAGATTTGTCAGACTAAACACCCCTCTATATTAGAAATACCCCCCCAAACTATATATTTTTGGAATCTACACATCTTCAGCTACACAATGGTGTGATTCTTTTATGCATACCACCAATGGTATGAGCGCAGTTTCATGTAAAATTTCGCTTTTTTACCAGATTTTCAGGAAAAATTTATAAAAATATAATTCAAAGTTAAAAATCATGGCAAATTTCCATGTCATGTAAAAAAAACTTGTCAATTATCAATCTTCCAAATGCCCTGAATCAAACGGTATGCCATATGCGTGGATGTACACAGGGACATGGCCACCAACTAGCTCAAATGGGACACATGCACAAGTGTAATTACAAGAAAAAAATCAAAGTGCTCTGTAATTTCAACCAGCCCCAAAACTTGGAAATGCCCCCCACAAATAAAACCCCCAACTAAATATCAATCTCCCACATGTTCTGAATCAAACGGTATGCCATATGCGTGGATGCACACAGAGACGTGGCCACCAACTAGCTCAAATGGGACGCATGCACAAATGCAATTACAAGAAAGAATCAAAGTGCTCTGTAATTTGAACAGCCTACACTTTTTCTAAGGAAACAGTCCTGAAACATGGAAATTCTCCCCACAAACTATATATTTTTGGAATCTACACACCTTCAGCTACGTTACGATGCCATGCTTTCATACATACATGAAGAATTCCAGACCCACTGATCCAAAGAAGTCCGTGTTTTTACGAGGTTTTGTGAAAAATAAAATAAGATGATTCAAGGGTTGAAATCCTACCTAAACCCTTTTGACAAGCAAAAAAACCCACTAAATGTCAATCTCCCACATATCCTGCATCAAACGGTATGCCATATGTGTGGGTGCACACAGAGACGTGGCCACCAACTAGCTCAAATTGGACGCATGCACAAGTCCAATTACAAGAAAAAAATCAAAGTGTTCTGTAATTTGAACAGCCTAATCAACTTGGAAATACCCCCCACAAACTATATATTTTTGGAAGCTACACACCTTCAGCTATCATGCTTTCGTATATACATGAAGAATTCCAGGCGCTGTTATCCATAGAACTCCGTGCTTTTAGGAGATTTTGTGAAAAAATAAAATAAGAGGACTCAATGGTTGAAATCCTACCTAAACCCACTCGGCAAGTAAACAACCCACTAAAAGGCAATCTCCCACATGTCCTGAATCAAACGGTATGCCATAAAGGTGGGTGCAAACAGAGACGGGGCCACCAACTAGCTCAAATGGGATCAATGCGCAATTGCAATTACAAGAAAAAATTTAAAAACGCCACAACCCACCCCCCACCCCTATCCCCACTCCCCCTTTTAGTGGAAAACCAGTTAGTACGGAGAGTCACACAAGTTTTTGCACACTTTACTGATCCTAAAAAATCAATACGGTCTTTTTTTGGTACCTCTGCAAAATTTCCTACTAAAATAGGCTTAGTTTCCCTTGAAATCCAACAAATAAATGATCTGCGTTTACTTTACCGATATTACCGGGGACATTGGGAAGCTTGGAGAAGACAAAGTTTTTTGCTAATTTATAGTTTTAGGGTAAAAAAAAAAAAAAAAAGGTGTGTAAGCAGGAGACAAAATCAAAGGCGAATTCACTAAAAACTGTGGAGGAAAGTTCAAACGCATCTCAAATATGAAGCCTAACCCCTCCGAATAAAACGGTAGCACATTCATGGGTGTACCCAGAGACATGGCTACCAACTAACCCGAGCGTGACCAGTGCCAAATGTCATAGCAGCAAAAAAAAATTAGCCAGTTTTGTATTTGAACAGTCTGCAGTTTTTCCACAAACCACCCCCCCAACCCAGAAATACCCCCCACAAACTATAATTCCTGAAACTACACACCTTCAGCTATGTAACACTGTAGTTCGTTCATTCATACCATCAATGGTGTGGGCGCAGTTCTTCGTAGAAGTTTGCACTTTTACCAGTTTTCAAAAAAAATGAACATCAAACAACATTCAAAAAGGTAGAATCATGCCAAAACCCCATGGAAGTAAAAAAAATTTACCAAATATCAATCTCCCAAATGTCCTGAATCAAACTGTATGCCATATGTGTGTTTACACACGCGGACGTGGAAGCCAAAAGCCACAAAGTGTGAAACAATGCACAATGGCTCAGACACAGCAAAAATATTCAGCCAAATCTGAATTTGAACAGTCTGCAATTTTTCCCCACAAACAACCCCCACAAACCATATATTTCTCAATCCATCCACACACCTTTATCTACGAAATTCTGTAGTTTGTTCATTCGTACCATCAATGGTGTGGGCGCAGTTCTTCGTAGAAGTTCATAGTTTTAGGCAGATTTTCTAAAAAATTTGAAAACAAAACACTCTCAAAGGTAGAAATCATGCCAAAATCCCAAGTAATGTAAAAAAAGTTACCAAATATCAATCTCCCAAATGTCCTGAATCAAACGTATGCCCTATGTATGGTACACACCAAACGTGGAATCAACTAGCCACAAAGTGAGCCAATGAACAATGGCCCAATTACAGCAACTTTTCAGATTTGTCAGACTAAACACCCCTCTATATTAGAAATACCCCCCAAAACTATATATTTTTGGAATCTACACATCTCAGCTACACATGGTGGATTCTTTTATGCAACCACCAATGGTATGAGCGCAGTTTCATGTAAAATTTCGCTTTTTTACCAGATTTTCAGGAAAAATTTATAAAAATACAATTCAAGTTAAAAATCGTGGCAAATTTCCATGTCATGTAAAAAAAACTTGTCAATTATCAATCTTCCAAGCCCTGAATCAAACGGTATGCCATATGCGTGGATGTACACAGGGACATGGCCACCAACTAGCTCAAATGGGCACACTGCACAAGTGTAATTACAAGAAAAAAATCAAAGTGCTCTGTAATTTCAACAAGCCCCAAAACTTGGAAATGCCCCCACACAATAAAACCCCCAACTAAATATCAATCTCCCACATGTTCTGAATCAAACGGTATGCCCTATGTTGGATGCACACAGAGACGTGGCCACCAACTAGCTCAAATGGGATGCATGCACAAATGCAATTACAAGATTGGATGTACACAGGGACATGGCCACCAACTACTCAAATGGGACACATGCACAAGTGTAATTACAAGAAAAAAATCAAAGTGCTCTGTAATTTCAAACAGCCCCAAACTTGGAAATGCCCCCCACAATAAAACCCCCAACTAAATCAATCTCCCACATGTTCTGAATCAAACGGTGGCCCTATGTGTGGATGCACACGAGACTGTCCACCACTAGCTCAAAGGGATGCATGCACAAATGCAATTACAGAAAAAATCAAAGTGCTCTGTAATTTGAACAGCCTACCCTTTTTCTAAGGAAACAGTCCGAAAACATGGAAATTCCCCCCACAAGCTATATATTTTTGGAATCTATACACCTTCAGCTACGTTACGATGCCATGCTTTCATACATACAGGAGAATTCCAGACCCAGTGATCCAAAGAACTCTTGTGTTTTTAGGAGGTTTTTGTGAAAAATAAAATAAGATGATTCAAGGATTGAAATCCTACCTAAACCAACTTCACAAGCAAAAAAACCCACTAAATGTCAATCTCCCACATATCCTACATCAAACGGTATGCCATATGTGTGGGTGCACACAGAGACGTGGCCACCAACTAGCTCAAATGGACACATGCACAAGTGTATACAGAAAAAAAATTAAAAATTGTCTTTAATTTCAAACAGCCCCAAAACTTGCAATGCCCCCCCACAATAAACCCCCCCACTAAATATCACTCTCCCACATGCTAAAGCCAGAAAGTCCCAGAGTATAGCGTCCAGTGGGCAAGCAGGAGGCAGGCAACCGGTCTTCAATAAAATCGTAAATCCTTTATTTCTGAAACTTTAAAATCATCAAGTATTCTATGCACAGTTACAAACAGTAGAACTCAAGGGCAATAAACACATGTGAACCCTCCAGGCTCCACCCGACGCGTTTCGTGGCCAATAGCCACTTCCTCAGGGGCAAGAAGGAGTGTCCTCTCTCCCTGTTCTATTTAAAGCCCAGATAGTTAACCCCTTAGTTACTTAAACCAAATACCAAGGTGAGATAAGGAAAACACTCTGCAATAAACATAATACAAACATTAAAAACATTGTCAGCATTACTAGCAATCATAAAACCAAAATATTACATTATAATATGATCTTTATCAAAAAAGCAGCATATAAGTAATAAAGTTAAAGTTAAGAGGCATAAAACATCGTATTGGCTATTTATTTGATAGATAATGGAATCATGAGAGGATAGTAGAATATTATTTGATGGATTCTAGTCACAGAAACAACTTAGTTCGAAATCTCTGTTCATGCCCCTAGGGGCTAAAGTTTCCAGCATATAAATTCAGAAAGCCTCCTTACGTAAAAGGATAGACTCTCTGTTGCCCTTTCGGATCCCAGTTTCTGCACTATCAATGATTTGAAACTATATTTAGAGAACCACCATGCTGTTCAATCATATGAGTTGATATAGCAGAATCATATTTTTTGTTAATTGTTGCATTTATATGTTCTGCCAATCTTTTGTGGGCAGATCTGATAGTTTTGCCTATATACTGGCTCCCACAGCTACATGTGGCTAAATACACCACGTGAGTGGATTTACAATTGTATTACCGATTAATTTGAAAAATCTTATTATTACTACAGCTTGTGAATGTTTTAGACACCTCAATATATTTACAGATTTTACATTGTTTGTGTCCGCATTGAAAACAACCCTTGTACTTGAGCCATGTCGGTTTGGGACAAGTCTGTGTTCTATCCATGAATATACTGGGTGAAACTAAAGTGCCAACAGATTGCCCCCTCCTATATATAACTCTTGGTATTGAAGGAATAATACCTTTCAAGAGGGGGTCTGAGAGTAAAATGGGCCAAAATTTCTTGAGGATTCCCCTGATTTTATTGCTGTTTTTATTATATGTGGTCACAAAAGCCGGACCATTCTGTTTCGGGTGACCATTATTTATTTTATTAGATCGTCACTCTCCCACATGTTCTGAATCAAACAGTATGCCATATGTGTGGATGTACAGAGACGTGGCCACCAACTAGCTCAAATCGGACGCATGCACAAGTGTAATTACAAGAAAAAAATCAAAGTGCTCTGTAATTTCAAACAGCCCCAAAACTTGGAAATGCCCCCCAGAAATAAAACCCCCCACTAAATATCAATCTCCCACATGTTCTGAATCAAACGTTATGCCATATGCGTGGATGCACACAGAGACGTGGCCACCAACTAGCTCAAATGGGACGCATGCACAAATGCAATTACAAGAAAGAATCAAAGTGCTCTGTAATTTGAACAGCCTACACTTTTTCTAAGGAAACAGTCCAGAAACATGGAAATTCTCCCCACAAACTATATATTTTTGGAATCTACACACCTTCAGCTATGTTACGATGCCATGCTTTCAAACATACATGAAGAATTCCAGACCCACTGATCCAAAGAAGTCCGTGTTTTTACGAGGTTTTGTGAAAAATAAAATAAGATGATTCAAGGGTTGAAATCCTACCTAAACCCTTTTGACAAGCAAAAAAACCCACTAAATGTCAATCTCCCACATATCCTGCATCAAACGGTATGCCATATGTGTGGGTGCACACAGAGACGTGGCCACCAACTAGCTCAAATTGGACGCATGCACAAGTCCAATTACAAGAAAAAAATCAAAGTGTTCTGTAATTTGAACAGCCTAATCAACTTGGAAATACCCCCCACAAACTATATATTTTTGGAAGCTACACACCTTCAGCTACGTGATGGTATCATGCTTTTGTATATACATGAAGAATTCCAGGCGCTGTTATCCATAGAACTCCGTGCTTTTAGGAGATTTTGTGAAAAAATAAAATAAGAGGACTCAATGGTTGAAATCCTACCTAAACCCACTCGGCAAGTAAAAAACCCACTAAACGGCAATCTCCCACATGTCCTGAATCAAACGGTATGCCATAAGGGTGGGTGCAAACAGAGACGGGGCCACCAACTAGCTCAAATGGGATCCATGCGCAATTGCAATTACAAGAAAAAATTAAAAAACGCCACAACCCACCCCCCACCCCTATCCCCACTCCCCCTTTTAGTGGAAAACCAGTTAGTACGGAGAGTCACACAAGTTTTTGCACACTTTACTGATCCTAAAAAATCAATACGGTCTTTTTTGGTACCTCTGCAAAATTTCCTACTAAAATAGGCTTAGTTTCCCTTGAAATCCAACAAATAAATGATCCACGTTTACTTTACCGATATTACCGGGGACATTGGGAAGCTTGGAGAAGACAAAGTTTTTTGCTAATTTATAGTTTTAGGGTAAAAAAAAAAAAAAAGGTGTGTGTATCACTTTAAGATTTTTTTGTGTGCATTTCCCCTTTTTTTGGGGGATCATTCCCAAAGATGATCATCAAATCATCTTAGGGAATGATACCGAACTTGGAATACGGGCATAAATGCCCGTTTTCCAATTCCAAATCCGATCGGAAAAATCACTTCCCGGAAATCATTTTCCAGGAAGTGATTTTTCATTCATTGGCAAAGATCGATAATTTGGTGATCAGAAGTGATCACCAAATTTTGATCTCTGTCCCCATTTTTTTTCTAAGTCTTCGCTAAGTAGCAAAGACTTAGAAAAAATCCTATTTGTGAATGGAACTTTAAGTTCCATTCACAAATGTATAGTAAAAGCTGTCAGCATGACAGCTTTTACTATACAGGTACTGCAGCATGATCTAAATGTAGATCTAGCTGCAGTACCTCCACTAGACCACCAGGGGCAGCATGGTACAGTTCTTAGGGAAGACCCCGGCGAAGGAGGAAGTTCTGTGAGTCACCGGGGTCTTCCTTTCCGGCTCAGAAGAGAGCTCCACGTGGGACCGAACTCCTCCTATACGGTCACGGCAGAAACAGTGAGTTTTCTCCCGATCCCCCCCTCGGATTTGGACACAACTGAGGGGGGATCGAGGGGGGTAGGGGGGCAGTCAAATGCCCCCCGATCGCCCCTAGCAGGGGGGGAATCTTTGGGAGGGGGGAAGCCACAGATCGTATATTCACGATCTGTGGCAGTTTGAGTATTCACTGCACAGATCGTGAATATACGATCTGTGGCAGGGAAAGGGTTAATATATACTCATACATATTGTTTTTGTTTATAATAAACTAATTTTACAGTACATCCTTCCTTGTGTAGATCCAATTTTTTATATTTTCTAGTAGGAACTTCTACAATCTGTTAAAGGATAAGTCCACTCAAAAAACAAATAAAGTTTAAATGGTAGCTGAATCTCTAACTAACCTTCCCCATCCCCCTACCACTGCTACCTTCTGCTTCTGTATTGTTTTGAGGCTTTAGTTGCCCTATGTAACTATAAAATACATTTTTTACTGTCTTTGAAGCTTCCATGAAACTACAAACCCCAGCATTCTCTATTAGACAGCATATTGTTAATTAAATAGCTGAACCAGGAAAAAAAATAAACACTAAGGATAATTCTGGTGCATGATTGGAAATGACAGACAAACCAACCATGAACTTTGCACCCATCAAGAACAGAAGCAGCTTTGCCTTGTTTCCCCAAACAGTAAGTTTAATTTGGCCCTTACCTCCCCCCAATTCGCTTACACACACGTGCAACTTCACTCTGCATACAAACTAAACCCTTCCCGGACGGTTCTCACTGCAGCTTCATATACCCAGCGCTGCAGTCCCAATATAAGGATAGGCGGTAGTGTACCGTAGTCCCCGATAGTGAAGGTTCCTTTGCCCACGATCTTATGTCTCAAGGCCTCTCCAGCCAAACACTTGCTTACTGGTTCTTTGCATTACGGTGCGCATGCCTGTTACTTCCTTCCCAACACTCTCCTGCCGCAAGGTAAGATTAACCCGAGTATAAGCCGAGGTTCGGTTTTAGGCTATTTTTAAAGCATGAAAACCTCGGCTTATACTTGAGTATATACGGTACTCAATCTCTGCCCCCAGCTAAACTATGCGATTCTCTGTGAGGGCAAGCATGCTGAGTAATCCCAATGAGACAGCATTGGGTGAGGGAATTTCCCACCATGCAGTTCCCGTACCAACTGTCACCATTAAAGCTACAGCAAAACTATACATAACAGAGTTTATGATACTGAGGCACTTGATTGACAGATGGAATGTAAGATGTTTCAGACTGGATATCTAAAGAAATAGGGGACAGATCAACAAAAAACGGTACAGAAATGGTACAGTGATAGTTGGGAAGAATTATAGTTTCCAGTAATAGGCAATTAACAAAAAAATTCCCAGTGTACATATCATTTAAAGAAAATGCTCATATAGCAAATTTAGGAACGGACATCTTTAAAGGTGCTGGCAGTTTCCTTACTTGTAAGGGTAATTGAAATTCCCTATGACTAGAAAGTGCCCCATACTTTCAGACTTCATCAACTGCAAATGGAGGTGAATTTATACCGCCTCACTGACATTTGATGGCTTATAATAGACTGTTAAAGTTAATTTACCCACCTTCTTGCTTCTTGTAAACAGCTCCACCCATATTGTTTCCACCTTATCGTTTATACCCCTTATCTGTTCCATCTTTTAGATTTGGCTTAAATTTTTGTTTAACATACATACATACTCCCCTTCCTTTCTTATTTACTCTATCATGTCTAAACAAGGAGTATCCTTCCTAATTTTCTGTCCAGTCGTGAATAATTGCCATGCTAGCCATGTTTCTGCTATACCGATCACATCATACTTTTCTTTTTAAAGCTATTAGTTCTAGTTCCCCAGTTTTTTCCAGCCAGACTTCTTGGATTTGTAAACATACATTTTTACATGCCTCCCTATCCTCTTTGCTCCCCCATCACCATTATATTATTGATTGTTTACCTACCCCTGTGTAGTCCAAAGTACCCCCTCCCACACCTAGTTTAAAATATCCCCCAACCTTCTAGCCATCTTCTCCCCTCAAAATAGCTGCACTCCCATCATTGAGGTGCAGTTTATCCCTACTAAAGAGCCTGTAGCCGACTGAAAAGTCAGGCCAGTTCTCTAAAAACCCAAATACCATCTCCTTACACCAGAAATATAGTAAATAGTATTTGCAATTTATGAGAAATATATTGATTGTATTAAATTGTGGTTGAGATACATAGACAATATCTTCATTCTATGATTTGGATTCAAGGCCCTCTTGACTGAATTCCTAGTATCAACCACAACAACCTCAGTATCTTCCTCACAAGAGACATTTCCAATACTATAATTAACCTTTTGGATGTCACAGTACAGAGGGAAGGCAATAATCTCATAACTAAACTCTTTAGACAGCCCACATCGCTCACCCTTAACTTCGGAAGGGCATCCCCAAGGGCCAATTATTATAGACATGCATAAACTGTACGCATGATGAGGATTTCACTACAGCGGCAAAGATAAAGATGACATGCTTCCAATTCAACAAAACTTTTGAATAAATGTTACAAAGATGTTGAAAAGGGCAGATCAGAACCTACTCTTACAAATCAAGGCTAAAAATGCACCCCCTGAACAGGTGTGATTCAGCACTAACCTAGAAAATGGGACTCTCTTTAACAAGCCCTAAAGCTAAATTCTGGCCTATACTTACTACTGATGCTACCTTAAAAGCCTATGTTTTCCATTTTCCTCAACTGACTGCCTAGAGGTAGAAACAATGGCAACAGATTGTCCAAAAGCCACTTTGAAAGGACTAACATTTCTTTGGGCAGAGGTTGTAAACTAGTGGGATGTTTTCCCTGTGTTTTTTGCCAATTCATGGACAAAACTATTACTTTACTAGACAGTATGAAAGAGAAAGAATTTAGGACAATAAACAATATTTTAATTGTGACTCTAGGAACATAATATCTCTTATCATTTGTTCCTGCAACAAATACTCAGAGAGATTCAATAAAAGTTCTTATTGTTTAAAATGCTGCTAAATTTGCTCCAACCAATCAGACTTTACTTAACATCTGATTGGTTGTGGCAAAATTAGCACCATTTTAAACGATAAGAACTTTTATTGAGTAACCCTGACTGTGTGTAAAACGTACCAGAAACTCAAACAGAGACTCTGGAGACATTTATCTTCGATTAGAACAGCCGATAGGGATGCTAAGAATATCGTCACTCTGACTAGTGTGGCAGAACATTTTTATATGCATCAAGGGTGTAACACTAATGGAGTGAGATGCTTATGTCTAGACAGAGTCAAAATATAAGAGGAGGGTATGCAATGGGAAGGTAATTACTGCTTCAATTAAGTAAGATTTTTTTTTTTTCCTATAGGAGTTTGAAGGTGTGTGCATGTGTGTGTTTGGGAAGGGTGCTTTGTAATTGATTTCTATAGATACAGTGCTACATTGGGACATACGTAACACAGACTGGGTTTACCTGCAGAAAGAGAGCACAAAGCACCAGATAATGCTTATTCCTTTTCCTGATCTTAATGCTGAATCAATTAGCCATGCAGTGATAGAGAAATAAGCTTTACTATTATAGAATGGATAGTTTCTAAATGTAGTGTGCCAGGGGAAGGGGCTGGGTGATTGACAGTTCTTTACCGACTATCTGTGCCCCACCCTTATTAAAATGTAAAATTCCTAGAGCTAAAAAAAAAAAAAAAAAAGGGATAGGAAGGTCAGAGAAGAAAAAAAGAAAGAAGCAGATTTAAGATTGGTGATAATTAATCCTAATTACTGTGTAATTAGTTAAAGGGAAACTGTGGTCCAAAAATGACTTGAGGAGGGCCGGGCAGTGTGGCGGGGGAAAGATGGAAGGTAAGTAATGTTTGGGGTAGTTTCTGAAAATAAAAATATAGCGGTTGGGGCTGGGGGACGAAGCTCTGCAGAATATTAAAAGTTTGTGAGAAGGGTGGACATACCCTTTAAGTATAAAAAAAAAAAATACTGTATATACTCGAGTATAAGCCGAGGATTTTAGGTTTTAAAATAAACCTAAAAACCTTTCCTCGGCTTATACTCAAGTCAAGGTCTTCCTTACCGCGATCGATGTTGCTGAGTCTCCAAATCCGGCTGCTGCACACTGTAAATCCTGTGGGTTTGTCAGCTGAAGTCAGAACTTGGCGCCAGGCAGGACTTACAGAGCATGCGGCAGCCGGATTTGGAGCCTCAGCAACATTGATCGCGGTAAGGACCAACTTACTGGGAGGAATCTCCAGGGAGGGAGGGAGGGAGGGAGGGAGGGGGCTCTACACTGCAGGATTAAGTTGCCTTTTAACTGCAGAATTCTCATACAGTTGTTTGGAAAATACAACTCCCAGCCACTAAAGCATGCTGGGAGTTGTAGTTTCCAAAACATCTGTATGGAAATTCTGCTGTCCATTTAAAGGGCAACTTAAGCCTCAAAACAATAAAGAATCAGAAGGAAGAAGGTATCTATTGCAGAAGATTGCCTTCTGATTCTGTATTGTTTTGAGGCTTAAGTTGCCCTTTAAATAGACAGCAGAATTCCCATATAGATGTTTGGAAACTACAACTCCTAGCATGCTTTAGTTGCTGGGAGTTGTAGTTTTCAAACATCTGTATGGGAATTCTGCTGTCTATTTAAAGGGCAACTTAAGCATCAAAATAATACTGAATCAGAAGGCAGTAGTGGTCATAATTTCTACCCTAGACTTATACTCGAGTCAATCAATTTATCCTAATTTTTCAGGTAAAAACAGGTACCTCGGCTTATACTCGGGTGGGCTTATACTCAAGTATATACGGAAGAAACATTTTTTTTAACAAATCTATGAAACTGAGGGACTACAGTGCCCACAGGCATAGCATAAGAAAGGTTAGCAACTCAATAAGACCCATTGAGGGTCTGAATAACAGTGAACCAGAAAAGAAAGTTTAAGTTGTTAATTAAAAGTGTTTATCAAAATGAATGTAACTTATCTATATGATACATTTTAATAAAATTCCTCCATGGGAGGGGATTTAAAGGGGAACTGTGATCTCCAAACAAGTTGAGTTTAAATGAAAGGCCAGTTTCCTACCTTTAAAACAAGCCATCAATCACCTCTCTACGTGCTCCACAACCCAAGATATAAAGAAATTACTGACAAGAAAGTTAATGGGTGGGAGGCTGACATGTGACATTCCAAAGGCTTCTCCTGCACAGTGCCGCCGGTGAGCACAGCCTCAGACTCACTCAGTGTGTGAGGGAGACAGGGAGTCCCTCCTCCTCTCTGTTGTGTGAAGGACCTGCAGCTGCAGAGAAGGCAGAGTTCTCACAGAGTTTTGGGGGGGTACGGGGGGGTGTCAGAGTGGCCCACAGCACCTGTGAGCGGGTGGGGCTTAGGCACCTGTATGTGGGCAGGGCTTAAGCACCTGCGAGTGGGTGGGTCCACGTGCAAATGGGCAGGGCTTAAGCATCCGCGAGTGGGCAGGGCCACATGGGGCTGTAAGGGAATGGGCCAAGGGGGGCAGAGGGCAGATTGACTGAGAGGTTTCAGAGCAGGAAGTGCAGGGGACCTGGTGATGCTGCTGCCATATCACACATAAAAATGTAAATATCTCCAAAACTATGCAAAATAAACAATGACAATAAATTGCAAAAACTCTCAGGGGAGCAATTCCTATCAATTTACCTAAAGTCATTTCTGGACCACAGTTCCCCTTTAAAAAAAAGTTAACTTATATTTTTGTTTTACTAAGCAGAAATGGCCTGAAAAGGAGGTTCTATTGCACGCCTGGGCTGGATAAATTGTAGTTTGTGCATATCTGCAATTAGATCAACTGGACTTGAAGTTGAGTTCTTGAAGACGTTTCGCTAGTCATCCGACTGGCTTTCTAAATTCAGAATGACTTGTACAAGAATCTGTGGCAATTATGTACCCTGGAAAATCTCAATTAGCATATCACAGCCAAGTGTTAAGGGCATGATTGGATAGTGGCTAAGAGGTGTTATAGGAACGCCCAGAGTAAGGTGTCAAAACAGCATTGTACATGGCAGACAGTTGGTGTCGAACCCCCCCACCTCTATTTAGGCTTGGTTTCTTTATTTTCACATAAATGGCCTCCTTAACACCTCTCTTGAACCAGTCACGTTCCTTTGCCAATATGTAGTTTGTGCAAAACAAGCAACATTTCTCAGATTACAGGATGCATTCTTGTTTTGTTGGGGAAGAAACAAAATGTAAATTTTTAACATATTCATGTGACTTGTGCTCTTCATTTTCAGACAGACAAAAAGAATCTGTGCTACTCAAATAGAAATGTAATAGTATAATTGCATTTACAACCTAGCTATATTTATATATATATTAAACTGGTAAGGGAAAAAAGAATTACCTTCATCATGGCACTTCTTGCTATGCTGGTAACACCAGGACGTTCTGCTCCCAAATGGTACTGTAAAGGATCTGACAAAGCAGCATTAGGCTTAAAAAGAATAGATGGTGCAACAAAGGAATAGCCCTACAAAAAAATAATAATAATAATAAGTCTTGGTCTAAGAAAGCAACAGAGTGAATATAAGTGTCTATATAAATAAGTGAAATTCAAAAACATTCTTTTTGTTGCTATGTTTATCAAGACAAAAACAGTAAAATGCATTTGTGTTACATTTCCTAAAATACCACCTGTAAACCAACACTTTGGGACTACAAGAAATCTGAATTCTTTATAGACACATAATGGTGACCAAACCAGAAAAGCAAGTTTAAAAGGGCAAGCTTTGTTTTTTCATAGTAAGCTACAAATTATTTACTCGATATATACACAGTGAAAAGCCTAAAGCCATAGCAGCCCAGTAATGGCAGAAACTCCTGTTTAAATAGGAAAATTGTAAGCAAAGGCTTTGGACATCGATCTGTCTAAAGTTTTTGGCCGCTGATATTGGCACAAAAGAAGGAATAGCAGCTTCTATCTTCCGTATAATTATAGAATTAAAGTTTTATTTTTTTAGTATAGTGGTTATTTAAACTAGTTCTATAATTTTACAACAATGGAACAAAAATAAATTGTTTAACAAAACCAAATTACTTGAAATGTCTCCAAAACCATTAGCTGGCATTAAAAAGTCCTGCAATGGTTAGCTGCTATGTCTATATAACATCGCTTGCAGTTGCTGCATGGTTAAATTTGTCAGAACCCAAGGTTGAGGGAAAACAGTCCCTAATGTCCTCCCTAAGCTGTGCATAGGAAGAACGCTCGGGACTGTGTGTATCCTGATTTTTAAAAATCTTGCAGCTCCTGTCAGTCATTTTGAAAAATCTGTCAAGTGTGTACCCAGCTTACTTTAAGTTCTACTAGCTAACAAGTATTGAAGGGGGTGCAGGTAATGTTACCACAACTACAGGAAGTCTTGACATTAATAGCACCATAACTTCTGTCAGACTGCACTTAGGAGGTAAGACAACAACATAGCCAACAATTGCTAAAAGAATTGTAAAACAAAGTACACACTTATTTAATAGCTTGGACAAATAATTTTTTGCATAACTTCCAGTCTCCCACAATATCTGGGGCATTGTTCACCAATAGAGTATGTCAGAGGACACGGGCCATCCCTTAAGACTAGAAGAAAAAAGGTTTAGGCTTCAAGTTCGGAAAGGGTTTTTCACTGTGAGAACAGTAAAGCTATGGAACAGTCTTCCAGTGGACATTGTTATGGCAGGTTCATTGGTCAGTTAAAAAAAAAAGCTGGATGAGTTTCTGCAAACAAGGAATGTTGCAAGTTACTGGTATTGATACATAAAGTAGAGTTGATCCAGGGAAATTTCCAATTGCCACTTGGAATCAGGAAGGAATTTTTTCCCCTTTCATAAATTTGGTGGGTTTTTTTTGCCTTCCTCTGGATCAACAGTTAGGCAGGAAATGAGGATATTGCTAGATGGGTTGGACTGGATGGACGTATGTCTTTATTCAACCTCAAATACTATACTATACTATTGTGGGATCATTGAAGAATTTTTATGTTAAGGGATTTATGGCCTATTCTTCTTTACAACTTTGCTTTATTTACTTAAAATTTTGCAGGCATTTGTTTATATACAGCTCTCTTAGGCCCAGTACACACAAGACAATAATTCAGACTATTGACCCCCCAGAGTGGGTCAAAATGTCAGCAGAAATTTTCATCTGCGACTGACCAATCTTGTTCGAAATTTCAACGAATCAAATAAAAATTAGTTCAGATATGGGCTGCGTGGTCAGTCACATCAAATATCAACTGGCAACCCTTCCAAACAACCCATACTTGTTCAGTCTTTATTTTAATTGTACTGCCATGAGCCTGGCCTGCAGCATCCAAGATGTAGCTGGGTTGCAACTTCTATGAGCACTGCATGGTCTCACTTTTGGGTGAATTTGCTGGCACGTCCACTCCTTGGAATAAAAGAGTTGAAGAGGAGTGTGTAAAGGTTGGACTAGATGGACGCATGGCTTTATTCAACCTCAATTACTAGGTTAGTATAAATATCACCAACTACCATGAATGTTTTTTCACTAAACTGATGAGCAGCAATAATTGCGTTATAAGATTATTGCTGGTCTTTACTCTTTGGCATTATGTTAACATGCATGAATCCTCCAGACCAGCAACCTGCAAAAACCTTTGAATTTATAGAGGTGTTCACACATGCAGTATTGGTTATCAGTACCTATGTGCTACTTACCCTTTTGATTCCTGTGGAAGTGGTAAGTATGTATGTAATGTTTTGCACATTTTTGTTTCATACATTCTGCATTTTGGCTACGTTTTTGATAAATAATGAAGGTGGAATCTTGTGTGTTGTTTTACACCTAATTTAACTAATTTTAGAACCTTACAAAAGGACAGATAATTCTTTAATGGGGTGTACTTTCTTTTACTCAGGACTGTATGTATTAGTAGTGCTTAGACCAAAGGACATGTTTGACATACAGGGGCAGAAAACAGATCACTCGTAGCATTGTATTCTTTAACACCTTTGTCATACCTCCAACATTTCAGTGAGATAAAACATGGTGGGGGTGGAACCTACCAATGCCATAATTGGCTCCACCCACAGAACATACACCCAAATGTCACAGCCACACCCAGGAAATGCCCAAGACACGCCCCTTCAACCCAGGTCTGTTCCAGCAAAACTGTGACAGTTGGGGGTATGCATTGCTACTACACACAGTATATAATAAGGTAGCCGAGTGTGTGTGTGTGTGTGTGTGTGTGTGGAGGGCTGAAGGGTTAAGAGCTGCATTCAAATTTACACATTTATTGCATATAGTCTTAAAGGACAACAATACGCAAAAAAACAACATCTCCCCCATTACATGTCCACACTTCCAGCAGCTGAAATCACTTACTCACATTTACAACCGTGCTGCACTCCCTTAGATATCACACAGCAAAGATGAGTGGTAATAGCCCGCCTCTTAGATGGCCCAGGGCCATCGTTAACATATCACTTGTCATTGGCTGGTGGGAATGCCTGTTACAACCTCTCTCCTCCTCTGCCAGTCAAACAAACTTGAACTGTCCTGTTGCTAGAATACAGCCTACATAATCAAGCTAATCAAGGGTGGGTACAGGAGAGTGTTTTCATGCATGCTAGCTCTGAGTGACAGTTAGAGGCAGACATAATCGTTACGCCCCCTTCACAGCATGGCTAATTGAAGGCAGAGAGAGGCTCAGGAAAAAAAATGTATAGAGAGGGCTGCATACCGTTACTATTTTTAAGGGCTCGTTCACATTAGAAACTGACAGTAACGCACAGCATGTGTTTCTGTCAGTTTGTATCCATTTTTTGTCATACATTTGTATCCATTTTTTAACAATGTGTACTCCATAGATTTCTATAGAAAATGCATGAAAAAACAGACAGAAATGCTGCATGCAGTGTGTTTTTTAAATGGACTGGAACGGAACGGATTATAACGCAGCAGGTGTTATAATAGCAATATTATGAAATCCTGTGGGGTTTTACTGTCTGTCCATTTTTTATACGCAGCTGCGTTTAAAAAACGGATACAAACTGATGTAGTGTGAACGAGCCCAAAAGCAGTTTTTAAAAAAAAAATGCATTGAGGCAATACAGTTATCCTTTAAATCAAGTACCTGAAAGATCCTATCTGCATTCATAGGCAAAGCAGCAGGTGAGTAAGTGGGATCCATTTCAGTAAATTCTTCAGCAAAATTTCCAACATCCAGTTCATCTTTAATCACTGGTTTAAAAGGTGCAGGAATTTTTTTGCCAGCAAGGTCATCCCAAATCAGCTTCTGCAATAAACAGAAACAAAGCTTTAATTGTTAAAATACACAAAGGGGCAAGACTAACAAAAACGCAGAAAACATTTCACATGCAAATATTGTCTTGAAAGGTGAACTTAAGGTAAAAAAATAATCTAGTAGATAATAAGGCAATAATTACATTTCCCTGGATTACTTCATTATTCTTATAATTTTGTATTTTTAGACATTTTCCTATTTTAAAGCCATAAACATTTGGTTGCTACAAATCTTATTCATAAATAAATTTAAACTGTACGTGCATTGGTCTCTTTCCACTCAGTCTGCTTTAAATGGACGGTTCAGTGGAAATGATCAATATTAGTTAAATTGTTAGTTTGTGTAATGCCTTCTTAGTTATTCTACATATTCTCTCCCATTTTGAAAAATCAGTTGATTTCATACCCTTTGCTGTTCCCTGCTGTTGACATTAGTGAGCTGACATTTCAGGTTCTAACGGTCCTTCTTCCCAGGATGCACCACTTCCTTGGAATGTTCCAAACAGTAAATTTCTACTGATTGGCTGTTGGATGGGTCAAAGATGCTCAGATCTCTACTGAGCAACTGAATCAACCAAGGCGCTGGGTCAAGGGCAAAACCAGAATGGTCTCTAATAGGGGTCCTGCAGGAAGTCAGTATTTCGGTTGCATTTATTAATACACAGACTAAATGCTGAATTAGCAGATTAAAGGGCATGTCCACCCCTTAAAAAAACTTTTGATATGCGGTAGGGCATGCTCCCCCAGCCCCAACCGCATTAATATAATTATTATATAATATTACTGCAATATTACTCCGCTGCAGTGTTCCGGCCCTCTGCTTGCAGCCAATCATGGTCGCGGCTGCCGGGAGTTCTGAACAGCAGAGGAGAGAGGGAAGGTAAGCAAAGATTGGGGGACTTTCTAACAATTATATTAATGCGGTTGGGGCTGGGGGAGCATGCCCTACCGCATAGCCAAAGGGTTTAATGTTAGGGGGAGGCAGAGAAAAACAGGAGGGAGAGGGAGGGCTGCACTGAGCATGCCTCAAACCTTGACATGGTTGAGGCAGACTCAGGCACAGCATGAGTCACACACTGCTCCTACACAGCAGTTTCCTGGACTTTGGAGGGGCACAGCAGGGGAACTATTTTGAGCAGAAATGTAAGGTAAGGCTTGTTTTAAACTACTTGATGTGGCCAGTAAGGGGTTAAATTTTAGTTTTGGGGGTGGATACAGATATCAGAGTATAGTAGCAATAATGGTATAAAAGATTCAAGTGCACTTTGGTTAACAGAAGATATGGTACAGAAAGAACTAAATAAGGTTAATATTAATAAATCTCCTGGACCGGATAAAATACATCCTCGGGTGCTTAAGGAGCTAAGTTCAGTTTTATCTAGGCCAATGTTTCTTATTTTTGCTGATTCCCTCATGTCCGACTAACTTGCTTGGCTTTCATGAGGAAGTAAGTAGAAATGTAGACTCTGGCATAGCAGTAGATGTAGTTTACTTGGATTTTGCAAAGGCTTTTGATACAGTCCCCCAAAGGCGACTAATGTATAAGCTAAGGTCTGTTGGTCTGGGGAGTCACATTTGTACAAGGATAGAAAAAATGTTAATGAATAGGATGCAGAGAGTAGTTGTTAATGGGGCTTCATCATTATGGACTAAAGTGATAAGTGGGGAGCCACAGGGTTCTGTGCTGGGTCCGCTTCTATTTAATCTATTAATGATTTGGAAGTGGGTAATTGTAAGCAAGGTTTCTGTGTTTGCTGAAAACACAAAACTTTGTCGACTATTAAAAACTTCAGAGGATGTGCAATTGTTGCAAGGGGATCTAGATAGTGGCAGATGAAATTCAATGTTAATAAATGAAGGTGATGCATTTTGGACTTAAAAATACTTGTGCTACTTATTTTATAAATGGCTCTGTGTTAAGTGAATTCCTGTTTGAAAGAGAGTTTTGGTGGATAACAAACTTAAAGGTAGCAAGCAGTGCCAGGCGGCACAGAGCCAGCATGGTATTGTCTTGTATAAAGAGAGGTATGGATTCAAGGGAGGAAAATGTAATTCTCCCTGTTTACAAAGCATTGGTAAGGCCTCATTTGGAATATGCAGTGCAATTTTGGAATCCTGTGTATAAAAAGGACATCTTTGAAATGGAAAGGGTTCAGAGAAGGGCAACTAAATTAATAAGGGGATTGGGGGAGCTTGAATATGAAGAGAGACTGGAAAAGTTACAATTATGTACGCTGGAGAAAAGGCGCTTGCGTGGGGATATGATTACTGTGTATAAATACATTAACGGGCCATACAATAAACTATCTGGGGCATTGTTCACCAATAGAGCATGTCAGAGGACACATGGCCATCCCTTAAGACTGAAGAAAAAAGGTTTAGGCTTCAAGCTCGGAAAGGGTTTTTCACTGTGAGAACGGTAAAGCTATGGAACTGTCTTCCAGTGGACATTGTTATGGCAGGTTCATTGGTCAGTTTCAAAAAAAAGCTGAATGAGTTTCTGCAAACAAGGAATGTTGCAAGTTACTGCTATTGATACATAAAGTAGAGTTGATCCAGGGAAATTTCCGATTGCCACTTGGAGTCAGGAAGGAATTTTTTCCCCTTCATAAATTTGGTGGGGGGTTTTTTTGCCTTCATCTGGATCAACAGTTAGGCAGGAAATGAGGATATTGCTAGATGGGTTGAACTGGATGGACGTATGTCTTTATTCAACCTCAAATACCATACTATACTATACCATTTTTAGCTATAAGAACTTTTATTACAATGCATGTTTACTTCCAATCTGACTTGAATGTGAAATCTTCCATCACCAAACCTTACCATCAGCTTTGTGCATGCGGTAAGGTTCTTCTGGCATTTGCCATAACCATCATCTGGCAATCTGATAAAGTTGAAGTGTTATTTATGTGCTTTCACTGCTCCATAGTAAGATGGTGGCATCCTATACAATTATCAAGCTAATGATTGTGCCCTACAAACCTCATTACTTATTTTTGTGAACCTTTGCAGACCTGATGAGATGTGTGGAAATGGAAAAAAAAGTGTTCAGAAAGCTCAGAGAAAGTCCTACATTCATTAGACAATCGAGAATGTAACAGAGGTCATGTGGTGAGGCCAGAAGGTGCACAGAGTTATCTTATTTGTTCTTTATGGGGTTACATTTACTTTACGGAGATTAGCTGGAAAGGTATTTTAATGTTTATTATTGCTCGGGGGTTGGTAGGTGGGATTTGTTCAGATTATGGACTATAAAACAGGGGTTATTTGTCCTTAAAAGGGCATTCCCCCCCAACTGAAATTTGCCCCAATGCAGAGCCCGCTGTGAAGTGTAAAATTACACTTACCCTTCTTTTTTGCTGCATATGGTTCTCCTGCATGGCCGCAATATAGTCCAGAAGAGTAGGATTCTTTCACTGGTGCAATCTGTTTCCACCACTATCTGTTCCTCCTAGAGGATTCTGGCATGTGCAGTGGGGTTCCTCTTCTCCCTCCCCCCCTACCTCCTGCTGCGGCTCCGTGCACACATTTTTATTAGTAGTAGTAAAAATTGTCTATTGCACTTGTACTGCCCCATTTCCTAGACCTTGCTAGGTCTATTTACCCCAAATTCCAAATGTAAACGTACGTACAAGCCCTCGTTCCAGCTCTCTCCTCTTGCTGCTTTTGTCGATTGAGGAATCAGCAGGAGAAGCTGGTCTGAAAGTTGCTCAGTAATTGGCTAAGTGCCAACGACTTTAAATTTCTAAAAGGTGAAATTTATACTGTATTCAAGAGAAAAACTATTTTGTTGGATTTAAATATAAGATTGTAAAGGAATATCAATTTCTTACCTCAAAAAAGCAATGCTTCTTTATTTCCTCACATCCATCAAGACCACATCCCAATCGCTTCTTAGGATCTTTTTTTAGAAGGCAACAAATTATATCTTTTGCAGCCTCGCTCATTTCTTGTGGATAAGGGGGATCACTTTTTAATATCCTCCTATATAATAAATGGAAAGCTGAAACATACTCTTGTCTAAATTTATGATGCAAGTTTATTTGCTACAGCAGGCTGACTTTCTCCATTACAAGTTTATGCTACAAAGCCTCAACACCGCACTGTCGGGAGCAAACAAAAATACTATAAGGCGCTTATAGATAATAAATCAAACCCACGCTGCCTTTTCTCCATCTTTTAACTCCCTTCTCCGTCCCTTGCCCACTGACTCTTTTCTCTCTCCACACTCTCCCCAAGACTTCGCAGACTACTTCATAAATAAAATCGAGTCCATCCATATGCAGATTTCTAACCCTCAGCATAGCTCTCAGATTCTCTTAACCACACCCCCTTCTACTGGTCTTGAATCTTTTAGTCCCGTGACCCAGTCAGAGGTCTCGTATCTACTTCAGTCATGTCCGCTCACTACATGTACCCTCGATCCCATGCCCTCTTTCCTACTGAAGCATTGTAATCAGGCAGTCACCCCTATACTTACCCAAATATTCAACGCCTCCCTGTCATCTGGCATTTTCCCTTCCTCCTTTAAACACACCCACGAGAAACCCATAATCAAAAAATCCTCCCTCAACCCCTATTGTCTTGCTAACTACCGCCCAGTCTCTCTTCTACCGATAGCCTCTAAGCAACTGGAACATCTCGTCTTCTCCTGTATCACTAATTATCTTAATTCTCATAACTTACTGGACCCCTTGCAATCAGCCCTGCGCAAAGTTGTGAATGACCTTCAGACTGCCAAAGCCAACGGCCACTTTTCTATTCTCATCCTTCTCAACTTTTCCTCTGCTTTCGACGCAGTTGATCATTCCCTCCTAATGCAAATTATTCACTCCTTGGGTAGCCAGAATGAAGCGGCATCGTGGCTACGATCCTACCTCTCGAACAGAACCTACTCTGTGTCATATGATAATAAAACATCCTCTCCGGTTCCTCTTAATGTTGGGCTTCCACAGGGCTCTGTTCTTGTACCCCTACTGTTCTCCCTCTATACTATTTGCCTGGGAGAAGTCATCAGTTCATTTGGCTTTAACTACCATCAAATGATACGCAAATACATTTTTCCACCCCACGCTTAGTCCTGACACCCAATCACGCATGTCTCCTCATGGATGGTGCCTCAAACTAAACCTGATCAAAAGCAAACTAATTATTTTCCCACCTTAACCTGGTCCTATTTCTGTGGACAACACCCCTATTTACCCTATTCAGTCGGCACGTTGCTTAGGGTTTATTATTGATTCAGCTCTCTCCTTTTCCAATCACATTAACTAAGTTGCTAAAACCTGTCGCTTTATTCTTTGTAACATTGAGAAAATCCATAGAGTCCTTTCACTTCCGACTACTGCTATGCTTATCCATGCTCTCATCTTATCACGCCTAGACTATTGCAACCTTTTGCTTTCAGGTCTTCCTGCTTTCCATCTTTCTCCGCTTCAGTCCATACTTAACTCTGCCGCGAACATTATCTTGCTCTCTAACAATCGGGAAATTAAATCTCCTCTGAGCCGCACATCTACCTGGCTCCCCATTTAACAACGCATTATCTACAAAATCTCTCTTAACATTTAAATCCCTTCGCCCTGCTGCTCCTTCTTATATTTCCTCTCTGGTGTCTCCATATGTCCCTGCCCGTACCCTCCGCTCATATAGAACCATCTCTTATATAGACCCCTACCTCACACTGCTTCCTCTCGCCTTAAACCTTTTTCTCTTCTGGCCCTGTCCTCTGGAATTCTATTCCCCTCTCTCTACGTCAAGAAACCTTAATAAACAAGTTTAAATCTCATCCTACCTCACTGAGCACAGCACATCATAGGACTGTTGATACTGCACCAGTTATTACTTTAGCACTTCCACCCTTTCCTATCTATCTGTATGTTACCCACCTTATTAGATTGTAAGCTCTAAGTGGAAGGGACCTCTTTCCTCGTGTTACATGTTTCAAGCACTTAAATATTTCATGATGTTTATACTTATTTATATATTTATGTATTCATTTACTGTCCCCCTTGTACGACTTTTGTATTCTATATTGTACAGCGTTGCGTCCCCTAGTGGCGCTATATAAATAAACATATACATACATACATACACCTTAAATTTACATATTCAACAAATTTCTCATTCGTCTTACTTAGAAATTTCAGCTTGGGAATTCTTCTCGCCATCAACAGTAAATGGTGATGCTCCAGTTAGTAACTCATACATGAGAACTCCTAGACTCCACCAATCCACTGCCTGAAACATATCAAAGTATTAATAAGTTCTATTTATTACAGAAGGAATGTAATACTTACTTGCATACTATTCACCGAGTCTTCCCCTAACTGTAGCTAAAGATTGCCATACATCTTGCAGATCTTGGACAAATTCTCAGATAAAATGGCATTCGCCTAATATCGGCAAGGAGTATGGGGCGAAACGGATGATGATCAACTATCAGCATTTCGGTTGGTACCAACAGTTTTGGCTCAAACCACTACACCCGGAGGGTTTAAAAAAATAATTTGAACTAAGCTGCTTCTGTGATTGAATATTTTATCACATAATAGCATGAAAAAAAGGATACAACAAATAAAACTTATTCCCTAACATGTGAGGGACAATGAGACAAATTGATATTGGTGTCCCTAATATGTGTGTATAATTTAAAACTGGAACAAAATGTACTGTTGTGAATGGGTTTATTTGATGTATACCATTCATTGAGTTTCTGCTATAGCTTGTAACTAAATTATTATATGGTATAAATTTGATACATTGTTTTTAAATGGCCAATTATCCAGTTTTCCAATATAGGATTGCGAGAAAGGAGCTTCTTTGATAGGAGCCTTCTCCATTTTTTTTGTTATCTATGTCCCGTTTAGATTATGTTTTTAGAATTTTAAACTTGTGTTGTAGGTGAAGGGTTAACAATTAAGGTTACGAAGCAAGGAGACGGGACACTCTCTAAACCCCTGAGAAAGTGGTGTAAGAAGCCACAAAACGTGTAGGACAGAGCCTGTATGCTTCCAATCTTATGTCTGTAGATGCGGCACCAATGATTTTAAATATTTGAATAAAGTTGGATTTTTACTCTATTAAAGCTGGAACGTGGCAGTCTACCTGGAATTTGTTGTATACTAGAATCAGCTCCCTTCATTGCTAGTAAAGGTGGCTGATGTGATCAGCCCATGTATGGGCTCCTGGCTGACCAATCTCAAATCAGAGTATCAGAGGCTGTTACGGGAAGTGTACTGAAGTCGCATGTGTATGGGGGCCTTTAGTATTTTTTTAAAATAAGAAGAAATAAAAAGGTATTTCTAGTATAATGAAACAGAAACAATCTAGTAAATCATAAAGTTTCCTACCACAACACAAAAAAATAAACAAAATACACGTGGAAACAAAGCAATTTCAGAATAAAACGCTTCATTGAACACATCACACAGACTAGGGAGCACGTGAAAAATTACAGTTGTGCTAAAATATTTAACTCATATGAAGCATAACATCTTTAATTCTTATCGGTTAGCAATGCATATTTCTATCACTCATAGAGTTAAAAAGTATATCTACATAGAGTAGATGGTGTGTGCATGAGAAAGTAACAGAGTATATGGATTTTAGAGTAAACAGTGGGCTATAACTAAAATATGTTTCCAACTACAAGGAGCACCTATAACCTTTAGGGCTAGGCCTACTAGCGAGTTTTGGTTCACAATTTGTGATCCGATCACGCTAATGGGAGCACAGGGATGCGCTTCCGTATGCTATTTTTGGTCTGTACCACATGCGCTCCGATAGGGTGCACAATCGTGCAGCATTGCATTCTCCTATGCAATAAAGTGGGTCACAAAATTTAACTGTGAGAGGATTTAAGCTGTCACTTGTGACACCCCAATCCTGAATACATTTTCAGTCTCTACAAAAAAGGCTAAGAATGTATTTATGTAGTGAGTAGTATAGATTTGTTGAAGTGGAATGATTAAAAAAAAAATTAAACTACTGATGGCAAGGTTATAGCATTTCAGCAATGGTGGACTACTACTTACAGCTAGCCCTCATAGCATTAAGTTTGTTAGAGAATCTGGGTGTTAGACTTCAGGAGTGAAGGAAAGAAAGTTTTACATTTCAAGACATCAGTGCAAATAAAACTTTTCATAGAAACTTAATACCTTGTCATGTCCTGAATCACCTCCTTTGACAATCTCTGGTGCCATATATTCTATGGTCCCACAAAAAGAATATGCCCTTTCATTCTGAAATCAAAAGTTAATACATTAAAGGGGAACTGTGGTCCAAAAGTGACTTAAAATAAATTGATAGGAATTGCTCCCCTGAGAATTTTTGCAATGTATTTTCATTGTTTATTTTACATAGTTTTGAAGATATTTACATTTTTAAGTGTGATATGGCAGCAGCATCACCAGGTCCCCTGCATTTCCTGCTTCCTGCTATGAAACCTGTCAGTCAATCTGCCCTGTGTCTCCTCCCCTTTGCTGCCCCCCTGGTCCCTCCCACTCATGGACCCCATGGTCCCTCCAGTTGCCGGCCCCCCTTGGCCCATTCCCCTACAGCCCCATGTGGTCCCAGCCACTTGCGGGTGCCGTGGCCCCGGCCACTTGCGGGTGCCTAAGCCTCGTCCACTCGCAGGTGCCTAAGCCCCACCCACTCACAGGTGCCTAAGCCCCACCCACTCACAGGTGCTGTGGGCCACTCTTACACCCCCCCACCCCCTCCTAAACCTACCCCGAAAACTCTGCGGCAGAACTCTGCCTTCACACAGCAGAGAGGAGGAGGGACTTCCTGTCTCCCTCACACACTGAGGGAGACTGAGGCTGTGCTCGCTGGTGGCACTGTATCGGGCATGCGCGTTATAGCGTAACAGAAGCAGGAAGCAGTCGGGAACTGTCAGAGCGGCCCTGCTGGATCGCGTGAAAGGTAAGATTTTCAGAAGTTCGTACCTGGCTATCTAAACATTGATTGAAGAACAGGAGGTAAGGCATAGCTCCTTAACCTCCCTGGCTTCAATCAATGTAGAAAAGGAATAGTTCGCTATCACAGTGAACTATTCCTTTAATATAATCACATATAGTACATTGTTTAATTTGGTCTGAACTATAAAAAAACATTTTTGTACTACAAATATTACACCTATTCATTGTTCTAGGGATGCTTTCACTATTTAATAGAATCCATATGCATTCCAGACAGGGAGAGTAATCCCTGACCCCCCCCCCTCCCATTAAAACTGGTCATATATATGTGTGTGTGTGGGGGGGGGGGGGGTTAGTTACTGGAAAAAAACTAGCAAAGTAATGCTGGATGGTGCTGGACACGGATTTTGCACTGTGCCATTTTAATGCACCTTATGACAAGACTGGCTTTCATACATGAGGTCCCATTTCTATATAAACTGCACTACACAAAAGCCTAAGTAACTTACGGTTACTTATTTGCACTGCTGGCTCCGACACTAAATACTACTACTAATAAAAAAAGTTTCCCGTGACTTAAAGATGGATTTTTACAATGGCTGCACATGTATCTCAAAAGGGAAGATTTTTCATTTCGGCTAATGGATGGCTTTATGGTCACACAAAAGATTTACAGCAAATCACAATGCAAGAGGAAATGCTATCGGCCTACAAGTGTTACATTGAAGGTGTGATTGCCCCCTCACATCATCAGACTGTACTGAAAAAGAAGTCAAGGGGCCACTGAGCAGCCCTACAAACTCAATTACCCCATCCCCAGCCTAGGGTTATCAGACCAGGGATTGGAGGATATTCTTTGCATTTTCTCAATGGTGAACATTTTAAAAACACCTGGTAAATGCTAAAGAAATGCTACCTGTACAAAAACATGTCGCTCCCGTGAAACAAATAGGAGTCAAGCTGGCCTAGCGGAGAAAAAAGTATAACTCCGGCACTTGTTTGTATGCCCTCTGTTACTATCTATGTGATCAGTTTTACACCTGTCCCCAAACAAGTATCCCTTGGGGCCCTTACACACAGCTGATACTGTGCATAAAACGAGTCATTCAAAAGACATCTGACAAAACGGCTACACACAAAATGATTGCCCAATACAGCCGTTCATCACATGCGGATCACCTGCTTGGGTGTCGTGCGCAGAATCAGATGGCTCCCATTGTTTATATCTCATTTTAGACTGACACCTCTTGTACTTTCTGATGACCTCAAGTTGCCAAAACTGCAGATAACTATAGGCAAGCAGAAAAGGGGGATTCTGGACACCTGTTATTTACTCATGTTGATAAATGAAAATTATTTATTACCCATCATAGGAGAACTACTTAGCTATAATTGAGCAAACGCACAACACATGTACATCTATCACAAACTACAGGAATGTCCATGTAAACAAGAAAAGTTACTTTTCAGTGGAAACCTACTCCATAGTACAATGTGACTAACAATAGAACACAATCCAAGGGTGTAACCCCCTATTAAAAAAATTTGACTGCAGATTCAATTTAACAATACCCAAACCCTGGTGTTACCAACCTTTTCCCCTGGCACTACTGAGAGAATAAATCTTACCTGGAAGGGCCCAGGTCCCTCGCTGTACTCTGCTGCTTCTTTCACATCTTCTAGAGCTGTGTGTGAGTTTGCACAGCTACAAAGCATAAGTGTAACCGTTATACGTCGTCGGCTGTAACGTCACCTTGACTGCCAACTGCAAAAGTGAGGCAGAGAATGTAGAGGGACTGGTGGACTTTAAGGTAAGATTCCTTGTATGCCACTTACAAAAGTGGGGTTCGTTGGGAAGGGGGTTGTTTAATCTTCAGTAAAAAGTTTTTAAAGGGGGTAGACATGGCTTTTAAAATCTGACCTGTTCACTGACCTGACTAAAATTAGACTATTGTATTGATAGGCTAAATGATACCACAATGACCAATCATCTACATCAGTGGTTCTCAAACTTTTAGTCCACTTGGCAAAAAATGTTAGTACTACAGGTAAAACCATTCCTACCACCAAAATTCTGATGCACAACTCTGGTTGTATATATGCATGTATGGTTAATTTATAAAGCGACTGTACAATAACAATATACAAAAAATGTCGTACAAGGGGGCAAATACATAAATATTCAAGTTACACAAATATAATTATAACTATAAAAATGCTAGTGCCTTGCCATATGAGGAAAAGCAGTGTCCCAGTGCAAGCAAAAGAATCATATTTGCTGGTTACCAGATAGGTAGCCAGTAAGGATCGACTTATTTTATGACGAAAAGCGAGGGGAATAAAATTCCAGTGAATAGGAGCCACAAGGTGAGAGGAAGCAGTATGAGTGGCTGGATAGTTCTTTGACGATCGAAGGGTGCGGGCGAGAACTCAGGAATAGAGAAAGGTGGGATATGACCAGGTTTATGTGGTAAGATGATTAGTTCAGTTTTAGAAAGATTCAATTTTAGGCAGCGTTGCGACATCCAGGAGATGGCAAGGAGACAGTCAAAGACACGTGATTAAATGTCAGAAATTAGTGCAGGGGTGATAGATTTGTGTATCATCAGAATTGATACTTGAAGCCAAAGGAGATAATGACCTCTCCCAAGGAAATAGTGTAATGAGAGAGCAATAAGGGTCCAAGAACAGACTCCTGCGGCACCCCATACTAAGGGCTCATTCACACTACATCAGTTTGTATCCGTTTTTAAAACGCAGGTGCATTTAAAAAAAATGGACAGACAGTAAAACCCCATAGGATTTCATAATATCGTTCACACCTGCTGCGTTATAATCCGTTCCAGTCCGTTTAAAAAACGCACTGCATGCAGCATTTCTGTCCGTTTTTTCATGCATTTTCTATAGAAATCAGTGGAATAAACATTGTGAAAAAATGGATACAAATGTATGCAAAAAACGGATACAAACTGACAGAAACACATGCTGTGCATTACTGTCAGTTTCTAGTGTGAACGAGGAACTGGAGAAGAGATATTATTAGCATTAGTTACACAGTAAATTCAGTTAGAAAGATAGGATAAAAACCAGGATGCCATTTCATTCCGAGTGCCAAAGGTGTGAAGTATCTGCGTTAGGAGGGAATGATTTAAGCTGGGTACACACGATGAGATATTTCGGCCCGATCGGCCGATAGTTCAGTGTATCGGTCGATTGGACCGAAATTATCGCATCCGAATGTGCCCATGTCCGATCGACCGTTCGTCCGAATCGGACGAAAGGATGATAGGACATGGTGGAAAACCTCGTCCGATCGTGCGGTCCTCTATGGACCGCACGATCGGTCGCGGTAACTATCGGACGCGGCTGCTTTTGCTGCGACCGACAGTCCTTCCTCCTGGCCGACCGGTCGAAAGTATCGAACGGTCGGTCAGGGGGAAAAATCGGTTGGTGTGTACCTAGCTTTACTGTGTTGAAAGCAGAGGATAGATCAAAAAGGATAAGAATAAAAAAGTGACCATTGTCTTTGGCAACCAGAAGATAATTCACAACCTTAAGCCGACGGTATCGGTGCTTTATCGTTACTGTGTGTACGCTCGTTTCCCGAACGAGCGCGCGGCCGCCGAACGATCGGGTCGGCCATACGCTCGTTCGGGAAAGGCCGAAAATGTCCATCGGCCGCACTAGACTCCCTATAGAGGAGTCTAGCGTGGCCGATGGAAACACACAGTCCCGAGCGTTCTCCTTATGAATTTCAGGGAGAACGCTCGGACTGTGTGTATGCAGATCTTTGAAAGATGGCAGACGGATCTTGCAGATCCTGTCTGTCATCTTTCAGAAATCTGTACTGTGTGTACCTAGCTTTACACAGAACAATGGAATGTGCAGGACGAAATCCAGACTGCAAGGAATCCAATAGGTTATGAGCACGAAGGTAGTTAGTGACTAATCGTTCTAGCAGTTTGAGAGGTCTGGGCGGTAGTAAGCAAAACAAGAGGGGTCTAGCTAGGGCTTCTTAGTGTGGGTTTAACATGTGCATGCATGGAAGGGAAATTCCATATGTAAGTGAGGAATTGAATATGTGGGTTAGTATAACGGTAAGCACATGATTACAGTGCTTTAGTAATACAGAAGGCATGGGATCAAAAGGACGTGTTGAGTGGACCGGACAGGAGTAATGGACAATGTCAGCCTTTGTACAGCTTTCTCCACATATGTTCAGCAGCACGTGTGCACCTGTGAATAAAACAGGAAGTGGGGTTGAGCCACAGACGAGGATTAGAGATTAGATGTCTATTGTGTTAGTCAGGATAGAGTTATCGGCTTTAGCAAGCAAGCCATGGGGTCAAAAGGGAAAAGAGACTAGAGGACAGGGATAAGGTGAGTGCAATGGCTCTCAGTATTACAGACACACAAGAGGGAGGAACTACTTTTGCAAAGGGATTTCTTTCTATTGATGTCAATGAAACATTGTATTCCCTACTTCAGAATTGCTTCAAGAGTTGCCAAAATGGGTCTACATATTAAATTAAACACACCCACAGCAACAGGAAACCTTTTCAGAAACATTATTCCAAAATATGAAAATACAGTCCCATGGATGCAAGGCAATAGAAGGTTTCATAGAAATCTTACTTACTTCCTCTGACAGAAACTCTTTACTGAGTCCAAAATCTGTAAGTACTACATGTCCACTGGAATCTAGGAGAATATTCTCAAGTTTTATATCCCGATAAATAATTCCCATCTGTAAAGGCAACATAGTAATATATGCTAAAATCATCAAAACATAAAGGTGAAAAATAAAACTTGAGGGGTGGGGGTATGGGCAGGATGCTGTTATTCAAACATTCCACTGCCAACAGCCTATCCAGTTAAAACACAAATGTTTCATAAATAGAACTATTAAATGAACAATTGAGCATTTGGACTCTAAGGAGACACTGCGTATCTCCTTAGAGTCCAAATCCTAAGGAGATACGCAGTGATTAATGGATGCTCTACAACAGGTAGTGCACATTAATGGCCACCTATGGCCCTGAAAATCTATAATGATACTTAATGTAAATATTTTTATAAACAAAATTTTCATTTCAAATGTTATTTTGTTTTCAAGGGGCCAAAATATACAGATTAAATGCAACAGTATCAAAATTATTTAAAAAAAACAGTCCAATAGAGGTAACAATTTAGACGACAAGCAGGATAACTGCAACCGGCTACATTTATTTGTGCATACACAACATGTTTCGAGCCTCGCTGGGCCCTTGTCTAAATTGTTACCTCTATCATACTGGTTTTTTGAAGTATTCATTTGTGCCATGTGAGGATGGAGGCATAGATAGCGGTTACTACTTGCCCCTATTGCCAGTTGTGTGGAACACCTAGAGATTTTCAGTATCAAAATTATTCCAGTCCTGAAAAAAACCTGAATATTTTTTAGTAAGTTTTGTAAATTAAAGGGCATTTCCACCCCCAAAACTAAAATCTAACCCCTTACTGGCCACATCAAGTAGTTTAAAACAATCCTTACCTTACATTCCTACTCAAAATAGTTCCCCTGCTGTGCCCCTCCAAAGTCCAGGAAACTGCTGTGTAGGAGCAGTGTGTGTTGGTTTGCCTGAGTCTGCCTCAACCTCGTCAAGGTTTGAGGCATGCTCAGTGCAGCCCTCCCCCCCTCCCGTTTTTCTCTCCCTCCCCCTAACATTAAACCCTTTGGGTATGCAGTAGGGCATGCTCCCCCAGCCCCAACCGCAATATAATTGTTAGAAAGTCCCCCAATCTTTACTTACCTTCCCTCTCTCCTCCACTGTTCAGAACTCCCAGCAGCCGCAACCATGATTGGCTGTCTCTCAGCCAATCACGGACGCGGCTGCCGGTCCTGCCCCCTGCTTGCAATTCCATGCTGAAATACTGCGGCGGAGGAGAGAGGGAAGATAAGTAAGTATCGGGGGACTTTCTAACAATTATATTAATGCGGTTGGGGCTGGGGGAGCATGCCCTACCACATATCAAAAGTTGTCTAAAGGGGTGGACATGCCCTTTAAATACACTTAGGCTCATTTACCCAGAGCCACTATTGCTCTGGGTAAATGCTCCTTCTGCAATTTTAAATTGCGTTAGCGAATGTGGGTAAATCCCGGAGATAAAATCCTGCGCTAAAACTAGCACAGACGTGATATTAAATTGCAACGATAATATGGAGTTAAAGTCTCGCTAACCAGTAGCGAACCAGTTAGTGCAAATTTAACTCCATATATTTACCCAGCGAGTCTGGGTAAATGAGCCTGACTGTGTTTATTGTAATGTGACATTTTATTCTACCAGCAGCAAACAGAACTTTACAGTTTTTAAAAATTTTCCATTTCCATTTTTTTAAAGAAAATCAGCATCAGACAGACAGACAATTTACCAAAGGAAAGATAACATTCCTGTAGTGAGGCGGCTTTATAAAGAAGGCAAAAGTGAACTACAGGTCAGAAATACTTAGAGGGCCTATCCCAATCAGATGACTGTTTTTTGATCAGAATCAAAATTGCTCTGTAAGGGAAAATGTCGAGCAATCTGCTTTGTACTAACCTGCTGTAATGGGAACCACTGCAAATAAAGGCTTAAGGCCTTTTTTTTTTTACAGAGTAAAATCTGCACCCCTGTTACTGGCAGCCTTTCACACAAGTGCATTGAAAACAATCTAATGTGCAACTATGAGTTTATCCCATTAGCATATTGAGTATATAAAAAAAATACTAGCCTTAATATACTAAGACAAGTATGGTAATGGATATTTCGTTACTTTTATTATTTATTAAAAAGATTAAACATTTAAAGGCCTATAATAAAATATTTTTCACTGACATACATCATTCTGTTACCTATATCAGGTATTAAAGGGCATCTCCACCCAAAAAAAATAACTTTTAATATTATGTTCCTTAGGTTTGCCCACCCCCAACCGCCATGTTATTACAAAAAAAAAAAAAAAAAACCTTTGCCGATCATTGCTTACACTCCCTCCACTCCCGTGGCTATCTTCTCCCCACTCTGCTAACCGGAAACAGCAGACAGGGGCCAGACCTGCAGATGCGGCTGCCGGCTGTGAAGATAGACGCGGGAGCGAAGGGATGTAGAAGTTACTATAGAAAAGTATTTTTTTGTATTAACATGGCGGTTGGGGGTGCGCAAACTTAAGGAACATAATCTTAAATGGGTGTCAGCATTCCTCCCGGAGGCAAGACAGGAGGCAGAGAGACTTTTGGACAGAAAGACTGCCACTACTCTTCAGTTTTCTGGACTTTGGACATGGACTATAAGAGAACCATAAGGAGCAGGAATGTACGGTAAGGATTTTTTTAAAACTACACACAGGGGCCAGCACTGGTTTTGGGGATGGACATGCACTTTGAAGCAAGTTTTTCAAAACTTAAACTTGCACACCATGCAAACCTTTTTTTTTTCTTTTTTAAATATAACATATAGTCCTTAAAGGATAAGTGCACTGTAAAATCAAGTTATGTTCATTTTTTTCCCCCTATGTCCCTCCAGAGCCTACCTTTGTGCCTTGAAAGTTGCTGACATCTTGTTAATGGTTTGCTGAATGTTAAGCTCCACCCCTCTGAGATTTCCTCTGATTTCTTCTGCTTGAGCCTCAAACAGTAATGCCTGTGGGTTCCGTGCCCTCTCCTGCTTGAGCCTCAAAGAGTAATGCCTGCGAGTTCTGTGCACGTGCGTGTGCACAAAACGCAGGCTGTTTTCAATGACTGTTATCAATGCTATCCCAGTAGTTGTATAGAAGCCACCCAGAGTATGAACCTGCCATATAATCAAGTTTAACAGCCTTCTGGTCAGAAGCCACCTCGGGAGCCTGTAGGCCCAAAAAGCCTGGCGTCCTTTGCCTCACCCCTGAACACAGACCACAACCCTAAACCACACCAATATTCTCTTTTTGTGAAGAAAATAGAATATAAAGTGGCTGGATGGGTGGGTGGGGGGAGATTGACAGCCGTCCCTCCAAACACAGGCGCCACGCCACTAGGCACCTGCCTACTGTGCCTAATGATAAATCCGGGCCTGCCTCTGGTGTAACATTGCTTGCTCAATAAACACATCTTGGTAAGTTTTAGTATTAAGATTCATACGATATCCAGAAATGTCCCATATACAATTATACAGCATCCTGGTAATGAATCAACACTCACACCTTAAACACAGGGTAGTTATAGACAGCAGTTTTGTTTTACTTACAGGATCTGCAATAACAGAGCAAATCTCTGTGCCCAAACCCCAATTCCAAGAGAGATAGAAAAAGCACCTTCCCGTAAGTATTTCTATTTCTCTTGGAAGGGGGTTTGAAAGGAGAAAAACGTGAAAAAAATTACCTTATGCAGATGTTCTAGTGCCAAAACAATTTCACCAATGTATATCTGCACCTCATCTTCAGTAAACTTTTCTCTTTGGGATAAGTGAGTGAAGAGCTCTCCTCCATTAACATAATCTGTATGGAAAAAATGCAATTAAAAAATGTACAAGTTTGGGATGGATGCTCTAAATGAATTATAGTTATGTGTGCACTTTTCAAAAAAAAAAAAAAAAAAGTTATCCTAAAGAACATTTTTCTAAATCAATACTTAATTAAAATCATTTTTCATCAACTGCCTTTCTAAACTAAACATCTGTGTAAAGTGGGGAGAGGCCAAGATGGCGTCCTGAGTAGATGCAGGGACTAGAAGCTCTCCAGGAAAAAAAAAACTGCTGATGCTAATACTGGGTAAAACAACCTCCAATTTGACTCTGATTACCCTGAAAGCAAAATGGAAGAATGTCCAATCACGGGAACCAACACAACAAAAAACAATCAACCATTACTTACACCGAGGCATTGGTAAAGTTTGCCCGCCAAAATAAAACACAACTGGTTCCTGGTTCCCCACCCGCAGAACACATGGAGGCGGCTCAGCAGGACTCAACTCCTGGAAACCAAGCTCCAACAACTGGGGATTGCTCAACAAGCCTACCACAGGACAGATCAGGGAGGCGATCTAGGAGTCCAGGTCCTCACTCACAATCCTTGTAGAGGAGTTGTGGACTGATGTGGACCTGCTGCGCCAGGACATGCAGGCCTTAAGACACTGAATGGGTGTAATGTAGGGTCGGGTCTCCTCTGCAAAAATGTGCTACAGCCTCTCGAGTCCATAAAACAAAAATTGTTACTACTAATTGTAACACGGGCAGCACAGGTCGCGTCGCCAGAATATCCGATTGGTGGGGATACCGGAGGGGACTGAGGGGCCTGACCCAGAGACATATTTGGACACCTGATTAAAGATACATTTAGAGTTAGTAAAAGGCACACAGAGTCCCAACCAGACCACTACCCCCAGCTTTGCGCCCATGGCCTATGGTAGCCATATTAATAAATGCCAAGGACAGAGACCAGCATCCTACACTTGGTAAACAAAAGGGCCATTTGCAAATAGACAACTCCACTTAATGATCTCCCAGACTATTCAATTGATTTGCAAAAGAAAAGAGCTACATTCCTTGGAGTTAAGCCTCAGCAATCTCAAGGTGCCCTACGCTATGATATACCCGTCAAAGCTAAGGATTCAACACAACAACTCCACTAAGTTTTTTGAGTCGCCTGTGGAAGCCACGACTTGGATGGATCCACAGTTTGACCACCTCAACATTTTGCCTTGGGAAAAGACAATTGCTCCCTAAATGTAAAATATGACCAAATCTGAGTTGTTTCTTATATCTACCACCATTCCTTCTAACCCCCCCAAAACAAACAATATAGTCAGTCATTAAATATGGCTTAATGTTAAAGTGTAATGTTAACAATAGCCAATTGTATACGAGAGAAGATGTAGTAATAACTGGGCAGAAGTAATCTAAATTACTAAAACTATTAATCTAAAAGCAAGAGCCAGGTACTCCTGAATATATAAGTGATAATGGTAGCAGGTGGTGCGTGGTATATCGTGTGCTCTCACACACACCACGGGATCGTCCACTCTACGCCTCGCTAGTCACTATAGAAGTTGCATAAAGCAGAGATACAAAAAATCAAAGGGATCGCTCGGATGCCAACCCAGAAGACGATATAGCTAAACTAAATGTAACATGTAAACAAATACTCTATATCCCACGCTCAAGTAAAAATAACTATGCCATACACATATAGAAATATCATAAAACACATTTATTAACACATCCTATATAACGTAAAACACAGATATAATATGATAGAATATAACAGTCTAGCTTGATGTGAAATAATGCATTAAATCACTGGAAAAGGTTCCACTGAACATCAATGTAATAAGTAATCTGTGCAAAAGTTTGTAACCAGCTGGTCTCTCATTAGTTGCAGTATTTGTTTGTTACCCCTGAATATATCCAGGAACTATATCAACTAATTGGTAAATGATATTGCTATTACTGAACTGATCAGGCTATTATGTGTAAAGTTCCATATATGTACAAATTAAAGTGCACACCTTCATGGGAAGTGCCCGTAATTTCTGTTAGCTCCCTGACCCACCTATCCCTTAAGAACCAAGCCTACCAGTACTTAGAAATTCCTGTATATAGCTGAACAGACAAGAAAGTTCACTTTCACTTTGTATATAAACCCCAAAAGATAAGCAATATGTTTAAATATTGTTCAATTTCATAGTTAAAACCAGGCGGTGGTATCCAAGAACAACATACAAGCGTAACTCTCGTATAGCAACTGCGCTACCAGGTAGTAGAGATAAACTATATATAACTATAGCTGGCGATGTAGATGTTAAAGCAGAGGCAATATGGGTGGTATTAGGCCACAGGAAAGGGGGTAATGTCATTGATGTCTGCTATAAGCCACTAAATGCTAGCAGGTAGGAAGTGAGTCAGTTTCATTTGCAGTTGGCAAGGGCTGCAAGTTTGGGGACTGTACTCATTTTGGGGAACTTTAATTACCCTGACATTGATTGGTGAAGTGGAACTAATAACACAGAAAAGGGCGATGAATTCCTGAATTTGCTGGATAATTTTCTCTCACAGGTAGTCGAAGTTCCTACTAGAAAAGGAGCTCTGTTGGATCTGGTAATATCTAACCTTGTGGAGGGAATTATAGATTTAGATATAGACGGTAAGTGGAATAGTGACCATGAAATAGTGTTATTTAGTGTATGTTATCAAAAGGAAAGTGTGCTTGGTTAAAAAAGACTAAATTTCAGGAAAGCAAATTTTCCCAGGTAAAAATTAGCTCTTCAGCATGTCAACTGGGATAAGGTAATTATCAGGTAAAAGTACTGAACAAAAGTGGACTTGTGTTTAAGGGGATTTTAAACCATTTCACATCTAAATTTATTCCCTTGGGAAATAAATGTAAAAAAAATAAATTTGCGCCCATGTGGCTAAATTCTGATGTAAAGAGGGAAATGGAAAGGAAGAAAAAGTCAAAGGGAACGAAAAAGGGCCTTTAGGAATTATAAAAACTGTAACAAGGAGTGAAAGAAACCAATCAATCTAGCTAAAATTAATAATGAAGTTAGGATAGCGGAACAAAGCATCACTAAGCCTAAACATTTTTTGGCGCCACAGACACCCAAACACTAAAGAATATACCATTCTCTCTCTCGCATAGACTATCGACTTTTATGAAGGAAAAGTCCCCCTAGTCTCGAATGTAGCACACCGCCCGAGAAGTATCCCATATCACTCCCCAATAATTATATATCTTAGCCTATCCAGCCTCCCAGCTCAAGCCACACAGTGGAAATACAATCCTACAATCTACAAGAGTTCCTACAATTTAATGAATTAACTTATTAAAGGACAACTCCACCCTCAGAAGAATATCTTTTAGAAAAGATGGCCTCTTTAATATGTTGATATATCATAGTTTGTCCTATGAATCATTACTGTTTGCCTGCTATGCTTCTGGGTGCCTCATGGAAACTGAGCAATTTAGAAACCTGTACTGAGCATTTACTGAGCCTGGGCATGCTCAGAAGAGGCAGACAGGGATTAACATTCAGTCATTGGCTGTGATGTCAACTGTCAAATCCATAACTGACAGTTGCTAACTGGAAGAACCAGGAAGCAGAAGCAGGGGGGAAAGTTAGACTTATATATTCAGGTTAGACTTAATATTTCAGATTTCAAACTATTAACCTTTTAAGGTTTTGGGGGGTGATTTACCTGTATGTAAGTTTTCATTTTGGGGCTGGACTTGCCCTTTAAAGGACAATTATACTCACCTTCCCTCCGCTCCTCTTCTTTGGTCAGTATCTTTTGCCCAGGGTGAGGACCTGAACCGCTAGGTCCTAACCCCTGGGTTTGCATAACTTGCAGCACAGCCTTACTGAAACGCTGCTCTGGTAGGCTCCGCCCCCTCCTCTCCGTCGGCGACGAGGCCAATATTGGCCTCGTCGCGCAAGGCATATTGACATCTCTGCCCCGGATCCCTACACTGACATCCCAGGTCCCCGACTGCCTTAGTGCCATCTCTGCTCCCGCTTCCTCAAACTAAACATGGACAAGACTGAACTTGTCCTTTCCCACCCTCACAATCTGTTCCCCTCCCTAGCCTTACTATTAATATTAACAACACACCCATATCCCCACCTCCTCATGTCCGCTGCCTGGGAATAACGCTAGATTACGATCTTTCCTTCACACCTCATGTCAATTCGCTTGCCAACTGTTGGCTCCAACTCAAAAACATCTCCCACATTCGACCCTTCCTCTCAAGGAAGCTATAAAAATCCTAGTCCATGCCCTAATCATATCCTGGCTACACTACTGCAACACACTCCTGTGTGGTTTACCAAACAACCGCCTGGCACCGCTTCAATCCATTAACTCTGCTGCCCGGCTCATTCATTTCTCTTCTCGCTTTTATAATGCCTCTCCTCTCTGTCAGTCCCTCCACTGGTTGCCCATCATTCAAAGGATCCAGTTCAAACTGCTTACCTTATCCTATAAAGCACTATCCAACACAGCCCCTCCATATATCTCAGAGCTGATCCAGCGATACCGTCCCAGGTGCAACCTCCACTCTGCAAATGATACCCTCCTCTCATCCATTCTGAATGCCCGCATTCAGGACTTTACTCGTGCTGCCCCTCTGCTCTGGAACTCCCTGCCTCCATCTGTCCGTCACTCACCATCCCTTAACACCTTCAAACGTAACCTTAAAACCCATCTCTTTAGACAAGCAAATAACCTGGCCTTAACATTACCCCCTTACTACCCATTATGATCCAACCTGCCTTTCACGCTCCTTGCCAATCTATTTACAGCCTACCGTTTCCCGCAACCTAATGTCTCACCCCCATATCCTTTAGACTGTAAGCTCTTTGGGCAGGGTCCTCTCTCCTATTGTATCACGGTATTGCTGTAAGAAACTCCTCCCTCTGTTTACTTATGTATTATGTATTACCTGTGTATGTAATATGTATGACTTTGTATAACATGTATTACCCTGTATGTAATGTATGACTATGTAATTGTAAAGCGCCACATAAGATGTTGGCGCTATATAAAAATCAATAATAATGGTCAGCACATAATCTATATTAGATATCTACTGTATAATGTACTATAAACTGCCTGTACAATGCCTTTAAAAAATAAAACAAGTTTAAAAAAAATAATAATGGTCAGAAAATGTACAGAAGAAATAAAAAGAACCTATTAACACCAAGCAGTTGTTACCTGTCCTACAACAATATACGGTATTTAAGAAGGCTATTGTTGTTAAGATTTCTCCTCGCACTCCTATATTGGTAACTGGTGTGGTGCTGTTTCCCCAGACTGTTAACCACAGAACAGTGCTTTGGATATTTCAAAGTAAGTAGCGGGGAGATGCACACGCATAGGTTTAAGTGCTTTTATTGTGACATTCTGTGAGCATGACGTTTCGGGGTTCCCACTTCCTCAGGTGCACCTGGTAAACCTATGTGTGTGTGTCTCCCCGCTACTCACTAAGGTATTTTAGAAGGGCATAAACCCACCAATATTACATTATACAGTGTTAAATCAAATGTCAAGGCCTAAAAGGGGTGAGATTACCATGAACTAAAGTAGCAAGCGCTAAAGTTAATTAACGGTTTTAGAACCATTTGAGAAGTGGAACAGAATTGGATGACGGAGACCAAATAGGACAAGGCGAAGAGAATGAAAGAACATCAAAGGGAACAGCAGAGAAGTGAAACAATTATAGGGAATAAGAGCAGCACAAGTAGAAAAAAAAAATAGAAAAGGGGGAAGCATAGGTTAAAACCTGCATAAAAATAACATAACGGGTGAAGGGAAAGGGAAGTAGAATGTCATAGGGGTGTAAAAAGGCTGCAGTAAAGGAAAACTAGAAACAATAAAGGACACAAAGGAGAAGAGGAAAACAGATGTTCTGTCAAGATCTATGGACAGAGTGGGAATGGGAATACTGAACAGGTACACTATACCTTATAAGAACAATGGATGTAAGCAAAAGAATTTTTAAAAGCAAAATTGTGAATGGTGTCATAATTACAGCAGTAATTATATCAAGACAAAAAGGTGTCTTACAAAACACTACATGACCCAAAGTCCAGGGAACAAAACAAACAAGAAATGAAAAAAAAGAAAAAACTATCCCTGCTATAGGAAAATAAAGATGATCTAACTGTACAGACAAAAAGGGATTAATATCTATATTTTACCAATCCCTTTACATACATGAGGATGATAGAGAAAAGGAAAAAACTTGGCCAAAGAAGTCATAGCTAGGGACTTAGTCCCATATTAAATTACACTAATGGAATAACCCTCCAAATCCTAGAGCACTGAACATCCCCTAACACAATCAGAAGGTGAAACTAAACTGGAACATTTTGCTAAAAGAACTGTAGGTCGGGAGGCAAAATAAAATATCCAAAATGCCTATACTGTACTTACCAATGTTTTAATGCAAGCATGGAAAAGGAAAAAGAATCTGTCTCGCCCATATAACACACACATATAACATAGCCGTGCATGTTTTGATCCAGCCCTGGGCCTTTATCATAAGTACAAAATGCCCGACTGATTTAAAGGAAAGATAAATAGTTTTACCTATACATGTTGCGATTCATCACATTGGGAGTCAATCAGAAGCATTGTATTCCAGAAAGCCACCCTCATTGTTGGGAGGCTTTTACACAGATGTCATCATCAATGTAAAATCAGTAGCTGAATTACCGTATATACTTGAGTATAAGTCAAATTTTTCAGGCTTTAAAATTAGCCTGAGAACCTAACCTCGACTTATACTCGGGTCAAGTCCTAATTTAGATCCAAATTCTGCAATTGCGGATAGTAACCAGTAGGTGGCGCTGTGTTAACCTGCATAGAAAGTTACAGGAGCTGATCTGCCTTTACACTTCCTGCTTCCTGTAGTCTGGCTGCTGGACTCACTCAGCACTGTCACTGCTCATCTGGATGCTGTAAATCTGATGGGTCTCCTCAGTTTGCGGCAAAAAACAGCTGCTAGTTCAATGCAAATGACAGCTTGAAACCAACTCTCAGGTGACATTTTTAACTATTGGGGTCAGAGAGTCCTTTACTATATGGGGTCAGAGGGCCCTTTACAATATGGGGGTCAGGAGACTTGTAAATGATGGTAAGCTTAATTAAAAGTTTACTGAACCTTGCCACTTGATTTGGCTATTACTGTATGGGATTCATGTATGGGAATTCTGCTGTCCACTTAAAGGGCAACTAAAGCCTAAAAACAACACAGAATCAGAAGGCAGTAGTGGTGATAATTTCTACCCTCGACTTATACTCGAGTCAATCAGTTTCTACAAATTTTTCAGGTAAAAATATGTACCTTGACTTATACTCAGATCGACTTATACTCGAGTATATACGGTAATTCCCTAAATCCAGGAGAGTACAAAGCAATCTTTTAACAGTCACAGAAATTGTTGAAAAACTGTCAATAGTACTAGGATAGTTTAAATATGGCAGTCCATATAAGAAGTAACATGCTTAAGAGGACTCTATCCTTTTCTTTGGATCAAAGCTGTACCACTCTACTGCTTGTTAGCTAAAATAAACTGTTAGCCTGTATTAAAAATATCACAGTAGCTTTTTTTTTTCTATATATAATTTAACTAATATAGCACTTAATTATTTATTTTAACAAAAACTGTCAAAGAAGTGAATAGTGATATACCCAGCAGTGAAATAGTTTTAATTCTTGGCTATAATCCATTTAAAGGAGAATTAAACCCAAAAAATCCAAGTTAAAGTTAGAAAGTACTTGCCTCAACATCCTTCTAAGCATGGAAGATTCCACTCAGGAGCCTTTTCTTTACCTCTATGAGTCATTTTAGGTTATGTTTGTTCCCCAACTCTGAAGCTGACATCTTACCTTGATTACATGTTCAGCACTGTGTGATTTCCACTCCCACCTTTAACCCCTATGATGTAGGAATATATTAAATCATTAATATTCAAATTGGTGGTGCAGCTGATTAACCCTCCTAGTAGCAGTGCTGTAGGTGATGTATATAGGTCTGGGTATCTAGTGTGTCCGGATCTGAAAATGTATGTCTCACCTACGGCTTTCACTCCACCAAATCCGATACATAGACAATAAATTACAGGTGAAACATACAAAGACACAGGTCTGTAGCTGTGAATATTGCAAGTTTATTGCAAAACATGCGTGCTACATGTTTCAGACCCACTCAAGCACTTTAGGAAGGACAAGTGGGTCAGAAACATGTAGCACGCATGTTGTGCAATAAACCTGCACTATTCAGTTACAGACCTGTGTCTTTGTATGTTTCACCTGCAATGTATTGTTTAAGTGTTGGAGGGCCATATTTAAAAAATTTGCGATACTGCTGGTTTTCGTTACTGTATGACCGTGGCAGTAGTATACCATGCTGTAAACTACGGTAATGATATTCTACGGGAGGTCGTAGATTTACGTTCGCTATCGTACATTTACAAGATTTCCGATAGCGAATATAAATCGATGATCGCCATAACGATCGTTAAAGGGCATGTCCACCCCAAAATTTTACTTTTGATATGTGGTAGGGCATGCTCCCCCAGCCCCAACCGCATTAATTTAATTGTTAGAAAGTCCCCTGATTCTTACTTACCTGCCCTCTCTCCCCTGCTGCAGTGTTCAGGCCCTCTGCTTGCATGGAATTGAAAGCAGGGGGCGGGACCGGCAGCCGCGTCCGTGATTGGCTGAGAGGCAGGGAGGGCTGCACTGAGCATGGCCTAACCTTGATGAGGTTGAGGAAGTCTCAGGCACAGCATGAGTCACACACTGCTCCTACACAGCAGTTTCCTGGACTTTGGAGGGGCACAGCAGGGGAACTATTTTGAGCAGGAATGTAAGGTAAGGATTGTTTTAAACTACTTGATGTGGCCAGTAAGGGGTTAAATTTTAGTTTTGGGGGTGGACATGCCCTTTAAAGAAGGTGATACCACACCTTTATAAATATGGCCCATAGTGTGAAGGTCTCTAGGTCTCCCTGTCAGCTGTAGCAATATTAGTGGAAAGTGTAGCTTCTTAAATGGGAAAGTTGGAGGGTAGGAAGAGTGTGTTTTTATAGGAACCACATGGTGCAGAACTGTAGGGGGAGGATAAAGATGCGAACCTGAACTTAGCACCAGCTCTGTGCAATGCATTTCTCATCAGTGTACCTTATTAAAGGGGAATGTTGGAGGGTAGGAAGAGTGTGTTTTGTAGAAACCACATGGTGCAGAACTGTAGGGGGAGGATAGTGAAATGAGCCTGATCTTAGCACAGCTCTGTGCAATGCATTTCTCATCAGTGTACCTTATTAAAGGGGAATGTTGGAGGGTAGGAAGAGTGTGTTTTAATTCAGCTGTCTGTATAAAAACAACAAACTGTTGTACAGAGCTACGCTTAGAAATGCCTTACACAGAGAAATGTATTGCACAGAGCTGTGCTAAGATCAGGGTCATTATATTATCCTCCACCTGCAGCACTGCACCATGTTCTAGAAGTGTACGTATTAAAGGGGAATGTTGGAGGGTATGTCACTTGCAGCTCTGCACCATGTTATTTATATAAATGTACAGATTAATAGGAATTATTGGAGGGAGTGCCAATTAAAGGGGTACTATTATAGTGAATGCCAATTAAAGGGGTACTATTATAGGGAATGCAAACATGTTCTATAAAATTAATGCAGCAGGGGGGCTGCCTGTGGGAAGTTTTGCATAAACAAAATCAACTAGGTTTCCCACCTTTGCCTTTAAGACCCGAACACATATACAGGCCTATGTATTAAAAGTTTTTATCATTAAAAATGGTGCATATTTTGCCCCAACCAATCAGATGTTTGCATAAGAACTTTTATTACATAGGCCTGATAATATCTACACAACAAAAGGTTGTTAGTATTTTCTTTAGAAGCATGATGCAGGGTGATACAGCTTGTATTTAATGCAATGGTACATAGCACTGCAACACGTAGATTTAATATGTGTTTGGGTCTTAAAGGCAAAGGTGGCCTTTGCCTTTACACTAGTTCCAAAACTACTCCCAGGCTCCAACATTCCCCTTCAAAATGCATTGCACAGAGCTGTGCTAAGACCATGTTCAAGTCAATATGCTGCACCTGCAGTTCTGAGCTGTTCATCACTACATATTATTTTTGTGATGGTGTCATCCTCACTACATTGAAACCCCCTCTGAAGAATCACGTGTAGAATACAGTGTCACCTACAGTTACTCTATTCTTCCCTCTTTGTACGGAACCACTTTATTCATATTTGTTTGAAGCTCCAATACATTTATATTTTTTGTGTATAATACACAGTTGGCCATTCTCTTTGTTTAATGAGTTTTGCATAGACTGTCTATTTATCTTACTTAAACATATCTACCCCATTGTTCCAGCATATGTACATTGCACTATATCCTTGCACCCGGGATATTTTAGGAGTGTGTATCTATTTTATAGCTGGACATTAGCGAGTTTTTTATATCTTTTGTACCGACCTTTTTTATATGTTTCATACAGTTCCTGACAAAAGTCTTGTCGCTTGTGTAAAATAAACCTGAAGTGCCACTTAACAATAATTCTAATGCAGATTTTTTTTCAAGAAATGGTTCATTTTACCCAAACAGTTTTTGTAATAATGTTTTCAATGCAAAATGAAACTAACCAAAAAGTATTCTAATATCACACTTGGTAAAGCCCATTGAGTAAATTTTTGCAAAGACATAAGTGTTGTCGCCTTGTCATATGGGCTTCACCTGTGACTAATAATTGGATCAATTAGGTGTCATGTGTGTATAAAAAGAACCCCAGTACACTAGACCTTCACATCAACTGCAATAGACCTCTGCAAACATGCCTAAGATTCACCCTGAGACTAAGTGTTGATTATCAAGAGGCTGAAGACCAAATCCGCTGCTGGTGTGGCGCACACCTTCAATGTCTCTCAGCGTCAAGTTCAGAGGATAAAGAAAAAATTTGAAGAGACTAGAGACATTTCTGACAACCCAGGTCAGGCAGATCCCCGCAAGATAACTGCTGGAGAGGATGGTTTGTTGGCTCAAAAATCCAAGGCAAGCCGTTTTAAACTGCAGCAGAGTTCCAGGAGACCTGGTCACCTGAAATCCCTGTGTCAACCAGAAAGTTTGTCGGATTCTGTCTCAAAATGGCCTCCATAGTTGAATCAGTGCCCATGAGCCAGCACTAACAAAAGACAATTGAAAACAGTTTGGCATTTGCCAAGTCCCACAGCCTGCTAAAAGGATGGACGCTGGAAAAGTTGCAAAGCTGGATTTTTCAGAAGAATCTCTGTTGAATTACACCACAGTCGCCGCAATATTGCAGAGACCTACTGGAACCCACATGGAGCCGAGATTTACCCAGAAAACAGTGAAGTTTGGTGGAGGCAAATCATGTCTGGGGTTACATCCATATGGGGGTTTGCAAGGATCTGCGGGGTGGAAGGCAACATCATAGTGTAAAATACCAAGAAATCTTAGCTACCTCATATATTCCCAACCATAAAAAGGACCAAATTCTGCAGCGGATGGTGCTCCATTGCATACTTTCCATCTCCACACAAAGTTCCTTAAGGCGAAGAAAATCGAGAATGCTCCAGGATTGGCCGCCCAGTCACCTGACATGAACATCATTGAGCATATGTGGGGTAGATGAAAGAGGAAGCATGGAAGACGAAACCAAAGAATATTTATGAACTCTGGGAGGCATGCAAGACTGTTTTCTTGGCTATTCCTGATGATTTCATCAATAAATTGTATGGCTGTAAAGTAGATCATTTTCATGTCTTGCAGCATTTTGACCTTTCTGTTTTTGATAAAGGATAAATCTTTTTTTCAGTGAAACTATGTTTTACCAGTACAATTTAATATTATTTGGGAGGGCTTTAGCTTATCATATGAGCTATTTCTAACAACCCAATTAATTAATTAAAAATCAGTTAATAGCAGGAGTTACAGCAATAATACACAGACAACAAGACTTTTGTCAGAAACTGTACTGGGATATTTAAGGGCAACTTTTCTAAACATTTTTAAGCCCTCCGTTTTTCTATCCAGATAGAAATGATGCAATGATTTACTGATCAATTTTTCATTTATTAATTCACCTGTGATTTTATATATTATATATATCATATATATATATATATATATATATATATATATATATCAATTCATTTTTACTGATGAGCTGTTCAATATTTATATTTTATAAATTTTATCTATTTTTTTTATTGGTGTACATTTAGGTATGTGCCATTTTATTTCAGATTAATTAATGTGTCTTGGGTATATTTATTGTTTATATAATAAATATATTTTTATCTCTATTTTGGCTTTTTGGGTCTATTGTGGGTCCATTTATCAACCCTACTGGCTCTCTTCAGGGAAGCTGTGCTGGAATTCTTCTGTTTTTTTTTTTTTTTTTTTGAATGGACATCAAACATACAATTTTGTTGTTTTCAGAGCTTGTTTTAAAAGGAGAAAAAGTCAGCAAATTGGTTTCATATGTACTTACCTGGTAGTGAAAATAAAAAATCTGCACATAACCCATTGTTTTGCCTCCTCTGCTGGGCTAGGACTATTCTTTATCGTCAACGTGTTAAGGTTTTGTTAGTTTTCAATATAGGGGTTAGGTTGTGTTTTTCTAAAGCTTCATACACCATGCTTTCACATGGCCTGAACGAGCGCCCATACGCTTACCGATAGTCGAAAAAATGCCAGTTCGTACACCATCGTGTTTCGTGGATTGGGCTTTTCAATCGCGCGTGTGTACAGGCCTTTGATTGGTGACTTTATATGTCAGTTGTGGATTGAGGCAGATCTTAGAGCTTCCTTTTGAAATAGAGGCTATATATTATCTTAAATTTGGGTTCATTTAACACCTGAAGAGGAATAAAGCTGGCCATACACTACAAACTTGCCTCTCAACTTTCCTGTGATGTTCTAATAACCGCCTGGTCCGATTTATAATGAGATCGGTATACCGATTGCTGTATCGATTGTAAACATGATCCAACCGGAAGCGCTATGGGCAGAATAAAACTGCTGCTCCGCTTGACAATCTATTCAAAGCAAATGTGGAGGCAGTGTATGCCCAGCTTTACCTCCCCTAAAATGTTGTGCATGTGTGAAGAGGCTGACAGCGTTTGGACAATTATACTTACCTATTAATATTACCAGGATGAGGGCCTAAACCGACAAGTCCTTCATCCCTGTGTACCTATCATCTGAGTACTTATAGTTTATATTTAATTTTTTTCCGTCTTGTCTCTACAGCCCACGCTATAGTCAATGGGAAAGACACTCTGCACTACATCAGACTGTCACTGACCATGACAGAGACGCAGAGCTGAACAAAGAAGTGAGGGAAACTTCAAATAAGTATTCCAGTTGATCGGTAATGTACCCAGGGTTTAGTACTTTTTAGGTCCTTATCCTGGGTGCAAATTCAGGTGTGGAACGAGGAAATGGTGAATATATTGTCCTTTAATTAATTTTAACTGTGAGTGTCTGTGGCCACTTTTTTTTTTTTTTTTCTCTATGATTGCTTTCTCTCCCCAAGAAACCTGCACCATTTTGAATGACGGGGCACAAAGAAACTTTTTTCCAGTTATACTGCCATCTCCTTTTTGCATAGAGGATACAAAATAGCTGATTTGGAGGTCCTCCTCTTACTCTTCCTAAAATGAATCACACTGAGCATGCATGAACACGGTAAGATTTAGTCCACAGTTTAGGCTGAGGCCACACTGCAACGCACAGGAATCGCGCACAAAACATCGCGAGCTTTATCGCACGCGATTGTGTGCGCGATTCTTCGCGTTTCGCGTTCGCTTTTGCGCATGCGGTTTCGCGTTATGGACACGCATGCGTTAACGCACAAACAAATGGTGAACGCATGCGTTACCAAAACGCGAACGGACGCGCATGCGCATCGGAAATCGCGGGAATTTTTGCGTTCCCGCGATTTCCATTTTAGCGAAAATCCGGGCGCAAACGCGAGCGCGAAACGCGTGCGCAAACCGCGCTAGTGTGTGCCTACCCCTTAAGCCACATTAGGTATACTATAAAGGATAAGTACACTGTAAAAGCAAGTCAAGCACTTGCAAAAAGCACTCCTCGTTTGCCTCCGTGCACCCATTGTGACATCCCGTGCTTGTGCATTACAGCATGGCGCGATGATGTCACGCATGTGTCCTGTGCACACGTGACATTGCGCGCTCATATTATTTGGGACTTGAATAAGGAGATCCAGAACTCATGGAGGGGTGGAGCTAAGCAGTCTTCCAAACCACATCCAAGATGTCGGCAACTTTACAGCAGCACAGGTAGGCTCAGGAGAGACCTGGGGAAAAAAGTGGGGAAAGTTATTTTTTAAAGCTGCAGCTTACAATTAAACTTAAGGGTATTTCCACCCAAAAAACTATAATTTTAACCACTACTGCGCCCACTCGTAGTGTAATAAAATCCTTACCTTACATCCCTGCTCCAAATGGCTGCCCTGTATGTCTCCCCCAAAGTCCCAAAAACTGGCCTGGCAGAGTCCATATAGGAATGACCAATATCTCCTCCGGGAGAATTTTGCCATGCACACTAAAACCCTTCCCCCCTCTCCCTCCCTCTCTCCCTCTCGTTTTGCTCTCCCTCCCCTAGTGTAAATCCCTTTTGTGATATAGTAGGGCTTCCTCCCAGCCCCATCCGCTAAAAAGTTTTGGCAGAAACTCCCCAAATCTACTTACCTTACCTCTCTCTTCTGGCGTTCTCCACTGCCGGCAGCCGCGTCCGTGATTGGCCCGACTCTCAGTGCGTCAGAGGAAGGTAAGTAATGACGGGGGAGTTTCTGCCAAACTATTACAGTGTTGGGGCTGGGGGAGGGAGCCCTACAATACCACAAAAGTCCTAAAAGGGGTGGACATGCCATTTAACTTGCTTTACAGTGTACTATCCTTTAAGGGACAATTACCCATTCTATATGGGATGAGACATTATATAGAGCAATGGTGCCAAACCTGGGCCATGCTGGGGCTGCAGTTGCAGCCCTACATGCAGTCAAAAGGGCCGAGGTGTAGCCCCATGCCTGATATGCCCCGCCACCCACAGACCACACGCGGCCTCAAAAAATCACAGTGGGATGCTTGGGACCCTGGGTTGGGCATCGCTGAATAGAGCCTTACTAGTGGGATGCAAATTTGCCCCAATAAGTCCCCATCCCTCAACAACCTGTGTATTTGGAGCAGTCAACACACCCAACAAGGTTTCACCATGTACGTTTATTTAGATGTTAAGTATGCATCATTTAGGAGTGGCAGATTTTAAATGCACATCCAAGGTCAAAACATAGTATTCTATAAAAGAATGTATTAATTGTTACACCCAGATACGTGTTATATCTTATAACATTTTTTAATTATAAGATTCAATACTGTGGGTGCACCACCAGGTCCCTGAGGTGTTATTTACATAAACATCTCAGACAGATTGCAATCTGAGAAATGTCTAGCCACATCTCTGAGTGCAATGGAGGTGATCCTAATTTTGTCCACTGTCGGTATTCAAAAGGTTTCCCCTCCATATATAGGGGGTGATTGGACTGCTTCATTATAGAATTAATAATAAATAAATAATAGATTTTTAAGCTGGGGTACAAGGGTTCCTTCAGAACTGAACTTTGTTTGCCATTTCAGGTTTTGTTGATTTATGAAAAGAATATCGGTAGCGAACCATTAAGAGAGCCTCTGGGTAAATTGCCTCACTGTGCCAAGGTTTGACATAACTCAATATAAACTAAGAGACTGTGTGATAACTTGCTTGTGAATAAATTTGTAAAGCTTGTATTTTGGTGTGTGTAACTTTAAGAATCTGCCTCTACCTCAGTGTTTAAACACCCTCTGAGGAGAAAAGGTGCCAATCTCTGATGTTATGTCTGAGTAAAGGTACTTGATTAAAGAGTAAGTACTTTAGTACAACCAGCTAAGTGTACGCAGTACAACACAGGAAGCTGCTGCCTTACCTCCCTGAAGCTGACAGCCAATCGTGTTACAATTAAGAGATCATCCCTGCTCTGACCCAGAACTGAAATTTCAGTGCAGTTTTTGTGTAAACATATTTAAATGCTCCTGGCCCTAACAGTGTGTTTTTTGTGTAAACCTATTTAAATGCTCCTGGCCCTAACATGATAAATTCCTTTGCTTTTCATACAAAACGTAGACTTTGCGGTTTATTTCTTAGCTAGCATGCATGTAGGCATAATATAAACATTTTAGTAAAATCTAAGTAAGTCTGGAAATCGAATCTGCAACCTCTTGTACTCTCATGTCTGGCAGATCTTACTACCACTATCCAAACAGAGCTGCTATATATAAAGTCTGTACATGTATAAACTTTATATTTTCCTAGAAAAATAATGGGAACAAACAAAAAGCAGTAAGTAAGAGAGGGAATTTGAACCTGTGACCTTGAGTATATTCAGAATTTTTATAATATAGAATTTGAGGTTAATAAAACATATATCTTGTCCAAACTACTCGGGAATAACCACATTTCCAATAGTTGATCAGAGGAAGGCAAAAAAAAAGCCCACAGTATAAAGGGGAAAACATTCTCCAAGTGTTTTTTTCGGAAATATCCCTGGATCAACTTCAAGTTTATGTATCATACCAGTATCATGCAACATTTTTTTTTTTTTTTTTTTTGAAACCCGTGCAGCTTTTTTTTTTAACTATCCAATGAACCTTCCATCAACAGTTCATTAGTTTCTCACAGTTAAAATCCCCTTTCGAACTTGTAGACTTAACTTAATTTTTTCTAGACCGTGTGTCCTCTGACATGTTTCTTTTCGTAGCTTAGCCCTTACTGAATATCAATCATTTAAATGACATGTCCACCCCTCTTACATAATTTAGTATGTGATTGAACACCCCGCCAAAACCCAGCATCCGGTTTACTCCAGTTACCAAAGCTGCTCTAGACTGAGAAAAGAGGCTGACTATCCCACAATCCAGCGCTTCTACGTCCACACCTCTGTGCTGCTGCATGTGCCTTTTACATGCACGAGCAGAAGTACCAGAGGCTCGTTTGGTAATGGCTGTCAGCCATTGGCCGTGACTGATGGCCATTACCAGGAAGGCTTGTGAGCCGTGGCATTGGAATCGTGATATAGTAAGCCTTTTTCAGTCTAGGGCAGCTTTAGTAACTGTAAGTAAAACAGATCCTGAGTTTTCGGGGGTGTTCTATCATATACTAATATTACTGTAAAAGGGTGGACATGCCCTTCAAGTGATATAAAAACTGCATCATTTGTGACAGCAATGAACATATCGCAAAAAGTCATTGTAAAAATGATCTTGGTTGATGGTTAAATTACATTTTCTATTTGTTCACCATGACAATTAAAAAATGTGTTTTAAGGACATATTAATTCCCGTTATAAAGTTTTATTAAAGAAATATTAAAGGAGTCCCACAAGAAGCAGATTTCTGAATATTCTCCAACATTCTCTTTAAAGGGAACTGTGGTCTCCAAACAAGTTGAGTTTAAATGAAAGGCCAGTTTTCTACCTTCTACCTACGAGCCATCAACCACTTGTCTACATACTCTACACCCAAGATATAAAGAAATTACTGACCAGAAAGTTAAAGGGAATGTCCAAATGGCTGCCCTGCAATGTCCCTCAAAGTCCAAAAAGTGAACAGCAGGAGCCTGCCTGTTCCTGTCCTCCGGGAAAATTTGGACATGCTCAGTGCAACCCTTCCCTCTCCCCCCCCTCATGTCTCTCTCCCTCCCTCTAACTCCAATCCAATTTTTCTGTATGGTAGGGCTCCCTCTCCCACCCCCACCGCTATAATTATTTGCAGCAAAACTTAGCCAATCTATACTTACTTTGCCTGTTTCCCCAGCGTTCTGTACGGCCGGAAGCTGCGTCCGTGATTGGCTGCCTCTCAGCCATTCACGACACGGCAGCCGGTCCGGCCCCCTGCTTGCTGTTTCATGCATGCAGAGGGCCGTATCAGATTGCCGGGGGAAAGAGGCAAATAAGTATAGATTGGGAGAGTTTTGCTGCAATAACTATAGCGTTGGGGGTGGACATGCCCTTTATGGTGGGAGGCTGACATATGACATTCCTAAGGCTGGGTACACACTGAGGGACTATTTGTCCTGACCGAGTGCTTGCTACGAGTGCTCGGCCGTGACAAATGTCCTTGGCCGCGGCCGAAAATGTAACAGTCAATCGAGCGTTCCCATAGGGAACCGCAGATTGATCGTAATTTTCCGAACGAACGATCGAGGTCGGTCGTGGCCAGCCAGCCCACACCAGCCAATATTTTCGGCTAACCAAAAGTGCCGTGAAATGTCCGGTCGCCCGAAAATATCGGCTGGTGTGTCCCCGCCTAAGGCTGCTCCTCCCACCTCGTCGCTTGAGAACACAGCCTAACCTTCAGTGACAGGACAGGAGTTCCTCCCTTCCCTACAGTGAAGGTAAGGGAATCTACAACCCTACTCTACCTCTATGTGAAACAAGCATTTTAGGCAGATTTCTCACACTTGCCTGAAAAGGCTGTTTTCACACATTTTATGTAGTGGGGGCCACAGCACCCACGAGTGGGCGAGGCTAAGGCACCCGCAAGTGGGCGGGGCTAAGACACACCTGCGAGTGGGCGGAGCCACATGGGGCTGTAAGGGAAGGGCAAGGGGGGCCTGCAAATGGAGGGGCCATGGGGTCCATGAGTGGGAGGGATCAGGGGGCTTGCAAGGGGAGGAGGAGACAGGGCATATTGACTGTCATGCACTGAGTTTCAGAGGAGGAAGCAGTTAGTGCAGGGGACCTGGTGATGCTGGTGCCATATCACATACAAAAATGTAAATATCTTCAAAACTATGCAAAATAAACAATGAAAATAAATTGCAAAAATTCTCAGGAGAGAATTCCTATCAATTTACCTAAAGTCATTTTTGGACACTGGTCAGGTTCACTTCTCTACCCTCCCCCTGCAGCTCTGTACTATGTTGTTTCTATTAATTACCTTTTGAATGGGGGATGTTGGAGGGTATGTAAAATCTGCACAATATGGTGTATTTTGCAGCATATGTGACATTAATCTGATATAATGTTATCCTTTTACATGCACATTAACCTCTCCCTAAAAACTAAACAATGTGCTGCCAGGGTCTTTACTAAGGATCTTACTATCCTGAAATACCATTTGAAGAGAGGAAATAAACAAATTGCAGGGCAGATACAGATTTAAAGAATATGTCACCTAAAAATAGGTACATCCCCCCCCCCCCCCCCATTCTCTTCCCACCGCTACCTTAGTGCTGTGAAGTGTCTAGCCTTCCCTTCATGGTGAATGGGCATGTTGTCCACCCCCACGATATCTTATAGGCCCTTCCATCTCTGTGGTCTAAGCCAGTGGTTGCCAGAGTTGGCGCTCTCCCGGTGACGTCATGACCCGCGCGATCGCATGTGTGTACGAACCATATCAGGAATTCCATATTGGTATGGAGACATCGTATAGAAAATACTCTGTGCATAAAGGCAGTGAATACTGGTGTCGGGGGGCGTGGCTCTTTTAAAAACTACATGGCTGTGAGTTGCCCTGGCAACTTTTCTGGAGAGAAAAGCTTTCACATTTGCATTAAAAAGAATAAGTTCAGTTCTCCTTTAATGATGACCATTCAGACATTCATTAAAACATTAAAAGTTTGCTTTATTTAGTAGTTGTATAAAGCACTAAAAATGCAGTTTTCTTAGTCTTTGTGAAAGCTAAGCTCCTTTCTCTTGATGCTCAATTTGGAGATTCAACCCTGTTGAAAAGCTGCAGAAACATTATAATAATAAGTACTGGAAAATGAGAGACTAATCTAAGTATCCTTTTTGTAAATCGAAGCACCCAAACTTTCATGACTATTTATGACTAATTCTGGCCATATACTTAGTATATAGGTTTAAACAGAATGTTCACTCCTCAACTAAAAAATTATATCTCTATAAATCACCCCCCAAAACTGTAGGGCCAATCTGTTATGCAGCAAAATTAAGGGACTGTAAACTCCCATATTGCAAAAAAAACAACTCTTTGCCATTCGTTTGTATTATTCACAGGGAGGTGAGAATGCTTATTCTCACCTCCCTGTGAATAAATTACGCTCGGGGACCTGAACTTACCTTACCGCCGCTCTACTCGCAGCCACTCCTTCGCTGACAGCCGCTCTGTCCCGACCGCGCGCCCTATCTTAGGCGCATGCGCGCCAATACAAAGATAGGCGCGCGATCGGAGAGAACAGCTGTTCAGTGAAGGAGCGGCTGGCGTGGAGCGGTGGTAAGGTAAGTTCCTGGTCCCCCGAGCGTAATATTATTCACAGGGAGTGAGAATAAGCGTTCTCACTCCCTGTGAATAATACTAACGAATGGCAAAGTTGTTTTTTTGGATTTAGTTTTCCTTTAGTTCTCTCTCCCTTCTACCTTAAAAGTTTCTGTCTCACTCTTCAAGCTCTCCAAGCCCTTTTACAATTTAAAATTTACATCTAACTATTTGCGGTTTGGGTTATTTACCTATATACATGTTTTCATTTGAGGGGTGAACTTGCCCTTTAACGTCAGCCCAATGTAACTATTATCTAAAACATGGCCCATTTGAGATTGAATATCAATCAAAAATGTCAAATTCAGGCATTTGTCCTTACATGGGGTACTTTGTGTGGTACGTTTCCAAATATATGGCCATCAAAAGTCAAAATAGGGCCTTTTCGGTGCATTACTGATAAAACAGATGTTTACCTTACAATACCTGGGCTTTAAGGCATCATTACTGACATAAATTTAAAAAGGGCCCAAATGACTACACAACATGAGTACTAAAACATTGTTAAAACTATAATTAAATATGACATTGCAAATTGTTTTGACAGTCATACTCAAAACTCTAGGAGCAAATGTAAAAATGTAAGTAGCCAGGCAATACATTTACTGTAGTAGGGAGTTTAGTTTCCTTTTAACATTACTTTTTCATTCTGAAAGTAATGTTTGTAGTCCTTTTACTTTTGTTACTGGAGCACAAGTTGCATATATGATAATCTTTTAATTGTTTTGTAGCAAACTTGACTGGACATGCTGAAAAGGTTGGCATTGAAAACTTTGAACTCTTGAAAGTCCTTGGAACAGGAGGTAAGGGTTAAACCAGCTTAACATGGTGCTAAAATTTAGTGGTAAGGGTGGACATGCCTTTTTGTTTAAATGCCATTTGTTGAAGTTTCTGTATATTATAATTTAAATGGTCTCTTAAGCTGGGTACACCACAGACCAGAATTTGGAAAGATGAGACAGTATCTTGCAGAGCTAATTGCTCTTGCCACACTAGGTGTGCTGGTGTCATATTACTGGGAATGCAGCGCAAGACATGTTTCCTTTTGAGCTGTACTAAATACACTAATCTTTCTTTTAGGTCCCAGTGGTTTTATTTTTGGGGAAATTGCACTTGATTTTAAGTCAACATGATGGCTATATCAAACCACTCCTTTGTAACGTGCATCATAAAGCTGGCTATACTACCCCCTAGCCAAAGGAAAACCACAAAATGCCAGAGATATACAGAGATGTTGCAAAAAGTTTTATTTCCATCAATATCAAAAATTTTGAATAATCTCTAGGATTATATATTGTTGCACATTGGACACTGTGGTTTATTTAATTAGAGGAGCAAAATTTTGTCCGTGAAGTTAATTAGCAGCAACCATCATAAGTTATTAAAGGGCATGTCCACCCCACCACTATAATTCCCCCCACCCACTGGCCCCGCTTTGTATTAAATAAAAATCCTTACCTTACATCCCAGCTCCAAATGGTTCGCCTGTAGTCCCCCCCCACCCCAGTAAAAAAAAATGGCCACCAGGACTCTGCCTCCTGTCTCCCCTCCGGAGAATTTGGCATGTGCACTGCAGCCATTCTCCTTTCACTCCCCACCCCCTAGCTCAAAATCCATTTAAATAGTGTAGGGCTTATGTCCTCCAGCCCCAACCGCTATATTTTTAATTCAAGAAACTTCCCCGTCTTTACTTACCTTCCCTCTTTCCTCCGCCGTTCAGATCTACAGCAGCCGCGTCCGTGGTTGGCTGCCTCTCAGCCAATTTTCGCACAAGCAGAGGGCCGGGCAGTGCGGCGGAGGAAAAGAGGGAAGGTAAGTAATGTTTGGGGAAGTTTCTTACATTAAATATATCGTTTTGGGGCGGGGGACTAAGCCCTACACTATAAAAAATTGAAAACAGGGTGGACATACCCTTTAAATGTTTTTAACTGTAGTAGATCAGTCAAAAATGTATCACCTGATTGGCTGCTGCAAATTTTTGCATAACTTTTTAATTTTAAGCTTGACACTATACATTCCTGACTGGACACATTTCAACCAAGGATATTGGCACTTCATTCTCTTTATTATATACACTTATATAATGTACAATATTTTACAATGTATGATAGTATGTGATTTCACAGTGTTTAAATAATATTTTACTACATATCTTTATACTCTATATTTAATTGCACATGAATGTGGTTTAATTAGGATCCCGCGTAGTGAGGTGGTGGTTACATTGGTAATGTAAGTGGATGTGGTGAGTTTGTTTATAGGCTTGATAAAAGGTAAGATGCTGCCTAAAAGGTAAAATTAAACCCAACTTTTTATACTGCTGAATTGAAAAATATGCCTTTTAATAAACTGTAAAATCCCACTACCCGTAATGGTGCTAAAGTAAATGTAACTCCCTTCAAAAAACTGGATGAAGTAACTGTGTATGTACATTGACTGGCCACACCCTTGCAGTATTAGGATTAAGCATGAATAAAGAACACAATAGAGAGTGGCACACTGTGATACTGGGATGTTGGGAATAAATTCAACCCCATGTTAAAAAGCGCAATTTTCCCAGCACCCGCACCAAAGAAGGGGAGACATGAATAACTGTTTTATATTAAGTTGCTCTTTATTCTGATTCAGTATTATTCTGAGCTGAAAAAACATTTTTTTCTCATAAATGGGTGAATTAACACTTATAATGCAACTGTACTTATGTATTTTTTTGGGATTGCCATGGTGGAGTATGGACCAACATTCCTGATGGCAGGCCTTCCGATAGATAAACCAAGATGCTGCCAAATTTTGGCCAGATCTATTTTACAGTCCATTAAATACTGCAGGATCCACTTTGTTTTTTCTTAATTAAAGAAAAATGTGTAAACGTAATACCCCATGAGCTTTAATTTGACAAATTGAAGGGAGCTAATTTGGCCCTTTGGGGCACATTCAGCCTTATTTGATAAGTAACGGTGATGAATAAATCGAAATGTTTAACATCAGATATAGCTATTATGATTATCCTGTTGTGCTAGTTGGACCTTCCTCTATACCAAACATATGTATAATTGTATTGTGTAATTGTTGTAACATTTAGTTCCCAAAAGCAGGGAGGGAAGTGCTTCAATTGGGCTTATGGTATTTTCTAAAAGATTCTCTAAAGTGCAAGAAAAACTATAGTGTTTGAGGCCTTGAGTAACCTGATATAGAACATTGCCATCTGTCAAAAGGAAGCTCGGTAAACCATTACTATCTTAACTGGTCTCAAAATACCAGAATACATCCAATTCTAAAAAATGCTATTGGCAATTCACAAAAATGAATGAATACAAAAAAATGTTTTTGTCATTTTGTATTTTTATTTATAGGGAAATTAGACTGTGTTAACCCACCCCCCTCTTTAGTTCCCTTAAATGGGTAGGGAGAATATTAATTTAACACTTTTTTTGAATTGCATAATTCTTTTTAATCTAAGATAATTACCTTTCACCTATATAGCATATGGCAAGTTTTCCTGGTGCGGAAAACAGTGGCCACAACTGTGGGAAGCTTTATGCAATGAAAGTTTTGAAAAAGGCAACTATTATTCAAAAAGCAAAAACAGCTGAACACCAAGAACTGACGACAGGTGTTGGAAAACATTCGGCAGTCACCTTTCCTAGTTACTCTTCATTATGCTTTCCAGACTGAAACAAAACTTCATCTTATTTTGGGTAAGGTGTCCATAAAATGCTAATTTATACATAAATGAGGCACCGGACTCGTGCAACAGTAAACAAAAGTTTTTGTTTGTTTTTTTATTATCTCCCCTATTAAGCTAGCAGTTTCTCTCTGAAAAGTGTCATATTTGCCAAAATTCTCAAAAAATGCCAGTGGATACCCTAATAGGATATTGACACAACTCCAGCACAGACACTTTAGACCAAACAGACTTTTCTAAATGTCCTCCTACCTCAAATATATCTGTTGTATTCTATTTGTACATGTGTGGACTGCATTCCAAAGGGGCACAATCACATGCATTCCAGAAGTGGCAATTTCAAGACTATATTTTGTAACTGCACCACTTAGTGCATGATTAATGTCACATGCCATTACTGATTTATCTGATTCAACATTGGAAGATTACACTCATTATCTGCCAATTTTATGTTCTTATCAATATCAAGTAAATTTACCTCACTTTGTCTTCTTCACAGGTAAACATGTTTTGGTGTTATATATACCACACTTTTAATGTCTCTGTAAAATATACTCTACTCTGTCCTCTTTGTATAAAATACTGTATGTATATAATTAGATGTTTCATCCTTTCAAATAAATCCATTCACTCTGTTAACTTGTATTAGTTTGGTGTGCAGTGTGTATTCAAGTGACACATTGGAGTGTAATACTATATACTGTAATATACCTGTTTGAGAACCCTCGAATTCCCACTTTTTCACAGTGAAAGATGGTCATGTCTATAATAGAATGATCGAGCAGTTCTGCTTATCTTAAAGGAGAACTAAACCCAAAATACAAAGGCAGCTCCACAGACTCTAAAACTGTCACTTAGTAAAACCATTTGTCTCTCACCTCCTGAATTCAGCTTCTTACTGTAGAAATCATTTATAACATTTCTGAGTACTGGCAATCTATGATGTCACGGCTGGCTTCGAGTTTTGGCTCTTCCTGGTGGTCCTGGACACAAATCTCCTTATGCACATGCTAACTAGCTACCTTTTGTTTTTTTCCCACTCCCCTTAGCTAAGCTGCATGTTAGAGTTGAACTCAGAGTCCCCACCTGCCAGTGTCTCCCAGCCAATCATCAGAGATAGCAGTGATATTATTAGCGATTTTCCTGCTTAAACATGTGGGGGGAAGGTGTTAACCCTTTTCATAGTATTTAGGAAGCAACTTGTTAACCCTTTATATTTGTGAGCTTTCTGCAAGACTGTGTCTTTGTATGTGTTTATTTCTGCACTCTACCATTTATTTTAGTATGTTATTGCTGAAATGTACATTTAGGGCACGGCCACACTGCAACGCACCTGAATCGCACACACAATCGCATGTGATGAATATGATTTTGCACTTGCGATTTGTTCGTTTTCATTATGAAAACGCATGTGATTGCACAAATAGGCCGCGCGTTACCAAATAGCTGACGCATGCGCGAACGCAACACACCCAAAACGCAGATTTGAAGCGTTGCATTTTAATGAAAAATGCACTTGTGTGGCCTAGGCCTTAGAAGTGTAATGTAAGCTGCATTCATTTCAGTTTAGCCATACAGCATGTATTAAAGGCAATGGAAGGCAGGACGCACTTCCCAATAATGCAGGATTGTGCTAATTTCCGTTCGGGGCTTTGCACTTCCACAATTGGACCCTAGCAGAGAGCATGCAATACAGACCAAAATGGTGATCGCATGCACTCCAATAGCACACGGAAATGCATTGCTTGTAGAGGGGCTGGTCCCATAGGCTATTACATGCCTGCACTCCCACTAGCACAATCAAATCGCAATCCAAAATGCGCTAATGGGAGCTAGCCCTGTGTCTGATCTTAAAGGGCATGTCCACCCCAAAACTATAATCCCCCAACTACTGGCCCCACCATGTAGTGTAGTTTTATCCTTACCTCACATCCCAGCTCCATAGGGTTCTCCGGTAGTGCCCCCCCAAAGTCCCAAAAACTGCCCACCAGGAGGCTAGCAGTCCATTAGGACACGGCCTGCTTCCTGGCCTCCCGGAGATTTTGGCCATGCGTACTGCAGCTCTTCTCCTCTCCTCCCTCTCTCCTCTCTCGATTCCTCTCCCCTAGCGTATAACCATTAAAGTATAAGATTGCCCCTGGTTCTCCAGCCCCAACTGCTCTATTATATGTTTATAAAGCTCCCCAAACTTTACTTACCTCTCCTCTTCCTCCGGCGAAGTGAGCTGCCGGCAGCCGCTCCGATTGGCTGCCGCTCACCAATCACAGACGCGGCTGCCGGTCCCGCCCCTCTGCTTGCATTTTTCAGCAAGCAGAGGCCGGGAGCGCGGCGGAGGAAAGAGGAGGTAAGTAGAGTTTGGGGGGCTTTTTAAAAAATAAATATGCGGTTGGGCTGGGAGCCCATGGGGAATGCATATAAAAAATAAAAATTCGGGTGGACATGCTCTTTAAAGGGAAAGGTGGCAACCCCAGTAGAATTGAACTGACCACTTTAAAAGGTTCACTTATAAAAACAAAACATTAAAGAGCATGTCCACCCGAATTTTAATTTTTTTATATGGCATTCCCCATGGGCTTCCAGCCCCAACCGCATTATTTATTTTTTTAAAAAGCCCCCCAAACTCTACTTACCTCCCCTCTTTCCTCCGCCGCGCTCCCGGCCCTCTGCTTGCTAGAAAATGCAAGCAGAGGGGCGGGACCGGCAGCCGCGTCTGTGATTGGCTGAGCGGCAGCCAATCACGGACGCGGCTGCCGGCAGCTCACTTCGCCGGAGGAAAGAGGAGAGGTAAGTAAAGTTTGGGGAGCTTCATAAACATATAAATAGAGCGGTTGGGGCTGGGAGACCAGGGGCAATCTTATACAACACAACAACTCCACTAAGTTTTTGAGTCGCCTGTGGAAGCCACGACTTGGATGGATCCACAGTTTGACCACCTCAACATCTGCCTTGGGAAAAGACAATTGCTCCCTAAATGTATAAATATGACCAATCTTGATGTTTATTCTATCTCCACCATTCCCCCCACCATTCCTTCTGATCCCCCCAAAACAAACAATATAGTCAGTCATTAAATATGGCTTAATGTTAAAGTGTAATGTTAACAATAGCCAATTGTATACGAGAGAAGATGTAGTAATAAATGGGCAGAAGTAATCTAAATTACTAAAACTATTAATCTAAAAGCAAGAGCCAGGTACTCCTGAATATAAGTGATAATGGTAGCAGGTGGTGCGTGTATATCGTGGCTCTCACACACACCACGGGATCGTCCACTCTACGCTCGCTAGTCACTATAGAAGTTGCATAAAGCAGAGATACAAAAAATCCAAGGGATCGCTCGGATGCCAACCAGAAGACGATATAGCTAAACTAAATGTAACATGTAAACAAATACTCTATATCCCACGCTCAAGTAAAAATAACTATGCCATACACATATAGAAATATCATAAAACACATTTATTAACACATCCTATATAAGTAAAACACAGATATAATATGATAGAATAAACAGTCTAGCTTGATGTGAAATAATGCATTAAATCACTGGAAAAGGTTCCACTGAACATCAATGTAATAAGTAATCTGTGCAAAAGTTTGTAACCAGCTGGTCTCTCATTAGTTGCAGTATTTTGTTGTTACCCCTGAATATATCCCGGAACTATATCAACTAATTGGTAAATGATATGCTATTACTGAACTGATCAGGCTATTATGTGTAAAGTTCCATATATGTACAAATTAAAGTGCACACCTTCATGGGAAGTGCCCGTAATTCTGTTAGCTCCCTGACCCACCTATCCCTTAAGAACCAAGCCTACCAGTACTTAGAAATTCCTGTAATAGCTGAACAGACAAGAAAGTTCACTTTCACTTTGTATATAAACCCCAAAGATAAGCAATATGTTTAAATATGTTCAATTCATAGTTAAAACCAGGCGGTGGTATCCAAGAACAACATACAAGCGTAACTCTCATAGCAACTGCGCACCAGGTAGTAGAGATAAACTATATATAACTATAGCTGGCGATGTAGATGTTAAAGCAGAGGCAATATGGGTGGTATTAGGCCACAGGAAAGGGGGTAATGTCATTGAGTCTGCTATAAGCCACTAAATGCTAGCAGGTAGGAAGTGAGTCGTTTATTTGCAGTTGGCAAGGGCTGCAAGTTTGGGGACTGTAATCATTTTGGGGAACTTTAATTACCTGACATTGATTGGTGAAGTGGAACTAATAACACAGAAAAGGGCGATGAATTCCTGAATTTGCTGGATAATTTTCTCTCACAGGTAGTCGAAGTTCCTACTAGAAAAGGAGCTCTGTTGGATCTGGTAATATCTACCTTGTGGAGGGAATTATAGATTTAGATATAGACGGTAAGTGGAATGTGACCATGAAATAGTGTTATTTAGTGTATGTTATCAAAAGGAAAGTGTGCTTGGGTAAAAAAGACTAAATTTCAGGAAAGCAAATTTTCCCAGGTAAAAATTAGCTCTTCAGCATGTCAACTGGGTAAGGTAATTATCAGGTAAAAGTACTGAACAAAAATGGACTTGTGTTTAAGGGGATTTTAAACCATTTCACATCTAAATTTATTCCCTTGGGAAATAAATGTAAAAAAAATAAATTGCGCCCATGTGGCTAAATTCTGATGTAAAGAGGAAATGGAAAGGAAGAAAAAGTCAAAGGGAACGAAAAAGGGCCTTTAGGAATTATAAAAAACTGTAACAAGGAGTGAAAGAAACCAATCAATCTAGCTAAATTAATAATGAAGTGTAGGATAGCGGAACAAAGCATCACTAAGCCTAAACATTTTTGGCGCCACAGACACCCAAACACTAAAGAATATACCATTCTCTCTCTCGCATAGACTATCGACTTTTATGAAGGAAAAGTCCCCGTCTCGAATGTAGCACACCGCCCGAGAAGGATCCCATATCACTCCCCATAATTATATATCTTAGCTATCCAGCCTCCAGCTCAAGCCACACAGTGGAAATACAATCCTACAATCTACAAGAGTTCCTACAATTTAATGAATTAACTTAAAGGACAACTCCACCCTCAGAAGAATATTTTAGAAAGAATGGCCTCTTTAAAATAGTTGATATATCATAGTGTCCTATGAATTCATTACTGTTTGCCTGCTATGCTTCTGGGTGCCTCATGGAAACTGAGCAATTTAGAAACCTGTACTGAGCATTTACTGAGCCTGGGCATGCTCAGAAGAGGCAGACAGGGGATTAACATTCAGTCATTGGCTGTGATGTCAACTGTCAAATCCATAACTGACAGTTGCTAACTGGAAGAACCAGGAGCAGAAGCAGGGGGGAAGGTTAGACTTATATATCAGGTTAGACTTATATATTTCAGATTTCAAACTATTACCATTGGTTTGGGGGGTGATTTACCTGTATGTAAGTTTTCATTTTGGGGCTGGACTTGCCCTTTAAAGGACAATTATACTCACCTTCCCTCCGCTCCTCTTCTTTGGTCAGTATCTTTTGCCCAGGGTGAGGACCTGAACGCTAGGTCCTAACCCCTGGGTTTGAATAACTTGCGCACAGCCTTACTGAAACGCTGCTCTGGTAGGCTCCGCCCCTCCTCTCCGTCGGCGACGAGGCCAATATTGGCCTCGTCGGAAGGCATATTGACATCTCTGCCCCGGATCCCTACACTGACATCCCAGGTCCCCGACTGCCTTAGTGCCATCTCTGCTCCCGCTTCCTCAAACTAAACATGGACAAGACTGAACTTGTCCTTTCCCACCCTCACAATCTGTTCCCTCCCTAGCCTTACTATAATATAAACAACACACCCATATCCCCACCTCCTCATGTCCGCTGCCTGGGAATAACGCTAGATTACGATCTTCCTTCACACCTCATGTCAATCGCTTGCAACTGTTGGCTCCAACTCAAAAACATCTCCCACATTCGACCCTCCTCTCAAGGAAGCTATAAAAATCCTAGTCCATGCCCTAATCATTCTGGCTACACTACTGAAACACACCTGTGTGGTTTACCAACAACCGCCTGGCACCGCTTCAATCCATTAACTCGCTGCCCGGCTCATTCATTTCTCTTCTCGCTTTTATAATGCCTCTCCTCTCTGTCAGTCCCTCCACTGGTTGCCCATCATTCAAAGGATCCAGTTCAAACTGCTTACCTTATTATAAAGCACTATCCAACACAGCCCCTCCATATATCTCCGAGCTGATCCAGCGATACGTCCCAGGTGCAACCTCCACTCTGCAAATGATACCCTCCTCTCATCCATTCTGAATGCCCGCATTCAGGACTTTACTCGTGCTGCCCCTTGCTCTGGAACTCCCTGCCTCCATCTGTCCGTCACTCACCATCCTTAACACCTTCAAACGTAACCTTAAAACCCATCTCTTTAGACAAGCAAATAACCTGGCCTAACATTACCCCCTACTACCCATTATGATCCAACCTGCCTTTCACGCTCCTTGCCAATTATTTACAGCCTACCGTTCCCGCAAACTAATGTCTCACCCCATATCCTTTAGACTGTAAGCTCTTTGGGCAGGGTCCTCTCTCCTATTGTATCACGGTATTGCTGTAAGAAACTCCTCCCTCTGTTTTACTAGTATTAGTATTACCTGTGTATGTAATATGTATGACTTTGTATAACATGTATTACCCTGTATGTAATGTATGACTATGTAATTGTAAAGCGCCACATAAGATGTTGGCGCTATATAAAAATCAATAATAATGGTCAGCACAAATCTATATTAGATATCTACTGTATAAGTACTATAAACTGCCTGTACAATGCCTTTAAAAATAAAAACAAGTTTAAAAAAAAAAATAATGGTCAGAAAATGTACAGAAGAAATAAAAAGAACCTATTAACACCAAGCAGTTGTTACCTGTCCTACAACAATATACGGTATTTTAAGAAGGCTATTGTTGTTAAGATTTCTCCTGCACTCCTATATTGGTAACTGGTGTGGTGCTGTTTCCCCAGACTGTTAACCACAGAACAGTGCTTTGGATATTTCAAAGTAAGTAGCGGGGAGATGCACACGCATAGGTTTAAGTGCTTTTTTGTGACATTCTGTGAGCATGACGTTTCGGGGTTCCCACTTCCTCAGGTGCACTGGTAAACCTATGTGTGTGTGTCTCCCCGCTACTCACTAAGGTATTTTAGAAGGGCATAAACCCACCAATATTACATTATACAGTGTTAAATCAAATGTCAAGGCCTAAAAGGGGTGAGATTACCATGAACTAAAGTAGCAAGCGCTAAAGTTAATAACGGTTTAGAACCATTTGAGAAGTGGAACAGAATTGGATGACGGAGACCAAATAGGACAAGGCGAAGAGAATGAAAGAACATCAAAGGGAACAGCAGAGAAGTGAAAAAATTATAGGGAATAAGAGCAGCACAAGTAGAAAAAAAAAATAGAAAAGGGGGAAGCATAGGTTAAAACCTGCATAAAAATAACATAACGGGTGAAGGGAAGGAGAAGGGAAGTAGAATGTCATAGGGGTGTAAAAAGGCTGCAGTAAGGAAAACTAGAAAAATAAAGGACACAAAGGAGAAGAGGAAAACAGAGTGTCTGTCAAGATCTATGGACAGAGTGGGAATGGGAATACTGAACAGGTACACTATACCTTATAAGAACAATGGATGTAAGCAAAAGAATTTTTAAAAGCAAAATTGTGAATGGTGTCATAATTACAGCAGTAATTATATCAAGACAAAAAGGTGTCTTACAAAACACTACATGACCCAAGTCCAGGGAACAAAAAAAAACAAGAAATGAAAAAAAGAAAAAACTATCCCTGCTATAGGAAAATAAAGATGATCTAACTGTACAGACAAAAGGGATTAATATCTATATTTTACCAATCCCTTTACATACATGAGGATGATAGAGAAAGGAAAAAACTTGGCCAAAGAAGTCATAGCTAGGGACTTAGTCCCATATTAAATTACACTAAGGAATAACCCTCCAAATCCTAGAGCACTGAACATCCCCTAACACATCAGAAGGTGAAACTAAACTGGAACTTTGCTTAAAGAAACTGTAGGTCGGGAGGCAAAATAAAATATCCAAAATGCCTATAGTACTTACCAATGTTTTAATGCAAGCATGGAAAAGGAAAAAGAATCTGTCTCGCCCATATAACACACACATATAACATAGCCGTGCATGTTTTGATCCAGCCCTGGGCCTTTATCATAAGTACAAAATGCCGAATGATTTAAAGGAAAGATAAATAGTTTTACCTATACATGTTGCGATTCATCACATTGGGAGTCAATCAGAAGCATTGTATTCCAGAAAGCCACCCTCATTGTTGGGAGGCTTTTACACAGATGTCATCATCAATGTAAAATCAGTAGCTGAATACCGTATATACTTGAGTATAAGTCAAATTTTTCAGGCTTTAAAATTAGCTGAGAACCTAACCTCGACTTATACTCGGGTCAAGTCCTAATTAGATCCAAATTCTGCAATTGCGGATAGTAACCAGTAGGTGGGCTGTGTAACCTGCATAGAAAGTTACAGGAGCTGATCTGCCTTTACACTTCTGCTTCCTGTAGTTGGCTGCTGGACTCACTCAGCACTGTCACTGCTCATCTGGATGCTGTAAATCTGATGGGTCTCCTCAGTTTGCGGCAAAAAAAACGCTGCTAGTTCAATGCAAATGACAGCTTGAAACCAACTCTCAGGTGACATTTTTAACTATTGGGTCAGAGAGTCCTTACTATATGGGGTCAGAGGGCCCTTTACAATATGGGGGTCAGGAGACTTGTAAATGATGGTAAGCTTAATTAAAAGTTTACTGAACCTTGCCACTTGATTTGGCTATTACTGTATGGGATTCATGTATGGGAATTCTGCTGTCCACTAAAGGGCAACTAAAGCCTAAAAACAAACACAGAATCAGAAGGCAGTAGTGGTGATAATTTCTACCCTCGACTTAACTCGAGTCAATCAGTTTCTACAAATTTTTCAGGTAAAAATATGTACCTTGACTTATACTCAGATCGACTATACTCGAGTATATACGGTAATTCCCTAAATCCAGGAGAGTACAAAGCAATCTTTAACAGTCACAGAAATTGTTGAAAAACTGTCAATAGTACTAGGATAGTTTAAATATGGCAGTCCAATAAGAAGTAAGTAACATGCTTAAGAGGACTCTATCCTTTCTTTGGATCAAAGCTGTACCACTCTACTGCTTGTTAGCTAAAATAAACTGTTAGCCTGTATTAAAATATCACAGTAGCTTTTTTTTTTTCTATATAAATTTAACTAATATAGCACTTAATTATTTATTTTAACAAAAACTGTCAAAGAAGTGAATAGTGATATACCCAGCAGTGAAATAGTTTTAATTCTTGGCTATAATCCATTTAAAGGAGAATTAAACCCAAAAAATCAAAGTTAAAGTTAGAAAGTACTTGCCTCAACATCCTTCTAAGCATGGAAGATTCCATCAGGAGCCTTTTCTTTACCTCTATGAGCTCATTTTAGGTTAGTTTGTTCCCCAACTTTGAAGCTGACATCTTTACCTTGATTACATGTTCAGCACCTGTGTGATTTCACTCCCACCTTTTAACCCCTATGATGTAGGAATATATTAAATCATTAATATTCAAATTGGTGGTGCAGTGATTAACCCTTTCCTAGTAGCAGTGCTGTAGGTGATGTATATAGGTCTGGGTATCTAGTGTGTCCGGATCTGAAATAATGTATGTCTCACCTACGGCTTCACTCCACCAAATCCGATACATAGACAATAAATTACAGGTGAAACATACAAAGACACAGGTCTGTAGCGTGGAATATTGAAGTTTATTGCAAAACATGCGTGCTACATGTTTCAGACCCACTCAAGCACTTTAGGAAGGAAAAGTGGGTCAGAAACATGTAGCACGCATGTTGTGCAATAAACCTGCACTATTCAGTTACAGACCTGTGTCTTGTGATGTTTCACCTGCAATGTATTGTTTAAGTGTTGGAGGGCCATATTTAAAAAATTTGCGATACTGCTGGTTTTCGTTACTGTATGACCGTGGCAGTAGTATACCATGCTGTAAACTACGGTAATGATATTCTACGGGAGGTCGTAGATTTACGTTCGCATATCGTACATTTACAAGATTTCCGATAGCGAAATAAATCGATGATCGCCATAACGATCGTTAAAGGGCATGTCCCCCAAATTTTACTTTTGATATGTGGTAGGGCATGCTCCCCCAGCCCAACCGCATTAATTTAATTGTTAGAAAGTCCCCTGATTCTTACTTACCTGCCCTCTCTCCCTGCTGCAGTGTTCAGGCCCTCTGCTTGCATGGAATTGAAAGCAGGGGGCGGGACCGCAGCCGCGTCCGTGATTGGCTGAGAGGCAGGGAGGGCTGCACTGAGCATGCCTCAACCTTGATGAGGTGAGGAAGTCTCAGGCACAGCATGAGTCACAACCATGCTCCTACACAGCAGTTTCTGGACTTTGGAGGGGCACAGCAGGGGAACTATTTTGAGCAGGAATGATAGGTAAGGATTGTTTTTAAACTACTTGATGTGGCCAGTAAGGGGTTAAATTTTAGTTTTGGGGGTGGACATGCCCTTTAAAGAAGGTGATCCCACACTTATAAATATGGCCCATAGTGTGAAGGTTCTAGGTCTCCCTGTCAGCTGTTAGCAATATTAGTGGAAAGTGTAGCTTCTTAAAGGAGAACGTTGGGGGGTAGGAAGAGTGTGTTTCTATAGGAACCACATGGTGCAGAACTGTAGGGGGAGGATAAAGAAGTGAACCTGAACTTAGCACCAGCTCTGTGCAATGCATTTCTATCAGTGTACCTTATTAAAGGGGAATGTTGGAGGGTAGGAAGAGGGTGTTTTGTAGAAACCACATGGTGCAGAACGTAGGGGGAGGATAGTGAAATGAGCCTGATCTTAGCACAGCTCTGTGCAATGCATTTCTCATCAGTGTACCTTATTAAAGGGGAATGTTGGAGGGTAGGAAGAGTGTGTTTAATTCAGCTGTCTGTATAAAAACAACAAAACTGTTGTACAGAGCTACGCTTAGAAATGCCTTACACAGAGAAATGTATTGCACAGAGCTGTGCTAAGATCAGGGTCATTATATTATCCTCACCGCAGCACTGCACCATGTTCTAGAAGTGTACGTATTAAAGGGGAATGTTGGAGGGTATGTCACTTGCAGCTCTGCACCATGTTATTATATAAATGTACAGATTAATAGGAAATATTGGAGGGAGTGCCAATTAAAGGGGTACTATTATAGTGAATGCCAATTAAAGGGGTACTATTATAGGGAATGCAAACATGTTCTATAAAATTAATGCAGCAGGGGGGCTGCCTGTGGGAAGTTTTGATAAACAAAATCAACTAGGTTTCCCACCTTTGCCTTAAGACCCGAACACATATACAGGCCTATGTATTAAAAGTTTTTATCATTAAAAATGGTGCATATTTTGCCCCAACCAATCAGATGTTTGCATAAGAACTTTTATTACATAGGCCTGATAATATCTACACAACAAGGTTGTTAGTATTTTCTTTAGAAGCATGATGCAGGTGTGATACAGCTTGTAATTAATGCAATGGTACATAGCACTGAACAAGTAGATTTAATATGTGTTGGGTCTTAAAGGCAAAGGTGGCCTTTGCCTTTACACTAGTTCCAAAACTACTCCCAGGCTCCAACATTCCCTTCAAAATGCATTGCACAGAGCTGTGCTAAGACCATGTTCAAGTCAATATGCTGCACCTGCAGTTCTGAGCTGTTTTGTTTTTATAAGTGAACCTTTTAAAGTGGTCAGTTCAATTCTACTGGGGTTGCCACCTTTCCCTTTAAAGAGCATGTCCACCCGAATTTGATTTTTTTATAGGCTTCCCCATGGGCTCCCAGCCCCAACCGCATTATTTATTTTTTAAAAGCCCCCCAAACTCTACTTACCTCCCCTCTTTCCTCCGCCGCGCTCCCGGCCCTCTGCTTGCTAGAAAATGCAGCAGAGGGGCGGGACCGGCAGCCGCGTCTGTGATTGGCTGAGCGGCAGCCAATCACGGACGCCTGCCGGCACTCACTTCGCCGGAGGAAGAGGAGAGGTAAGTAAAGTTTGGGGAGCTTTAATAAACATATAAATGAGCATTGGGGCTGGGGACCAGGGGCAATCTATACTTTCATGGTTATACGCTAGGGGGAGGGAATCGAGGAGGGAGGGAGGAGGAGGGGGAGGGAGAAGAGCTGCAGTACGCATGGCCAAAATCTCCGGGAGGCCAGGAAGGACGGCCGTGTCCTATATGGACCTGCTAGCCTCCTGGTGGGCAGTTTTTGGGACTTTGGGGGGGCACTACCGGAGAAACCTATGGAGCTGGGATGAGGTAGGATAAAAACACTACATGGTGGGGCCAGTAGTTGGGGGGATTATAGTTTTGGGGGTGGACATGCCCTTTAAGACTCAGACACAGGGCTATCCCATTAGCGCATTTTGGATTGCGATTTGATTGTGTAGTGGGAGTGCAGGCATGTAATAGCCATGGGACCAGCCCCTCTACATGCAATGCATTTCCGTGTGCTATTGGAGTGCATGCGATCACCATTTTGGTCTGTATTGCATGCTCTCTGCTAGGGTCCAATTGTGGAAGTGCAAAGCCCATGAACGGAAATTAGCACAATCCTGCATTATTGGGAACGTGCGTCCTGCCTTCCATTGCTTTAATACATGCTGTATGGCTAAACTGAAATGAATGCAGCTTACATTACACTTCTAAGGCTAGGCCACACAAGTGCATTTTCATTAAAATGCAACGCTTCAAATCTTGCGATTTTGGGTGTGTTGCGATTCGCGCATGCGTCAGCTATTTGGTAAAGCGGCCATTATTTGTGCAATCACATGCGTTTTCATAATGAAAACGAAAACAAATCGCAAGTGCAAACTCATATTCATCACATGCGATTGTGTGTGGATTAGGTGCGTTGCAGTGTGGCCGTGCCTAAATGTACATTTCAGCAATACACATACTAAAATAAATGGTAGAGTGAGAAATAAACACATACAAAGACACAGTCTTGCAGAAATGCTCACAAATATAAAGGGTTAACAAGTTGCTTCCTAAATACATATGAAAAAGGTTAACACCTTCCCCCACACTGTTTAAGCAGGAAAATCTGCTAATAATATCACTGCTATCTCTGATGATTGGCTGGGAGACACTGGCAGGTGGGGACTCTGAGTTCAACTCAAAAATGCAGCTTAGCATAAGGGGAGTGGGAAACAAACACAAGGTAGCTAGTTAGCATGTGCATAAGGAGATTTGTGTCCAGGACCCACAGGAAGAGCCAAAACTCGAAGCCAGCCGTGACATCATAGATTGCCAGTACTCAGAAATGTTCTATAAATGATTTCTACAGTAAGAAGCTGAATTCAGGAGGTGAGAGACAAATGGTTTTACTAAGTGACAGTTATAGAGTCTGTGGAGCTGCCTTTGTATTTTGGGTTTAGTTCTCCTTTAAGATAAGCAGAACTGCTCGATCATTCTATTATAGACATGACCCATCTTTCACTGTGAAAAAGTGGTAATTCGAGGGTTCTCAAACAGGTATATTACAGTATATAGTATTACACTCCAATGTGTCCACTGAATACACAATGCACACCAACTAATACAAGTTAACAGAGGGAATGGATTTATTTGAAAGGATGAAACATCAATTATATACATACAGTATTTTAACAAAGAGGACAGAAGTAGAGTATATTTTACAGAGACATTTAAAAGTGTGGTATATATAACCACAAACATTGTTTACGTGAAGAAGACAAAGTGAGGTAAATTTATTGATATTGATAAGAACATAAAATTGGCAGATAATGAGTGTAATCTTCCAATGTTGAATCAGATAAATCAGTAATGGCATGTGACTACATTAATCATGCACTAAGTGGTGCAGTTACAAAATATAGTCTGAAATTGCCACTTCTGGAATGCATGTGATGTGCCCCCTTTGGAATGCAGTCACACACATGTACAAATATAGAATACAACAGATATATTTGAGGTAGGAGGACATTTAGAAAAGTCTGTTTGGTCTAAAGTGTCTGTGCTGGAGTTTGTGTCAATATCCTATTAGGTTATCCACTGGCATTTTTTGAGAATTTGGCAAATATGACACTTTTCAGAGAGAAACTGCTAGCTTAATAGGGGAGATAATAAAAAAACAAACAAACACTTTTGTTTACTGGTGCACGAGTCGGTGCCTCATTTATGTATAAATTAGCATTTTATGGACACCTTACCCAAAATAAGATGAAGTTTTGTTTCAGTCTGGAAAGCATAATGAAGAGTAACTAGGAAAGGTGACTGCCGAATGTTTTCCAACACCTGTCGCTCAGTTGTGGTGTTCAGCTGTTTTTGCTTTTTGAATAATAGTTGCCTTTTTCAAAACTTTCATTGCATAAAGCTTCCCACAGTTGTGGGCCACTGATTTTCCGCACCAGGAAACCTTTGCCCTATGTATATAGGTGAAAGGTAATTATCTTAGATTAAAAAGAATTATGCAATTCAAAAAAAAGTGTTAATTAATATTCTCCCTACCCATTTAAGGGAACTAAAGAGGGGGGTGGGTTAAACACAAGTCTAATTTCCCTATAAATAAATAATACAAATGACAAAAACATTTTTTTTGTATTCATTCATTTTTGTGAATTGCCAATGCATTTTTTAGAATTGGATGTATTCTGGTATTTTGAGACCAGTTAAGATGGAATGGTTTACAGAGCTTCCTTTTGACAGATGGCAATGTTATATCAGGTTATCAAGGCCTCAAACACTATAGTTTTTCTTGCACTTTAGAGAATCTTTTAGAAAATACCATAAGCCCAATTGAAGCACTTCCCCTCCTGCTTTTGGGAACTAAATGTTAACAACAATTACACAATACAATTATACATATGTTTGGTATAGAGGAAGGTCCAACTAGCAAAACAGGATAATCATAATAGCTATATTGATGTAAACATTTCGATTCTATTCATCACCGTTACTTATTCAAATAAGGCTGAATGTGCCCCAAAGGGCCAAATTAGCTCCCTTCAATTTGTCAAATTAAAGCTCATGGGGTATTACGTTTACACATTTTTCTTCTTAATAAAGAAAAACAAAGTGGATCCTGCAGTATTAATGGACTGTAAAAAGATCTGGCCAAAACTTTGGCAGCATCTTGGTTTATCTATCGGAAGGCCTGCCATCAGGAATGTTGGTCCATACTCCACCCATGGCAATCCCAAAAAAATACATAAGTACAGTTGCATAATAAGTGTTAATTCACCATTTATGAGAAAAAAAATGTTTTTCAGCTCAGAATAATACTGAATCAGAATAAAGAGCAATTAATATAAAAACGTTATTCATGTCTCCCCCTTCTTTGGTGCGGGTGCTGGGAAATTTGCCTTTTTAACATGGGGTTGAATTTATTTCCCAACATCCCAGTACACAGTGTGCTCACTCTCTATGTGTTCTTATTCAGCTTAATCCTAAAATACTGCAAGGTGTGGCCAGTCAATGTACATACACAGTTACTTCATCCAGTTTGAAGGGAGTTACATTTACTTTAGCACCCTACGGTAGTGGGATTTTACAGTTTATTAAAAGGCATATTTTTCAATTCAGCAGTATAAAAAGTTGGGTTTAATTTTTAACCTTTTAGGCAGCATCTTACCTTTATCAAGCCTATAAACAAACTCCACATCCACTTACATTACCAATGTAACCACCATCACTACGCGGGATCTAATTAAAACGCACATTATGTGCAATTAAATATAGAGTATAAAGATATGTAGTAAATTATTATTTAAACACTGTGAATCAACATATATCATACATTGTAAAATATTGTACATATATAAGTGTATATAATAAAGAGAATGAAGTCCAATATCCTTGGTTGAAATGTGTCCAGTCAGGAATGTATAGTGTCAAGCTTAAAATTAAAAAGTTATGCAAAAATTTGCAGCAGCCAATCAGGTGATACATTTTTGACTGATCTACTACAGTTAAAAACATTAAAGGGTATGTCCACCTTGTTTTCAATTTTTTATATAGTGTAGGGCTTAGTCCCCTGCCCCAACCGCTATATTTTAATGTAAGAAACTTCCCCAAACATTACTTACCTTCCCTCTTTCCGCCGCACTGCCCGGCCCTCTGCTTGTGCGAAAATTGGCTGAGAGGCAGCCAACCACGGACGCGGCTGCTGTTAGATCTGAACGGCGGAGGAAAGAGGGAAGGTAAGTAAAGTGGGGAAGTTTCTTGAATTAAAAATATAGGTTGGGGCTGGAGGACTAAGCCCTACACTATTAAAAGGATTTTGAGCTAGGGGGTGGGGGGAGTGAAAGGAAAGGGGATGGCTGCAGTGCACATGCCAAACTTTCCCGGAGGGGAGACAGGAGGCGAGTCCTGGTGCCATTTTTTTTTTACTGGGGTGGGGGGGGACTACAGGCGAACCATTTGGAGCTGGGATGTAAGGTAAGGATTTTTATTTAATACAAAGCGGGGCCAGTGGTGGGGGGAATTATAGTGTTGGGGGTGGACATGCCCTTTAATAACTTATGATTGGTGTGGCTAATTACTTCACGGACAAAATTTTGCTCCTCTAATTAAATAAACCACAGTGTCCAATGTGCAACAATATATATCCTAGAGATTATTCAAAATTTTTGATATGATGGAAATAAAACTTTTTGCAACATCTCTGTATATCTCTGGCATTTTGTGTTTTCCTTTGGCTAGGGTGGGTAGTATAGCCAGCTTTATGATGCACGTTACAAAGGAGTGGTTTGATATAGCCCATCATGTTGACTTAAAATCAAGTGCAATTTCCCCAAAAATAAAACACTGGGACCAAAAGAAAGATTAGTGTATTTAGTACAGCTCAAAAGGAAAACATGTCTTGCTGCATTCCCAGTAATATGACACCAGCACACCTAGTGTGGCAAGAGCAATTAGCTCTGCAAGGTACTGTCTCATTTCCAAATTCTGGTCTGTGTGGTACCCAGCTTAAGAGACCATTTAATTATAATATACAGAAACTTCAACAAATGGCATTTAAACAAAAAGGCATGTCCACCCTTACCACTAAAATTTAGCACCATGTTAAGCGGTTTAACCCTTACCTCCTGTTCCAAGGACTTTCAAGAGTTCAAAGTTTTCAATGCCAACCTTCAGCATGTCCAGTCAAGTTGCTACAAAACAATTAAAAGTTATCATACTATGCAACTGTGCTCCAGTAACAAAGTAAAAGGACTACAAACATTTACTTTCAGAATGAAAAAGTAATGTTAAAAGGAGAACTAAACTCCCACTACAGTAAATGTATTGCCTGGCTACTTACATTTTTACATTTGCTCCTAGAGTTTTTGAGTATGACTGTCAAAACAATTTGCAATGTCATATTTAATTATAGTTTTAACAATGTTTTAGTACTCATGTTGTGTAGTCATTGGGCCCTTTTTAAATTTATGTCAGTAATGATGCCTTAAAGCCCAGGTATTGTAAGGTAAACATCTGTTTTACAGTAATGCACCGAAAAGGCCCTATTTTGACTTTTGATGGCCATTAATTTGGAAACGTACCACACAACGTACCCCATTGTAAGGACAAATGCCTGAATTTGACATTTTTTGATTGATATTCCATCTCAAATGGGCCATGTTTTAGATAATAGTTACATTGGGCTGACGTTAAAGGGCAAGTTCACCCCTCAAATGAAAAAGTATATAGGTAAATAACCCCAAACCGCAAATAGTTAGATGTAAATTTTAAATTGTAAAAGGGCTTGGAGAGCTTGAAGAGTAGACAGAAACTTTTAAGGTAGAAGGGAGAGAACTAAAGGAAAACTAAATCCAAAAAAACAACTTTGCCATTCGTTAGTATTATTCACAGGGAGGTGAGAACGCTTATTCTCACTCCTGTGAATAAATTACGCTCGGGGGACCAGGAAATTACCTTACACACGCTCCACTCGCAGCCGCTCCTTCACTGAACAGCTGTTCTCTCCGATCGCGCGCCCTATTTTGTATTGGCGCGCATGCGCTAAGATAGGGCGCGCGGTCGGGACAGAGCGGCTGTCAGCGAAGGAGTGGCTGCGAGTAGAGCGGCGGTAAGGTAGTAAGTTCCAGGTCCCCGAGCGTAATATTATTCACAGGGAGGTGAGAATAAGCATTCTCACCTCCCTGTGAATAATACAAACGAATTGCAAAGAGTTGTTTTTTTGCAATATGGGAGTTTACAGTCCCTTTAATTTTGCTGCATAACAGATTGGCCCCTACAGTTTTGGGGGGTGATTTATAGAGATAAATTTTTTAGTTGAGGAGTGAACATTCTGTTTAAACCTATATACTAAGTATATGGCCAGAATTAGTCATAAATAGTCATGAAAGTTTGGGTGCTTCGATTTCACAAAAAGGATACTTAGATTAGTCTCTCATTTTCCAGTACTTATTATATAATGTTTGCAGCTTTTCAACAGGGTTGAATCTCCAAAATGGCATCAAGAGAAAGGAGCTTAGCTTTCACAAGACTAAGAAAACTGCATTTTTAGTGCTTATACAACTACTAAATAAAGCAAACTTTTAATGTTTTAATGAATGTCTGAATGGTCATCATTAAAGGAGAAACTGAACTTATTCTTTTTTAATGCAAATGTGAAAGCTTTCTCTCCAGAACAGTTGCCAGGGCAACTCACAGCCCATGTAGTTTAAAAGAGCACCACGCCCCCCGACACCAGTATTCACTGCCTTTATGCACAGAGTTTTTCTATACGGATGTCTCCATACCAATATGGAATTCCTGATATAGGTTCGTACACACATGCGATCGCGCGGGTCATGACGTCACCGGGAGAGCGCCACTCTGGCAACCACTGGCTTAGACCACAGAGATGGGAAGGGCCTATAAGATATCGTGGGGGTGGACCAACATGCCATTCACATGAAGGAGAAGGCTAGACACTTCACAGCACTAAGGTAGAGGGTGGGGAAGAGAATGGGGGGGGGGGGGGGGGGGATGGTAAATATTTTAGGTGTACATATTTCTTAAATATCTGTATCTGCCCTGCAATTGTTTATTTCTCTCTCAAATGGTGATTTCAGGATAGTAAAGATCCTTAGTAAAGACCTGTGCAGCACATGTTTAGTTTTTAGGGAGAGGTTAATGTGCATGTAAAAGGATACATTATATCAGATTAATGTCACATATGCTGCAACATACACCATATTGTGCAGATTTTACATACCCTCCAACATCCCCACCCTTCAAAAGGTAAATTAATAGAAACAACATAGTACAGAGCTGCAGGGGGGGGTAGAGAAGTGAACCTGACCAGTGTCCAAAAATGACTTTAGGTAAATTGATAGGAATTTCTCTCCTGAGAATTTTTGCAATTATTTTCATTGTTTATTTGCATAGTTTTGAAGATATTTACATTTTTGTATGTGATATGGCCCAGCATCACCAGGTCCCCTGCACTAACTGCTTCCTCCTCTGAAACTCAGTGCATGACAGTCAATATGCCCTGTCTCCTCCTCCCCTTGCAAGCCCCTGATCCCTCCCACTATGGACCCCATGGCCCCTCCATTTGCAGGCCCCCTTGGCCTTCCTTACAGCCCCATGTGGCTCCGCCCACTCGCAGGTGTGTCTTAGCCCCGCCCACTTGCGGGTGCCTTAGCCTCGCCCACTCGTGGGTGCTGTGGCCCCCACTACATAAAACTGTGTGAAAACAGCCTTTTCAGGCAGTGTGAGAACTCTGCCTAAAATGCTGTTTCACATAGAGGTAGAGTAGGGTTGTAGATTCCCTTACCTTCACTGTAGGGAAGGGAGGGACCTCCTGTCCTGTCACTGAAGTCTTAGGCTGTGTTCTCAAGCGACGAGGTGGAGGAGCAGCCTTAGGTGGGTACACACCAGCCGATATTTTCGGGCGCGACCGGACATTTACGGCACTTTTGGTAGCCGAAAAATATGGCTGGTGTGGGGCTGGCTGGCCACGACCGACCTCGATCGTTCGTTCGGAAAATTACGATCAATCCTGCGGTTCCCTATGGGAACGCTCGATTGACTGTTCACATTTTCGGCCGCGGCCAACGGACATTTGTCACGGCCGAGCACTCGTAGCAAGCACTCGGTCAGGACAAATAGTCCCTCAGTGTGACCAGCCTTAGGAATGTCATATGTCAGCCTCCACCCTTAAAGGGCATGTCCACCCCCAAACGCTATAGTTATTGCAGCAAAACTCTCCCAATCTATACTTACTTTGCCTCTTTCCCCCGGCAATCTGATACGGCCCTCTGCATGCATGAAACAGCAAGCAGGGGGCCGGACCGGCTGCGTGTCGTGATGGCTGAGAGGCAGCCAATCACCGGAACGCAGCTTCGGCTGTACAGAACGTGGGGGAAACAGGCAAAAAGTAAGTATAGATTGGCTAAGTTTTGCTGCAAATAATAAGCGGTGGGGGGTGGGAGAGGAGGCTCCTACATACAGACAATGTTATATGGCATTCCCCATGGGCTCCCAGCCCCAACCGCATTATTTATTTTTTTAAAAAGCCCCCCAAACTCTACTTACCTCCCCTCTTTCCTCCGCCGCGCTCCCGGCCCTCTGCTTGCTAGAAAATGCAAGCAGAGGGGCGGGACCGGCAGCCGCGTCTGTGATTGGCTGAGCGGCAGCCAATCACGGACGCGGCTGCCGGCAGCTCACTTCGCCGGAGGAAAGAGGAGAGGTAAGTAAAGTTTGGGGAGCTTTATAAACATATAAATAGAGCAGTTGGGGCTGGGAGACCAGGGGCAATCTTATACTTTAATGGTTATACGCTAGGGGGAGGGAATCGAGAGAGGGAGGGAGAGGGAGGGAGAGGGAGAAGAGCTGCAGTACGCATGGCCAAAATCTCCGGGAGGCCAGGAAGCAGGCCGTGTCCTATATGGACCTGCTAGCCTCCTGGTGGGCAGTTTTTGGGACTTTGGGGGGGCACTACCGGAGAACCCTATGGAGCTGGGATGTGAGGTAAGGATTAAACTACACTACATGGTGGGGCCAGTAGTTGGGGGGATTATAGTTTTGGGGGTGGACATGCCCTTTAAGACTCAGACACAGGGCTAGCTCCCATTAGCGCATTTTGGATTGCGATTTGATTGTGCTAGTGGGAGTGCAGGCATGTAATAGCCTATGGGACCAGCCCCTCTACATGCAATGCATTTCCGTGTGCTATTGGAGTGCATGCGATCACCATTTTTGGTCTGTATTGCATGCTCTCTGCTAGGGTCCAATTGTGGAAGTGCAAAGCCCATGAACGGAAATTAGCACAATCCTGCATTATTGGGAACGTGCGTCCTGCCTTCCATTGCCTTTAATACATGCTGTATGGCTAAACTGAAATGAATGCAGCTTACATTACACTTCTAAGGCCTAGGCCACACAAGTGCATTTTTCATTAAAATGCAACGCTTCAAATCTTGCGATTTTGGGTGTGTTGCGATTCGCGCATGCGTCAGCTATTTGGTAACGCGGCCATTATTTGTGCAATCACATGCGTTTTCATAATGAAAACGAACAAATCGCAAGTGCAAACTCATATTCATCACATGCGATTGTGTGTGCGATTCAGGTGCGTTGCAGTGTGGCCGTGCCCTAAATGTACATTTCAGCAATACACATACTAAAATAAATGGTAGAGTGCAGAAATAAACACATACAAAGACACAGTCTTGCAGAAATGCTCACAAATATAAAGGGTTAACAAGTTGCTTCCTAAATACATATGAAAAGGGTTAACACCTTCCCCCACACTGTTTAAGCAGGAAAATCTGCTAATAATATTCACTGCTATCTCTGATGATTGGCTGGGAGACACTGGCAGGTGGGGACTCTGAGTTCAACTCTAACATGCAGCTTAGCATAAGGGGAGTGGGAAACAAACACAAGGTAGCTAGTTAGCATGTGCATAAGGAGATTTGTGTCCAGGACCACCAGGAAGAGCCAAAACTCGAAGCCAGCCGTGACATCATAGATTGCCAGTACTCAGAAATGTTCTATAAATGATTTCTACAGTAAGAAGCTGAATTCAGGAGGTGAGAGACAAATGGTTTTACTAAGTGACAGTTATAGAGTCTGTGGAGCTGCCTTTGTATTTTGGGTTTAGTTCTCCTTTAAGATAAGCAGAACTGCTCGATCATTCTATTATAGACATGACCCATCTTTCACTGTGAAAAAGTGGTAATTCGAGGGTTCTCAAACAGGTATATTACAGTATATAGTATTACACTCCAATGTGTCACTTGAATACACACTGCACACCAACCTAATACAAGTTAACAGAGTGAATGGATTTATTTGAAAGGATGAAACATCTAATTATATACATACAGTATTTTATACAAAGAGGACAGAAGTAGAGTATATTTTACAGAGACATTTAAAAGTGTGGTATATATAACCACAAACATTGTTTACCTGTGAAGAAGACAAAGTGAGGTAAATTTACTTGATATTGATAAGAACATAAAATTGGCAGATAATGAGTGTAATCTTCCAATGTTGAATCAGATAAATCAGTAATGGCATGTGACATTAATCATGCACTAAGTGGTGCAGTTACAAAATATAGTCTTGAAATTGCCACTTCTGGAATGCATGTGATTGTGCCCCCTTTGGAATGCAGTCACACACATGTACAAATATAGAATACAACAGATATATTTGAGGTAGGAGGACATTTAGAAAAGTCTGTTTGGTCTAAAGTGTCTGTGCTGGAGTTTGTGTCAATATCCTATTAGGTTATCCACTGGCATTTTTTGAGAATTTTGGCAAAATGACACTTTTCAGAGAGAAACTGCTAGCTTAATAGGGGAGATAATAAAAAAACAAACAAACACTTTTGTTTACTGTTGCACGAGTCCGGTGCCTCATTTATGTATAAATTAGCATTTTATGGACACCTTACCCAAAATAAGATGAAGTTTTGTTTCAGTCTGGAAAGCATAATGAAGAGTAACTAGGAAAGGTGACTGCCGAATGTTTTCCAACACCTGTCGCTCAGTTCTTGTGTGTTCAGCTGTTTTTGCTTTTTGAATAATAGTTGCCTTTTTCAAAACTTTCATTGCATAAAGCTTCCCACAGTTGTGGCCACTGATTTTCCGCACCAGGAACACTTTGCCATATGCTATATAGGTGAAAGGTAATTATCTTAGATTAAAAAGAATTATGCAATTCAAAAAAAAGTGTTAAATTAATATTCTCCCTACCCATTTAAGGGAACTAAAGAGGGGGGTGGGTTAACACAAGTCTAATTTCCCTATAAATAAATAATACAAAATGACAAAAACATTTTTTTTGTATTCATTCATTTTTGTGAATTGCCAATAGCATTTTTTAGAATTGGATGTATTCTGGTATTTTGAGACCAGTTAAGATAGTAATGGTTTACAGAGCTTCCTTTTGACAGATGGCAATGTTCTATATCAGGTTACTCAAGGCCTCAAACACTATAGTTTTTCTTGCACTTTAGAGAATCTTTTAGAAAATACCATAAGCCCAATTGAAGCACTTCCCCTCCCTGCTTTTGGGAACTAAATGTTACAACAATTACACAATACAATTATACATATGTTTGGTATAGAGGAAGGTCCAACTAGCACAACAGGATAATCATAATAGCTATATCTGATGTAAACATTTCGATTCTATTCATCACCGTTACTTATTCAAATAAGGCTGAATGTGCCCCAAAGGGCCAAATTAGCTCCCTTCAATTTGTCAAATTAAAGCTCATGGGGTATTACGTTTACACATTTTTCTTCTTAATAAAGAAAAACAAAGTGGATCCTGCAGTATTTAATGGACTGTAAAATAGATCTGGCCAAAACTTTGGCAGCATCTTGGTTTATCTATCGGAAGGCCTGCCATCAGGAATGTTGGTCCATACTCCACCCATGGCAATCCCAAAAAAATACATAAGTACAGTTGCATAATAAGTGTTAATTCACCCATTTATGAGAAAAAAATGTTTTCTCAGCTCAGAATAATACTGAATCAGAATAAAGAGCAACTTAATATAAAAACAGTTATACAGGGCTCCCCTTCTTTGGTGCGGGTGCTGGGAAATTTGCCTTTTTAACATGGGGTTGAATTTATTTCCCAACATCCCAGTATCACAGTGTGCTCACTCTCTATTGTGTTCTTTATTCATGCTTAATCCTAAAATACTGCAAGGGTGTGGCCAGTCAATGTACATACACAGTTACTTCATCCAGTTTTTGAAGGGAGTTACATTTACTTTAGCACCATTACGGGTAGTGGGATTTTACAGTTTATTAAAAGGCATATTTTTCAATTCAGCAGTATAAAAAGTTGGGTTTAATTTTTACCTTTTAGGCAGCATCTTACCTTTTATCAAGCCTATAAACAAACTCACCACATCCACTTACATTACCAATGTAACCACCACCTCACTACGCGGGATCCTAATTAAAACGCACATTCATGTGCAATTAAATATAGAGTATAAAGATATGTAGTAAATTATTATTTAAACACTGTGAAATCACATACTATCATACATTGTAAAATATTGTACATTATATAAGTGTATATAATAAAGAGAATGAAGTCCAATATCCTTGGTTGAAATGTGTCCAGTCAGGAATGTATAGTGTCAAGCTTAAAATTAAAAAGTTATGCAAAAATTTGCAGCAGCCAATCAGGTGATACATTTTTGACTGATCTACTACAGTTAAAAACATTTAAAGGGTATGTCCACCCTTGTTTTCAATTTTTTATATAGTGTAGGGCTTAGTCCCCCTGCCCCAACCGCTATATTTTTAATGTAAGAAACTTCCCCAAACATTACTTACCTTCCCTCTTTCCTCCGCCGCACTGCCCGGCCCTCTGCTTGTGCGAAAATTGGCTGAGAGGCAGCCAACCACGGACGCGGCTGCTGTTAGATCTGAACGGCGGAGGAAAGAGGGAAGGTAAGTAAAGATCGGGGAAGTTTCTTGAATTAAAAATATAGCGGTTGGGGCTGGAGGACTAAGCCCTACACTATTTAAAATGGATTTTGAGCTAGGGGGTGGGAGTGAAAGGGAGAATGGCTGCAGTGCACATGCCAAACTTCTCCCGGAGGGGAGACAGGAGGCAGAGTCCTGGTGGCCATTTTTTTTTTACTGGGGTGGGGGGGGACTACAGGCGAACCATTTGGAGCTGGGATGTAAGGTAAGGATTTTTATTTAATACAAAGCGGGGCCAGTGGTGGGGGGAATTATAGTGTTGGGGGTGGACATGCCCTTTAATAACTTATGATTGGTTGCTGCTAATTAACTTCACGGACAAAATTTTGCTCCTCTAATTAAATAAACCACAGTGTCCAATGTGCAACAATATATAATCCTAGAGATTATTCAAAATTTTTGATATTGATGGAAATAAAACTTTTTTGCAACATCTCTGTATATCTCTGGCATTTTGTGTTTTCCTTTGGCTAGGGGGTAGTATAGCCAGCTTTATGATGCACGTTACAAAGGAGTGGTTTGATATAGCCCATCATGTTGACTTAAAATCAAGTGCAATTTCCCCAAAAATAAAACCACTGGGACCTAAAAGAAAGATTAGTGTATTTAGTACAGCTCAAAAGGAAACATGTCTTGCGCTGCATTCCCAGTAATATGACACCAGCACACCTAGTGTGGCAAGAGCAATTAGCTCTGCAAGATACTGTCTCATCTTTCCAAATTCTGGTCTGTGTGTACCCAGCTTAAGAGACCATTTAAATTATAATATACAGAAACTTCAACAAATGGCATTTAAACAAAAAGGCATGTCCACCCTTACCACTAAATTTTAGCACCATGTTAAGCTGGTTTAACCCTTACCTCCTGTTCCAAGGACTTTCAAGAGTTCAAAGTTTTCAATGCCAACCTTTTCAGCATGTCCAGTCAAGTTTGCTACAAAACAATTAAAAGATTATCATACTATGCAACTTGTGCTCCAGTAACAAAAGTAAAAGGACTACAAACATTTACTTTCAGAATGAAAAAGTAATGTTAAAAGGAGAACTAAACTCCCTACTACAGTAAATGTATTGCCTGGCTACTTACATTTTTACATTTGCTCCTAGAGTTTTTGAGTATGACTGTCAAAACAATTTGCAATGTCATATTTAATTATAGTTTTAACAATGTTTTAGTACTCATGTTGTGTAGTCATTTGGGCCCTTTTTAAATTTATGTCAGTAATGATGCCTTAAAGCCCAGGTATTGTAAGGTAAACATCTGTTTTATCAGTAATGCACCGAAAAGGCCCTATTTTGACTTTTGATGGCCATATATTTGGAAACGTACCACACAACGTACCCCATTGTAAGGACAAATGCCTGAATTTGACATTTTTTGATTGATATTCAATCTCAAATGGGCCATGTTTTAGATAATAGTTACATTGGGCTGACGTTAAAGGGCAAGTTCACCCCTCAAATGAAAACATGTATATAGGTAAATAACCCCAAACCGCAAATAGTTAGATGTAAATTTTAAATTGTAAAAGGGCTTGGAGAGCTTGAAGAGTAGACAGAAACTTTTAAGGTAGAAGGGAGAGAACTTAAAGGAAAACTAAATCCAAAAAAACAACTTTGCCATTCGTTAGTATTATTCACAGGGAGTGAGCACGCTTATTCTCACTCCCTGTGAATAATATTACGCTCGGGGGACCAGGAACTTACCTTACCACCGCTCCACGCCGCCGCTCCTTCACTGAACAGCTGTTCTCTCCGATCGCGCGCCCTATCTTTGTATTGGCGCGCATGCGCCTAAGATAGGGCGCGCGGTCGGGACAGAGCGGCTGTCAGCGAAGGAGTGGCTGCGAGTAGAGCGGCGGTAGGTAAGTTTAGGTTCCCCGAGCGTAATATTATTCACAGGGAGGTGAGAATAAGCATTCTCACCTCCCTGTGAATAATACAAACGAATGGCAAAGAGTTGTTTTTTTTGCAATATGGGAGTTTACAGTCCCTTTAATTTTGCTGCATAACAGATTGGCCCTACAGTTTTGGGGGGTGATTTATAGAGATATAATTTTTTTAGTTGAGGAGTGAACATTCTGTTTAAACCTATATACTAAGTATATGGCCAGAATTAGTCATAAATAGTCATGAAAGTTTGGGTGCTTCGATTTCACAAAAAGGATACTTAGATTAGTCTCTCATTTTCCAGTACTTATTATTATAATGTTTCTGCAGCTTTTCAACAGGGTTGAATCTCCAAATTGAGCATCAAGAGAAAGGAGCTTAGCTTTCACAAGACTAAGAAAACTGCATTTTTAGTGCTTTATACAACTACTAAATAAAGCAAACTTTTAATGTTTTAATGAATGTCTGAATGGTCATCATTAAAGGAGAACTGAACTTATTCTTTTTTAATGCAAATGTGAAAGCTTTTCTCTCCAGAACAGTTGCCAGGGCAACTCACAGCCCATGTAGTTTTTAAAAGAGCCACGCCCCCCGACACCAGTATTCACTGCCTTTATGCACAGAGTATTTTCTATACGGATGTCTCCATACCAATATGGAATTCCTGATATAGGTTCGTACACACATGCGATCGCGCGGGTCATGACGTCACCGGGAGAGCGCCAACTCTGGCAACCACTGGCTTAGACCACAGAGATGGGAAGGGCCTATAAGATATCGTGGGGGTGGACCAACATGCCCATTCACCATGAAGGAGAAGGCTAGACACTTCACAGCACTAAGGTAGCGGGTGGGAAGAGAATGGGGGGGGGGGGGGGGGATGTACATATTTTTAGGTGTACATATTCTTTAAATATCTGTATCTGCCCTGCAATTTGTTTATTTCCTCTCTTCAAATGGTATTTCAGGATAGTAAAGATCCTTAGTAAAGACCCTGTGCAGCACATTGTTTAGTTTTTAGGGAGAGGTTAATGTGCATGTAAAAGGATACATTATATCAGATTAATGTCACATATGCTGCAACATACACCATATTGTGCAGATTTTACATACCCTCCAACATCCCCCATTCAAAAGGTAAATTAATAGAAACAACATAGTACAGAGCTGCAGGGGGAGGGTAGAGAAGTGAACCTGACCAGTGTCCAAAAATGACTTTAGGTAAATTGATAGGAATTTCTCTCCTGAGAATTTTTGCAATTTATTTTCATTGTTTATTTTGCATAGTTTTGAAGATATTTACATTTTTGTATGTGATATGGCACCAGCATCACCAGGTCCCCTGCACTAACTGCTTCCTCCTCTGAAACTCAGTGCATGACAGTCAATATGCCCTGTCTCCTCCTCCCCTTGCAAGCCCCCCTGATCCCTCCCACTCATGGACCCCATGGCCCCTCCATTTGCAGGCCCCCCTTGGCCCCTTCCCTTACAGCCCCATGTGGCTCCGCCCACTCGCAGGTGTGTCTTAGCCCCGCCCACTTGCGGGTGCCTTAGCCTCGCCCACTCGTGGGTGCTGTGGCCCCCACTACATAAAACTGTGTGAAAACAGCCTTTTCAGGCAGTGTGAGAACTCTGCCTAAAATGCTGTTTTCACATAGAGGTAGAGTAGGGTTGTAGATTCCCTTACCTTCACTGTAGGGAAGGGAGGGACCTCCTGTCCTGTCACTGAAGTCTTAGGCTGTGTTCTCAAGCGACGAGGTGGAGGAGCAGCCTTAGGCTGGGTACACACCAGCCGATATTTTCGGGCGACCGGACATTTCACGGCACTTTTGGTTAGCCGAAAATATTGGCTGGTGTGGGCTGGCTGGCCACGACCGACCTCGATCGTTCGTTCGGAAAATTACGATCAATCCTGCGGTTCCCTATGGGAACGCTCGATTGACTGTTCACATTTTCGGCCGCGGCCAACGGACATTTGTCACGGCCGAGCACTCGTAGCAAGCACTCGGTCAGGACAAATAGTCCCTCAGTGTGTACCCAGCCTTAGGAATGTCATATGTCAGCCTCCCACCCATTAAAGGGCATGTCCACCCCCAACCGCTATAGTTATTTGCAGCAAAACTCTCCCAATCTATACTTACTTTGCCTCTTTCCCCCGGCAATCTGATACGGCCCTCTGCATGCATGAAACAGCAAGCAGGGGGCCGGACCGGCTGCCGTGTCCGTGATTGGCTGAGAGGCAGCCAATCACGGACGCAGCTTCCGGCTGTACAGAACGCTGGGGGAAACAGGCAAAGTAAGTATAGATTGGCTAAGTTTTGCTGCAAATAATTATAGCGGTTGGGGGTGGGAGAGGGAGCCCTACCATACAGAAAATTGGATTGGAGTTAGAGGGAGGGAGAGAGACATGAGGGGGGGGAGAGGGAAGGGTTGCACTGAGCATGTCCAAATTTTCCCGGAGGACAGGAACAGGCAGGCTCCTGCTGTTCACTTTTTTGGACTTTTGAGGGACATTGCAGGGCAGCCATTTGGACATTCCCTTTAACTTTCTGGTCAGTAATTTCTTTATATCTTGGGCTGTAGAGTATGTAGACAAGTGGTTGATGGCTCGTAGGTAGAAGGTAGAAAACTGGCCTTTCATTTAAACTCAACTTGTTTGGAGACCACAGTTCCCCTTTAAAGAGAATGTTGGAGAATATTCAGAAATCTGCTTCTTTGTGGGACTCCTTTAAATATTTCTTTAATAAACTTTTATAACGGGAATTAATATGTCCTTAAAACACATTTTTTAATTGTCATGGTTGAACAAATAGAAAATGTAATTTAACCATCAACCAAGATCATTTTTACAATGACTTTTTGCGATATGTTCATTGCTGTCACAAATGATGCAGTTTTTATATCACTTGAAGGGCATGTCCACCCCTTTTACAGTAATATTAGTATATGATAGAACACCCCCCGAAAACTCAGGATCTGTTTTACTTACAGTTACTAAAGCTGCTCCTAGACTGAAAAAAGGCTTACTATATCACGATCCAATGCCACGGCTCACAGCTCCTTCCTGGTAATGGCCATCAGTCACGGCCAATGGCTGACAGCCATTACCAAACGAGCCTCTGGTACTTCTGCTCGTGCATGTAAAAGGCACATGCAGCAGCACAGAGGTGTGGACGTAGAAGCGCTGGATTGTGGGATAGTCAGCCTCTTTTCTCAGTCTAGGAGCAGCTTTGGTAACTGTAAGTAAACCGGATGCTGGGTTTTGGCGGGTGTTCAATCACATACTAAATTATTGTAAGAGGGGTGGACATGTCATTTAAATGACTTGATATTCAGTAAGGGCTAAGCTACGAAAAGAACATGTCAGAGGACACACGGTCTAGAAAAAATTAAGTTAAGTCTACAAGTTCGAAAGGGGATTTTAACTGTGAGAACTAATGAACTGTTGATGGAAGGTTCATTGGATAGTTAAAAAAAAAAGCTGCACGGGTTTCAAAAAAAAAAAAAAAAAAATGTTGCATGATACTGGTACTGATACATAAACTTGAAGTTGATCCAGGGATATTTCCGAAAAACACTTGGAGAATGTTTTCCCCTTTATACTGTGGGGCTTTTTTTTTGCCTTCCTCTGGATCAACTATTGGAAATGTGGTTATTCCCGAGTAGTTTGGACAAGATATATGTCTTTATTCAACCTCAAATTCTATATTATAAAATTTCTGAATATACTCAAGGTCACAGGTTCAAATTCCCTCTCTTACTTACTGCTTTTTTGTTTGTTCCCATTATTTTTCTAGGAAAATATAAAGTTTATACATGTACAGACTTTATATATAGCAGCTCTGTTTGGATAGTGGTAGTAAGATCTGCAAGACATGAGAGTACAAGAGGTTGCAGATTCGATTTTCCAGACTTACTTAGATTTTTACTAAAATGTTTATATTATGCCTACATGCATGCTAGCTAAGAAATAAACCGCAAAGTCTACTGTTTTGTATGAAAAGCAAAGGAATTTATCATTGTTAGGGCCAGGAGCATTTAAATAGGTTTACACAAAAAACACACTGTTAGGGCCAGGAGCATTTAAATATGTTTACACAAAAACTGCACTGAAATTTCAGTTCTGGGTCAGAGCAGGGATGATCTCTTAATTGTAACACGATTGGCTGTCAGCTTCAGGGAGGTAAGGCAGCAGCTTCCTGTGTCGTGTACTGCGTACACTTAGCTGGTTGTACTAAAGTACTTACTCTTTAATCAAGTACCTTTACTCAGACATAACATCAGAGATTGACACCTTTTTCTCCTCAGAGGCGTGTTTAAACACTGAGGTAGAGGCAGATTCTTAAAGTTACACACACCAAAATCACAAGCTTTAACAAATTTATTCACAAGCAAGTTATCACACAGTCTCTTAGTTTATATTGAGTTATGTCAAACCTTGGCACAGTGAGGCAATTTACCCAGAGGCTCTCTTAATGGTTCGCTACCGATATCTTTTTCATAAATCAACAAAACCTGAAATGGCAAACAAAGTTCAGTTCTGAAGGAACCCTTGTACCCCAGCTTAAAAATCTATTTATTTATTTATTATTAATTCTTAATAATGAAGCAGTCCAATCACCCCCTATATATGGAGGGGAAACCTTTTGAATACCGACAGTGGACAAAATTAGGATCACCTCCATTGCACTCAGAGATGTGGCTAGACATTTCTCAGATTGCAATCTGTCTGAGATGTTTATGTAAATAACACCTCAGGGACCTGGTGGTGCACCCCACGTATTGAATCTTATAATTAAAAAATGTTATAAGATATAACACGTATCTGGTGTAACAATTAATACATTCTTTTATAGAATACTATGTTTTGACCTTTGGATGTGCATTTAAAATCTCTGCCACTCCTAAATGATGCACATACTTAACATCTAAATAAACGTACATGGTGAAACCTTGTTGGTTGTGTTTGACTGCTCCAAATACACAGGTTGTTGAGGGATGGGGACTTATTGGGGCCAAATTTGCATCCCACTAGTAAGGCTCTATATCAGCGATGCCCAACCCACGGGTCCCAAGCATCCCACTTGTGATTTTTTGAGGCCCGCGTGGTCCTGTGGGTGGCGGGGCATATCAGGCATGGGGCTACACCCTCGGCCCTTTTGACTGCATGTAGGGCTGCAACTGCAGCCCCAGCATGGCCCAGGTTTGGCACCATTGCTCTATATAATGTCTCATCCGCATATAGAATGGGTAATTGTCCCTTAAAGGATAAGTACACTGTAAAAGCAAGTTAAATGGCATGTCCACCCCTTTTTAGGACTTTTGTGGTATTGTAGGGCTCCCTCCCCCAGCCCCAACCACTGTAATAGTTTTGGCAGAAACTCCCCCGATCATTACTTACCTTCCCTCTGACGCACTGAGAGTCGGCCAATCACGGACGCGGCTGCCGGCAGTGGAGAACGCCAGAAGAGAGAGGTAAGGTAAGTAGATTTTGGGGGAGTTTCTGCCAAAACTTTTATAGCGGATGGGGCTGGGGAGGAAGCCCTACTATATCACAAAAGGGATTTACACTAGGGCGAGGGAGAGCAAAACGAGAGGGAGAGAGGGAGGGAGAGGGGGGAAGGGTTTTAGTGTGCATGGCAAAATTCTCCCGGAGGAGATATTGGTCATTCCTATATGGACTCTGCCAGGCCAGTTTTTGGGACTTTGGGGAGACATTACAGGGCAGCCATTTGGAGCAGGGATGTAAGGTAAGGATTTTATTACACTACAGAGTGGGGCCAGTAGTGGGTTAAATTATAGTTTTTTGGGTGGAAATACCCTTAAGTTTAATTGTAAGCTGCAGCTTTAAAAAATAACTTTCCCCACTTTTTTCCCCCAGGTCTCTCCTGAGCCTACCTGTGCTGCTGTAAAGTTGCCGACATCTTGGATGTGGTTTGAAGACTGCTTAGCTCCACCCCTCCATGAGTTCCTGGATCTCCTTATTCAAGTCCCAAATAATATGCGCGCGCAATGTCAGCGTGTGCACAGACACATGCGTGACATCATCGCGCCATGCTGTACTGCACAAGCACGGGATGTCACATGGGTGCACGGAGCAAACGAGGAGTGCTTTTTGCAAGTGCTTGACTTGCTTTTACAGTGTACTTATCCTTTAATAGTATACCTAATTTGGCTTAAGGGGTAGGCCACACTAGCGCGTTTGCGCACGCGTTTCGCGCTCGCGTTTGCGCCCGCGATTTTCGCTAAAATGGAAATCGCGGGAACGCAAAAATTCCCGCGATTTCCGATGCGCATGCGCGTCCGTTCGCGTTTTGGTAACGCATGCGTTCACCATTTTTGGTGCGTTAACGCATGCGTGTCCATAACGCGAAACCGCATGCGCAAAACGCGAACGCGAAACGCGCAAGAATCGCGCACACAATCGCGTGCGATAAAGCTCGCGATTTTGTGCGCGATTCCTGTGCGTTGCAGTGTGGCCTCAGCCTAACTGTGGACTAAATCTTACCGTGTTCATGCATGCTCAGTGTGATTCATTTTAGGAAGAGTAAGAGGAACCCTCCAATCAGCTATTTTGTATCCTCTATGCAAAAAGGAGATGGCAGTATAACTGGAAAAAAAGTTTCTTTGTGCCCCGTCATTCAAAATGGTGCAGGTTTCTTGGGGAGAGAAAGCAATCATAGAGAAAAAAAAAAAAAAAGTGGCCACAGACACTCACAGTTAAAATTAATTTAAAGGACAATTATATTCACCATTTCCTCGTTCCACACCTGAATTTGCACCCAGGATAAGGACCTAAAAAGTACTAAACCCTGGGTACATTACCGATCAACTGGAATACTTATTTGAAGTTTCCCTCACTTCTTTGTTCAGCTCTGCGTCTCTGTCATGGTCAGTGACAGTCTGATGTAGTGCAGAGTGTCTTTCCCATTGACTATAGCGTGGGCTGTAGAGACAAGACGGAAAAAATTAAATATAAACTATAAGTACTCCAGATGATAGGTACACAGGGATGAAGACTTGTCGGTTTAGGCCCTCATCCTGGTTAATATTAATAGGTAAGTATAATTGTCCAAACAGCTGTCAGCCTCTTCACACATGCACAACATTTTAGGGGAGTAAAGCTGGGCATACACTGCCTCCACATTTGCTTTGAATAGATTGTCAAGCGGAGCAGCAGTTTTATCTGCCCATAGCGCTTCTCGGTTGGATCATGTTTACAATCGATACAGCAATCGGTATACCGATCTCATTATAAATCGGACCAGGCGGTTATTAGAACATCACAGGAAAGTTGAGAGGCAAGTTTGTAGTGTATGGCCAGCTTTATTCCTCTTCAGGTGTTAAATGAACCCAAATTTAAGATAAATATATAGCCTCTATTTCAAAAGGAAGCTCTAAGATCTGCCTCAATCCACAACTGACATATAAAGTCACCAATCAAAGGCCTGTACACACGCGCGATTGAAAAGCCCAATCCACGAAACACGATGGTGTACGAACTGGCATTTTTTCCGACTATCGGTAAGCGTATGGGCGCTCGTTCAGGCCATGTGAAAGCATGTGTGTATGAAGCTTTAGAAAAACACAACCTAACCCCTATATTGAAAACTAACAAAACCTTAACACGTTGACGATAAAGAATAGTTCCTAGCCCAGCAGAGGAGGCAAAACAATGGGTTATGTGCAGATTTTTTATTTTCACTACCAGTTAAGTACATATGAAACCAATTTGCTGACTTTTTCTCCTTTAAACAAGCCTCTGAAACAACAAAATTGTATGTTTGATGTCCATTCAAAAAAAAAAAAAAAAACAGAAGAATTCCAGCACAGCTTCCCTGAAGAGAGCAGTAGGGTTGATAATGGACCCACAATAGACCCAAAAAGCCAAAATAGAGATAAAATATATTATTTATAAACAATAAAATACCCAAGACACATTAATTAATCTGAAATAAAATGACACATACCTAAATGTACACCAATAAAAAATAGATAAATTTATAAAATATAAATATTGAACAGCTCATCAGTAAAAAATGAATTGATATATTATATAATATATATATATATATATATATATATATATATAAAAATCACAGGTGAATTAATAAATGAATAAATTGATCAGTAAATCATTGCATCATTTCTATCTGGATAGAAAAACGGAGGGCTTAAAAATGTTTAGAAAAGTTGCCCTTTAAATATCCCAGTACAGTTTCTGACAAAAGTCTTGTTGTCTGTGTATTTATGCTGTAACTCCTGCTATTAACCTGATTTTTAATTAATTAATTGGTGTTAGAAATAGCTCATATGATAAGCTAAAGCCCTCCCAAATAATATTAAATGTACTGGTAAAACATAGTTTCACTGAAAAAAAGATTTATCATTTATCAAAACAGAAAGGTCAAAATGCTGCAAGACATGAAAATGATCTACTTTACAGCCATACAATTTATTGATGAAATCATCAGGAATAGCCAAGAAAACAGTCTTGCATGCCTCCCAGAGTTCATAAATATTCTTTGGTTTCGTCTTCCATGCTTCCTCTTTCATCCTACCCCACATATGCTCAATGATGTTCATGTCAGGTGACTGGGCTGGCCAATCCTGGAGAATCTTCTTCGCCTTAAGGAACTTTGATGTGGAGATGGAAGTATGCAATGGAGCACCATCCTGCTGCAGAATTTGGCCTTTTTTATGGTTGGGAATATATGAGGTAGCTAAGATTTCTTGGTATTTTACACTACTGATGTTGCCTTCCACCCCGCAGATCCCTTGCACACCCCCATACTGGATGTAACCCCAGACCATGATTTGCCTCCACCAAACTTCACTGTTTTCTGGGTAAATCTCGGCTCCATGTGGGTTCCAGTAGGTCTCCTGCAATATTGCGGCGACTGTGGTGTAATTCAACAGAAGATTCTTCTGAAAAATCCAGCTTTTGCAACTTTTCCAGCGTCCATCCTTTTAGCAGGCTGTGGGACTTGGCAAATGCCACACTGTTTTTCAATTGTCTTTTGTTTAGTGCTGGCTCATGGGCACTGATTCAACTATGGAGGCCATTTTGAGACAGAATCCGACAAACTTTTCTGGTTGACACAGGGATTTCAGGTGACCAGGTCTCCTGGAACTCTGCTGCAGTTTAAAATCGGCTTGCCTTGGATTTTTGAGCCAACAAACCATCCTCTCCAGCAGTTATCTTGCGGGATCTGCCTGACCTGGGCTTGTCAGAAATGTCTCTAGTCTCTTCAAATTTTTTCTTTATCCTCTGAACTTGACGCTGAGAGACATTGAAGGTGTGCGCCACACCAGCAGCGGATTTGGTCTTCAGCCTCTTGATAATCAACACTTTAGTCTCAGGGTGAATCTTAGGCATGTTTGCAGAGGTCTATTTGCAGTTGATGTGAAGGTCTAGTGTACTGGGGTTCTTTTTATACACACCTGACACCTAATTGATCCATTATTAGTCACAGGTGAAGCCCATATGACAAGGCGACAACACTTATGTCTTTGCAAAAATTTACTCAATGGGCTTTACCAAGCTGTGAATATTAGAATACTTTTTGGTTAGTTTCATTTTGCATTGAAACATTATTACAAAAACTGTTTGGGGTAAAATGAACCATTTCTTGAAACAAAATCTGCATTAGAATTATTGTTAAGTGGCACTTCAGGTCTATTTGTACACAAGCGACAAGACTTTTGTCAGGAACTGTATGAACATATAAAAAAGGTCGGTACAAAAGATATAAAATAACTCGCTAATGTCCAGCTAATAACATAGATACACACTCCTAAAATATCCCAGGGTGCAAGGATATAGTGCAATGTACATATGCTGGAACAATGGGTAGATATGTTTAAGTAAGATAAATAGACAGTCTATGCAAAACTCATTAAACAAAGAGAATGGCCAATCCTGTGTATTATGTACACAAAAAATATAAATGTATTGGAGCTTCAAACAAATATGAATAAAGTGGTTCCGTACAAAGAGGTAAGAATAGAGTAACTTGTAGGTGACACTGTATTCTACACGTGATTCTTCAGAGGGGGTTTCAATGTAGTGAGGATGACACCATCACAAAATATATATATGTATTGATGAGGAGTTTATAATGTGGGGGGTAGTAGTTTGTGTCCTTTGGGGGTGTTCTGGGCTGACAGAATAGAGAACTTCTGGAATCTTTTTTGAGGGATGTTAAAGGGCATCTATAGTGAAAAAAACCAATTGCCCCTTTGCAAAGTTAAATTCATGTACTCTGTGCTGCCTTAATCCTATCTGTCAGTGACTTTGTTTAACCATGATGTCAGATCTCTGTGCAGCACTCCCCCCTTCCCCCTCCCCTCTGTTACCTCCACCATGTCTCAACTCCGGCTAACAGACAAGCTTATCATGTGCAGCAGGAGTTAAAAGTTCAACATCCTGAAAAACATACCCACGCACAGTGGCCAACAGAAAGCAAGCTGTCCTGGAGACACGGAAAAAGGAGATCAGTACAGTTTACGATCTCTCTCTTTGTGACCCACCATCAATCAGTGAAAGCTATTAAGAAGGGGGGTCAAGTGCAGCCTCTTATATCTACCATTAAAGCTACCTCTCTCCCCCTGCTAATGCTCTTATCTCTATGTTTATTACAGAGCAGGGAATGGGGAACACATCACAGGGATTTGATTGACAGTCCAAGTAGGAGTAGAGAAAAGCAATCACGTATTCTTCTAACTGGTGTATTTCAGGACAGGACAGGAGAGGGAATCTGAAAAAAGTGAAGACACTCTAGGGGTTGTGTGGAATTATAGAACACATGGAAAGAAATAATAAAAAGTTAATCTTCCCACTATAGATGCCCTTTAAGGCTCTTCTTTCTTATGTGGTCAGACTGCCATGTACAATGCTGTTTTGACACGTTACCCTGGGCAGTTTTTATAACACCTCTTAAGGTGGGAACACATGCCAATTCTTCCTCCTGACCGACAGTTCAAAACTTTCGACTGGTTGGCCAAGAGGAAGGACTGTTGGTCGAAGCAAAAGCAGCCGCGTCCAACAGTAACCACGAGTGAGCGTGCAGTCCCATAGAGGACCGCAAGATCGTCGTGGTTTTCCATCGGACGGTCAGCCGCCACAAGGAACCATACAATAATTCGGCCCGACCAACTGAAACACCAAAATGGCAGTCGGTATGGTTGTATGGTGTGTACCTAGCTTTAGCCTCAATGCAATCACACCTTGCATTCAGAAGGTCCATAACACCTGGCTGTCATATGCTAAGTCATATGGGACTTTAAAGGGTACTTATATTGCCAACAGATTCTTGTACAAGTCATTCGAAATTGAGAAAGCCAGCCGGATGACTAGCTAAACATCTTCAAGAACTAAACTTTAAGTCCAGTTGATCTAACTTAATACAACAGATACACCATGACCTGGATGAATGAGAACCTTCACAAGCAGCTTGCTTTAGGCCTTTCCATAACATTTTTATTGGTCAGAACTTTGACATTCCCATTCAAGAACATAATCTTTATATTACATTTGTAGTTGTGTATCATGACTAAAACAAAAGAGGTGTCTGAGAACCTTAGGGGGGAAAAGTTCTTTCCAACAAATCATTTCTCACAAAAAATTGTAATGTAAGATAAGAGGACTATAACCTACCCCTTCACTACACAATTTGGTGTGGAGCATGTATACGCACGGTCATTCAACACATCTTAATAGCCTTCTTTGGCCATCACTTATGTACCGGTATGTGTGTCTGGCGCCTTAGAGTTAATACATACCTCAGTCTTTGCTTCCATATACACTCCCACTCCATTGCAAGTTCTTTATCTTTCAACTGATTGCTCTTTCCCTTCCTTTAAAGGTCTGATTACTATAAATGGTAATTTTTAACAAGTGGTACGTAGTAATACCAAAGATCACAATTACAAAACAGGTGCTTTTACGTTAAAACTTTTAACAAACAGAACTTGCCAAGAGGACACAGAACATGCAATTTTAATACCTAACATGTTAAAGGACCACTAAAGTCCATCCAACCATTTTTAACATAAGTGCCCACATATATTATATTTGTATGGGAGGTAGAAACCGAATGCACATGTGCAAGTTTCTGCATGTTAAGAGGAGCAGCAAGGAATCAGCAGTCAATCATTGGTTTGTGATGTCACAATAACTTAATAAGTTTACTCTGTGGGGAAACCACACATTAAAGCAAGTTACCCCTTCCTCCTCCCTTCCCCTCAAATGGTATAAATGTACCCACATAATATATATGTACAATCTGAACAAATGCTATATACCAAGTATTGTTTATTATCTGATGTAATCTACTGTACTTTTGTGCATGAATATGTATGAAAACCCACTGAGTATGCAAATAATACAGTTTAAAAAAAAAAAAAACAGAATAAAAGTTGAATAAACCGCCATTTACCAGCATATTTTTTTGTGATGCCAAGGTTTATTTAATAACCACCAACAGCCACAGAAAAGGAAGAGATGATGGCCCAGCTTGTTATCTTTGTGATGTGCTTGGTCTATTTGGGGCAAATCCCTTTAAAGGGACACTATACTGAAAAATTACTTTGCCTTTATCTTAATAATAATTGAAATACATGTAAGTACGTCTTACTGGATATCTAAAGAAATAGGGGGCAGATCAACAAAAAAAACGATACATTAGTGGTATGGGAAGATTAATAGTTTCCAGTTATGGTCAATTTAAAATAACCTATTTTTCGTATAGATGACCTTTAAGAAATTTCTTTACTTTTTTTGTGATTTTTTATTCCATATAACAATACTAATCATGTTGCACATTTATTAAAGAGGACTTATGGGGCTGATGCCATAAAGTGCAAATGTTTTTTTTTCTGTGCTATTAATCTGCCGCAAACCAATCAGATTGTTATTTACTGGAGTTACCCATTAAAAAAACATCTGATTGTTTGCTGCTAAATTTAAAAGCACAGGCAAAGTTTTGCAGATCTTTTGCATTAGGCCCCAGAGTTCATCCTTCCAAACTAAATCAATACGTTTTATTTGGTTAGTAGGATGGATGTAACAATGTATGTTGTCATCAACGAAGTTACCAGCCTCTACCCACCCTCCTGTTATCATGGCCATTGATTGCCGATGTCCAGCACAGTCCAGATTATCTGTCTAGAAGCCTCTTAATTGAAGTTCAGCGTCTCTGCCACCGATTTCTATTTCCCTAGATTGCAGGCCTGGAAATTATCTGTATTAAAAAGCGGTAATTTTTTTTGCGCTATAACGTTTTTTTATTAAATATGCCACTTAGACTTTATACTGGCTTACTCGTTCACAATAAAACTCAAGAGGTTAGAAAATATCCTGTTGGAAGTATTTTTTGAACACAATCAGTCAATTTAATCATGTTTTTAATGGAAAAAAAAACATTTTGAAAACACACTCCATGCAGACGATCTTCACGTTCCTTGTAACCATTTTAATGATCTGACCTAAAAACAGATTCTAACATTTCTTGCTTAACACAGGATTCTCTTTTATAAACCTAGTATTGATGAATACTGTTCACACTGCTAAGAGCAACTGTCTGTAAATTAGGTCACTGTTTAAGCATTGTTTTATTCCAAGAAGATGTTCAGGCGACAAATGTATTTGAAGTCTTTACAAATCCATGCTCGCATCAGACAAAGGTTCGGCTAATTAGCCAGGCAACGAATGGACAAAACTAGTTCTCCCAATAAAACCAAAGACCCCACTAAAATGGTTGTAGCACGCTGTATACCATATTTTTATAAAGAATGTCAAAATCATACCCCACAAGTCCTGTAGTCCGTTCTTCATATTGGATGTAAGTTCTAAGCTGGCGAAAGACACATGGTTTTGGAAAAGTCTTCTCTATTTTAAGTTGTAGTTTTCAAACATCTGGACGGCCACAGTTTTTTGCGCTAGAGCGCAAGTATGTTTATTTCTACCCCCTTTTCTGGGTTGGAGCCATGCTGTAGAGTTGTATTAAAGTAGAACTCCTCGATGTAGTCTTAAACATCCTTGTGAGCATATGCACCTACTGCCACCCCATCTGACTCCAGTATTCACTGTTTTTTACACAGATGTCTCCACACCAATTTCGCCTGGTAACCAATGTATGTTTTTTTTTGTCCCAGTAGACCCATAGTAAGACCGCGCGATCACAGCGAACTGTCAGTCACGGCAAAATTTGCCACAACGACAGTCCATTAGTCCACCTGTTTGCAAAGGGGGAATGGTTGGTCGGGACAAAAAATCAAACCGTGTATACTTACAGAAAATGGAGAGATAGAGTAAGCGTATATAGATACAGCAGCCATTCTGAGTTCCTTGCTCACTGCATTAAGTTAAAGTGAAAGTACAAAAAATAGAATTCTAGTGCACAAACAATTCTAATTGCATATTGGCTACCTCCATAAGGTTACTGCTACAAACTGCCTGCTAAACCCTGAGTAAATAAAAGCATTAGTTCAATAAGTTGGGCAAATATTTTAAGCCCAGTCACCACAACAAAGGTTGCTTTCTTTAACTGGGTCCCTAACCTACTGGTACTTAAACGCCACAGCACGCCTCTAGCTTTAACAGAGGGCAAGGAACAGAAGACTCCTTCTCGGATGCTGAACTGCTTTCAGTGACACTGGAGCTGCCATGCACCAATGCATAATCTAAAATAAATTATGAGAATGGGAGGTCAGTAATGAGTTTTTGGAGCCTCAGTTTTGAGCTTAACTATGTGCTGCCTTCTTTGGCTGGCATGCTAAAGATGATTGGTGGAGGAGGTAGCATGTGCTTATCTATGAACTACATAAATTATTCTGTTATTCTTGGCTCCCTTCAAACTCTTGGCTCCCTTGTCTAAAGTTTAGCATCTTACTTACTGACAGTCTGGGCAGCACATTAAGAAGGGGAGAGCAGAGCAATATATGGGGGATCTCAGATATATTATCACATTATTATTATAAGCCCTACAGTTTATTAGTCAGTGTTAGTCGCCCTCCAGAACACCATTAATGCGTAGACCAAAACATCAAATTTACAAGGGAAGTACAAACAACAAACTGGCTTCTTGGAGTGCTTGGTAGAAGTTAAGGAAAATGGTAACTGGAAGTAGAGGTTTACAGAAACAACCACACAAACACAGATCAGTATTTGATGTTTGACTCCCACCACTCTTTAGATCACAAGCTGAGTGTCATCAAACACTGCAACACAGAGCAGAGAACATCCCCACTAGCACAGAGGCAAAGGCTAAAGAAATGAAATATCTTAGAGGAGCCCTTAAAACTGTGGCTATTCAGACTGGGCCTTTGTCAAAGAAGTAGAAGAAAGAAAAGAACATGTATACCAACAGTGGTGGGGAAAAGCAAGACAGGAGAAAGAACTGGTCATCCCATATGTAGCAGGGGTCTCTGAAATTAAGAAAACACCGTATCCCTGTGTCTTTTAACCCAACAACAAACTAAGGCAGCAATTGGTACTCCGAAAGACCAATACCAACAACGAGAAAACGACATCATATACCAGTTGCAGTGAAAAGCTCTGATTTGTATTGGAGGAGCCAAACAGCAACTGCATCAACGTATGGCCCCAGCACAGAAAGCCAGTTCCTCGGGTCGGACTCAGCCGTGTACCTGTATCTTAAGGATAAAGGCATACCTTTGAAGATTGTAATGTTAAACATATTGTGCAAAGAACATGACTGGTCAAAGAGATGTTAAGAACCATTTAGTGACAATAAAGAACCAAGCCTAAATAGTGATCATTAGCCAGTATTTTCAGCCCTGTAGATCATTAGCCGTGTTTTATTGTTTGTGTGACCTTAGCAAAGTGGGCGTGGTGAAACATTTTGCGATCTACTTGAAAGGGCCACTTGGTTGTATTAGCCCCCCAGCCAAGGTCCCAGTCCTCCCCTGCACACGGAAGCTGCAGAGAGAGAGAGAGCTGCGATAAGATAATTAAAAGAGAGGAGAGCGCTCAATTAAATACTTAAAAAGCAACTCCGAGAGAAAGATCTCATGTTTATATTGATTTAATATTGATCTCATGTTTAAAACCACCCGATCACAACACACAGTGGGTTCTAGTTCCTGCAATTTAAAGGGACGCTTTACTGAAAAAATAACTTGCCTCATCTTAATCTATACTGAATAGATGTAACTAGCAATTACTCTGATTTGCGTTTGTTGCTGCATGCCTTCAATCCAGCACACATTATGTTTAGGAGCAGTATCCTCCTCCCTCTTTTAACCACTCCCCTACTCCATCCAACCTGACTTTCCCCCCACAACCAACTGTCAAACCTGCACACAGCATACATTTTCCAACTGTCACTTCTATCACCATTCCAGCTACAGTAAAACTACTCACAGAAAAATAGCTTTTTAGAGCAGGAACTTGATTGGCAGCTAAATATAGAAGTTTTAGATTGGTCTCTAAGAATAGGGGGCAGATCACAAAAAAATTATAGTGTTGGTTGGGAAGAATTATAGTTTTCCAGTTCAATTTAAAATAATCGAGGATAAGAGGCACATTAGGGACATTGTTAATATTAATCAAAATATTCAGATCGGTAGACATTTAAAGACTGTACCAGTCCAATCTAAAATATCTTAAAGTACAGGGATACAGAAGTCATCCTGTTAAGCGTAATAAGGACAGGTTAGCCTTGTTACGAAGAACCGAAGTCCGATGATCTTTAATCTGGAGACACAATCGCCTTAGGTTTGAACTCCAGATATACATTTATGTTACATTGATTAATCACACATATGTCCCCTTGTCTTCCATCAGGACTTAATGTAAATAATGGTAATACTATATAATTTATTACTTACCTGTCCCGGATCCATCGTGCTACAGCAACTAATCCAGTAACTGGATGTTGTTTCCTCATCCATACACAGATTACTTTGGTCCTTTCACCAGCAGTAACGTACATATTGTGTCTGATATGGTTATGGTTGTGGCTGTCCGTTTTCATGTTTTTGATACATTGTTTGTAATGTCATTCTATAAACCAATCACAGTTTACGTATTTGATACCGACTGTTTTTGATGCCATGTTTAATCCATTACAGCTTACGCTCACTAGGCCGTCCCCCGCTTAATGATGGAGATTTCCTTTAAGAAGCGGACGAGAGAGGACACACTTCTAGCCTATGAGTAAGAGCTATCCATAGCTCGAAACGCGTAAGGCAGGATTATTTGTTTTTTATGGCTGATTTTGACAAATAAAATTTGTTTGATTTTACCACTGGAGCTTCCTATTCAGAATACCGGTGTGCACATACTAATACTCCAGACTCTATTGTTTCTACTCAATTTAAAATAATCTATTTTTGGTTATAGATGCCCTTTAAATTAAACCTGTCTGTCTTTGTGGATCGCAAAACATGAATGAACCACAAAGCAATAGAAACCCTTTCAGTGTGGCCTAGGCCTAGCAGGCATATAAATGGCTAATTAAAAAAAAAAAAAAAAAAAGTGTAAATTTGGAAAAAAAACCTGACAGTATTTTAGTCACTCCTTGCTGCACTATGCCACTCTAATGACAGTCAGACATGTTCTTTTTCCTACTTTATGATGGGAAAGAGTGATGGCGCATGTCATCATAAGTAAAGGTGCACATAGGAAGTACATTGGCTACCTGATGATATCCTTCCTGCTTTTGCGAGAGTGACCACAGAAGAAAGGTAAGGCCATTCCATATGAAAGCCCTTTTAATAGAACACATGAGCACTAGGACCTATCTAACTCATTATTATTAGAACACTATTAAATATCGCCATCTATTGGCCCAAAGAAAGAAGAAAAAGAAAAAATAGAACACCGACAGGAAACAGAATAAGATGTTATATCTTATGGGGAGAAACAATTATATACTACTCACTTTAAGGTTCTAAAATTCAGACTTTTAAAAATTTGGCCAGTAATCGAAAAGGTAGATCTGTGGTCCAGATGCTAAAAAAACCGAAACACAAAACCCCCCTTTGTGCATGTGAGAAGGGATGCACTTTAAGTAACACTTCAATAAAAATAAATTACACAGACAAGAACAAAGCACCGATAACTGGCAGCAAAAAGTCTTACCGCCACTTATGACAATCGTATTTATTGAACAGTGTTTTAAAATTGCCGCGTCTGAGGTGGCAAAAAAGCACAAGTGCCACATATGAAGCCTGTCAGGGGTCCTTGGAAAGTGTCATTACATTGGGAAGGTCCCACTATGCACTTTTCATTCTATTTTCCGTGCATTTTGCGAATCGCAATGTAATTTCAAATATAATGAAAATTGCGAGATCGTTCCCACTGTATAATTTGCGCTCCGAATCAATGTGGTCCATTTTTTCCCTACAAACATACCGTAAGTGAGAAAGATAAGACTGCAACACTGTCTCTAAACATTAAACCGCCCTTTATTTAATACAGTTATATAGGGACATACTTAAAAACCATCTAAAAACAGTATAGGTGCTCCTCTCATATGTAATAACTTATCATACCATGGTACATAGGTAAATCAACTGATTCATCAAAAGGTGCAAAAGGTAAAGTATACTGGTAACCAGTCTGAAAAGGAGTATACTGGTACCAGTCTTCCTCTCTGAGGAAGCTCTGTGCACGCGCGTTGGGAGCAAAACACGTTTGTTGTGAATATTCTCCTCTGATTTACCTATTTACCATGTATTGATAAGTTATTACATATGAGAGGAGCACATATACTGTTTTAAGATGTTTTTAAGTATGTCCTATTAACTGAGGATTTGTTCAGGCATCCTCTATACAAATACTATCTTGTATATAGAAAACAGGCTAATGTGCTGTTATTCGCTCTGCTGCACCTCTTTATATTTCCTCTATATGTATGCGCCCACAACCTTCAATCATCACAGAACCATCTCCTTTACAACCCCCCCACTCGTACTACCTTTCTCTCTTGTGGCTCCCATTCCTCTGTAACTCTATTCCCCTCGCTTTTTGTCAAGAAACCTCAGTTAGAAAATGTAAATCTATCATTACATCCTACCTATCTGGCAACCAGCACAGTATATGATTGTTTTATTTGCACTGCATAAGTTTCACTACTAACAAACAGGTGCCAGTAGAAAAACTCGTGGTAGCTTGACTGAGAGTCCAAGTAAGGATTATCTCGTAGTCACTCCTCCTCAATAACTAAACTCTCACATCAATGGAGGACCCGACATGAATAGCAAACGAAATATACGAAAAAGTGGCTACATGTCAAGGTAAGAAATCATCACATCTTTATTGAAACTCTCTTACAGTAAGCAAACCACCCAGTAGGGTACACGCTTGATGCGTGTCATGCGTTTAATGGTACTACCACTTCATCATAAGCTGAGGACCCTAATGTGCATAAATCACCTACAAAGGGGAAAACCGAGGGGAGGAACAGAGGCTATGATTGATAGATTATACCTCCCACATACCCTAACAGGCTTTCCAAAAGTGCAACAAACCAACATAAGATCAATGTGATACAATAAATCAAAAAACATTACAGTTATAAATTGTTAACATCCTCGTAAAAGTTGCTAACATCTAGTTAAAACACACACAAAACATATATATACACACACACAAACACACTTGCATCAAGCAAAAAGAACATACAGTGATTGGCAAAAGTATTTGGCCCCCTTGAAGTTTTCCACATTTTGTCACATTACTGCCACAAACATTAATCAATTTTTATGGAATTCCACGTGAAACCAATACAAAGTGGTGCATCTCCAGTCCTTTGCATTGTGTGCGCATGCGCACACTGTGCTAAGGAGAGTGGAAGCGTCTGAGATTTCGGGAAATCGTGGGAAAAACTATTAGTTGGGCCTAATAATGATTTCTCACATCTCATAGAGGCACACCAAGGTATCTTGCTATTATCTTCAGATTATAGATGAAGAGAGACTTGGAGTTTAGAAAGGCGCATCCATAAGGCCCTATTACAAAGAGAGGCCTTTTGGATTCGTAGACTCTAGACAATATCTCCATTAGGTCTGAACAGAGACTTTGATCTCAATTGTTTTTTGGATATGTAAATCATATTGTGTATATTTAATTAACTTTAAGGATTTGGATGTAGATGGCTGTGTGTTGTGTATATATAATATATATATTATAATATATTATATATATATATATATAATAGTCACATGAAGAAAAGTGCCCTCTAGGGACTTTTGAAAAAGCCCCTAGAGTACATCTTTTCTTCATGTGACTTGGATACTCTTATTGAGGTAGCACCTGGGCCATTTAAGAAGTAGTAAATCAAGTGCCCTTTTCTTCAAACCAGGTGTGAAATTTCATGTATTATGTCATCAGTGTGCGCATGGTTATGTAACCGGGCGCTCCGCTACTTGGTTCAGCAATGCAATCTTGTGGGGGCAGTCCTACACACAAAATTACTATAGGAGAAGCCAGCAAAAAGCAAGGGCTGAAGTAAGATAGGGAAGAGAGAAGGGAATAGAAAAAAAATAACACACTTTAGCCACAGCTACCTAATAACAGTTATTTTTACAGTGTACATATCCTTTAATAGTGATGTACATATGTGTATTTATATTTTGGGGGCAATTGGCACATTTTATATCAGTCCCATAAACACACACACATTATAAATAACAAAGCAAAACAGAAGAAGGCACTCATGGGTCTTGGCATAAGATTAAAACTTTACATGTATTAGAAGCAGTTAAAAACACTACATCAATGCGTTTCAGCCCACTGGGGGGGGGATATATATATATATAAATTATATACACACACCATACTATATAACATACTAGGTATGTATATCCATTTGGCGCTACTGCATCTTTGCCTGCATTGTTTAACCATGCTGATATTGAGTGGCCTGTTTCTAATTGTGTGTATATATGTATGTTTTGTTTTACACTACTAACAACTTTTACAGAGACGATAACATTTGTAACTTTTCTAATTTTTTTAAATATTGTATCACATTGATTTTAAATTTGTAACACTTTTAAAAAGCCTTTTAAGGGTATGTGGGAGATATGATCTATCAAATAGAGCCTCTCCTCCTCCCCCTCCCCTCTATTTTTTCCTTAATAATGGTTTATGCACACTAGAGTCCTCTGCTTCTGAGCGGCGGTAGTGCCACAGAACACATCAAGCGTGTACCCTACTGAGTGGTTTGCTCACTTATAAGAGAGTTTTTCACAGGGAGCAGGGGGAGCACTGCAGGGGCGGGCATCTATCATTTTTCCTATGATAGATATGCGTCCTCACAAAAAACCACTGTGGATGAAGCACAGATAGGGGCCCCATCATAGTTTTGCTGGGAGGCCCAGTGATTCCTAGTTACGCCCCTGTTTTATGTAACACTTTCTTGTACATGTTGTTTTGCTATAAGTCTCACTACTGCACTTCTACCCTTTCCTTTGTATCTGTATATTACCCTCCTAACAGGGTTGAAGGTTTATGGGGAAGGGACTCCTTTCCTCTTGTGGCAAGGCTCTAGCACTTATTTAGTTCTATTTATATAATTTATGTATATATGTACTGAACTACTTAAGTATTTGTTCCCCTTGTTGACTTTTTTTATTTTGTTATTGTACAGCTCTGTGTCCCAAGTGGTGCTATAAATAAACTATACATACATATATGTTGTATAAACTCCAAGTAAGATTAAGTTAGGGACCTACAGTATATTTTGAAATATGCCTTACCTCTGCAATGCATAGTCAGTAATATAAAAACAAAGCTACAAATAAAAGCCACCATTGTTCCTATCCCTACCATTTTTTGTGTGTTTTGCACTTCCACACCACATCTTCTTTGTGCCGTGTGACACCTCGGAAACCCACTTCAACTTTGTCTGGATATAAAGAGCAACCTAGTGGCTGATGGTAGGGCCAGGTACTGCTCGCTAACATAGTAAACCAAATGGGAGGGGAGCTAAGTTGTGTATGTGACGTAAGCATATTGCACATCTTTTTAAAGGGCATCTATAGTGAAAAAACATATTGCCCCTTGTGCAAAGTTAAATTCTCTGTGCTGCCTTAATCCTATCTCTATCAGTGACTCTGTTTAACCATGGTGTCAGATCTGTGGCAGCACTCCCCCTCCCCCCTCCCCTCTGTTACCTACCTCCTCCATGTTTCAACTCCGGCTAACCGACAAGCTTATCATGGCAGTAGGAGTTTAAAGTTCAACATCCTGAAAAACACACCCACGCACAGTGGCCAATAGAAAATCTGTCCTGGAGACAGGGAAAAGAAGGAGAACAGTACAGTTTACAATCTCTCACTTTGTGACCCATCATCAATCAGTGAAAGCATTAAGAAGGGGGATCAAGTGCAGCCTTATATCTACTATCAAAGCTACCTCTCTCCCCCTGCTAATGCTTGTTATCTCTATGTTAATTACAGAGCAGGAGGGGGGGGTCATGTCACGGGATTTGATTGACAGTACAAGTGAGTAGAGGAATGCAATCACGTATTCTTCTAACTGGTGTATCTCAGGACAAGAGGGAATCAAAAAAAGTGAAGACACTCTAGGGGTTTGTGGGGAATTATAGAACACATGGAAAGAAAGAAAAAAAAGTTAATTTTCTCACTATAATGCCCTTTAAGCTGCAGGTTTAGGGACCAGAGCACTGGACCCATATCTTAACCAGTTGGGTGGTATGTATGACAGGAGGTAATAATTTAAAATTGGGGAGGGGCTTCACCAAAACACATCTTTATGACGGAGAAATATGTGAGGGGCAGGGGGATAACACTTCTGGAGCAACATTATTAAAGAAGAGGGGTGCAAGACTCCAAGTCTGAACCCATAATGCCTTCAGATGAGGGAGAAAGTGATGGATTATAACATATAACCTCTACAAAAATTAGAATATTAGAAGTCACCTTGAAGTTCCATGACCTGTATAAAAGCACTTGGTAGGCATAATTGTGCTTTTATATGAGCACAGAACTCCTCAGTGTCGAATAACCATATAATTTACAGTAGCGGCAGTAGCTTAAAGGTGGCCATACATAATAGCGATAATGGATAAAATCCATCGTTCCACAATGGGATTTACACATTATCGTTCATCTATATGGGCTTTTTTCCATATACTACGGTCGTTCGTCGTTGGGAAAGATGGAAATTTACAGCGTATGGGGATCGGTCAGGTATGTGTATGCAGATCCCAAGCATGTTGCCCACAGATACCAATGTGATTCTACGGTATACATGCTGTACAAATCACGTGTATGGCCACCTTAACTAGGAGTCACTGCCCCCCCGCAGCCTTTAATGGGGCCCTCTCCCTGCTTCATCTACGGCGGTTTTCTGGGTGGGACTGTGTTCTGTCATTGGGGAAAAATATAATATGGGGCCCCCCTGCAGTCGCATAATCTGCTCCCCTGGTATTTAAACAGGTACAGGATCCTATCCACTATATTATGGGTTTATATTGCACAAACAACTTCCATGGCACTTTACAATTTCATTGATACATAGAGGAAATCATACATGTTACATACAAGAGTTGTGCATACAATAAAACAGAAGTTGCACATGGTGTGGCCACAGTGCCTACATTGCATTGGCCTAACACTGTAATCTGCAGTCCTGTGATAGCCAAAGCCTTGCAATATGGAGAGTACAAATATCCAGATAACATTAACGACAAATGCTGTGTCAGTGCTACCAGGGAACATTATTAGCACCGTGTGCAGCTCCTTACCTGCTCTATCTCCACTACTTCCTCTGTCCACTGGCAGCACGCTGTGGGAAAGAGGATAGATGTAGTGTTATAGATTCCTGCTGAACTAATCGCTCCCTTCAGATACTTTCTAGGAGATTAAAAATAAGTCAATCTCTAGTTTACATCAATAATATTAAAAAAGGGGCCTGGATCGTGACATTAGACAGACAACCTTATGGAGCAAATCAATACATCACACAACCATCAAGCAGCCAATCGCTTTAGTCTATTTTTTCCTGCAGCCTTAATTCCCTCTGGGATGTGTCGACAATTATAACCCCGCCCTACCCGTTTGACAACCTTGGAGTTTGCGGGAAAGGAATCTCCGGGGCGCGGGTGCGATAGTCTCCTCCCCTTTGTCTTCACATCGACCAATGTACGTTCTGTGGTTATACAGGTTAGGTGAGCAATTTGGCGGGCAGTAGGTTGCTCCGTGCGTAGTGGTACGGGGTGGAGGGACAGGCTGCTGTGCCAGTCCTGTTGAGGAGAAGTAGAAGATTCCAGAGCGCCAACCGCGAGGGGATGGTTCGTAGTCTGTAAAGTCCGGACACGCAGCCTGCTAAGTGGGACTCCTGTCTGACGGGGATATGGAGGGGCCCTCCCGAGAAGGTGACCTGTTCACTGTGAAGCATGAGCTGAAAACAGGTGAGTATGGTACGGGGTCTAGGGAATGTTCACTGCCAGTCCGAACGTTGTCAATCAATGTGCTTGAGACTGGAGTGATTGTGATATTGCAATACTATTGTGAACCGAGCAAACACGTCAATCAATCCGGGTTACTGTGTGGCAACCTACCTTGGCCTATGGGGAAATGGGGAAATTGTAAGTTGTATCTGTCACGATATGACTTTAATGGCATGGGTTGTTTTCTGGAAATGTTTCATTGCATCCTTCCCTCAGCCTTGTGTTTGTTATTAGACATCCTTTGCATGTGTGTGATTTATGTGAATGATAAACATTCCCTCAGTCTGCATGTTTGGAAGAGCTTTGGGATCCTGTATTCACATTCTCTGTTGGTTTCCTGTGCAGCTCTTGGAAATCCTCCCTAGTCTGTATGCAGGGGTGCTCCTAAGGTTTTTGACACCTGAAACAACTTTTAATGCTGCCTATTGGCAGACGGGTGGTGGCATGTGAAGTGGGCGTGGCTTCATCCGGGAACATAGGTGTGGCTTGTGGTGGTGGGCTGACTAACACTGACTGGTGGACTGGAGGGCTGATTTAACACTGATTGGTGGACTGGAGGGCTGAATTACCACTGATTGTGTGCTGAAATGCAGTATTGCAGGAAGAAAGATTTTTTTTTAACTGCCGCCTTTTAAGTGTTACCCAGGGGTGCGTCCTGAGCAATTGTTTCAGCTTGCCTCATGGTAGGGGCACACCTGTCTGTGTGCATTGTCGGCATTGTGTTGGCATTTCTGCCTTGAGTCTGCTGCACCTGTTGCACAGGACTCCCTTGGCCCCTTGACTATTCTTTCTTTGCCCATCTGAAACCTCACCAGGGATTTATGGTCTACTGGCAATCTTTGGTGATACCATGCACCATGGCTGTTGCCTGTTTATGCCTTTACCTTTGCTGTGCCTCTCAATGTCTGTTAGCGCCTGCTGTAGGGTTACCTCAACATTTAAATGTAAATCTATGAATATCAAAAAGTTAGGAGTTGCTATTCCTACCTCATATTTCTATACAGAGCTCTGGCACATTAGTTTTCAAATTTAGCTGCTAATAACGTGTCATACAGTTCCTCCTGCCAATTTATTCAACAGACCCTCCTATCTCATATGGTTCTGAAGGAGGTGCAAAAGCGGAGCTACAGGAAAGCTGTCGACATGCAGGAGTTTTGAGATAAACTCATGAGGTAGAAGTAGTGAGTCCTTCCTCCTTAACCTTGGGATTTTTAAATATTTACATTTAAATGGGGGGGGGGGGTTAATAAATACATATTAATAAGTACCACTTTATTACATGCATGCTTTCTGGCTACACTTAAAGGGCATGTCCACCCCCAAAACTATAATCCCCCCCCAGTAATGGTCCCATCATGTAGTGTATAAATCCTTACCTCACATCCCAGCTCATATGGTTCTCCTATAGCCCCCCAAAGTCCCAAAAGCTCCCACCAGGAGGATAGCAGAGTCCATATAGGACTCTGCCTCCCATCTGGCCTCCGGGAGAAGTTGGTCATGCGTACTGCAGCTCTCTCCCCTTCCCTCTCCCTCCCGATTAGGATTCCCTCCCCTTACCATAAAACCCTTTCCATATATCACTCCCCCTGTCCCCCCAGCCCCAACCGCTATATTTTTATTTTAGAAAGTGTCCCAAACTTTACTTACCTTCCCTCTTTCCTTCGCCGCACTGAACTCCCAGCAGCCACGTCTGTGATTGGCTGCCGCTCAGGAGCAATGTAAGTTTGGGGCATTTTCTAAAATAAAAAATATAGCGTTGGGGCTGGGGGACAGGGGGAGTGATATATCAAAAAAATTTCAAGGGTGGACATACCCTTTAAACTGATAAAATCCTCATCATACTTTTATTTTAATACTGTCCACCTTGCAACATATTTGTTTAATGTGTTAATTTTAAATGGGATTTGTGGTCTCCATACAAGTTTCTTTATTCTGATATATTATTATACATTATTATATACATGCTTAACATATTCAGATTGTTGTCTATACACGGATTATTTATTTGTATGCACAATAGTTCTCTTTCAAATCTGGACAAACAAGAAGCACTATTATTTTTGTAATGTTTTTAGATGCTTGCAGTATATTTACATATAAATAAGAAATTCTTCTATAACATATAAATCATACCCACAACAGTCTATAAAAAAGGCATGATGCAGAAACACCTCTGTTGCTCTGTTCTATTCAGTTAGATCAGCTGAACTTGAAATTTTGCTCTTGAAGATATTTCGTTAGTCATCTGACTAGCTTTCTCAATTCAAAATGACTTGTACAAGAATCTGTTGCCAATAAATAACCTGTAATGTGTCCCAATCGGCATATAACGGCAAGTGTGATGGACCTCCTGAATGCAAGGTGTTGATTGCATTGAAGCTGAGATGTGTTATCAAAACTGCTCAGGTTAAGGCGTAAAAACAGCATTGTACATTACAGGCAAAATAGTGTTGAACCCCTCCACCTCTAGTCAGGCCATTTATGTCAAAATAAAAATCAAGCCTTAATACAGAAGGGGTGGGGTGGTAACCCTAATCTTCAAGCAGAGTGTGTCAAATAATCATTTTAAAACAATTCTGATATGATAACCATATCGCGCACTTAACTTATTCGGATTCCTGTCTAATACGATGATTTTTCCCCCTATATATTTCCTATATAATGTTTTACTGTAAAATACTGATGTCTTTTTAGGGCTAGGCCACACTTGGGCATTTTAACTACCTAAATATTATGGGATTGCAGCGCAATGGGCACCACCCGCAAGAGTTCAGTCTGACCTCGGCCTTAATAAATTAAACTGCAGTGTTTTCATTCAGCTGTGAAATGTAAAAATACATTTACTATCTAAGCAACAACTTGTTTTTAATTAATCCAAAATATTGTACATTTAGTGGCAGTGTATCCAGTTCAAGACCGTAATCTACTTGTACATCTGATTTTGACACTACTAGTAGATGCATTCTTTCAAATTAGAATACTTGTTTCAGTAAGGTATTCACCACACTCCCTAAGATTGTGCATGAGGCAACAGTGTTTTTTGGAAAAAAGAAAGATGGTGACCCCCAGTGGCAACTTCAGAAGCATGCTCTCTGTCATAGACCTGTTTGTACTGAGCTGATGCAGTAGTGCTGTATTCAAATTTAATTTAGGGCCTTATTCTTTATTGGGCAATTCTAAGTTGCCCAATAAGTTTCTGCATGATAAAACCTAGGATAGAAAATAAATGCCATGTATATTGGATTTGATTAGTACTCAGTCCATCAAATAAAATATATGTGAACTAGAACAGTACATGTTGAAAGTTTTTAGGTATGTCCACCTAAATATCAAATTTAAATATGTGATCCCCCCTGGGCTCCTAGCCCCAACCACTATGTTTTTTTTTTTAGAAAGCCCCCCAACCTCTACTTACCTCCCCTCTTTCCTTCGCCGCGCTCCCGCCCTCTGCTTGCGAGAAATGCAAGCAGAGGGGCGGGACCGGCAGCCGCGTCTGTGATTGGCTGAGCGCAGCCAATCACGGACGCGGCTGCCGGCAGCTTACTTCCGCGTAGGAAAAGAAGAGTTAAGTAAAAGTTTGGGAGCTTTCTGAAAAAAAAAACATAGCGGTTGGGGCTGGGAGCCGAGGGGAATCACATATATTAAAGAAACACGCTAGGGGGAGGAATCGGGAGAGGGAGGGGGAGGGGGGGGGGAGGGTCTGCAGTACGCATGGCAAAAATCTACCGGAGGCCAGTAGCAGGCAGTGTCCTATATGGACTCTGCTAGCCTCCTGGTGGGCAGTTTTTGGCACTTTGGGGGGGACAGGAGAACCAGATGGAGCTGGGATATGAGGTAAGGATTAAACACACTACATGATGGGGCCAGTAGTTGGGGGGATTATAGTTTTGGGGGTGGACATGCCCTTTAAAAAACACAAGAGTACTGTAGTAAATTTAAAGGGTATCTCCACTGGAATTCAAAAATGTTTGCCATTTAGTTTTATTGAGAACGGGAGGTAAGGGCTAGGCCACAGTAACTTGTTTTTTACGCGTTTGCAGCTAATTTTTGCGCATGCGATTTGTTTAACATGGAAATTGCAAAAAGGAAAAATTCCCTGCGCACGCATGTGTTTTGCTGTGCACCATTTTTGTACCCAACGCATACATTTTTATAATAAAATAATTCCAAAAAAGCATGCACAAACGCGGCGCAACCACAAGAACTCATAATTGATAACACCTCGCGATTGTGTGCACAATTAAGTGCGTTGCCTAAAGGAGCTGTGTCTTCTTCAATAAAACCTGCAGGAGCTGGGAAGAAGGTAAACTAATTACCCAATCGATCGCTCTCCGCCGCGTAGTCTGACAGGTCCCGACAGACAGTGGCTGCGCTTGCAGAGACTACGTGGCGGAGGAGCGGCGATTGTGTAAGTAGCTTGCATTCTCTCCCGGCTCCTGCAGGTTTTATTGAAGAACGGGAGGCAAGATACAGCTTCTTTACTTCCTGTTCTTCAATAAAACTAAATGGCAAAAAAAATATTTCCAGTGAAGATACCCTTTAAAGCATCACTATGCATACCATCAAAAGTTATCCATATTAAAAAGATGTGATAAAGATATTAAAGATATTAAAAAGATGTGCCAGAAGTGTAGATATCACAACCTGTTAACAACTGAAAAATCATCTAGTAGATCACCTAATATCACTGCAGTTCTTTATAAATGTCTTACCCAGACTGTTAATATATAGTGAATAATGCACCCCCATTAGTGAATGTGACCATATAAAAGAACGCCGCAGGCCGAGTACCTTTTATACAGGACACAAACTCCAGGGTGACTTCTAATATCCCTTTAATTTACAGTTCGGGGTGCATTATTTATTATAACCTACCCCTTTGTGGCTTCTGGTTTCCTTCTCTTCCTGGAACTGTAAGATTATAAGGCTATAATCTTACATTTTCTCCCATAGAAATCCACTACCCTCACAAAAAATTGTAATGTAAGATAAGAGGACTATAACCTACCCCTGTAGTGGATTTCTATGGGAGAAAATGTAAGATTAGGGGTAGGTTATAATAAATAATGCACCCCGAACTGTAAATTAAAGGGATATTAGAAGTCACCCTGGAGTTTCGTGTCCTGTATAAAAGGTACTCGGCCTGCGGCCTCGTTCTTTTATATGGTCACATTCACTAATGGGGGTGCATTATTCACTATATATTAACAGTCTGGGTAAGACATTTATAAAGAACTGCAGTGATATTAGGTGATCTACTAGATGATTTTTCAGTTGTTAACAGGTTGTGATATCTACACTTCTGCACATCTTTAATATCTTTAATATCTTTATCACATCTTTTTAATATGGATAACTTTTGATGGTATGCATAGTGATGCTTTAAAGGGTATCTTCACTGGAAATATTTTTTTTTGCCATTTAGTTTTATTGAAGAACAGGAAGTAAAGAAGCTGTATCTTGCCTCCCGTTCTTCAATAAAACCTGCAGGAGCCGGGAGAGAATGCAAGCTACTTACACAATCGCTCGCTCCTCCGCCACGTAGTCTCTGCAAGCGCATCGCACTGTCTGTCGGGACCTGTCAGACTACGCGGCGGAGGAGCGATCGATTGGGTAATTAGTTTACCTTCTTCCCCAGCTCCTGCAGGTTTTATTGAAGAAGACACAGCTCCTTTAGGCAACGCACTTAATTGTGCACACAATCGCGAGTGTTATCAATTATGAGTTCTTGTGCGTTGCGCCGCGTTTGTGCATGCTTTTTTGGAATTTATTATTATAAAAATGTATGCGTTTGGGTACAAAAATGGTGCACGCAAAACACATGCGTGCGCAGGGAATTTTTCCTTTTTTTGCAATTTCCATGTTAAACAAAATCGCATGCGCAAAACTTAGCTGCAAACGCGTAAAAAACAAGTTACTGTGGCCTAGCCCTTACCTCCCGTTCTTCAATAAAACTAAATGGCAACATTTTTGATTTCCAGTGGAGATACCCTTTAAATTTACTACAGTACCTCTGCTGTTTTTTTAAAGGGCATGTCCACCCCCAAAACTATAATCCCCCAACTACTGGCCCCATCATGTAGTTGTAGTTTAATCCTTACCTCATATCCCACTCCATCTGTTCTCCTGTAGTCCCCCCCCCCAAAGTGCCAAAAACTGCCCACCAGGAGGCTAGCAGAGTCCATATAGGACACTGCCTGCTACCTGGCCTCCGGTAGATTTTTGCCATGCGTACTGCAGACCCTCTCCCCCCTCCCTCCCCTCCCTCTCCCATTCCCTCCCCCTAGCGTGTTTTCTTTATATATGTGATTCCCCCTCGGCTCCCAGCCCCAACCGCTATGTTTTTTTTTTCAAAAGCTCCCCAACTTTTACTTAACTCTTCTCTTTCCTACGCGGAAGTAAGCTGTGCCGGCAGCCGCGTCCGTAATGGGCTGCCGCTCAGCCAATCACAGACGCGGCTGCCGGTCCCGCCCCTCTGCTTGCATTTTCTCGCAAGCAGAGGGCCGGGAGCGCGGCGAAGGAAAGAGGGGAGGTAAGTAGAGTTTGGGGGGCTTTCTAAAAAAAAAACATAGTGGTTGGGGCTAGGAGCCCAGGGGGGATCACATATTTAAATTTGATATTTAGGGTGGACATACCCTTTAAATAACTTTTCAACATGTACTGTTCTAGTTCACATATATTTTATTTGATGGACTGAGTACTAATCAAATCCAATATACATATGGCATTTATTTTCTATCCTAGGTTTTATCATGCAGAACTTTATTGGGCAACTTAGAATTGCCCAATAAAGAATAAGGCCATAAATTAAATTTGAATACAGCACTACTGCATCAGCTCAGTCACAACAGGTCTATGACAGAGATGCATGCTTCTGAAGTTGCCACTGGGGGTCACCATCTTTCTTTTTTCCAAAAAACACTGCTTGCCTCATGCACAATCTTAGGGAGTGTGGTGAAATACCTTACTGAACACAGTATTCTAATTTGAAAGAATGCATCTACTAGTAGTGTCAAAATCAGATGTACAAGTAGATTACGGTCTTGAACTGGATACACTGCTACTAAATGTACAATATTTTGGATTAATTAAAAACAAGTTGTTGCTAGACTTAGTAAATGTATTTTTACATTTCACAGCTGAATGAAAACACTGCAGTTCTAATCTTATTAAGGCCGAGGTCAGACTGAACCTCTTGCGGGTTGATGCCCATTTGCGCTGCAATCCCTATAATATTTAGGTATGTTAAAATGCCCAAGTGTGGCCTAGCCCTAAAAAGACATCCAGTATTTTACAGTAAAACATTATATAGGAAATATATAGGGGAAAAAATCATCGTATTAGACAGGAATCCGAATAAGTTAAGTGCGCGATATGGTTATCATATCAGAATTGTTTTAAAATGATTATTTGACACACTCTGCTTGAAGATTAGGGTTACCACCCCACCCCCTTCTGTATTAAGGCTTGATTTTTATTTTGACATAAATGGCCTGACTAGAGGTGGAGGGGTTCAACACTATTTTGCCTGTAATGTACAATGCTGTTTTTACGCCTTAACCTGAGCAGTTTTGATAACACATCTCAGCTTCAATGCAATCAACACCTTGCATTCAGGAGGTCCATTACACCTTGCCGTTATATGCCGATTGGGACACATTACAGGTTATTTATTGGCAACAGATTCTTGTACAAGTCATTTTGAATTGAGAAAGCTAGTCAGATGACTAACGAAATATCTTCAAGAGCAAAATTTCAAGTTCAGCTGATCTAACTGAATAGAACAGAGCAACAGAGGTGTTTCTGCATCATGCCTTTTTTATAGACTGTTGTAGGGTATGATTTATATGTATACTGAAGAATTTTCTTATTTATATGTAAATATACTGCAAGCATCTAAAAACATTACAAAAATAATAGTGCTTCTTGTTTGTCCAGATTTGAAAGAGAACTATTGTGCATACAAATAAATAATCCGTGTATTAGACAACAATCTGAATATGTTAAGCATGTATATAATAATGTATAATAATATATCAGAATAAAGACCACTTGTATGGAGACCACAAATCCCATTTAAAATTAACACATTGAAAACAAATATGTTGCAAGGTGGACAGTATTAAAAATAAAAGTATGATGAGGATTTTATCAGTTTAAAGGGTATGTCCACCCTTGAAATTTTTTTTTGATATATCACTCCCCCTGTCCCCCCAGCCCCAACCGCTATATTTTTTATTTTAGAAAGTGCCCCAAACTTTACTTGCCTTCCCTGAGCGGCAGCCAATCACAGACGTGGCTGCTGGGAGTTCAGTGCGGCGAAGGAAAGAGGGAAGGTAAGTAAAGTTTGGGACACTTTCTAAAATAAAAAATATAGCGGTTGGGGCTGGGGGGACAGGGGGAGTGATATATGGAAAGGGTTTTATGGTAAGGGGAGGGAATCCTAATCGGGAGGGAGAGGGAAGGGGAGAAGAGCTGCAGTACGCATGACAAACTTCTCCCGGAGGCCAGATGGGAGGCAGAGTCCTATATGGACTCTGCTATCCTCCTGGTGGGCAGCTTTTGGGACTTTGGGGGGGCTATAGGAGAACCATATGGAGCTGGGATGTGAGGTAAGGATTTTATTACACTACATGATGGGACCATTACTGGGGGGGGATTATAGTTTTGGGGGTGGACATGCCCTTTAAGTGTAGCCAGAAAGCATGCATGTAATAAAGTGGTACTTGATTAATATGTATTTATTAACCCCCCCCCCCATTTAAATGTAAATATTTAAAAATCCCAAGGTTAAGGAGGAAGGACTCACTACTTCTACCTCATGAGTTTATCTCAAAACTCCTGCATGTCTGACAGCTTTCCTGTAGCTCCGCTATTTGCACCTCCTTCAGAACCATATGAGATAGGAGGGTCTGTTGAATAAATTGGCAGGAGGAACTGTATGACACTGTTATTAGCAGCTAAATTTGAAACTAATGTGCCAGAGCTCTGTATAGAAATATGAGGTAGGAATAGCAACTCCTAACTTTTTGATATTCATAGATTTTACATTTAAATGTTGAGGTAACCCTACAGCAGGCGCTAACAGACATTGAGAGGCACAGCAAAGGTAAAGGCATAAACAGGCAACAGCCATGGTGCATTGGTATCACCAAAGATTGCCAGTAGACCATAAATCCCTGGTGAGGTTTCAGATGGGCAAAGAAAGAATAGTCAAGGGGCCAAGGGAGTCCTGTGCAACAGGTGCAGCAGACTCAAGGCAGAAATGCCAACACAATGCCGACAATGCACACAGACAGGTGTGCCCCTACCATGAGGCAAGCTGAAACATTTGCTCAGGACGCACCCCTGGGTAACACTTAAAAGGCGGCAGTTAAAAAAAAATCTTTCTTCCTGCAATACTGCATTTCAGCACCAATCAGTGTTAATTCAGCCCTCCAGTCCACCAATCAGTGTTAAATCAGCCCTCCAGTCCACCAGTCAGTGTTAGTCAGCCCACCACCACAAGCCACACCTATGTTCCCGGATGAAGCCACGCCCACTTCACATGCCACCACCCGTCTGCCAATAGGCAGCATTTAAAAGTTGTTTCAGGTGTCAAAAACCTTAGGAGCACCCCTGCATACAGACTAGGGAGGATTTCCAAGAGCTGCACAGGAAACCAACAGAGAATGTGAATACAGGATCCCAAAGCTCTTCCAACACATGCAGACTGAGGGAATGTTTATCATTTCACATAAATCACACACATGCTAAAGGATGTCTAATAACAAACACAAGGCTGAGGGAAGGATGCAATGAAACATTTCCAGAAAACAACCCATGCCATTAAAGTCATATCGTGACAGATACAACTTACAATTTCCCCATTTCCCCATAGGCCAAGGTAGGTTGCCACACAGTAACCCGGATTGATTGACGTGTTTGCTCGGTTCACAATAGTATTGACAATATCACACTCACTCCAGTCTCAAGCACATTGATTGACAACGGTTCGGACTGGCAGTGAACATCTCCCTAGACCCCGTACCATACTCACCTGTTTTCAGCTCATGCTTCACAGTGAACAGGTCACCTTCTCGGGAGGGCCCCTCCATATCCCCGTCAGACAGGAGTCCCACTTAGCAGGCTGCGTGTCCGGACTTTACAGACTACGAACCATCCCCTCGCGGTTGGCGCTCTGTAATCTTCCTACTTCTCCTCAACAGGACTGGCACAGCAGCCTCGTCCCTCCCACCCCGTACCACTACGGCACGGAGCAACCTACTGCCCTGCCAAATTGCTCCACCTAACCTGTATAACCACAGAACGTACATTGGTCGATGTGAAGACAAAGGGGAGGAGACTATCGCACCCGCGCCCCGGAGATTCCTTTCCCCGCAAACTCCAAGGTTGTCAAACGGGTAGGGCGGGGTTATAATTTGTCGACACATCCCAGAGGGAATTAATTGGCTGCAGGAAAAAATAGACTAAAGCGATTGGCTGCTTGATGTTTGTGCTATGTATTGATTGGCTCCATAAGGTTGTCTGTCTAATGTCACGATCCAGGCCCCTTTTTTAATATTATTGATGTAAACTAGAGATTGACTTATTTTTAATCCTCCTAGAAAGTATCTGAAGGGAGCGATTAGTTCCTAGCAGGAATCCTATAACACTACATCTATCCTCTTTCCCACAGCGTGCTGCCAGTGGACAGAGGAAGTAGTGGAGATAGAGCAGGTAAGGAGCTGCACACGGTGCTAATAATGTTCCCTGGTAGCACTGACACAGCATTTGTCGTTAATGTTATCTGGATATTTGTACTCTCCATATTGCAAGGCTTTGTCTATCACAGGACTGCAGATTACAGTGTTAGGCCAATGCAATGTAGGCCACTGTGGCCACACCATGTGCAACTTCTGTTTTATTGTATGCACAACTCTTGTATGTAACATGTATGATTTCCTCCTATGTATCAATGAAATTGTAAAGTGCCATGGAAGTTGTTTGTGCAATATAAACCCATAATATAGTGGATAGGATCCTGTACCTGTTTAACTACCAGGGGAGCAGATTATGCGACTGCAGGGGGGCCCCATATTCATATTTTCCCCAATGACAGAACACAGCTCCACCCAGAAAACCGCCGTAGATGAAGCAGGGAGAGGGCCCCATTAAAGGCTGCTGGGGGGGCAGTGACTCCTAGTTAAGGTGGCCATACACGTGATTTGTACAGCATGTATACCGTAGATCACATTGGTATCTGTGGGCACACATGCTTTGGGATCTGCATACACATACCTGACCGATCCCCATACGCTGTAAATTTTCCATCTTTCCCAACGACGAACGACCGTAGTATATGGAAAAAAGCCCATATAGATGAACGATAATGTGTAAATCCCATTGTGGAACGATGGATTTTATCCATTATCGCTTATATGTATGGCCACCTTTAAGCTACTGCCTGCTACTGTAAATTATATGGTTATTCGACACTGAGGAGTTCTGTGCTCATATAAAAGCACAATTATGCCTACCAAGTGCTTTTATACAGGTCATGGAACTTCAAGGTGACTTCTAATATTCTAATTTTTAGTAGAGGTTATATGTTATAATCCATCACTTTCTCCCTCATCTGAAGGCATTATTGGGTTCAGACTTGGAGTCTTGCACCCCTCTTTCTTTAATAATGTTGCTCCAGAAGTGTTATCCCCCTGCCCCTCACAATATTTCTCCCTGGCATAAAGATGTGTTTTGGTGAAGCCCCTCCCCAATTTTAAATTATTACCTCCTGTCATACTATATCCCACCCAACTGGTTTAAGATATGGGCTCCAGTGCTCTGGTCCCTACAACCTTGCAGCTTAAAGGGCATCTATAGTGAGAAAATTAACTTTTTTTTCTTTCTTTCCATGTGTTCTATAATTCCCCACAACCCCTAGAGTGTCTTCACTTTTTTTAGATTCCCTCTTTGTCCTGAGATACACCAGTTAGAAGAATACGTGATTGCATTCCTCTACTCCTACTTGTACTGTCAATCAAATCCCTGTGACATGACCCCCCCCTCCCTGCTCTGTAATTAACATAGAGATAACAGCATTAGCAGGGGGAGAGAGGTAGCTTTGATAGTAGATATAAGGCTGCACTTGATCCCCCTTCTTAATAGCTTTCACTGATTGATGATGGGTCACAAAGTGAGAGATTGTAAACTGTACTGTTCTCCTTCTTCTTCCCTGTCTCCAGGACAGATTGCTTTCTATTGGCCACTGTGCGTGGGTGTGTTTTTCAGGATGTTGAACTTTAAACTCCTACTGCACATGATAAGCTTGTCGGTTAGCCGGAGTTGAAACATGGAGGAGGTAACAGAGGGGAGGGGGGAGGGGGAGTGCTGCACACAGATCTGACACCATGGTTAAACAGAGTCACTGATAGAGATAGGATTAAGGCAGCACAGAGAATTTAACTTTGCAAAGGGGCAATATGTTTTTTTCACTATAGATGCCCTTTAAAAAGATGTGCAATATGCTTACGTCACATACACAACTTAGCTCCCCTCCCATTTGGTTTTACTATGTTAGCGAGCAGTACCTGGCCCTACCATCAGCCACTAGGTTGCTCTTTATATCCAGACAAAGTTGAAGTGGGTTTCCTCTGAGGTGTCACACCGGCACAATATGAATGATTGTGGTTGTAAGTGCATTAAACACACAAAAATAATGGTAGGGAATAGGAACAATGGTGGCTTTTATTTGTAGCTTTGTTTTTATATTACTGACTATGCATTGCAGAGGTAAGGCATATTTCAAAATATACTGTAGGTCCCCTAACTTAAATCTTACTTGGAGTTTATACACATATATGTATGTATAGTTTATTTATATAGCACCACTTCGGGACACAGAGCTGTACAATAACAAAATAAAAAAAGTCATACAAGGGGAACAAATACTTAAGTAGTTCAGTACATATATACATAAATTATATAAATAGAACTAAATAAGTGCTAGAGCCTTGCCACAAGAGGAAAGGAGGTCCCTTCCCCATAAACCTTCAACCCTGTTAGGAGGGTAATATACAGATACAAAGGAAAGGGTAGAAGTGCAGTAGTGAGACTTATAGCAAAACAACATGTACAAGAAAGTGTCTACATATAAGCAGTGGCGTAACTAGGAATCACTGGGCCTCCCAGCAAAACTATGATGGGGCCCCTATCTGTGCTTCATCCACAGTGGTTTTTTGTGAGGACGCTATATCTATCATAGGAAAAATGATAAGATGCCCGCCCCCTGCAGTTGCTCCCCCTGCTCCCTGCTGAAAAACTCTCTTATAAGTGAGCAAACCACTCAGTAGGGTACACGCTTGATGTGTTCTGTGGCACTACCGCCGCTTCAGAAGCAGAGGACTCTAGTGTGCATAAACCATATATTAAGGAAAAAATAGAGGGGAGGGGGAGGAGGAGAGGCTCTATTTGATAGATCATATCTCCCACATACCCTTAAAAGGCTTTTTAAAAGTGTTACAAATTTAAAATCAATGTGATACAATATATTAAAAAAATTAGAAAAGTTACAAATTGTTATCGTCTCTGTAAAAGTTGTTAGTAGTTAAAAACAAACATACATATATACACACAATTTAGAAACAGGCCACTCAATATCAGCATGGTTAAACAATGCAGGCAAAGATGCAGTAGCGCCAAATGGATATACATACCTATGTATGTATATATAGTATGTGTGTGTGTATATATATATATATATATATATATTCCCCCCCCCCCAGTGGGCTGAAACGCATTGATGTAGTGTTTTTAACTGCTTCTAATACATGTAAAGTTTTAATCTTATGCCAAGACCCATGAGTGCCTTCTTCTGTTTTGCTTTGTTATTTATATATGTGTGTGTGTTTATGGGACTGATATACAAATGTGCCAAATTGCCCCCAAAATATAAATACACATATGTACATCACTATTAAAGGATATGTACACTGTAAAAATAACTGTTATTAGGTAGCTGTGGCTAAATGTGTGTTAATTTTTTTTTACCCTATTTCCCTTCCCATCTCTTACCTTCAGCCCTTGCTTTTTGCTGGCTTCCTCCTCCATAGTAATTTTGTGTGTAGGACTGCCCCCCACAAGATTTGCATTGCTGAACCAAGTAGCTGGAGCGCCCGGTTACATAACCATGCGCACACTGATGACATAATACATTGAAATTTCACACCTGGTTTGAAGAAAATGGGCACTTGATTTACTACTTCTTAAATGGCCCAGGTGCTACCTCAATAAGAGTATCCAAGTCACATGAAGAAAAGATGTACTCTAGGGGCTTTTTCCAAGTCCATAGCAGGGCAACCTTAAATTGCTCATGTGCTATAGTATATATAGATAGATATATATATATATATATATTATTATATATACACATACACACACATGCATCTACATCCAAATCCTTATAAAAGTTAATTAAATATACACAATAATGATTTACATATCCAAAAAACAATTGAGATCAAAGTCTCTGTTCAGACCTAATGGAGATATTGTCTAGAGTCTACGAATCCAAAAGGCCTCTCTTTGTAATAGGGCCTTATGGATGCTGCCTTTCTAAACTCCAAGTCTCTCTTCATCTATAATCTGAAAGATAATAGCAAGATTACCTTGGTGTGCCTCTATGAGATGCTGAGAAATCATTATTAGGCCCAACTAATAGTTTTTCCCACAGATTTCCCGAAATCTCAGACGCTTCCACTCTCCTTAGCACAGTGTGCGCATGCGCACACAATGCAAAGGACTGGAGATGCACCACTTTGTATTGGTCTTTCACGTGGAATTCCAATAAAATTGATTAATGTTTGTGGCAGTAATGTGACAAAATGTGGAAAACTTCAAGGGGGCCAAATACTTTTGCCAATCACTGTATGTTCTTTTTGCTTGATGCAAGTGTGTTTGTGTGTGTATATATATGTATTTGTGTGTGTTTTTAACTAAGATGTTAGCAACTTTTACAGAGATGTTAACAATTTATAACTGTAATGTTTTTTGATTTATTGTATCACATTGATCTTATGTTGGTTTGTTGCACTTTTGGAAAGCCTGTTAAGGGTATGTGGGAGGTATAATCTATCAATCATAGCCTCTGTTCCTCCCCTCGGTTTTCCCCTTTGTAGGTGATTTATGCACATTAGGGTCCTCAGCTTTATGATGAAGTGGTAGTACCATTAAACGCATGACACGCATCAAGCGTGTACCCTACTGGGTGGTTTGCTTACTTGTAAGAGAGTTTTCAATAAAGATGTGATGATTTCTTACCTTGACATGTAGCCACTTTTTCGTATATTTCGTTTTGCTATTCATGTCGGGTCCTCCATTGATGTGAGAGTTTAGTTATTGAGGAAGGAGTGACTACGAGATAATCCTTACTTGGACTCTCAGTCAAGCTACCACGAGTTTTCTACTGGCACCTTGTTTGTTAGTAGTGAAACTTATGCAGTGCAAATAAAACAATCATATACTGTGCTGGTTGCCAGATAGGTAGGATGTAATGATAGATTTACATTTTCTAACTGAGGTTTCTTGACAAAAAGCGAGGGGAATAGAGTTACAGAGAATGGGAGCCACAAGAGAGAAAGGTAGTACGAGTGGGGGGGTCTGTAAAGGAGATGGTTCTGTGATGATTGAAGGTTGTGGGCGCATACATATAGAGGAAATATAAAGAGGTGCAGCAGAGCGAATACACAGCACATTAGCCTGTTTTTCTATATACAAGATAGTATTTGTATAGAGGATGCCTGAACAAATCCTCAGTTATATAGGGACATACTTAAAAACATCTTAAAACAGTATATGTGCTCCTCTCATATGTAATAACTTATCATACACATGGTAAATAGGTAAATCAGAGGAGAATATTCACAACAAACGTGTTTTGCTCCCAACGCCGGTGCACAGAGCTTCCTCAGAGAGGAAGACTGGTACCAGTATACTCCTTTTCAGACTGGTACCAGTATACTTTACCTTTTGCACCTTTTGATGAATCAGTTGATTTACCTATGTACCATGTGTATGATAAGTTATTACATATGAGAGGAGCACCTATACTGTTTTTAGATGGTTTTTAAGTATGTCCCTATATAACTGTATTAAATAAAGGGCGGTTTAATGTTTAAGAGACAGTGTTGCAGTCTTATCTTTCTCACTTACGGTATGTTTTGTAGGGAAAAAATGGACCACATTGATTCGGAGCGCAAATTATACAGTGGGAACTGATTCTCGCAATTTTCATTATATTTGAAATTACATTGCGATTCGCAAAATGCACGGAAAATAGAATGAAAAGTGCATAGTGGGACCTTCCCAATGTACTGACACTTTCCAAGGACCCACTGACAGGCTTCATATGTGGGCACTTGTGCTTTTTTGCCACCTCAGACGCGGCAATTTTAAAACACTGTTCAATAAATACGATTGTCATAAGTGGCGGTAATGACTTTTTGCTGCCAGTTATCGGTGCTTTGTTCTTGTCTGTGTAATTTATTTTTATTGACGTGTTACTTAAAGTGCATCCCTTCTCACATGCACAAAGGGGGGTTTTGTGTTTCGGTTTTTTTAGCATCTGGACCCACAGATCTACCATTTTCGATTACTGGCCAAATTTTTTAAAAGTCTGAATTTTAGAACCTTAAAGTGAGTAGTATATAATTGTTTTCTCCCCATAAGATATTAACATTCTTATTCTGTTTCCTGTCGGTGTTCTATTTTTTTCTTTTTCTTTCTTTCTTTGGGCCAATAGATGGCGATATTTAATAGTGTTCTAATAATAATGAGTTATGTATAGGTCCTAGTGCTCATGTGTTCTATTAAAAGGGCTTTCATATGGAATGGCCTTACCTTTCTCTCTGTGGTCACTCTCGCAAAAGCAGGAAGGAATATCATCAGGTAGCCAATGTACTTCCTATGTGCACCTTTTACTTATGATGACATGCGCCATCACTTCTTTCCCATCATAAAGTAGCGAAAGAACATGTCTTGACTGTCATTAGAGTGGCATAGTGCAGCAAGGAGTGACTAAAATACTGTCAGGTTTTTTTTCCAAATTTACACCTTTTTTTTTTTTTTTTTTTTTAATTAGCCATTTATATGCCTGCTAGGCCTAGGCCACACTGAAAGGGTTTCTATTGCTTTTGTGGTTCATTCATGTTTTGCGATCCACAAAGACAGACAGTTTTAATTTAAAGGGCATCTATAACCAAAAATAGATTATTTTAAATTGAGTAGAACAATAGCGATCTGGAGTATTAGTATGTGCACACCGGTATTCTGAATAGGAAGCTCCAAGTGGTAAAATCAAACAAATTTTATTTGTCAAAATCAGCCATAAACAAACAAATAATCCTGCCTTACGCGTTTCGAGCTATGGATAGCTCTTACTCATAGGCTAGAAGTTGTGTCCTCTCTCGTCCGCTTCTTAAAGGAAATCTCCATCATTAAGCGGGGACGGCCTATGTGAGCGTAAGCTGTAATTGGATTAAACATGGCATCAAAAACAGTGTATCAAATACGTAAACTGTGATTGGTTTATAGAATGACATTACAAACAATGTATCAAAAACATGAAAACGGACAGCCACAACCATAACCATATCAGACACAATATGTACGTTACTGCTGGTGAAAGGACCAAAGTAATCTATGTGTGATGAGGAAACAACATCCAGTTACTGGATTAGTTGCTGTAGCACGATGGATCCTGGGACAGGTAAGTAATAAATTATATAGTATTACCATTATTTACCATTAAGTCCTGATGGAAGACAAGGGGACATATGTGTTGATTAATCAATGTAACATAAAATGTCATATCTGGAGTTCAAACCTAAGGCGACTTGTGTCTCCAGATTAAAGATCCATCGGACTTCGGTTCTTCGTAACAAGGCTAACCTGTCCTTATTACGCTTAACAGGATAGACCTTCTGTATCCCCTGTACTTTAAGATATTTTAGATTGGACTGGTTACAGTCTTTAAAATGTCTACCGATCTGACTATTTTGATTAATATTAACAATGTCCCTAATGTGCTCTCTTATCCTCGATTATTTTAAATTGAACTGGAAACTATAATTCTTCCCAACCAACACTATAATTTTTTTGTTGATCTGCCCCCTATTTCTTTAGAGATCCAATCTAAAACTTCTTATATTTTAGCTGCCAATCAAGTTCCTTGCTCTAAAAAGCTATTTTTCTGTGAGTAGTTTTACTGTAGCTGGAATGGTGATAGAATGTGACAGTTGGAATACTGTATGCTGTGTGCAGGTTTGACAGTTGGTTTGTGGGGGGAAAAGTCAGGTTGGATGGAAGTGGGAGTGGTTAAAAGAGGGAGGGAGGATACTGCTCCTAAACATAATGTGTGCTGGATTGAAGGCATGCAGCAACAAACGCAAATCAGAGTAATTGCTAGTTACATCTATTCAGTTATAGATTAAGATGAGGCAAAGTTATTTTTTCAGTAAAGCGTCCCTTTAAATTGCAGGAACTAGAACCCACTGTGTGTTGTGATCGGGTTGGTTTTTAAACATGAGATCAATATTAAATCAATATTAAACATGAGATCTTTCTCTCGGAGTTGCTTTTTAATGTATTTAATTGAGCGCTCTCCTCTCTTTTAATTTATCTTATCGCAGCTCTCTCTTCTCCTCTGCAGCTTCCGTGCAGGGGAGGACTGGGACCTTTTGGCCTGGGGGGCTAATACAACCAAGTGGCCCTTTCACAGTAGATCGCAAAATGTTTCACCACGCCCACTTTGCTAAGGTCACACAAACAATAACACTGGCTAATGATCTACAGGGCTGAAAATACTGGCTAATGATCTCTATTTAGGCTTGGTTTCTTTATTTTCACATAAATGGCCTTCTTAACATCTCTCTTGAACCAGTCATGTTCCTTTGCCAATATGTTAACATTACAATCTTCAAAGGTATGTCCTTTATCCTTAAGATACAGGTACACGGCTGAGTCCTGACCCGAGGAACTGGCTCTTCTGTGCTGGGCCATACGTTGATGCAGTTGCTGTTTGGTCTCCTCCACATACAAATCAGAGCTTTATTCACTGCAACTGTGTATATGATGTCGCTTTTCTTGTGTTTCGGTATTGGGTCTTTCGGATGTACCAATTGCTGCCTTAGTTTGTTGTTGGGTTTAAAACAGACAGGGATACGGTGTTTTCTTAATTTCTCAGAGACCCCTGCTACATATGGGATGACCATGTTCTTTCTCCTGTCTTGCTTTTCCCCTCCACTGTTGGTATACATGTTCTTTTCTTTCCTTCTACTTCTTTTGACAAAGGCCCAGTCTGAATAGCCACAGTTTTAAGGGCTCCTCTAAGATATTTCATTTCTTTAGCCTTTGCCTCTGTGCTAGTGGGGATGTTCTCTGCTCTGTGTTGCAGTGTTTTGATGACACTCAGCTTGTGATCTAAAGAGTGGTGGGAGTCAAACATCAAATACTGATCTGTGTGTGTTGGTTTTCTGTAAACCTCTACTTCCAGTTTACCATTTTCCTTAACTTCTACCAAGCACTCCAAGAAAGCCAGTTTGTTGTTTTGTACCTCTTCCCTTGTAAATTTGATGTTTTGGTCTACCGCATTAATGTGTTCTGGAGGGCTGACTAACACTGACTAATAAACTGTAGGGCTTACTAATAATAAATGTGATAATATATCTGAGATCCCCCATATATTGCTCTGCTCTCCCCTTCCTTCAATGTGCTGCCCAGACTGTCAGTAAGTAAGATGCTAAACTTTAGACAAGGGAGCCAAGAGTTTGAAGGGAGCCAAGAATAACAAGAATAATTTATGTAGTTTCATAGATAAGCACATGCTACCTCCTCCACCAATCATCTTTTAGCATGCCAGCCAAAGAAGGCAGCACATAGTTAAGCTCAAAACTGAGGTCTCCAAAACCTCATTACTGACCTCCCATTCTCATAATTTATTTTAGATTATGCATTGGTGCATGGCAGCTCCCAGTGTCACCTGAAAGCAGTTCAGCATCCGAGAAGGAGTCTTCTGTTCCTTGCCCTCTGTTAAAGCTAGAGGCGTGCTGTGGCGTTTAAGTACCAGTAGGTTAGGACCCAGTTAAAGAAAGCAACCTTTGTTGTGGTGACTGGGCTTAAAATAATTTGCCCAACTTATTGAACTAATTGCTTTTATTTACTCAGGGTTTAGCAGGCAGTTTGTAGCAGTAACCTTATGGAGGTAGCCAATATGCAATTAGAATTGTTTGTGCACTAGAATTCTATTTTTTGTACTTTCACTTTAACTTAATGCAGTGAGCAAGGAACTCAGAATGAGCTGCTGTATCTATATACGCTTACTCTATCTCTCCATTTTCTGTAAGTATACACGGTTTGATTTTTTTTGTCCCCGACCAACCATTCCCCCTTTGCAAACAGGTGGGACTAATGACTGTCAGTTGTGGCAAATTTTGCCGTGACTGACAGTTCGCTGTGATCGCGCGGTCTACTATGGGTCTACTTGGGACCAAAAAAAACATACATTGGTTACCAGGCGAAATTGGTGTGGAGACATCTGTATAAAAACAGTGAATACTGGAGTCAGATGGGGTGGCAGTAGGTGCATATGCTCACAAGGATGTTTAAAGACTACATCGAGAGTTCTACTTTAATACAACCTCTACAGCATGGGCTCCAACCCAGAAAAGGGGGTAGAAATAAACATACTTGCGCTCTAGCGCAAGAAACTGTGGCCGTCCAGATGTTTGAAAACTACAACTTAAAATAGAGAAGACTTTTCTCAAACCATGTGTCTTTCGCCAGCTTTAGATACTACATCCAATATTGAAGAACGGACCTACAGGACTTGTGCGGAGTATGATTTTTAGACATTCTTTATCAAAATATGGTATACAGCGTGCTACACCCATTTTAGTGGGGTCTTTGGTTTTATTGGTATAACCTAGTTTTGTCCATTCGTTGCCTGGCTAATTAGCCGAACCCTTTTGTCTGATAGCGAGCATGGATTTGTAAAGACTTCAAATACATTTGTTCGCCTGGAACTCTCTCTTGGAATAAAACAATGCTTAAACAGTGACCTAATTTACAGACAGTTGCTCTTAGCAGTGTGAACAGTATTCATCAATACTAGGTTTATAAAAGAGAATCCTGTGTTAAGCAAGAAATGTTAGAATCTGTTTTTAGGTCAGATCATTAAAATGGTTACAAAGGAACTGTGAAGATCGTCTGCATGGAGTGTGTTTTCCAAAATGTTTTTTTTTTCCATTAAAAACATGATTAAATTGACTGATTTTGGTTCAAAAAATACTTCTACAACAGGATATTTTCTAACCTCTTTAGTTTTTATTGTGAACGAGTAAGCCAGTTATAAAGTCTAAGTGGCATATTTATAAAAAAACGTTATTAGCGCAAAAAAATTACCGCTTTTAATATACAGATAATTTCCAGGCTGCAATTCTAGGGAAATAGAAATCGGTTTGCAGAGAACGCTGAACTTCAATTAAGAGGCTTCTAGACAGATAATCTGGACTGTGCTGGACATCGGCAATCAATGGCCATGATTAACAGCAGGGTGGGTAGAGGCTGGTAACTTCGTTGATGACAACATACATTGTTACATCCATCCTACTAACCAAATAAAACGTATTGATTTAGTTTGGAAGGATGATACTCTGGGGCCTAATGCAATAAGATCTGCAAAACTTTGCCTGTGCTTTTAAATTTAGCAGCAAACAATCAGATGTTTTTTTAATGGGTAACTCCATGTAAATAACATCTGATTGGTTTGCGGCAGATTAATAGCACAGAAAAAACATTTGCACCTTCTATGGCATCAGCCCCCTAATGTCCTCTTTAATAAAATGTGCAACATGATTAGTATTTGTTATATGGAATAAAAAATTCACAAAAAAAGTAAAGAAATTTCTTAAAGGTCATCTATACCGAAAAATAGGTTATTTTAAATTGACCATAACTGGAAACTATAATTCTTCCCATCCACTAATGTATCGTTTTTTTGTTGATCTGCCCCCTATTTCTTTAGATATCCAGTAAGAGCTACTTACATGTATTCAATTATATATTAAGATAAAGGCAAAGTAATTTTTTCAGTATAGTGTCCCTTTAAAGGGATTTGCCCCAAATAGACCAAGCACATTCACAAAGATAACAAGCTGGGCCTCATCTCTTCCTTTTCTGTGGCTGTTGGTTGGTTTATTAAATAAACCTTTGGCATCACAAAAAAATATGCTGGTAAATGGCGTTTTTATTCAACTTTTATTCTGTTTTTTTTTTTTTAACTGTATTTATTTGCATACTCAGTGGGTTTTCATACATATTCATGCACAAAAGTACAGTAGATTACATCAGATAATAAACAATACTTGGTATATAGCATTTGTTCAGATTGTACATATATATTATTGTGGGTACATTTATACCATTTGAGGGGAAGGGAGAGGAAGGGGTAACTTGCTTTAATGTGTGGTTTCCCCACAGAGTAAACTTTATTAAGTTATTGTGACATCACAACCAATGATTGACTGCTGATTCCTTTGCTGCCTCCTCTTAACATGCAGAACTTGCACATGTGCATTTCGGTTTCTACCTCCCATACAAATATAATATATGTGGGCACTTTAAGTTAAAAATGTTTGGATGGACTTTAGTGGTCCTTTAACATGTTAGGTATTAAAATTGGCATGTTCTGTGTCCTCTTGGCAAGTTCTGTTCTTGTTAAAAAGTTTTAAACGTAAAGCACCTTGTTTTGTAATTTGTGATCTTTGGTATTACTACGTAACCACCTTGTTAAAAATTACCATTTATAAGTAATCAGACCTTTAAAGGAAGGGAAAGAGCAATCAGTTGAAAGATAAAGAACTTGCAATGGAGTGGGAGTGTTATATGGAAGCAAATACTGAGGTATGTATTAACTCTAAAGGCGCCAGACACACATTACCGGTACATAATTGATGGCCAAAGAAGTCTATTAATGAATTGTTTGCATGACCGTGCGTATACATGCTCCACACCACATTGTTTAGTGATCTGCCCTTCTTGGTCGGGGAAAGCAGACTTTGTTCTCCTGCGCCACTGGGGTCTCCTGCTCTTAAGTTAAAGGACTGTTGTATTGGTCATCTGGTGATCAGTCAAATCCATCTTTTTTTTTAAATTCGTTTTATTGATGTTATTATGCAGCGAATGTAAGACAATTTAACACCAGCATATAAAACAGTATTAAATACAGATTATATAGTTATAGATATACAGTTGTAAATTCTGCATAATTATAATCAAACACATTTCTCTGTGCTAACAACAAAAAAAACCATTGTAACAGTAACTATGTCTTTATAATTGGTATATATGGATGCAATAAACGTAGTTTTAATCACACGTCTTATCCTTTATTTAAGTATTATTGCACTTAATCAGTTTAATAAGCTCTAATGTAATATGGTGTAGAATAAAATAAACCACTCGGGTGAAGGAAGGGGGGGGAGGGGATAGAGACCATCTTGAGGAATGACACTTGGATTGAAGACTGTACACTGCCAAGGTGTGCATTCCTATCGGAAAGGTTATCACCTCAAAGGAGATAGCTAGTGGTAGTGGCTGTAATGGAATACCAAGCTTCCCATATCTTGGAATATTTTGTTGGGCATTTTCTGTGTTTGTAAATTATGTTCTGGAATGGGAGATCCTTATTAACTGTTTCCAACCACAGTTTGACTGTCGGGGCTTCTGTAGCCATCCATTTAAGCACTATGCACTTACGAGCATAAACAAAGGATATGCTTGAGAAGTATGTGTTGATATTTGGGTCACATTTCACTGTCCAGTATGCCCCACACACAGATCTCTGGTTTGGCAGAAACTTGAATTCCCAGATTTTAACGGATGAATTGAGTTATTTGCTCCCAATTGATTTGAAGATGTTGGCAGGACCATATGTGCCAGAATATATGACCATATGTGCCAGAAATCCGCTCCTGGTGCCTTACACTTTGGGCATAAGTCACTTCGTGATTGATGTGTATGTTTAAGACTTTTCGGGGTAAGGTATGCCTGGTGTATGATATAGACCTGTATTAATTTTCTGTGCTGCTGGAGAGGCTGCGATGTGGCTTTGAAGTAGTGAGTCCGTATGCTCTAAGTCCAGTTCAGGTAGAATGGTTTTCCATTTGTCTATTGTTGCAGTTATTTTGCCGACTGTATTGGAGTGTAGTACGATTTGGTACAGTCTAGAGGTCAATCCTTTATTTTTTGGGTTTTGGAGTGCAATGGGTTTTTTGAGATTTTGGGGTGCACTGTTGAGTTGGAAAACTCGGCATGAAGGCAATGTCTTAGCTGCAGGTATCTATATTGGAATGATGGTGGGAGCTTGAACTGTGCAGCCAGTTGTGTAAATGTTGTGTACCATACGCCTTCCTGTTTTCTGCCCATTGGAATTTTACCATTTGTGGGAATGCGTGATTGTGCCAAAGTGGTGTGTCCCACGATATATCACTGTACTTTATAAGTTTGTTGGCCGCCTTCCACACCTTAGCATCCTGTTTATGTACAACTGTTCTGGGGCCTATACTGTGTAAGGTTGGTTCTTTTATATATGCCAAGTATTTTACATAATATTGGAGCATAAACTCTGATTGAGTTGGTTCGTCCTCAGAATGCAACCAGCATTTTAGATAGTGGAGTTGGCCGGCCCAATGATATAACTGAAAATCTGGGAGTGCCAGGCCTGCATTTAGCTTGGTTGCTTGTAGCTTCTTGAGTGTGATTTTGGCCCTGCCATTCCCCCATATGAATGAAGTGAGGAGCCTGTTAATCACTGTAAATAATTTTTGGGAATATATGCTAATGCGTGTTCTAAGATGTATAATACCATGGGTAAGATTTTTTTATCATATTGATTTTAGTTCAAGGGTAATACCTTTCAGTGTAACAATTTAGTTTTAATGAAATTTAGCAGCGGAGCTATGTTTAGATTGAATGATTCTCCCAGGGATTTTGTAATATAGATACCTAAGATTTTGAATTTTTTAACAATTGGGATGGGAGGCAGCTGGATATTGCGCAGTGAAGTTTTATCATCTAATGGAAGAATGTATGATTTTTCCCAGTTTATGTATAACCCGGAGATAGGACTAAACTCGTTGATCAGTTGAATTGCAGTCATGAGCGAATCATTTGATGCATCAATATATAAGATTATATCGTCTGCATAAAGACCGATTTTCTTTTCAAATGGGCCCAAGCGGAGTCCTTTAATTTTGGTGTTTGATTTGATCTTAATTGGCAATACTTCAATCGCCACAGCAAACAGGGATGGGGAGAGCGGACATCCTTGATGCGTTCCTAAGTACAGGTAGAAGGATTCTGAGAGTGCATCTTGTATTGAGATTCTTGCCTGTGGGTTCTTATACAGTAGCTGGATCCAGGCTATAAATCTGGGACCAAACACAAATTGTCTTAGAGTCTCCCATAAATAGTTCCACTCCACAGAGTCAAACGCTTTCTTGGCATCCAAGGACAGTATTACACGGTAATCTTTATTGTCATGGTCCACCTGGGTTTGAATGTGCATTCTTCTGATATTAATCAAGGTCGATTTGCCAGGCATAAAGCCTGTTTGTTCGTAGGCAATGATGGTGGAGATTACTTTCTGTAGACGTGTTGCCAGAATCTTTGCTATAATCTTGTAATCGCTTGTCAACAGAGATATAGGCCTATATGAGTCATGTTTTTCTTGATCCTTCTTTGATTTGAGCAGAAGTATAATAATAGCTTCCGTCATTGATGCTGGAAGGCTGTCCGTTTCCATAGCCTTTTTGAATAATGTTAGGATAGGGTGACATAGTATATCCATGTATTTTTTAATTATGTCTATTGGCAGACCTTCCAGGCAGGAGGAATCCTATCCATTTACATTGCATGTTAACATAGCTTTAGTACTTATGGGTAAGACAACAGAATCACACCACAAATGGAGGAGTTCGATTGAAAAGTACCAATATAGTAAGCTATTAAATGGATAGGACATAGGAAAGTAAGTTGACAGCACAGGTGAGTAACGTGTCTGTTATTTGGGGGAGGAGACAGTCTTATTTTTAAAGTAGAGGACATTGGAAAAAAATTACCCTGTATAACTGATAAAATGAACAGACACTTACAAACCAAATTAGTACAAGGTCAAAGATCTCATTTCTTTCCCAAAGAAATTAATTATTCAGGATAATTTTGTGTTTATAGGTACAACGGGGGCAGAGCATAAAGCAAAATGTTATTTCCCCAGATAATGGCTAATTAGCTTATTACATCTATTCATGGTGGCATTTTTAGGTATAAGCTACAATATCCAATAACTTGGCTATTTATATTTGATTTTATTAGTATGTGGTGTATGCATGTGAGCATTAACATTATTATTATTATTATTATTATTATTAATAATTAAAGTTTATCTTCAGACTGCTAGTTTGTTGAATAGACCAGCATGATATGCTTACATTTTATAGAATAATTGCATTGCTTTATATGGATAGGAAATGCTACTTGTGGTTAATTTATATTATTGAATGAAAAGTTACTTTTAGGATTATAGGCAGAACAATAAATGGATCAGTTGCTTTTCTTATTCTACATCAAATATAAACCTTTGGAAAATCTGTAAAACCTTTCCCTACACCACACCCTTCCTAACTCCCCTCCTCCTCTAGTCCTGTTGTTACAGGCATGCATAATGTAGGGTCACCACCTCTTCCCACCAATACTGCACACACATGAAATCTACATGCCTCAAGGTTAAGGACAAATTACACTGAAACCAATGCAGCCTTCATTATTCTTCTAATGTAAATATAGACCATCCGTTCAGCACGCTGATTATATGTGTGCAGTAGCAGGGAGAAAAAGAGCGATCCAATCAACTTTTTCATCATTCTGTACAAATAAATTAAATGAGTAATACATCATTTCTAGTTTCAAGGCTATAAGTCAGGAACCTCTGCTTTAAAAAGGTAAAACACAATCATTTTTTGATATTTCTTTTGGGTTTTTTTGTGTCTTCTGATATTTGCATCTTTTGTTAGTACTGTGTTACTAATTGCTTAATAAAACACAAAATCAGCAAACGGAAAGGCTGGTCTGTATTTACATTAGAAGCATGATGCAGGGTGTATTGGTTTCAGTGCAGCCATACAATATGCAATTAATGATTGGGTACATAGCCCTGCAAAATGTAGGTTTTATTTGTGCTTAGTTTTAAAAGAAGAGGTGGGATCCCTAATACAGGATTACATCTTTGCCAGTTATATTTTTTTGTTTTTTCTTTGCTTGGAGGTTCCAGTGATGGTTAGCTTGCACAAACTAAGGAGTGCAGCCCCAGGAATCGTTCGCAGTTTGATACGATGCAACAAGATTCCTTTAAGAAATACATCTGGAATGTCTTCAGGTGAGAGGAGAGAATTTGTTGCATGGCTACCCAAATCAGTGGAAAATCTGAGGACCTGTATTAAAAGCACATGTGACATACAGCAAGGCTGAGACAGAATTTGTAAGGTTTAATTACAATAAGTGCAGCTGTTAATATTATTTACACGGTTATCTGGTAACCCTGTATATAGAACGATGTGTTTTGTTGGTGATTTTGAGTCCTGGAATTGAGTCCTATATTATTGTTATTTTTTATTATTACTATGGACTTATATAGAGCCAACATCTTCTGTAGCACTTTACAATTACATTAAAACATACACATCTGTCCCTGCCCCGAAGAGCTTACAATCTAAGCACTTTATTTCACACATACAACCTTTTATTATTGTGGGTAAGTCAGAGAACCCAGAGGAAACCCATGCAAGCACAGGAAGAACATACAAATTCTTTGCAGAAGTGTCCAAGATTAGATTATCTGTAATTGGGTATGTTAGCAATACTTAACCAAAATTCCCAGATAATTACAATCTTTTAGAAATAGTCAGTACAGCACTGCCAACACAAGTATAGAATCCAGAAGTAGGTCGGGTTAAAACAAGAAGGGTAAGATTAACAGTATCACTATTTTTTTTTTAAGTTTTAATATCGTTCTAAAAAGTATATCCACACAACCCAATGTAATTTCGTGTTCTCATGGGTTTTACGCTTGTTTAAGGGGGCTTAATTGGGCATTTTATGGGGAACAAGTGGAACGCGAATCCAATACTGAACATAATTGCATATTGCATTGCAGGACTGTGGCAAGGTAAGGCGCTTACCTTGGGGATATTATATTTCTCAGAACAAGAACCTGGGGCAGGGAGGTAGGGATTATCACTGGGCATCTTTAATACCGCAAGGCCCAGAACACTAACCTTGCAGACTAAAACCGGATGTGTTGACAAAAACAAAATTATATTGGGAGGTAGAAATAACCAATCCTACCTCCCTTTCCCATGTACAGGGCTAGCTAGAGATCAAGGGATAGTGTGTTCTGAACCTAGGCTAAACACAGGTGGGAGTATCGGAAGCATTTGTCCAGATTTTGAGAGATTTCATTATCTATAATTATTTTTACTTGGTACTGACATTGAAATAGATGTCCATGGTTACTATCTCTGTTATTAAATGCTACCTTTTATTTGATTTCAAATAAGATCAGGTTTATTGAGGATTCATATGAGCTGTGTGCTCAGTTACAAAGTCACAGTGAAATGCTTAGCATACATACATACATTAGCGGGAATAAAATTAAGCATGACACAGAGATGTGTGAGTGTCTGTATTTATCAAACTAAATTCTTGTCTCCTGAAACAAATGTTTTTAAAGATCTAAAAGACAACAACATTCTATTTAAGTTAAATATTCAAACAGTTCTTAAGTTATAGGCTTATATAGTTACACTTCTTTGCCTGTCCTGACTGAGTCTGTGAGTACTGAGGAAGAAGCCCCGCTCCCCCCCAAAAATTTACCTTTTCTGAAGCTAGTTGCAGACTGAGGCAACCATTCTCTGTCCATTCCTCTCCCTATGGCTAGCTTTAAAAATGATTTAGAAGTTACTGGGGTGGGGTCATGATGGTGCTCTGCACCAGTATTGCGCATGCTTCTACCGGAGACTTCAGGAAAGACCCCAAAATTCTGGTGATGTCACAGATCACAGTACTAGCAAGAAAAAACACTGTAACTTTGGATAGACTGCAGCTAAAGCATGATCCTGGAGTCATTTTAAAGTTAAGAGTATGCTCTTTTAATTAAAGGCAACTTGTATGGAGACCACTAGGAATCTAGGAATCGACTCTTGTTTTGCTTTTAAAGGTCACATTTAAATAACATTTCTCTTATGGATAACTCTCACAGATACAAAATAAGTAACCCACATTTTTTTTACCACAGGATATAACCAGGCCAATATTGTGATCATACATAAATCCCTAGCAGATGATTTTGACAAATTTTGTCAGGCTAATAGTGGTCCTCTTCCATTGCTGTACCGAAGTGCGCCAGGAGAATGGAAGAGTCCTCTTCTGAGCAAAGACGCAGATATAAGGTAAGCTTCTTTTTAGACATATTCGAATACCGTAGGCATATGGAAAAGTATTACATTCATGAATTTGTATTTTATGCTTATAGAACAGACTGTCTCCAGTACAGGAAATATGAAAATGGCATCTATTCAGGGAATCTCAACAGCCTTGAGAGCTACACAGAGCAACTCCAAGACATGGTGACATTTTATTTGGGCTGTAGCTTCTCATTCGAAAATGCTTTGCAGAAGCATGGAGTTTCTGTAAGAAACGTAGAACAGCAATGTAATGTCAGCATGTACAGGGTATGAAAATCGGCAATTAATAGTACTTTTTTTTATGAAAACATGATTAATTAAGTATTTATTCAAACCTTCCAACATTACCTTAAGAATGGTGCAAAATTATAAAGTATACAATACAGGTTACCCTGTATTCTCTAGTGAGACCTTGTCTATATGTTTAGGTATTGATTAGGCTAGGTACACATATGAAATGTCATGATCAGCCATGAATTACCGACATGTCTGATTGTCCTTGTATCCGGTTTGAAAAAAAGAATGACCTTCACTGGTCTGTGGTGGATGAAAAAATACCACCAAAATTTCTGGCCAACCAAAAGAATGAGATATCAGGCAGTTGGCCCAAAATATTGTCCCATGTGTACCTAGCCTAAGAGGTATAGTTTGCACCAGACATAGCTTGATACCTATTTTAGGTTATGCTGGCTCCTCTGCAACAATTTTGCAATGCATAGAATTTTCCCATCATCTTTTCAAAACTAGGCAAACATGAATCAGTCAGGGCTCACCACCCCCGAATAAGGTGTCTTTTTCCTTGTCTGTCTAATCCTTTACTATTTGATTATTACTATACAGTATATTGGTTTCATACTAGGGACATATAGTCCCTTTATAGTCTTTCATTTAAATAAAACATAGTTTTAGCTGACTGTACTCTTGTTGTAATTCCCGTCTTACTGCATTTGTAAGCTGATAGAGAATAGCATTTGTATGAATTAGCTGATTTAATGATTTCTCTATATTGATTACAAGTATAAAGATGTATCAGAAACAAACTTAAGCTGTGTTTAATATTAATATATTTTAGTGAATTGAGAAGCACTATATATTACTAATATATTTGCCTTTTTGTACAGACCGCAATCCCCTGCAGTGGAGTAGGCAGATTCTCCTGCAATCTAGTGGTCACTATGAGGCCGGTTCCTCAGAATAAATTGGATTTAGTAGTAAAAGTTACTGAACCCATGAAAGAGTGTCATGGCGCTCCAGTGCACATTGGTTGTCCAGGTTGGTCTCAAGTAAATCACTTTCTGGGGGTCTAGCAAAATTTTCATTGTAAAAAGGCACCTATTGCATTTTGCGACAATACTGTGTCTAGGTAAGAGAAACATTAAAGTCTCCAAACCATAATACCTATGTTTTCTGAATGAAATTATGTACTGTTCTGTAATATACTTGACCTTGTGATGTTTTTCTCCCCTCATTTCCTTAGGGGAACAATGTTTATTTTTATCAATATGTTGTCTTCCTTTTTAGGCATCTTGGGCATAAAAGACCTACAGAAACCAGACTTTGGAGACCCTGTCCAGCCACATCCTGGAGATATCCCAGTATTCTGGGCATGTGGAGTTACAGGAACAGAGGCAGTGAGTAGCAGCAGTATGTATCTCTAGCTGCTCTTTATGTGCTATGTACTGGACTGGTGTTAAACATTGCAATTACTTTTGCTAAAAAATATGATCTGTATTTTTATTACATAAAGAGCAAATGTTTACTGTTTCATCTTTTTAAACTTATTTATACATACCGTATTCCTCCTTTAGTATTAAGGCATCTAAAAAGCCCAGTGGCAGCATCACTGATAAGTGGATGCTAATCTATGGTATATCAGAAACTGCTAATCTAAAGGTTCGTAGTCACTTAAGATTTTGGAACTGAGCCCCGACCACGACACATTCGTGCGACAAACGCCCGTTTTAGACGAGAATCCAACGTGTGTATGCATTCGGACAGGGGTTGTCGGATCGACGAATGACCCCCGACCGAACATATATACACGTGTGATTCTCTGGCGAAACAACCATTTGTTGAACTAATGAGTCAGGGTCGTGGCTCGGTGCACACATTGTATGCGTGTGCAAATCTTAACAAGTAAGGTCCTCTAAAAGGGAGGGGAAGACCAGGCTAATACTCAGAGCCCAAAGCTCACAAGGCACTTGACTTCCTTTTAGCTCAATATTTTTTTTATTGCATTTTCAAAACATATGAAAACATTTCCTTACATTTGCACATTAAATAAAGCTAATAATGAACCATGCTTGTGAAGGTTCTCATTCATCCAGGTCATGGAATATCTGTTGTATTCAATTAGATCAACCGGACTTGAAGTTTAGTTCTTGAAGACGTTTCGCTAGTCATCCGACTGGCTTTCTCAATTCAGAATGACTTGTACAGGAAAATCCCAATTAGCATATCACAGCCAGGTGTTAAGGGTGTGATTGGATAGTGGCTAAGAGGTGTTATAGGAACGCCCAGAGTAAGGTGTCAAAACAGCATTGTACATGGCAGACAGATGGTGTCGAACCCCCCCCCACCTCTATTTAGGCTTGGTTTCTTTATTTTTATAGCTGGCGTTAAGTTCTTACGTGCTAAACACCCCCCCCCCCCCCCGCAGCCTCTGGTAAATCGCTTTGCAACAGCTGCCCCCCCCCCCCCCCGCAGCCTCTGGTAAATCGCTTTGCAACAGCTGCGCGAGTGCCTCTTCTTGCACTCGCGCAGCCGCCGCAAAGAGAGACTTAATGTTGCACTAACCGATTGCAAAACAGTAAGTGTGACGTTAAGGGCTGAGAGGAGCGCTGTATATCCGCAATGCTCCTCAGTGAATTGCCCTATATGCGAGATACATATTAGGGAGCCTGTTTTTTTTTTGGACCCATATATGGATGTTTTGAGTGATTAAATTTGCCATAGGTAGTGTTAAAAATGCTTTGTTTCTTATTTATATTTATTAAGATTTATTAGATACTATTTGAGGTTAAACATACTGTCAATCTATTGTAGATTATGCGTAAACGACTTAAAACATCTAAACATAACCAACTATTGAATATTATAAAAAAAAAAAATAACTGTATTATGAGACCACCGCCAGCTCCCCTTAATAGTTTAATATTTAAAGGGAATCTACAGTGGGAAAATGTAAATTTTTTTTCTTTCTAAGTGTTCTATAATTCCCCCCAAGTCCCAGAGTACCTTTATTTTCTTTGGTTTCCTCCTCTGATATATATATAAGTTAAAAGAAGTCAAGATTTCAATACACCACTCCTGCTTAAGCTGTCCATCAAATCCCCTAACAGCATGCCGGTGTAGTGTGTAGGCTTAAAGGGCATCTCCACCCCCCAAACTATAATTTAACCCACTATGTAGTGTGTAAAAATCCTTACCTCACATCCCAGCTCCATATGGTTCTCCTGTAGCCCCCCCCCCCCCAAAGTCCCAAAAACTGGCCAGCAGGAGGTTAGCAGAGTCCATATAGGACTCTGCCTCCTGTTTATCCCTCGATCTCTGATCTCTTTTTTTAAATTTGGCTTCAATTCTTTTTTAACCATGAACACATCTCTCCTCCCCCTCCCTTTTTTCTCTGTCCTGTCAAACAAGGCATCCTTCTAAATTTACAAAGCCCCATCATGAGAACTGTTCAAACCAAGTTTCTGCTATACCTATTACCATACTTTTCATTCAATGCCATTATTTCCATTCACCCATTTGTCAGTCAGGCTTCCCGCATTTGCAAACATACATTTTAGATTATAATCCTGTAATTTATTTGTACACTTTAATACACATGCCTCCCTATCCCCTATGCTAGCCCCATCCCCTCCCCTTTCCGCCCACCACTGGCCTATCTACACCCTGCTTTCCTCCTCCTGGGCTATTATCCCAGTGAGACTGCTAATACCCTCCCCCCCCCAACCTAGTTTAAAATCTCCTCCAACCCTCTAGCCATCTTCTTCTCCCCTACCATCTTCTCCCCTATATCCCAAACAACTAGAGGCCTTAAGTGGCCCCCTAGATGTTTGAAAACTACAACTCTCAAAATTCCCTTGCTACCCCTCGGGGTTGGGGCATACTGGGAGTTGTAGTATTAAACATCTGGAGGGCTGCAGTTTGAATATCCCTGGGCTAAAAGAAAAAAGCAATCCTAACCCATTCCATGGTATACAAGAGAAGGACAGTTACTCCAGTCCACAGTACTATCCCCACCACTGGGTCCTGTTAATTCCTAACAATAACATCTCAATAACAAAGTCTCTGTCCCATAACAAAATAAAACTGGTTAAGGATCAGCTTCAGATGCCAACAGCCACACAAACAAGTGTTGGGATGTTTCCAGGACAATGTATGTCTTGAAACACGCATCAGTTTATTCATGGTGGTTGGTGTCTGAACTCGCGACCCCAACCTAGTGATGTTTATATGGGATTGCTTTTGCCTTTGTAAATAATATGTTCCCAGTAAAAGGCACTCATAAGCCACATGGAAATGGACCTGTCCTAGTGGAGGTCCTCTAACCACACCAGGAATACAGCAACATAAGAAAAACAGCCTAATTCCCGCAACCCCAATAGTGTAGGAGAATAGGTGGCATTAGGGTTTTGCACACCGAAACAACAAACCAACCTCAGCTATTAAAGCGCTCCAAACCTCCAGACACGAAGGCCACAGTCCCAAGACCTAATGGTGGATGAGGAGCCTGATCCAAAACCGAGATCAGCACAAGGCGCAACCACAGCCTTCAACATGCTCGCAGGAACTACTAGACAAAACAATCCGAACCTTACAAAAGAAGAACTTGGATCTGCCATATCCCCACTGCAAGCGAACATACAAGAACTAGGTTCAGTGTATAGGGGACATGGAGTCACACAAAAGAAACACGTTGCAGAGGAAGTCAAAGCAGTCCAAACATCAAGAAGCTTCGTATTGCCAACATAAACTAGAAACTAGAAGACTTAGATATCGCTCCAGGAGGATCTGCAGAATCCCTGAATCTTTCAACACACACCAGTAGTGGTACAAAAATATTCAGAATCTGTTATCAGATGAGCCACAGAAAGACTGGAATATGATAGGGCCCATGGCACTAACTAAGCCTCCAACAGACAACCTAGCTCGGGACATTATATCAAAATTCATTTTTATGATACTAGGAAAGCTCCTACAAACAGCACAAAACCAGCGCCTCTAGATACCAGTTCACGATTCCAAATCTTTGCAGACCTGGCCCCACAACCTTACAGAAAAAAAGATCTTTCACACCAATCACTAACTCTAAGTCTGGGTACACATGGAGGGCTATTAGTCCCGACCGAGCGCTCCTACAAGCAAGAAATACTTCAACACACCCCATTAAAAAAAGGGGTCTGAACAGGATAAGCAACCAGTAGATCTCCAATGTTTAAAGACTACACTCCCACCATTCCTTTAGAAGGACTCTGTAGTTAGGGAATGCTGGAGTTGTAGTTTTCAAACTTCTGGAGATCCGCTGGTTGCCTATCCTGGTCTGGATAATAAAAACCCGCCAAGGAGATTTGGATGAAAAAACATCTTGATCGGATTCCTTGAGAACTTACGGACAACTCCAAGGATGGATAGTACGTTTTAACCTAAATACTCCCTTGTAGGATAGAAATAAAATCCACCTATCTCTGAACCCACCATTTTATTTTCGCTCTCTATCCCTCCATTTCCCCCTTACAATAGCTACATTATAAACACTCATAAAAATTCAGTAATCTTTGGATTGGGGTTGGAGTTGTCACTGAAGACTCCCTATGATGGCTAGTACCACTAGGTGTCAAAACAGACAATAAACCTCTTTTCAAGAAGGAATCACTTGACCATCACACACCAAAGCTGGACTTAATGCAGGTTGGATACAGAAGGGAAATATACCACTGAAACCTCTACAATATACCCATAAATAAATAGGAACTAGCATATATCTCGAAAGTACAATGCAAACCGAAACAACAATCGTAAAATTAAAAGGTTCAATACAAACCTAGGTTATACTATATATGGATAAAGATATTAAAGGAAAGTTTTCATTGCTTACATGTCTACTAAATGCATTTTAAAGGCATCTATAGTGAAATTATACATTGCTCCCATCCAGACTTAAAAATAGATAGTATATGCTGCCTTATTCCCACCTCCCTCTGTGGCTCCGTGTTTGCACACAGTCTGATTAACTGCAGAGCACCAGTCCCTCTCGCCACCACTCTCTGGTCACCACCCCCTCCCCCCCGTTTTAGATATCTGGCTGTGAACAAGCCAGATTAAGCCTCCTACACAGGCTCTCTAACCTGTTAAACAAACAAGATACTTGCTACATAAGGAGCGGGAGGGGGGTGATTTAGGAGATATCAGGAACTTGCATTATCACTGCAGCCAATCTCCCTTTGAAAGGAAATACTTTGGTGAAAGCTGCTTCATTCCATTCCCTTTACTTATGTTTTTAACCCAGTATTTGCCAAGCTTTTATATCAGGAAGGAGTCATTGGGAGACTTGCTATAACACATGTTTAAAGGGCATGTCCACCCTTTTAATAAACTTTTTATATAATGTACTGCTCCTTTCCCCTAGCCCCAACCGCATAACTTTTATTTACAGAAAGTGCCCCAATCTTTACTTACCATGCTCATTCCTTCGCCACACTGCCCCGGCCCTCTGCTTGCACGGAAATGCAAGCAGGGACGGGACCGCAGCCGCGACCTTGATTGGCTGAGAGGCAGCCAATCACGGACGCGGCTGCCGGGAGTTCAGACCGGCAAAGGAGAGAGTCATGGCAAGTAAAGATTGGGGCACTTTCTGAAAATAAAAGTTATGCGGTTGGGGCTGGGGGAAGGAGCAGTACATAATATAAAAAGTTTTTACATTTTACACTGGAGGGAGAGCCGACAAAATCGCAAGAATCAGGAGAGAGGGGAAGATGGCTGCAGTGCGCATGCCAAACTTCTCCCGGAGGGAATCCCCCTAGTGTAAAATCCTTTTTATATTATGCACTGCTCCTTCCCCCAGCCCCAACCGCATAACTTTTATTTACAGAAAGTGCCCCAATCTTTACTTACCATTCCAATCCCCTTCGCCGCTCTGAACTCCCAGGAGCCGCGTCTGTGATTGGCTGCGTCTCAGCCAATCACAGACACGGCTGCTAGTCCCGCCCCCTGCTTGCATTTCCGTGCAAGCAGGGGGCCGGCACAGTGCAGCGAAGGATAGAGGCATGGTAAGTAAAGATTGGGGCACTTTCTGTAAATAAAAGTTATGCGGTTGGGGCTAGGGGAAGGAGCAGTTATTTATTAGGCTTGGGTTTCTTTTTCTTACACATAATGGCCTCCTTAACACCCTCTCTTGAACCAGTCCGTTCCTTTGCCAATATGTTAACATTACAATCTTCAAAGGTATGTCCTTTATCCTTAAGATGCAGGTACACGGCTGAGTCCTGACTCGAGGAATTGGTCTTCTGTGCTGGGCCATACGTTGATGCAGTTGTTGTTTGTCTCCCCACATACAAATCAGAGCATTCTTCCACTGCCCTGCACTGCATATATGATGTCGCTTTTCTTGTGTTTCGGTATTGGGTTCTTCGGATGTACCAATTGTCTGCCTCAGCGTGTTGTTCGGTTTAAGCAGACAGGGATACGGTGTTTTTTTGAAAACTCTTCTTAGTTTCTCGGAGACCCCTGCTACATATGGGATGACCATGTTCTTTCTCCTGTCTTGCTTTTCCCCTTCACTGTTGTTATCGTGTTCTTTTCTTTCCTTCTGCTTCTTTGACAAAGGCCCAGTCTGGATATCCACAAGTTTTAAGGGCTCCTCTGAGATGTTTCATTTCTTTGGCCTTCGCCTCTGTGCTAGGCACGTCAACATTACATTATGTTGACGATCGACTGTCAGCCTGGCACAAACTATACCTGGTCTCTGTGAATAATTTCTAGAAGTATTTTGTTAATTCTAGTCTCTAGAATTTTTGTTAACATTTTAAAGGATAACTATCTTGTGTATAAAGTTTTTTTTTTTAAAAAATCAGTTAAAATGAAAAGTACCTGGGACAGGGATATAGGACTGGTAATTTCTACCTCCCAATATTGTCTCTGTGAGGAGCATCAGCCCAAAGAAAACTGATCCTACCAGTCTTCATCCATGCTTCTTTTATAAAGGATTGGTGCAAGACTAACCTGGCAAATGAAAACTGTTAGTGCTGTAGCTCCTTAACAAAATTATATTTTGCGGGGGGGAATAATCAATCCAACCTCCCTGCCCCAGGTACTTTATATTTTTAAAAAGTTACATTTTAGAGTATATTTATCCTTTAAGGTCCCGGTTGGTCTGGGAGATTGGACGATAGTTCTTAATTTCTAATGGTGTCTTTTTCCTAGTTTAGGTATAAATCTGATTTTTTTTTTTTCCTTTCATAAAGTCATTGTATAGTTTGGTGAGATGTGGTGAGAGTTGTGTTATAATTTTTTTAGTAGAGCATAGAAAATCTGTCTGGACCTGTGGATTTATGTGGTTTTAGATTTTTTTATAGTTTGTGTTACTTCTGTAAGTAAGTAAGTCTTAGTCGTATCTGTTGATTGTTATGTGTGTGTGGGGGGGGTTGGTTTAAGAATTCGTCTAGTTTGGTGGGGTCTAATTGTCTTTTCTGGGAATATAGGTCTGTAAAGTATTTGTGAAATGTTTGATAAATAGTTTCTGGGTTGTTAGTGTGTTGACCTGGTTGGGTGTAAATTTGGGTTATGGTGTTATGTTTTGTTTTTGGTCTTAAAAGATTTGCTAGTGGTCTGTGCCTTGTTTCCTTTATGAATTAGAATAATTAACAATTAGAATTGTTTGGCCTGTCTTGGCTTTTTTTCTACTTGAATAGGAAAAATAGCATGTATTTTTTATTTCAGGAGTTTTATTTGGTTTAAGGCTGGGTACACACCAGCCAATATTTTCAGCCGACCGGTCGTGGGTGGCCACGGCCGACATCGATCGTTCGTTTGGCCAAATCGGCCGAACGAATGATCGAACGTGTTGGTAAATTCCGATCGACATCGATCGTTCGTTTGGCCAAATCGGCCGAACGAACGATCAGACATGTTGGTAAATTCCGATCGACCGTGCGGTTCCCTATGGAACTGCACGATCGCTTGTAAATTCAGCCGCGGACGAATTTGCCGTGACCGACGGACATTTGTCCCAGCTGAGCGCTCGCTCTGGAAATAAAGTCCCTCCATGTGTACCCAGCCTAAGAGTTCTTCTTCCCCAGTTATCTGGTGTTTGGTTTCCAGTTCGTATAGCTGATTCTCTAGCTCTTTATATTGTTGTATTCTTTGCTTTTTTGTTTTGCTGCTAATTTAATTAATGCACCCCTGACAAAGGCTTTGTGGGCTGCCCATACCCATGGTGTTTTGGCTTGGTTGTTATTATTAAGTAGCAAGTATTTAGTAATACCTTTTGTCCATAAGTAATGTCTGATTGAGTCTCCAATGGTATGCTGTTTTGGGCAGTCTGTTTGTGGATAATTCGATCTTAACTATCTTGTGATCTGACCACACACATTGTTCGATACTTACTGTTTCCAGTTGTCTCAGCAGGGTGTGTGTGCCTAGGAAATAGTCTTATCTGACATGGCAATTATGTGAGTGTGAGTAGAAAGTATAGTCTTTGGAATTTAACTTTTTTCCCTGCATAAATCTGAGAGCTGTAACCTTTGTAGGAGGTTTAGTTTTTTGTTTTTCTTTTACCAAATTTTAATTTTGAGGTATTGGATCGGTCCCAAAGTAAATCTAAGGGGATGTTGAAATCTCCTGCTATTAGTGTTGGTATTCATTGTAGATTAGCTAATTTGTTTATGGTATCTGTTAAAAATGTTTTTGTTGTGTATTAGGTGCATAGACATTTAGTAAAACATAGGCTTGGTTGTTTATGGAACATTCGCTAAGCAAGAATCTGCCTTGGGGCACTGCAAGAGTGCTTTCAAAATTGGTATTTAATGATTTATGGAAGAGGACAGTTGCTCCATTTATTTATTTTTTTTGCAGGTCCCATTGCTGATAAAATGAGAATAATGATTGTCTAAGAATTTGGGTGCTGACTTGGCTGTAAAATGGATTTCCTGATAGAAGATTATGTGTGGTTTACACCTATGGTAGCCTCTAAATGCCATTGAACTTTTTGGGCAGAATTTGACATTATCATGGAGATTCACCCAGAGCCGCAAGCGCTCTGGTCAAATCTCCCGTACAGGATTTACCAGAACGTTTTGTATAGCTGGCGTTAAGTTCTTACGTGCTAAACACCCCCCCCCCCCCCCCGCAGCCTCTGGTAAATCGCTTTGCAACAGCTGCGCGAGTGCCTCTTCTTGCACTCGCGCAGCCGCCGCAAAGGAGACTTAATGTTGCACTAACCGATTGCAAAACAGTAAGTGTGACGTTAAGGGCTGAGAGGAGCGCTGTATATCCGCAATGCTCCTCAGTGAATGCCCTATATGCGAGATACATATTAGGGAGCCTTTTTTTTTTTTTGGACCCTATATGGATGTTTTGAGTGATTAAATTTGCCATAGGTAGTGTTAAAAATGCTTTGTTTCTTATTTATATTTATTAAGATTTATAGATACTATTTGAGGTTAAACATACTGTCAATCTATTGTAGATTATGCGTAAACGACTTAAAACATCTAAACATAACCAACTATTGAATATTATAAAAAAAAAAATAACGTATTATGAGACCACCGCCAGCCCCCTTAAGTTTAATATTTAAAGGGAATCTACAGTGGGAAAATGTAAATTTTTTTCTTTCTAAGTGTTTCTATAATTCCCCCCAAGTCCCAGAGTACCTTTATTTTCTTTGGTTTCCTCCTCTGAATATATATAAGTTAAAAAAAGTCAAGATTTCAATACACCACTCCTCTGCTTAAGCTGTCCATCAAATCCCCTAACAGCATGCCGGTGTAGGTGTAGGCTTAAAGGGCATCTCCACCCCCCAAACTATAATTTAACCCACTAGTAGTGTGTAAAAATCCTTACCTCACATCCCAGCTCCATATGGTTCTCCTGTAGCCCCCCCCCCCCCAAAGTCCCAAAAACTGGCCAGCAGGAGGTTAGCAGAGTCCATATAGGACTCTGCCTCCTGTCTTCCCTCCGGGAGAAGTTTGGCATGCGCACTGCAGCCATTCTTCCCCTCTCTCTCCTGATTTTGTCTTCCTCCCCCTATGTAAAATCCTTTTATATTATGTACTGCTCCTTCCCCCAGCCCAACCGCATAAAACTTTATTTTCAGAAAGTGCCCCAATCTTTACTTGCCATGACTCTCTCCTTTGCCGGTCTGAACTCCCGGCAGCCGCGTCCGTGAAGTGTCTGCCTCTCAGCCAATCACGGTCGCGGCTGCCGGTCCCGTCCCCTGCTTGCATTTCCGTGCAAGCAGAGGGCCGGGGCAGTGTGGCGAAGGATAGAGGCATGGTAAGTAAAGATTGGGGCACTTTCTGTAAATAAAAGTTATGCGGTTGGGGCTAGGGGAAAGGAGCAGTACATTATATAAAAAGTTTATTAAAAGGGTGGACATGCCCTTTAAACATGTGTTATAGCAAGTCTCCCAATGACTCCTTCCTGCTCATTAAAATGCTTGGCAAATACTGGGTTAAAAACATAAGTAAAGGGAATGAGAATGAAGCAGCTTTCACCAAAGTATTTCCTTTCAAAGGGAGATTGGCTGCAGTGATAATGCAAGTTCCTGATATCTCCTAAATCACCCCCCTCCCGCTCCTTATGTAGCAAGTATCTTGTTTGTTTACAAAGGTTAGAGAGCCGTGTAGGAGGCTTAATCTGGCTTGTTTCACAGCCAGATTATCTAAAACCGGGGGGGAGGGGGTGGTGACCAGAGAGTGGTGGCGAGAGGGACTGGTGCTCTGCAGTTAATCAGACTGTGTGCAAACACGGAGCCACAGAGGAAGGTGGGAATAAGGCAGCATATACTTATCTATTTTTAAGTCTGGATTGGAGCAATGTATAAATTTCACTATAGATGCCCTTTAAAATTGCATTTAGTAGACATGTAAGCAATGAAATACTTTCCTTTAATTATCTTTATCCATATATATGTATAACCTAGGTTTGTATTGAACCTTTTAATTTTACGATTGTTGTTTCGGTTTGCATTGTACTTTCGAGATATTATGCTAGTTCCTATTTTATTTATAGGGTATATTGTAGAGGTTTCAGTGGTATATTTCCCTTCTGTCATCCAACCTGCATATAAGTCCAGCTTTGGGTTGTGCATGGTCAAGTGATTCCTTGAAAAGAGGTTTATTGTCTGTTTTGACACCTAGTGGTACTAGCCATCATAGGGAGTCTTCAGTGACAACTCCAACCCCATTCCAAAGATTACTGAATTTTTATGAGTGTTTATAATGTTAGCTATTGTAAGGGGGAAATGGAGGGATAGAGAGCGAAAATAAAATGGTGGGTTTCAGAGATAGGTGGATTTTTATTTCTATCCTACAAGGGAGTATTTAGGTTAAAACGTACTTATCCATCCTTGGAGTTGTCCGTAAGTTCTCAAGGAATCCGATCAAGATGTTGTTTCATCCAAATCTCCTTGGCGGGTTTTTATTATTCCAGACCAGGGATAGGCAACCAGCGGATCTCCAGAAGTTTGAAAACTACAACTTCCAGCATTCCCTAACTACAGAGTCCTTCTAAAGGAATGGTGGGAGTTGTAGTCTTTAAACATCTGGAGATCTACTGGTTGCTTATCCCTGTTCTAGACCCCTTTTTTTAATGGGGTGTGTTGAAGTATTTCTTGCTTGTAGCGAGCGCTCGGTCGGGACTAATAGCCCCTCCATGTGTACCCAGACTTAGAGTTCTAGTGATTGGTGTGAAAGATCTTTTTTTCTGTAAGGTTTGTGGGGCCAGGTCTGCAAAGATTTGGAATCTGTGACCTTGGTAATCTAGAGGCGCTGGTTTTCGTGCTGTTTGTAGGAGCTTTCCTTAGTATCATAAAAATGAATTTTGATTATAATGTCCCGAGCTAGGTTGTCTGTTGGAGGCTTAGTTAGTGCCCTATGGGCCCTATCATATTCCAGTCTTTCTGTTGGCTCATCTGATAACAGATTTCTGAATATTTCTTGTACCACTACTGGTGTGTTGTTGAAAGATTCAGGGATTCTGCAGATCCTCCTGGAGCGATATCTAAGTCTTCTAGTTCTAGTTTATAGTTGGCAATACGAAGCTTCTTGATGTTTGGACTGCTTTGACTTCCTCTGCAACGTGTTCTTTGTGTGACTCCATGTCCCCTATACACTGACCTAGTTCTTGTATGTTCGCTTGCAGTGGGGATATGGCAGATCCAAGTTCTTCTTTTTGTAAGGTTCGGATTTTGTCTAGTAGTTCCTGCGAGCATGTTGAAGGCTGTGTTTGCGCCTTGTGCTGATCTCGGTTTTCTGGATCAGGCTCCTCATCCACCATTAGGTCTTGGGACTGCTGGCCTTCGTGTCTGGAGGTTTGGAGCGCTTTAATAGCTGAGGTTGGTTTGTGTTTCGGTGCAAAACCCTAATGCCACCTATTCTCCTACACTATTTGGGTTGCGGGAATTAGGCTGTTTTTCTTATGTTTGCCTGTATTCCTGGTGTGGTTAGAGGACCTCCACTAGGACAGGTCCATTTCCATGTGCTGCTTATGAGTGCCTTTTACCTGGGAACATAATTATTTACAAAGGCAAAAGCAATCCAATATAAACATCACTAGGTTGGGTCGCGAGTTCAGACACCAACCACCATGAATAAACTGATGCGTGTTTCAAGACATACATTGTCCTGGAAACATCCCAACACTTGTTTGTTTTTGGCTGTTGGCATCTGAAGCTGATCCTTAACCAGTTTTCATTTTGTTATGGGACAGAGACTTATTGTTATTGAGATGTTATTGCTTAGGAATTAACAGGACACCAGTGGTGGGGATAGTCACTGTGGACTGGAGCTAACTGTCCTTCCTTGTATACCATGGAATGGGTAGGATTGCTTTTCTTCTTTTAGCCCAGGGATATTCAAACTGCAGCCCTCCAGATGTTTAAATACTACAACTCCCAGTATGCCCCAACCGCAGAGGGTAGCAAGGGAATTTTGAGAGTTGTAGTTTTCAAACATCTAGGGGGCCACTTAAGGCCTTAGTCTGTGTTTGGGATATAGGGGAGAAGATGGCTAGGGGAGAAGATGGCTAGAGGGTTGGAGGAGATTTTAAACTAGGTTGGGGGGGAGGGTATTAGCAGTCTCACTGGGATAGATAGCCCAGGAGGAAAGCAGGGTGTAGATAGGCCAGTGGTGGGCGGAAAGGGGATGGGGCTAGCATAGGGGATAGGGAGGCATGTGTATTAAAGTGTACAAATAAATTACAGGATTATAATCTAAAATGTATGTTTGCAAATGCGGGAAGCCTGACTGACAAAATGGGTGAATTGGAAATAATGGCATTGAATGAAAAGTATGATGTAATAGGTATAGCAGAAACTTGGTTGAACAGTTCTCATGACTGGGCTGTAAATTTAGAAGGATATGCCTTGTTTAGACAGGACAGAGAAAAAAGGAGAGGGGGAGGAGTATGTGTTCATGTTAAAAAAGAATTGAAGCCAAATTTAAAAAAAGAGATAACTGGCGATATGGATGCTAAAGTGGAGGCAATATGGGTGGAATTAGGCAACAGGAAAGGGGGTAATGTCATTGCTGGTGTCTGTTATAAGCCGCCAAATGCTAGCAGAGAGGAGGTGAGTCAACTTCATATGCAGTTTTGCAAGGGCTGCAAGTTTGGGGAGTGTGCTCATTATGGGGGACTTTAACACTAGAATTACCAACTTTTTTAGTTTCTGGTGCAAGGCACACCCTTGCTGAGATTTTTACAAGTCTTCAGGTTGATTATCTGCTAATCTAAGCTAACAAATGCAAATGTGCCAGGCCTCACAGGTAATAGGTGTATTTTCAGAACAAAAGAAAGAGAACAATGGAGCTGATAGCATGTTAAACAACTCAGCAGGGGTGCTAGTAGATATGAGATCCAGGGAATTTATGCAAATCTGCGCAGGCCTGGTAAATCTAGTGTTAAATGCGTGTGGGCGCAATTTTTAGTAATGTCATTATGACATCAGCATGACATTATCATTTTTCAAAATGAAATTTTGGCCCCAAAAAGCATTGCACTTTTGCGACTTCTTAAGTCTGCATAGATTTAATTTGGGCCCAAAAATGAAACTTTGTACTTTTTGTAACTTGTTATTCTATATCTGTTAAAGGGGTTTTAATATGCGTGGTTGCATTTCTTTAGTAATGTCACTATGACATCAGCAGTTGATTGTAAACATTCTGGTTGCCATGGCAACCGGGCAGTTGACATTAAACATTCCGGTTGTTATGGCCCATGGCAGCCGTGCTGTTGATGGTAAGCATTCTGGTTGCTATGGCAACCGGCAGTTGATAGTAAACATTCTAGTTGCTATGGCACAGGGGTGGAGCTAATAGGTAAACTTCTGGATTTCTCCGGTAACCTGATGGTTGTTAGTTAGCCTTCTGTTTGCTATGGTGCGACCTCGTTATTCTAATATCTGTTAATGGTGTTTAAATGCGTGTGGGCACAAGTTTTTAGTAATGTCATTATGAAATCACAGCAATGACATCATCATTTTTCAAAATGAAATTTGTGGCCCCAAAAAGCATTGCACTTTCGACTTCTACTCTATATCTGTTCCAGAAGTGTGTTAAATACACCGGGATGCAGTTTTTAGGCGATGTCATTATGGCATCAGCATGGCATCCTAAGTATGCATAGATTTAATTTGGGCCCAAAAATGAAACTTTGTACTTTTTGTGACTTGTTTATTCTATATCTGTTAAAAGGGTTTTAATATGCGTGGTTGCATTTCTTAGTAATGTCACTATGACATCAGCAGTTGATTGTAAACATTCTGGTTGCCATGGCACCGGGCAGTTGACATTAAACATTCCGGTTGTTATGGCCCATGGCAGCCGTGCTGTTGATGGTAAGCATTCTGGTTGCTATGGCAACCGCAGTTGATGTAAACATTCTAGTTGCTATGGCAACGGGTGTAGCTAATAGGTAAACAGTCTGGATTCTCTGGTAACCTGATGGTTGTTAGTTAGCCTTCTGTTTGCTATGGTGTCGACCTCTTATTCTATATCTGTTAATGGTGTTTAATGCGTGTGGGGCGCAATTTTTTAGTTAATGTCATTATGACATCAGCATGACACAATCATTTTTCAAATGAAATTTTGGCCCCAAAAAGCATTGCACTTTTGCGACTTCTTACTCTATACTCTGTTCAGAAGTGTTTAAATACGTCGGGATGCAGTTTTTTAGCGATGTCATTATGGCATCAGCATGGCATCCTAAGTCTGCATAGTTTCATTTGGGCCCAAAATGAAATTTGTACTTTTTGTGACTTGTTATTCTATATCATTAAAAGGGTTTTAATATGCGTGGTTGCATTTCTTTAGTAATGTCATTATGACATCAGCATGACATCATCATTTTTCAAAATGAAATTTTGGCCCCAAAAAGCATTGCACTTTTGCGACTTCTTACTCTATATCTGTTCAGAAGTGTTTAAATACGTCGGGATGCAGTTTTTAGCGATGTCATTATGGCATCAGCATGGCACCCTAAGTCTGCATAGATTTAATTTGGGCCCAAAAATGAAACTTTGTACTTTCTTTAGTAATGTCACTATGACATCAGCAGTTGATTGTAAACATTCTGGTTGCCATGGCAACCGGCGATTTGACATTAAACATTCCGGTTGTTATGGCCCATGGCAGCGTGCGTTGATGGTACATTCTTTTTGCTATGGCAACCGGCAGTTGATAGTAAACATCTATTTGCTATGGAACGGGGTAGCTAATAGGTAAACATGCTGGATTCTCTGGTAACCTGATGTTGTTAGTTACCTTCTGTTTGCTATGGTGGAGCCTCTTATTCTATATCTGTTAATGGTGTTTTAAATGCGTGTGGGCACAATTTTTAGTAATGTCATATGACATCAGCATGCAATCATCATTTTTCAATGAAATTTTGACCCCAAAGCATTCACTTTTGCGACTTCTTACTCTATTCTGTTCAGAAGTGTTTAAATACGTCGAATGGCAGTTTTTAGCGATGTCATTATGGCACCCTAAGTCTGCATAGATTTAATTTGGGCCCAAAAATGAAACTTTGTACTTTTTGTGACTTGTATTCTATATCTGTTAAAAGGGTTTTAATATGCGTGTTTTGCATTTCTTAGTAATGTCACTATGACATCAGCAGTTGATTGTAACATTCTGGTTGCCATGGCAACCGGGCAGTTGACATTAAACATTCCGGTTGTTATGGCCCATGGCAGCCTTGCTGTTGATGGTAGCATTCTGGTTGCTATGGCACCGGCAGTTGATAGTAAACATTCTAGTTGCTATGGCAACGGGGTACTAATAGGTAAACGTCTGGATTCTCTGGTAATCTGATGGTTGTTAGTTAGCCTTCTGTTTGCTATGGTGCGACCTTTTATTCTATATCTTGTTAAGTGTTTTAAAGGGCTGTCCACCCCAAAATTTAACTTTTGATATGTGGTAGGGCGCTCCCCACCAGCCCCAACCGCATTAATATAATTGTTAGAAAGTCCCCCGATTCTTACTTACCTGCCCTCTCTCCTCCTGCTGCAGGTTCAGGCACTCTGCTTGCATGGAATTGAAAGCAGGGGGCGGGACCGGCAGCCGCGTCCGTGATTGGCTAAGAGGCAGGAGGGCTGCACTGAGCATGCCTCAACCTTGATGAGGTTGAGGAGTCTCAGCACAGCATGAGTCACACACTGCTCCTACACACAGTTTCCTGGACTTTGGAGGGGCACAGCAGGAACTATTTGAGCAGGAATGTAAGGTAAGGATTGTTTTAAACTACTTGATGTGGCCAGTAAGGGGTTAAATTTTAGTTTTGGGGGTGGACATGCCCTTTAAATGCGTGTGGGCGCAATTCTTAGTAATGTCATTATGACATCAGCATGACATCATCATTTTTTCAAATGAAATTTTGACCCCAAAAAGCATTGCCTTTTGCGACTATTTACTCTATATCGTTTCAGAAGTGTTTCAAAAATACGTCGGGATGCAGTTTTTAGCGATGTCATTATGGCATCAGTATGGCATCCTAAGTCTGCATAGATTTAATTTGGGCCCAAAAATGAAACTTTGTACTTTTTGTGACTTGTTATTCTATATCTGTTAAAAGGGTTTTAATATGCCTGGTTGCATCTCTTTAGTAATTTCACTATGACATCAGCAGTTGATTGTAAACATTCACAAAGGCAATCCAATATAAACATCACTAGGTTGGGTCGCGAGTTCAGACACCAACCACCATGAATAAATGATGCGTGTTTCAAGACATACATTGTCCTGGAAACATCCCAACATGTTGGTTGTTTTGGGCTGTTGGCATCTGAAGCTGATCCTTAACCAGTTTTCATTTTGTTATGGGACAGAGACTATTGTTATTGAGATGTTATTGCTTAGGAAAACAGGACCAGTGGTGGGGATAGTCACTGTGGACTGGAGCTAACTGTCCTTCCTTGTATACCATGGAATGGGTAGGATTGCTTTTCTTCTTTTAGCCCAGGGATATTCAAACTGCAGCCCTCCAGATGTTAATACTACAACTCCCAGTATGCCCCAACCGCAGAGGGTGCAGGGAATTTTGAGAGTGTGTAGTTTTTCAACATCTGAGGGGGCCACTTAAGGCCTTAGTCTGATGTTTGGGATATAGGGGAGAAGATGGCTAGGGGAGAAGATGGCTAGGGGTTGGGAGAGATTTTAAACTAGGTTGGGGGGGAGGGTTATTAGCAGTTCACTGGGATAGATAGCCCAGGGGAAAGCAGGGTGTAGATAGGCCAGTGGTGGGCGGAAAGGGGATGGGGCTAGCATAGGGGATGGGAGGCATGGGTATTAAAGTGTACAAATAAATTACAGGATTATAATCTAAAATGTAGTTTGCAAATGGGGAAGCCTGACTGACAAAATGGGTGAATGGAAATAATGGCATTGAATGAAAAGTATGATGTAATAGGTATAGCAGAAACTGGTTGAACAGTTCTCATGACTGGGCTGTAATTTAGAAGGATAGCCTTGTTTAGACAGGACAGAGAAAAAAGGAGAGGGGAGGAGTAGTGTTATGTTAAAAAAGAATTGAAGCCAAATTTAAAAAAGAGATAAACTGAGCGATTGGATGCCCTAAGTGGAGGCAATAGGTGGGGAATTAGGCAACAGGAAAGGGGGTAATTGTCATTGCTGGTGTCTGTATAAGCCGCCAAATGTAGCAGAGAGGAGGTGAGTCAACTTCATATGCAGTTTTGCAAGGGCTGCAAGTTTGGGGATGTGCCTCATTATGGGGGGACTTTAACACTAGAATTACCAACTTTTTTAGTTTCTGGTGCAAGGCACACCCTTGCTGAGATTTTTACAAGTCTTCAGGTTGATTATCTGCATAATCTAAGCTAACAAATGCAAATGTGCCAGGCCTCACAGGTAATAGGTTGTATTTTCAGAACAAAAGAAAGAGAACAATGGAGCTGATAGCATGTAAACAACTCAGCAGGGTGCTAGTTGATAGAGATCCAGGGAATTTATGCAAATCTTCGCAGGCCTGGTAAATCTAGGTTAAATGCGTGTGGGCGCAATTTTTAGTAATGTCATTATGACATCAGCATGACATTATCATTTTTCAAAATGAAATTTTGGCCCCAAAAGCAGTGCACTTTTGCGACTTCTTAAGTCTGCATAGATTTAATTTGGGCCCAAAAATGAAACTTTGTACTTTTTGTAACTTGTATTTCTATATCTGTTAAAGGGTTTTAATATGCGTGGTTGCATTTCTTTAGTAATGTCACTTGACATCAGCAGTTGATTGGAAACATTCTGGTTGCATGGCAACCGGGCAGTTGACATTAAATTTCCGGTTGTTATGGCCCAGGCAGCCGTGCTGTTGATGTAAGCATTCTGGTTGCTATGGCAACCGGCAGTTGATAGTAAACATTCTAGTGCTATGGCAACGGGAGCTATAGGTAAACAGTCGGATTCTCTGGTAACCGATGGTTGTTAGTTAGCCTTCTGTTTGCTATGGTGCGACCTCTTATTCTAATCTGTTAATGGTGTTTAAATGCGTGTGGGCCCAATTTTTAGTATGTATATGACATCAGCATGACATCATCATTTTTCAAAATGAAATTGGCCCCAAAAAGCATTGCACTATGCGACTTCTTACTCTATATCTGTTCAGAAGTGTTTAAATACACCGGGATGCAGTTTTTAGCGATGTCATTATGGCATCAGCATGGCATCCTAAGTATGCATAGATTTAATTTGGGCCCAAAAATGAAACTTTGTACTTTTTGTGACTTGTTATTCTATATCTGTTAAAAGGGTTTTAATATGCGTGGTTGCATTTCTTTAGTAATGTCACTATGACATCAGCAGTTGATTGTAAACATTCTGGTTGCCATGGAACCGGCAGTTGACATTAAACATTCGGTTGTTATGGCCCATGGCAGCCGTGCTGTTGATGGTAACATTCTGGTGCTATGGCAACCGCAGTGATTGTAAACATTCTAGTTGCTATGGCAACGGGGTAGCTAATAGGTAAACAGTCTGGATCTCTGGTAACCTGATGGTTGTTAGTTAGCCTTCTGTTTGCCTATGTTGCGACCTTTATCTAATCTGTTAATGGTGTTTAATGCGTGTGGGCGCAATTTTTAGTAATGTCATTATGACATCAGCATGACATCATCATTTTTCAAAATGAAATTTTGGCCCCAAAAAGCATTGCACTTTTGCGACTTCTTACTCTATATCTGTTCAGAAGTGTTTCAATACGTCGGGATGCAGTTTTTTAGCGATGTCATTATGGCATCAGCATGGCATCCTAAGTCTGCATAGATTTAATTTGGGCCCAAAAATGAAATTTGTACTTTTTGTGACTTGTTTTCTATATCATTTAAAGGGTTTTAATATGCGTGGTTGCATTTTCTTTAGTAATGTCATTATGACATCAGCATGACATCATCATTTTTAAAATGAAATTTTGGCCCCAAAAAAGCATTGCACTTTTGCGGCTTACTTATACTTTCTGTTCAGAAGTGTTTAATAAGTCGGGATGCAGTTTTTAGCGATGTCATTATGGCATCAGCATGGACCCTAAGTTTGCATAGATTTAATTTGGGCCCAAAAATGAAAATTTGTACTTTCTTTAGTAATGTCACTATGACATCAGCAGTTGATGGTAAAGATGGTGATGGAACGGGAGTTGAAATTAAACATTCGGTGTTAGGCAATGGAAGAGTGAGGGTGATGGTAAACATTTTTTTGTGCTGTGTATGGTTGCTATGGAACCGCAGTGATAGTAAACATTTAGTTGCTATGGCAAGAGGGGTAGCTAATAGGTAAACAGTCTGGATTCTCTGGTAACCTGATGGTTGTTAGTTAGCTCTGTTTGCTATGGTGCGACCTCTTATTCTCTAATGTTAATGGTGTTTAAATGCGTGTGGGCACAATTTTTAGTAATGTCATTATGACATCAGCATGACACATCATTTTTCAAAATGAAATTTTGACCCCAAAAAGCATTGCCACTTTGCGATTCTTACTCTATATCTGTTCAGAAGTGTTTAAATAAGTCGGGATGCAGTTTTAGCGATGTCATTATGGCATCCTAAGTCTGCATAGAATTTAATTTGGGCCCAAAAATGAAACTTTGTACTTTTGTGACTTGTTATTCTATATCTGTTAAAAGGTTTTAATATGCGTGGTTGCATTTTTTAGTAAGTCACTATGAAATCGCAGTTGATTGTAAACATTCTGGTTGCCATGGCAACCGGGCAGTTGACATTAAACTCCGGTTGTTATGGCCCATGGCAGCCTTGCTGTTGATGGTAGCATTCTGGTTGCTATGGCAACCGGCAGTTGATAGTAAACATTCTAGTTGCTATGGCAACGGGTAGCTAATAGGTAAACAGTCTGGATTCTCTGGTAATTGATGGTTGTTAGTTAGCCTTCTGTTTGCTATGGGCGACCTTTTATTTATATCTGTTAATGGTGTTTAAAGGGCATGTCCACCCCAAAATTTAACTTTTGATATGTGGTAGGGCATGCTCCCCCAGCCCCAACCGCATTAATATATTGTTAGAAAGTCCCGATTCTTACTTACCTGCCCTCTCCCGCCTGCAGTGTTCAGGCACTCTGCTTGCATGGAATTGAAAGCAGGGGGCGGGACCGGCAGCCGCGCCGTGATTGGCTAAGAGGCAGGGAGGGCTGCACTGAGCATGCCTCAACCTTGATGAGGTTGAGGAGTCTCAGCACAGCATGAGTCACACACTGCTCCTACAAAGCAGTTTCCTGGACTTTGGAGGGCACAGCAGGGGACATTTTGAGCAGGAATGTAAGGTAAGGATTGTTTAAACTACTGATGTGGCCAGTAAGGGGTTAAATTTTAGTTTTGGGGGTGGACAATGCCCTTTAAATGCGTGTGGGCGCAATTCTGTAATGTCATATGACATCAGCATGACATCATCATTTCAAAATGAAATTTGACCCCAAAAGCATTGCACTTTTGCGACTTCTTACTCTATATCTGTTCGAAGGGTTAAATACGTCGGGATGCAGTTTTTAGCGATGTCATTATGGCATCAGCATGGCATCCTAAGTCTGCATAGATTAATTTGGGCCCAAAATGAAACTTTGTACTTTTGTGACTTGTTATTCATATTGTTAAAAGGATTTAATATGCGTGATTGCATTTCTTTAGTAATGGCACTATGACATCAGCAGTTTGATTGTAAACATTCTGGTTGCCATGGCAACCGGGCAGTTGACATTAAACATTCCGGTTGTTATGGCCATGGCAGCCGTGCTGTTGATGGTAAGCATTTGGTTGCTATGGCAACCGGAAGTTGATAGTAAACATTCTAGTTGCCATGGCAACGGGGTAGCTAATAGGTAAACAATCTGGATTCTCTGGTAACCTGATGGTTATTAGTTAGCCTTTGTTGCTATGGTGCGACCTCTTTATTATATATCTGTTAATGGTGTGTTAAATGCGTGTGGGCGAATTGTTGTAATGTCATTATGACATCATCATGAAATCAGCATGACATCGTCATTTTCAAAATGAAATTTTGGCGCCAAAAAGCATTGCACTTTTGCGACTTCTACTCTATATTGTTCAGAAGTGTTAAATAGTTGGGATGCAGTTTTGCGATGTCATTATGGCATCAGCATGGCATCCTAAGTCTGCATAGATTTAATTTGGGCCCAAAAATGAAACTTGTATTTTGTGACTTGTTATTCTTATCTGTTAAAAGGGTTTAATATGCGTGGTTGCATTTCTTTGTATGTCACAATGACATCAGCAGTTGATTGTAAAACATTCTGGTTGCTATGGCAACAGGCACGCGTTGACATTAAACCTTTCGGTTGTTATGGCCCATGGCAGCCGTGCTGTTGATGGTGAGGCATTCTGGTTGCTATGGCAACCGGCAGTTGATAGTAAAAATTCCTAGTTGCTATGGCAACGGGGTAGCTAATAGGTAAACAGTCTGGATTCTCTGGTAACCTGATGGTTGTTAGTTAGCCTTCTGTTTGTATGGTGCGACCTCTTATTCTATATCTGTTAATGGTGTTTAAATGCGTGTGGGCGCAATTGTTAGTAATGTCATTATGACATCAGCATGACATCATCATTTTTCAAAATGAAATTTTGGCCCCAAAAAGCATTGCACTTTTGCGACTTCTTCCTCTATATCTGTTCAGAAGTGTTAAATTAGTCCGGATGCAGTTTTTAGCGATGTCATTATGGCATCAGCATGGCATCCTAAGTCTGCATAGATTTAATTGGGCCAAAAATGAAACTTTGTACTTTTTGTGACTTGTTATTCTATATCTGTTAAAAGGGTGTTAATTTGTGTGGTTGCATTTCTTTAGTAATGTCACTATGACATCAGCAGTTGATTGTAAACATTCTGGTTGCCATGGCAACCGGGCAGTTGACATTAAACATTCTGGTTGTTATGGCCATGGCAGCCGTGCTGTTGATGGTAAGATTTGGTTGCTATGGCAAAAGGCAGTGTGTAGTAAACATTCTAGTTGCTATGGCAACGGGGTAGCTAATAGGTAAACAGTCTGGATTCTCTGGTAACCTGATGGTTGTAGTAGCCTTCTGTTTGCTATGGTGCGACCTCTTATTCTATATCTGTAATGTGTTTAAATGCGTGTGGCGCAATTTTTAGTAATGTCATTATGACATCAGCATGACATCATCATTTTTCAAAATGAAATTTTGACCCCAAAAAGCATTGCACTTTTGCGACTTCTTACTCTATATCTGTTCAGAAGTGTTTAAATACGTCGGGATGCCGTTTTAGCGATGTCATTATGGCATCAGCATGGCATCCTAAGTCTGCATAGATTTAATTTGGGCCCAAAAATGAAACTTTGTACTTTTTGTGACTTGTTATTCTGTTAAAAGGGTTTTAATATGCGTGGTTGCATTTCTTTAGTAATGTCACTATGACATCAGCAGTTGATTGTAAACATTCTGGTTGCCATGGCAGCCGTGCAGTTGATGGTAAGCATTCTGGTTGCTATGGCAACCGGCAGTTGATAGTAAACATTCTAGTTGCTATGGCAACGGGGTAGCTAATAGGTAAACAGTCTGGATTCTCTGGTAACCTGATGGTTGTTAGTTAGCCTTCTGTTTGCTATGGTGCGACCTCTTATTCTATATCTGTTAATGGTGTTTAATTACCCTGATTGATTGGTGTAGTGGAACTGCCATCACAGAAAAAGGCGATGAGTTCCTGAATTTGCTGTAGGATAATTGGTAGGATAAGGTGGTTGAGGTTTCTACTAGAAAAGGAGCTCTGTTGGATCTGGTAATATCTAATATAGTGGAGTGTATTATAGATATAAAGGTAACTGGAGGCTTAGGGAATAGTGACCATAAAATAGTGGCGTTTGGACTTGGTTATCGAAAGGAAAAGTGTGCTGGGTTAACAAAGACTTATAATTTCGGGAAAGCAAATTTTCTCAGGTTAAAAGCAGCTCTTCAGAATGTTAACTGGATAATGTTATCAGGAAAAGGTACTGAACAGAAGTGGACTGTGTTGAAGGGGATTTAAGCCAGTTCACATCTAAATTTATACCCTTGGGAAATAAATGTAAAAAAAATAAATCCGCGCCCATGTGGCTGAATTCAAATGGAGGCAAATGGAAAGGAAGAAAAAGGCATTTAAAACCTTTAAGGGCGAGGGAATGGAAAGGGCCTTTAGGGATTATAAAAACTGTAACAAGGAGTGTAAGAAAGCAATCAAACTACCTAAAATTAAAAATGAAGTTAGGATAGCTGAACAAAACATCACTAAGCCAAAAAAAAATTTAATAGTATATTAATAGTAAGAAGATGAGGACTGAGAATGTGGCACCATTAATTAATGGGGATAAGTTAGTTACGGAGTATGGCGATAAAGCAAATGTCTTGAATAATTTTCCCCCCTCTATATACACTATAGAAGATCCAAGTACAGATATCATAGAGTATAGTAGCAATAATGGTATAAAAGATTTAAGTGCACTTTGGTTACCCGAGGATATGGTACAGAAAGAATTAAATAAGGTTAATATTAATAAACATCCTGGACCGGATAAAATACATCCTCGGGTACTTAGGGAGCTAAGTTCAGTTTTATCTAGGCCATTGTTTCTTATTTTTGCAGATTCCCTCATGTCCGGTGGTGTGCCTCTGGATTGGAAAAAGGCTGATGTTATTCCAATATTCAAAAAGGGTAGTCGTTCACAGCCGGGTAATTACAGGCCTGTAAGTTTAACTTCAGTGGTGGGGAAGATCCTGGAAAGTTTAATAAGGGAACATGTTCTAGAGTATGTTTCAAGGACTGACATTATAAGTAGTAAACCAGCATGGATTAGGAGGAATAGATCTTGTCAAACTAACTGCTTGGCTTTTATGAGGAGAAGTATAGTAAGTAGAAATTAGACTCTGGTATAGCAGTAGATGTAGTTTACTTGGATTTGCAAAGGCTTTTGATACAGTCCCCCATAGGCGACTATGAATAAGCTAAGGTTGTTGGTCTGGGGAGTCACATTTGACTGGATAGAAAATTGGTTTAAAAATAGGATGCAGAGAGTAGTTGTTAATGGGGCTTCATCATTATGGACTAAAGTGCTAAGTGGGGTGCCACAGGGTTCTGTGTTGGGGCCGCTTCTATTTAATCTATTTATTAATGTTTTGGAAGTGGGTATTGTCAGCAAGGTTTCTGTGTTTGCTGACGACACAAAACTTTGTCGACCATTTAAATAGATGTGCAATCTTTGCAGGGGGATTTAGATAGATTGTCACATTGGGCTGCTAAGTGGCAGATGAAATTCAGTGTTGATAAATGCAAGGTGATGCATTTTGGACTTAAAAATCCTTGTGCTACTTATACTATAAATGGCTCTGTGGTAAGTGAATCCCTGTTGGAAAGGGATCTTGGAGTTTTGGTGAATAACAAACTTAAAGGCAGCAAGCAGTGCCAGGCTTCGACAGCCAGAGCCAGCATGGTATTGTCTTGTATAAAGAGAGGTATGGATTCAAGGGAAGAAAATGTAATTCTCCCTGTTTACAAAGCATTGGTAAGGCCTCATTTGGAATATGCAGTGCAATTTTGGTATCCTGTGTACAAAAAGGACATTTTTGAAATGGAAAGGGTTCCGAGAAGGGCAACTAAATTAAGGGGATTGGGGGAGGTTGAATATGAAGAGAGACTGGAAAATTTACAATTATGTACGTTGGAGAAAAGGCGCTTGTATGGAGATATGATTACTGTGTATAAATACATTAACGGGCCATACAATAAACTATCTGGGGCATTGTTCACCAATAGAACATGTCAGAGGACACGAGGACATCCCTTAAGACTTGAAGAAAAAAGGTTTAGGCTTCAAGCTCGGAAAGGGTTTGTCACTGTGAGAACGGTAAAGCTATGGAACTGTCTTCCAGTGGACGTTGTTATGGCAGGTTCATTGGCCATTGTTAAAAAAAAAAAGCTGGATGAGTTTCTGCAAACAAGGAATGTTGCAAGTTACTGGTATTGATACATAAAGTAGAGTTGATCCAGGGAAATTTCCGATTGCCACTTGGAGTCAGGAAGGAATTTTTTCCCCCTTCATAAATTTGGTGGGGTTTTTTGCCTTCCTCTGGATCAACAGTTAGGCAGGAAATGAGGATATTGCTAGATGGGTTGGACTGGATGGACGTATGTCTTTATTCAACCTCAAATACTATAAAAAAAAATATGTCTGTGCCTGGTTGCGCTGAAGATTTTTTGGTGACTAAGGCTATGTTCACACTATGCAGAATGTAACAGGAAACATTGCACTGCGATGTTATGCGATGTTCCCCTGCATTATCGCATAGCATAGCCTATTAATTTCAATGGCACCGCTATGTATCAACACAGCAAACTGCTGCAGGCAGGCAGTGAGTGTGCCCACCTCCGTTATGCTCCTAAAGCAATGTTTTTAAATATTTACACAGAATGACTAAAGGTTACTAGGCTTTATTTAATATGATTGACATGTACACAGTGTTGCATAATGTAAGAAAATTACTTTGTAGCTTTCCAGCTCCTGTGATAATAAACTATTTAATTATAAATGAATTTCTAGATACCCCAAAGTGGTTAGCAACCTTGGATGTAGGTTTCTCAGATAGTTGGTTAAGTGTCAGTAGTAGGATTAGAGAAGGATGCAGTGCAAGGTTGTGTTTTCTTATTCTTATGGACTTTCATTTTGTTACTTGCCAGGATCATCCCTCGCTTTTACTCACTCTCCTGGCTGCATGTTTGTTACTGATGTCCCAATCCAGTCAACTTCTTCCATTAATGCTGCAGAAATTCCAGAAGTTTTTCAGATCTCGTCCAATCCTATGCATTATAGTTTGGTCTCAATGCAAACTACAGAAAAAATACGGAAACTTGAGGATGTAATTGCTGTAGACCCTGGTAAGAACTGAAATATAATGGTTTACAGTTTGTTACTATATTGCTAATTCATTAAAGCTGTTGTCCCCCTAATCTGCACTACATTATTACATTGTACTCTGTGATGTAAGGATTTTTCCTAGTTTTTTAAATTTTACCCCGAAGAGAGGATCCAATGGGCCATTTAAAAGTAGAATTGTTGAATGATTTCTGCTTCCAAATGTAATCTAAGGCTTGGCTAACCACTACAGTATTTACAGCAGACAAATCTCCTGTACCGGTAATTGTGACCCACAGCTAAATCAGCAGTAGCAGTATTTACTTAAAAGTCAAGGCATTTTCTTACTACACTTGAACTGCAAAATAAGAAGCAACAGAAATTATTTTAATGAACCTAATTGTGGCCTTATCATGGTCTACAGATTAGCCCATATGTAAGATGGTGTGTGTCACTATGTAAAACCAGCCTACCTTTAACCTTGCATATTGGGTGGTTAAACATTGCTACTTATTAATCCTTTCAGCTATTACTAACTTGAGACTTAAGGTTCGCAAGATGTGCGGCCGAGCAACGAACCCCGTCCGCTACACACGGACGATTCTCAACCAAAACGGCCGTTCGTAGCGGTCGGTGTCGGAGGTCGTTGCTCATCCTCACATCTTGCATGTGTACAAGCCTTTAGGGCTAGGCCACACTAACAGGTTTTTCTTTTTTTGCGTGATTGCGCATGTGTTTTTGGTTAGAATGGAAATCGCTAAAATTTCCGCGATTTCTGGAACAACGTTCAACAACGCACCAGAATCGCACACACAATTGCATGCAATAACGCTTGCGATTACGCATGCGCTTTGGTACGTTGTAGTGGATGTATACATGAAAACAGAAAACAGTATACAGAAAACAGAAGGTTCTCTGCAGTATATTTTAGGAAGGAGAAGGTAGCAGAACGCAGTGCTCAAAATTAAAACCTGATACCCAATTATACAAGGTGTGCATGTGAGGTTGCCTTGTTAACATTTGCTTGCTTAGTTCACATGGATTGTAGTTGAGGAGGTGATAATCGCTCTATATGATGCAAACAAAACAAGAAATTTAAAGAATATAGGTTGCGTCATCATAGTTTATGTACAAATAATCATGAGAGGCTGTAAAAAGGAAAAAAGAAGGGAACTTTAATAAAGTTCAGAAATCCACTTTTGTGCTGTTAACATCAGCAAAATGTGTCAAATGTGTAAAAATAATCATTAACAATACTTTTTGTAGTGGGGGTTAATTCATCCTAAGTCATTTACCAGCTTGAATAAGGATATAGAGTGCATTCATTTCATGTAATTAATAATGCTGTTCCTTTTCAGGTAACAGAGGAATAAAGCATTTGCTTAATAAGGATGAACTACTGAAATCCAGCCTCTCTCTCTCTCATGCCAGATCAGTACTTATAACCACTGGATTTCCTACCCATTTCCAGCACCAACCTCCAGAGGAAACAGATGGCCCACCAGGAGCCATTGCAATGGTGGCCATGTTGCAAGCCTTAGGCAAAAAAGTTGCCATAGTAGCAGATGAGCGAGCTATTGAACTAAACAAAAGTATTCTAGACCAAGCTGTTGAACAAGGTAAAGCCATTTAAGTTTAATTAGTACATCCTCACTTGGAACAATGCACACTTAATTCTAGCAGCCTTAACCTTACATTGTATACTTCATTAGCTTTTCATATCATTTTTCATGTACAGTAGTTGTTAATCGAACTTCATATATGTAGACTAAGGTTCTAAATGATGTACCATAAGTGTTTTTATATATATATTTATATTTAAACTGTTAATCAATAATTTAGAAGTGGGAATTGGAAAGCAGCAAGGTCTCTGTGTTTCCTGATGACTGAAAATTAGGGCATTGAAACTACAGATGGATGGTATGCAATTGTTGCAAGCAGATCAAGACATATTGTCTATAGATAATCAGAAAACCTTGAATGTACATCTTTGGTGAAATGTTGTTGCTTTAATGTGACACTGTTGCTGTGTCAATTTAAAATCACAGCATTTCACTTGTTTTATTTTCATGTATATAGATGAAGTGGTATGTGGATCCATGAACTGGCATCCTAAGGAATGTGGGAAGAGAGTGGCATGCATTTGACATTTCCTTTCTAATATGATAATACCTAGAAGGTTGGTCAAAATGGCCAGGAAAGTGGCAGAAAGGATTCAATGGTGATCAATATAAGATGATGCATTTAGGGATTAAATATCCTTGTATGCTAAATAAATCTCTGTTGGAATTAGATCTGGGAGTTCTAGTAGTTAACAAACTTGGGGCCAGATTTACCAAAAGCCACAGCACTATATTTCAGTCTTAAATTCTGGGTGGATGTCATGCTGAAACTTCATTTTCAGCATCTTAACATATGCTTGAAGGTTTTGTGATAATATAGACTGATGCTGGGAAGTATTTATGATTCAGTCCACCTTGACTAAAGCACCAGTCCCAGCTGAAGAAATGCAGCCCCAAAGCATGAATCTGCCTCTACCCTGTTTCCTTGTGGGGATGGTATTCTTTTGATTTATATGCGGTTTTAATTTTGGGCCAAACATTCCTTTTGTAATTATTGCCAAACAGTTGAACCTTGGTCTCAAGGTATATATGGTTTTGGGAAAAATAAAGATGTGGTGTAAATATGTAAAACATGACTGATTGTTCTCACATCTAAGAAAGAGCCTTCTTTATTGTTGCTCTGTAGGCCTCTTGGTGAGCTCTCTGACCAGCTTTTCCTGGTCTCCTCATCAGTCTTAAAGGGACATATTGATATTGGTACAGTTACTGTTGAGCCATATTTTCTCCACTTGTTGAATTGATCTTCACAGTGCTCCACGGAATACTTTAAATACTTTTCTGTTAACCTGTATTTTTTACATTTGTTTACAAAACTGTTTCTAGATTGTTTTTGACTTCTTTGTATACCGGTAGTTGGAATAAGTTCTTATTTTACAGTATGAGATCCCCTGCCTTAAGGTGCCCATACACCTTGTCTATATTATAGGCAAATGGCACATAAATGTGTTTGGGGCAATGGCTTATAGTTACAGTAAGTATTGGCAGGACAAGTATTACCAAACATCAGTTATTTTGTATGGCAGTACTGTCATCATATTGGCTCAGAGGTTGTGTTAGAATGATTTTATTTTGTCTATAATTTTTATTTTTTATCCATAAAATGAGCTTGCAATAATTGCTTATAATATATCCCACACAAGGTATTCTAAGGGACCCTGTGCCTCTCCTCCATTACAAAGAAGAAAATGTGGATTCTGCATTGAACTTTCTGTGTGAAAATGGAGATCCTAAAAAACCTAGGTGAGATACAGATTTTAAGTAATAATACAAATAAAGAATAAATTTAAAAAATAAACATTTCTCCGTGCAGGATGTATACAATTTCTTTTTAACTTCGTTAAACAGTAAAAGTGTAGTACACTGTTACAGCTGAATTGAGAGTAGTGGTTGCAGGTTGACCAATATACATATTTTCTATGTAAATTGTATACTACATATATTGTAATAGTTATACAGAGAGATGATTAAACTATTATAACTATATACAAAGAGAACATATCTGTCTTTATTAAATTACCTGTTGAGTAGCATCCCTAAAGGGGGAAGGGGAGTGGGAAGACATGGGAGTGGGGGAGAAGGGAGGGAGATAAGGTGCCGCCGCGTGGGTCGACAAATCTCGACATTCGTATCACAATTGTCCATCCATATTTTGCAAATTTTTGTGAATTTGTTTGGGCATCCTCTTTTGCGGTATAATATCTTAAAGGGTATGTCCACCCTTAAAACTAATTTTTGATATAGTACTCCCCCTGGTCCCCCAGCCCCAACCGCTTCATTTTTATTTTTAGAAAGTGCCCCAAACTTTACTTACCTTCCCTCTTTCCTCCGCCGCGCTGCCGGCCCTCTGCTTGCGAGAAAATCCAAGCAGAGGGGCGGGACCGGCAGTCGCGTCTGTGATTGGCTGAGTGGCAGCCAATCACGGACGCGGCTGCCGGTCATTCAGTGCAGCGGAGGAAAAAGGGGAGGTAAGTAATGTTTGGGGCACTTTCTAAAAATGAAGCGGTTGGGGCTGGAGGAACAGGGAGAATACTATATTAAAAGGATTTATGCTAGGGGGAGGGGATCAGGAGAGGGAGGGGGAGAAGGGCTGCAGTACGCATGCCAAACTTCTCCCGGAGGCCAGGTAGGAGGCAGAGTCCTATATGGACACTGCTATCCTCCTGGTGGGCAGTTTTTGGGACTTTGGGGGGGGGGGCTACAGGAGAACCATATGGACTGGGATGTGAGGTAAGGATAAACTACACTACATGATGGGGCCAGTAGTTGGGGGATTATAGTTTTGGGGGTGGACATGCCTTTTAAGGTATGGTAGCATGGCATTTACCAAAGCCTTCCATTGCGCCAGTGTTGGGTATTCAGGGGCCATGCATTTGAGTACTATGATTTTGCGGGGATAGAATAAGGTCTCTATTAGGAAAAGCCTATGATATTTTGTCCATTGTTCATCGTCTAGTATACCTAATATACAGATTTCACATTTAAATGGGATTGATATTTCACTTATATTGCTAAGAAAGGTGATGGCTTGCTGCCAGAATGTTCTCACTCATATGTCCATATGAGGTGCCAAAAATCGTCTTGATCTTGAAAAAATTTTGGGTAAGTGTGTGTTCTCGAGGAGGAGAGACGGTTTAGTCTTTTGGGGGAGAGAAAGGTCTGATGTAGGATATTGAATTGAATCAGTCAGTTGTTAGCAGAGGGCAACACCTTTGTATGTGAGTCGGCAAATTCTGTCCATGCATCTTCGGATAAATCTGGAAGTCATGTTTGCCACTTAGTCTGTAGTGTTTTGGCCACTGTTGTCGACTGCCGTTCAATGAGCTTTGTCTCGAGACGTGAGATGAGTCCCTGCATACCTTGAGTACAGAGGATACCAATTATGGGGTGTTTTGTTAGTTCAATAGTTTGGTATGTGTGAAACGCTGCTCTCACACAGTGTCTCAGCTGTAGGTATTTCTAATGGTAGTGATTTGGAAGTTCATAGTTATGCTGTAGGGTTATGAACAGAAAGATTTTATTGTTTGCTATGATGTCTTCGAAGGTAAGAATTTGCTTATTTTGCCAGTCTTTTCTTGCCATGGCTGTTAACTGCAAAAGGTACTTGTTGTGCCATAGTGGGGTTTCGGGAGGAATTCAATCGTAGGCCACGATTAGGTTTGCGGCTCTCCCAAGTTTTAAGAGCCATAGTGTGTATCACTGTACCTCGTCCGATAGATGTTTTTGCAGATTTTGAAGGAATGCCAATGGTGGACCAGTTAAGTATTGGTAACAGCATTTTTTCGGAGCCTGTAGAGAGAGTTTCGAAGTTCATCCATGGTTGTAGATAATAAATTGATTTTAATAAGGTTGATTCTTCCCATAAGATTGAGTGGTAGTTGTTTCCATGCTGTAATCTTATTTTGAGTAATTTTCAGTAGAGGGTGGATATTTAGTTTATATAAGAAAGCTGGCGAGGTAGTAATGTGGATTCCCAGGTATTTAAAATGATTTGCTTGTGGGATAGGGTAAGGCAGTGTAGTAAAGTCCGCTGTAGGATTGTCCATTGAGTATAAGACTGTCTTGTTCAAATTTATTTTTAAGCTGGAATATGGGGCAAATGTATCCAAAATTTTAATTAGTGAGGTGAGTGGTTTGGTCTGGTTATCGAGATATAAAATAAAATCGTCAGCATAAAGTCCCAGTGTTTCAGTGGTGTCACCTAAGGTGAAGCCTTTAGTTGAGGTGTCTGATCTGATTTTGAGCGCTAGAGCTTCAGTTGCCAGGGCGGATAGGAGTAGTGAGAGGGGGCATCCCTGTATAGTGCCACAGGATAAAGAAAATTTTTGTGAGGTGGCACAGTTGATTGCCATAGTTGCTTGAGGTTCCTTGTACATCATTTGCAGCCATGATATAAATGTATTGCCAAATCCGTATCTATAGAGACAGGCACATAGGAAATCCCATTCAAGTGTATCAAAAGCTATTAGGATGTATACAATTTTAGCAAAACATTCCCTTTTTTGACACCATTGAATTGACTTCAGGTTGTTATTTAAAGGGCATGTCCACCCTTAAAACAAAAAATGGCCAATTAAGTTACCTGCCCCCAACTAATATATTTTGCACTTTATTACCTGCATTACTAACAAGATATTTTAGGATCATTATTGTCCTCATTCTAGCAGATTAAGCTGGCCCCTCCCTCCACACAGTCAATCATGGCTGTGACAACCGACATCGCTACCAATGTTTGACTGCTGTTTCATCTGCTGGCTCCTCTGCACATGCTCAAGCTTATAAAAAGCTCATTGAGCAGAAGTAATAGAACTTCTCATTTAAAATCTGGTTACAAATGCATGTAATAAACTGGTAAAAATATGTGGTTTCAGGCAGATAACTAACAAGTTACCTGTTTTTTGTTTTAAGGGTGGACATGTCCTTTAAGGTACAGATAAATATGTGCTCCTAGTAAAGATTTATTTTCTGTGGATTCACCTCTGAAATTATTTTTCAGTCACAACATGAGAAATACAAGCTATTAGTGAAAAGGCAGTTAAAGTGATAAATCTACTCAAAAGCCTACTTCCTGGTTGGTCACTATCCAGAAAGCTTAGCTGTCGAAAGTTTTGCACATGCAGGAGATGACAGCTCACCATTCCTTTATTTGCTATCTATCTCTCCCTTACATTAGAGATGAGACAGATTGTCATGCTTTATGTGTAACAGAAGGAGCAGTGAGCTTCCATCCACTGCTCAAGAATAACTTTGACAGCTCATTGCTCTGATGTTGTTTACTCAGAGAGGTAGGTGTAGGCCTTCCTTCCTCCCTGCAAATAGTACTTCGTTTTGAAGAAGGAAATGTATTTTACACTATAATTGCCCTTTACTAAACTAGTCATTATGTCTGTGATAATTTTTGCCTCTGGATTTTTAAAGGTTTGATCACTTAGTTGCCATAGAACGTGCTGGGAGGGCAAGTGATGGAAACTATTATAATGCCAGGAAAATAAATATCAAGCACTTGGTGGATCCTATTGATAATTTGTTTGTGACTGCACAGCACATTGAAGGCATCACTTCAACAGGTTGGTCTGTATTTCTGGAAATGCTTTCATGAATAAAAAATTTAATCTCTAAAATAACTGACAAATGGAATAGTTAAGATTTCCTCTGTTCTATTTCCATTACCCTAGATTGTTGCCTGAGGTCTGGGACACACAGGTCCATAATTCTAACAAACAAATGTAATGATCAGTAGGCTAATGGTTGAAATTTAATGTGGTACACACTGTTATTTGGGCCCTACTGATCATTGAAGACCATACGATCAGCCATAATATTCCATTATATCTACTGAGAAAATATCTGTTGTATTCAATTAGATCAACTGGACTTGAAATGTAGCTCTTGAAGACGTTTCGCTAGTCATCCGACTGGCTTTCTCAATTCAGAATGACTTGTACAAGAATCTGTGGCAATTATGTACCCTGGAAAATCCCAATTAGCATATCACAGCCAGGTGTTAAGGGTATGATTGGATAGTGGCTAAGAGGTGTTATAGGAACGCCCAGAGTAAGGTGTTAAAACAGCATTGTACATGGCAGACAGTTGGTGTCGAACCCCCCCACCTTTATTTAGGCTTGGTGTCTTTATTTTCACATAAATGGCCTCCTTAACACCTCTCTTGAACCAGTCACGTTCCTTCGCCAGTATGTTAACATTACAATCTTCAAAGGTATGTCCTTTATCCTTAAGATGCAGATACACAGCTGAGTCCTGACCCGAGGAATTGGCTCTTCTGTGCTGGGCCATACGTTGATGCAGTTGCTGTTTGGTCTCCCCCACTTACAAATCAGAGCATTCTTCACTGCGCTGCACTGCATATATGATGTCGCTTTTCTTGTGTTTAGGTATTGGGTCTTTCGGATGTACCAATTGCTGCCTCAGTGTGTTGTTCGGTTTAAAGCAGACAGGAATACGAATTTTTTTGGAAATTCTTCTTAATTTCTCGAAGACCCCTGCTACATATGGGATGACCATGTTCTTCCTCCTGTCTTGCTTTTCCCCTTCACTGTTGGTATTCGTGTTCTTTTCTTTCCTTCTACTTCTTTTGACAAAGGCCCAGTCTGGATATCCACTAAGTCCTATAGTCAGCAGCATCAACTCTGTAACATACAAGGTGGCAAAATATCTAGCTAACATCTTAGGACCTTTGGTGGGAAGTTCTAAGCATCACATCCAGAACTCTCAGGATTTCACCAACAAGATTGAACATATAGTACACGGTGTAGAAGAAACTATGGTGTCCTATGATGTGACATCTCTCTTCACTTGTATACCAACACACACAGATCAGTGTTTGATGTTTGACTCCCACCACCCTTTAGATCACAAGCTGGGTGTCATCAGAACCCTGCAACACAGAGCCGAGAACATCCCCACTAGCACAGAGGCGAAGGCTAAAGAAATGTAACATCTCAGAGGAGCCCTTAAAACTTGTGGATATCCAGACTGGGCCTTTGTCAAAAGAAGTAGAAGGAAAGAAAAGAACACGAATACCAACAGTGAACGGGAAAAGCAAGACAGGAGGAAGAACATGGTCATCCCATATGTAGCAGGGGTCTCCGAGAAATTAAGAAGAATTTTCAAAAAACATCGTATCCCTGTCTGCTTTAAACTGAACAACACACTGAGGCAGCAATTGGTACATCCGAAAGACCCAATACCTAAACACAAGAAAAGCGACATCATATATGCAGTGCAGTGAAGAATGCTCTGATTTGTATGTGGGGGAGACCAAACAGCAACTGCATCAACGTATGGCCCAGCACAGAAGAGCCAATTCCTCGGGTCAGGACTCAGCCGTGTATCTGCATCTTAAGGATAAAGGACATACCTTTGAAGATTGTAATGTTAACATACTGGCGAAGGAACGTGACTGGTTCAAGAGAGGTGTTAAGGAGGCCATTTATGTGAAAATAAAGAAACCAAGCCTAAATAGAGGTGGGGGGTTCGACACCAACTGTCTGCCATGTACAATGCTGTTTTAACACCTTACTCTGGGCGTTCCTATAACACCTCTTAGCCACTATCTAATCACACCCTTAACACCTGGCTGTGATATGCTAATTGGGATTTTCCAGGGTACATAATTGCCACAGATTCTTGTACAAGTCATTCTGAATTGAGAAAGCCAGTCGGGTGACTAGCGAAACGTCTTCAAGAACTACATTTCAAGTCCAGTTGATCTAATTGAATACAACCGATATACCATGACCTGGATGAATGAGAACATTCACAAGCCTACTGAGAAAATCTTTGTATCCCAGATGATCAGCTGGACAACATGGCCAAAATATTAGCCACGGTAATCAATCAGGTTAAAATATCAACCTGTGTGTAAAACCATTGATCCTTTTTTATTAATCTGTTACCCCGGATGTTAGCTTTTAAATGTTAAATAATATCTGATTGGTTGGGGCAAAATTAGCACCATTTTTAATGATAGGAACTTATTGACTCTACCTGTTATATGGATATATATGTATATATAATGCACACCTAGTTATTCTACATATTCTTGTCCATTTTGAAAAATTAGATGAATTTATACCTCTTGTTATTCCCTGCTGTTGACATTAGTGAGCTGCCATTTTAGGTTCTGTAATGGTCCTACAGAATGCACACTTCCTTGGAATGTTATTCTACTGATTGTCTGTTAAAAGGGTCAAACATGCTCAAATCAAGGGCAAGACCATAACGGTCTCTATTAGGGGTCCTGCAAACAGGAAGTCAGTGTTTTGGAAGCATTTATTTATACACAGACAAAATGCTGAATGGGCAGGTAAAGGTCATTAGGATGGATAAATACTTCTCTTTTCTTTTTAAAAGTATATGTATTTCCAAAACTTAATGTATTGGATATTGAATTGGGCGCTAGCACCCGTTAATCTAAATGGCATAAGTCCCACAAATTGGGTTTTACTCTTATTTGCCAATAATGGACATCTCCCTCTAAATGCTATAATATAAACGTAACTGCCTGTATAACATAAATTAATTATAAAGTGTATTAAACATATGTATATAACTTTTACTTCCATTTTAAGAAAATTATATTTTTTGCCTAATGCTGTAGACTGTGTGAAATCAAGCTCATTAAAGAGTGTCAGTGTGCAGAGACTCGGCCAGTGACAGGGGTTGTGCATTCCAATGAATTACTATTCCCTAACTTCGAGCTGCCAAAACCCTTGAGTGGTCTCGGCTGATTAATGCTAAAAGAGGAAGGGGAAGTGAGTGATTAAAGCCTGTGTTGCTGGACTGATCTTGTCTTTTTTATTTTCCTGCATTAATAAAACCCAGGAAGGGGCAAGAAAGTATGGGTTTCTATTGCTGCTTATATGTCATTTATTTTTATGAAGGAATTGGAGATGGAGGAAATGAACTTGGTACAGGTAAAGTGAAGGAGGCTGTAAGAAAACACATAAAAAATGGAGACACCATTGCTTGTGACATAGCAGCTGACTTTGCTGTTATAGCTGGTAAGTGATACCCAGACAAAATACAATCAGGGTGATGTAATAAAAGTTCTTATTGTTGAAAATGGTGCAGATGTAAGCTTTCAAATGGAAGCAAACATTTGATTGGGTAGGGCAAAATTAGCACAATTTTTAACAATAAGAACTTTTATTACATCACCCATTTTTTAATTCAAATTAGACCATGGGCATGGTAAAGAGTGGTCAATTGGGTGAGTGTATATGTGATTTGTTGAATATTAAAGGACAACAATACCCCAAAAAACATCTCCCCCATTACATGTCCACACTTCCAGCAGCTGAAACCGCTTACTCTTATTTTCAGCCGTGCTGCCTTCCCTTAGATATCACACAGCAAAGATGAGTGCTAAAAGCCCGCCTCCTATACGGCCCAGGACCATGATTAACATATCACTTGTCATTGGCTGGTGGGAATGTCTGTTACAACCTCTCTCCTCCTCCTCTGCCAGTCAAACAAACTTGAACTGTTCAGTTGCTAGGATACAGCCTACATAATCAAGCTGATCAAGGATGGGTGGAGGAGTGTTTTCTCACATGCTAGTTTTGAGTGACAGTTACAGGCAGACAGAATTGTTACACCCCCTTCACAGTGTGGCTAATTGAAGGCAGAGAGAAGCTCGAAATCAGGAAAAAAAACATATGAGGAGGGCTGCATACCTTTACTCTTTTGAAAGCATTTTTTTTAAAAAATGCATTGAGGCAATACAGTTATCCTTTAACAACCAATTCCAATAGAGTCTGCCTTGTAATTATTCTAACAAACAATTTCGAACTCCAAGCACCATTAAATATAGAGATTCTTTAGTAAGTGTTGGCATCTGTCCACGTTTCGATACAGTAATGCCTTACCATACAGTAACGCTATCTCCTTTAATCTTTTCAGTTTGTATAACAGAAATGTTAATGGTGCTGGGATAGTGAATTGAAAGTTGTATGGCTTCCCTAATTACCATAAAGCAATTTTTTTAGACAACGATTTTATGTCAGTTTCCACATATTCAACCGAGTTAACATTGTCCATTGGGAAACATTTGATCAGAAAATTTCATATCAGACACCTCATGCTAATAAGGTGCCAGTGGAAAAAGTTAAATGCTTATTACCAGTCAATAGGAAGATAGACCCACCTGCTGACTGCATTCCATGCTAAATGGATCTGCATGTAAAATCTCTTAAGCAGTTAATATATTAATATTTCCATTATTATGCAGGAAGTGGGAATAAGTATACATGGCATATACATGATAAAAACGTAAAGCTCCTCTGAATCAGTTAATTAGCATACCCTCCAACATTCACCTTTTAAAGGCCAATTATTGCCCCCCACACTCTCTCCCAGTGATATTGCCCAGGGTGAGGAACTTTACCACTAGGTGCTCATCCGAGGGTCTTACCTCATCAAGCAGAACAATCCCTAGATAACCGGCTTCTGAAAGTCCTCTACGAACCCGCACCTTCTGGGTTTTTAACCAGTCAGAAGTCACGCTCCTTTACACTATGGCTTTCTTTTCAGATTACATACTAAGATGATACTCCGGTTAATAGGTTTCCCTTTCTTCATATATTTGAATAATCTACAAGCGCAGGAAACGCCTGAAGAAATTTCAGAAAATCTTGACACCCTGGGTATCCCACTGTAGTCCAAAATATCTGGTTGCGGATAGACACAGTTGCTCTAGTGATCAGACGAATCTCTTTGAGAGTGGATTCTTTCCCCCACCCCCCTTTTTTAAATCAAAAAAGAACCAGGGTGATTTGGGGTTTCTTATGTTTGTGTTTAATCAAAAACTAAAAACTGAGCAATAGGCCATATTAATAAAGGCACAGTATCGCAATTTTGCGATACCGCACCTTTAAATAATTGATGCAATCGTAAATTGACGATCGTCCATACAGTACCATTGCAGTTTTGTGCTACCGCATGGTATTGTATGCATGAACACTCGTACATTTACAGCTGTGATAGTACTTTAAAAACCTGTGCTATTGTAAATTTGAAATATGCCCCAATGTATCAATACATGTACTCTGACACATTGATTATAACATTTGCTATTGTATCACAAGAAATAAACCAAGTTTTAAGTACAACAGCATTGTCCAAGCTCGGCCCCCCCATCTGGGATTTTTTTCCCATTGGCAAAAGCATTTAATTTGGAGCATGTCTTCTCATTGGTTATGCCCTGGGCAGAATGGGGTGGAGCAACATCACTACAATTGTTATTAAAAAGACATAGACACCACCCCCACCCCAAAACACACAAACTTTTAGTAGCTAAATTCTTAGCTGGAATATCAGTTGGCCCAGGTGTGTCCTGATTATGATTATGTAAATACCAGTCTCCCTCTTAGAAGCCAGATTTTTAAGCATTGAATAACTTTGTTTCTACTGCAAGTACCTATACAGTTATAAATACTTTGTATTCTAGGAGTTTCCAACTGGGGCGGTTATGCTGTAGCATGTGCCTTGTATCTTCTGAATAACTGCGAAATTCATGAGCGTTATGTACGGAAGGCAGTTGGATTTTCTAAGCTTAAAGAGGAAAACTATTTGAAGTCTTCACTACCAGATGTAAATAAGGTAACGTATGTTTAAAGTGCATTGTTTCTCACACTTACTGAAAGGGTAGTCCAAGGGTCACATTCAGTTACCAGTAATCTCCATCCTTTTGGCCTTCAGATGTTTAACTCCCAGCATTCCCAGCAACAACTCAGCAGAAATGGAATGCTGGGTGTTAAAGTTGCCAAACATCTAGATGTCAAAAGACTGGATATCTCTAAGGCCCAGTACGCACAAGCCAATATTTTGGTTGATCATGCCAAAATATCAATAGAGATTTTGTCCCATGATTGATCTTGGTCGAATTAAATGTCAATTTGATTAGACATGTCGGTAAATTACACAGTCTTCAATAGGCCACACAAACAGTCATGCCAAAATATCAGCGGTGCACCTGATCAATTTCTTTAACGCTAGTTTGTCAGGGTCAGACAGCCGAAATTGATGCTTTAACTTCTAATATTCCTGCAATGTCTAAAGAACTTTGCAGGAACATCGGAATGTAAAACCGCCATCTGGCAAACAGAATTTAGTTTTACTGATAGATTTGACTATTGAAGAATATTATATATTTTCAGATACCAACCTATAAACAGCTACATAATGGGAAAATAGTGTGCTTAAAAAATATTTTGTGCTGCTTTGCTACTTCTGAAATAGGAAACATTGTATATAACATTTGGCATAGGGCACTACTTACCTTTCGGTCTGCCATAACCATAAACTTACAGGACAACTCAAGCCCATCCCTTCTCCCTCTCTCCCCATTAAAGGTAATGTCCACCCCTTAGAGAAATTTTTAATATGATAAGCAGAACCCATTAAAACAAGTTCTAAATTGGTTAATGTTATTAAATATGCTACCAGACAGAGATCTCATACTTACAAGTTCACAATCCACCGCCGCTTTCTCCCTCTCCACTGCTGGTTCTCTGTTCCTTTTCTGTTCCCGAGCAGCAGCAATGAAGGCACGTCAGGGAATGGCAGTCAGCCATTGGCCATGACTGACTGCCTTACCTGGAAGAGCCAGAGAGCTGCGGAGGTGGGTCAAGGAGCTGGTAAGTATGAGATCTCTGTCTGGGAGCATATTTAAAGGGGAACTGTGGTCCAAAAATGACTTTAGGTAAATTGACAGACATTGCTCTCCTGAGAATTTTTGCAATTTATTGTTATTGTTTATTTTGCATAGTATTGAAGCGATTTACATTTTTGTGTGTAATATGGCAGCAGCATCACCAGGTCCCCTGCACTTCCTGCTGAAACCATGTCAGTGGATGACAGTCAATCTGCCCTGTGTCTCCTCCTACCCTTGCAGCCCCCCTCCTCTTGCAAGCCCCCCTTGTCCCTCCCACTCATGGACCCTCCATTTGCAGGCCCCATGTGGCACTCATGGTGTTGTGGTCCTGCCCACTCGCGGGTCCCGTGGGACACTCAGACCCCCCCCCCCTACAGAAAACTGTGTGAAAACAGCCTTTTCAGAGTGAGAACTCTGCCTGAAAAGGCTGTTTTCACATAGTGAGAGAGAAGGCCTGTAGCTTCCCTTACCTTCACTGTGAGGATCTTCACTTCACACAGCAGAGAAGGGAGGGACTTCCTGTCTCCTGTCCTGTCACTGAAGTCTGAGGCTGTGGTCACTGGCGGTGAGATGGAGGAGCCCCCCACCTACAGAAAACTCTGTGAGAACTCTGCCTGAAAAGGCTGTTTTGAAAAAGTGGGAGAATAGGGCTGTAAATTCCCTTACCTGCACTGTGGGGATCTTCACACAGCAGGGAGGGGGAGGGACTTCCTGTCTCCTGTCCTGTCACTGAAATCTGGGGCTGTGCTCGCCGGCGGCGAGGTGGAGGAGCAGCCTTAGGAATGTCACATGTCAGCCTCCCACCCATTAACTTTCTGGTAAGTAATTTCTTTATATCTTGGGCTGTGGAGCACGTAGAGAGGTGGTTGATGGCTCGTTTTAAAGGTAGGAAACTGGCCATTTAACACTGTTCCCATTTAAATTATCAAGGTGATATTTTTAGATATAAATTATGGTAATGTTTATACTTTAGTCATGAAATTATTTTGTTACTACTTTTCTCCTTTTGAAACAGGAAGAAAATCTCCTACGTATACTTGTTGATCACGGAATCCGTAGTGGGGTCACTGGTAATCTAGCTATGGAAGTCGATGGGCTGCCCTTCAATAACATCCACTCAGAAATGATTCAGAGACTACTGGCACTTACTACTAAATCCTAAACTTTTACACCAGATTTTAATGGAACCTTTTTGCAGCTCTGTAGTTTACTAAAGACTTGTCTAGAAAATCACAAATAAAATATTTTCTTTGAAGATTCAGGTGAATGCTTCTGTTCCCAGCAGGGAAGTTGCACCTTTTTATTAATTTAACTTAATCAGCTCATTATCTGAAGCAAAAAAAACATACTTACAGTGATGCAATACTTTTACTTCGTATATTCGTATTCTTCCATAATTGTATATCATAAATGTATAAAATACCACTGTGTACTGCACTGTGCATAGTAGCGCAATTGTGTGCTCCATCGGATTGCATGTTAAAACATGCTATTGTGGCCTAGCCCTTAAACATCCAATTTTAAAATTCACTGCTACTTCAGGATAGTGTGCTTCATTGGACAACCCATCACTTCTGGGCTTTTTGTTTTATGGTGGTTGGAGACATCAGTATATTAAATGGCATCAGTGTAACTGTGTTCCAGCAGATGCGGTAATGTCAAGTTCATTGAGTTGCTTTAAGGGATATATTTATAAAGGTGTGGTATTGCTATATACCAATGGTTCTCCCGGTTGTAGAATTGTGTTTGTAACTCATACAACACCACTGCAGGGTATTGGACAAACAAAGGTACATTTATTGCTGTGATCATACTTTTACGATAATGGCCCTAAATGTGGGCTGGATAAGTTTCTAAAACATATTGAGAATTATTGGTATTAACATATACTGTAGTTTTGGTTGATCCAGGGATACTTTCTGGGTAAATTTGGAGTCGGGAAGGATTTTTTTGCCTTCCTCTGGATCAAATTTTAGGTAGGGTTAATGGGTAAGCTATAAAAGCTGGGTACACACTTGAAAGAATTTTGAAAGATGACAGATCCTATCTGTCATCTTTCAAAGATCTGCATACACGCAGTCTCGGGAATGTGTGTTTCCCTCGGCTGCAGCAGACTCCCCTATATGGGGAGTCTGCCGTGGCCGAGGGAAATTTTCCCTCTATTCCGACCCAAATGTTCAGAAAAGCAAGGTACACACAGTACTGATAAAGCCCCAATACTGTTGGATCAGATGGTATCGGGGCTTTATCGATACTGTGAGTACCTAGCTTTATGGTTGGAGTCGATTTACGTATATGTCTTTATTCAACCTCTGTTACTATGTAAGGGATCTCATTAGAAATACAGCCCTAACTTAAATAAATCTTGCAGTGTCTATTTTGCAGGCAGATGCTTCTATTCACCAACAGTGCTTAAATCTTGAATATTAAAATAAACAGATACAATTAATCTGGATATTTACCCAGATCCACAATCAATGAAGATGCAATATTGTGGATACAAATTGTGTCCTTTCCTTTACCATCAGTTAGCATTATAAAGTCACACTAAAAAAGCCCCATCTGTGATATTGAATCACTTGCAGTGACTGCACAGTTTGTAGAACTTAATATTCCACTATGCTGGCCACGCTGCAGTAAAAAGTTTAGCATAGTTTTAAGACCAGAACCTCTGCACTACAGCTCAGTAAATTAGTCTGACCGGCTTTGTTTCTGTTTAGTATAACCAGCTACAACTATCCTGAACCCTTGTGCTTATAGGAATTTATTTCTACCTTTATTCCTTATTATGCTACAGCTTAATTATGAAGGTTTAAAACCCTTTTATCCAAAAGTATGAGTTCTACATAAAAGTTGAAACACAAAAGTAGAGGCAATTAGCATCCTCTTCTCTGTAATAGTTTATATATTGGCCTAATGTATTAAAAAGTAAAACTAAAATCTAATCAATCCCTAACAGCTGTATCTCTCGGCTGTGCAGCATTGTGACAATTGGTGAGTTACCAATCGTTTGATCGTAATGTTAAGCAATCATACTATCGCTACATCAATTTCACAATTCAATTGTAATATTGATGGTAAAATAAGGCAAGTTGTTTTTTTGCCAATTGTAAAAGTGATCCCAAAATTATTTTAGGGTGTGTGAAGCTCCAATGACAATTAGATTGACATTGTGTGCATTTTATATACAATTTGAGTAGATATAGTGCAACTCCAATCCTAATGCCCATGTGGTACAATGCAGAATTCCTGGTCTGCCTGCTTTGCTATACTTTGCTTCAGGAATTATTACTACATACAATCACACAGGAATAGTTATTTTATGCACTGAAAACAAACAGTATAAAACAAATATTTAGCATTTTATTTTCTCTGTATTGGAAGTTTCACCAGATTATATAGATGCAGATTATGCTTACTGATGTATTTTATTATAGATCCCAGCAGTATATTTTTACAGGAATAACCCTGTGATCAGTAGTGGTTTAAGTAACATAAGCACTCCTATATTTATATACCAAGATCAGGCCCCTTAACCCAGGTCACAAAAAACTCATTGGTATAAAGATTTTCCAGTTGCATTGTAAAACGCCAAAACCATGCTGTATTTTATAATACTGTAGTAACAGTGATATCAAATGGTAATTTTTTGTTGCAACCTTGAATACCAATGTCAGCTGCTAATATGGGCAACAATGTGAGAAGCCTGGCTGACAAAATGGGTGAATTGGAAATGATGGCGTTGAATGAAAAGTTAGAAGTTATTAGGCAGGACAGAGAAAAAAGGAAAGGGGGAGGAGTATGTGTTTATGTTAAAAAAGCCAATTGAAGCCAAATTGAAAAAAAAGAGATAACTGGCAATATGGATGTTAAAGTAGAGGCAATATGGGTGGAATTAGGCAACAGGAAAGGGGGTAATGTCATTGTTGGTTTCTGCTATAAGACGCCAAATGCTAGCAGAGAGGAGGTGAGTCAACTTCATATGCAGTTGGCAAGGGCTGCAAGTTTGGGGAGTGTGCTCATTAAGGGGGACTTTAAAGGGCATGTCCACCCCCAAAACTATAATCCCCCCTACTACTGGCCCCATCATGTAGTGTAGTTTAATCCTTACCTCCCATCCCAGCTCCATATAGTTCTCCTGTAGTCCCCCCCCCCAAAGTCCCAAAAACTGCCCACCAGGAGGATAGAGTCCATATAGGACTCTGCCTCCTACCTGGCCTCCGGGAGAAGTTTGGCATGCGTACTGCAGCCCTTCTCCCCCTCCCTCTCCCTCCCGTTTTGCGATCCCTCCCCCTACCATAAAACCCCTTGTCCATGTATTAGTATTTCTTCCCCCAGCCCCAACCGCATAAAAATAATTTTAAGAAAGTCCCCAGAACTGTACTTACTATCCCTCTCTCCACCGGCATTCTGAGAAGCCGGCAGCCGCGTCCATGTTTGGCTGCCTCTCAGCCAATCACGGATGCGGCTGCCGGTCCCGCCCCCTGCTTGCAGTGTCTTGCAAGCAGAAGGCCGGGCGTCGGAGGAGAGGGAAGGTAAGTAAAGATCTGGTCACTTTCTTAAAACTTTTTTATAGCGGTTGGGGCTGGGGGAACATATATTATCGTATACCAAAAGTTTAAAATAAGGGTGGACATGCCCTTTAATTACCCAGACATTGATTGGTGTGGTGGAACTGCCATCACAGAAAAGGCGATGAGTTCCTGAATTTGCTGCAGGATAATATTCTCTCACAGGTGGTTGAGGTTCCTACTAGAAAAGGAGCTCTGTTGGATCTGGTAATATCTAACATCGTGGAGCGCATTATAGATATAAAGGTAACTGGAGGCTTAGGGAATAGTGACCATGAAATAGTGGCGTTTGGACTTTGTTATCGAAAGGAAAAATGCGCTGGGTTAACAAAGACTTTTAATTTCGGGAAAGCAAATTTTCCCAGGTTAAAAACAGCTCTTCAGCATGTCAACTAAAGTAATGTATTATCAGGTAAAGGTACTGAACAGAAGTGGACTGTGTTGAAGGGGATTTTAAGCCAGTTCACATCTAAATTTATACCCTTGGGAAATAAATGTAAAAAAAATAAATCCGCGCCCATGTGGCTGAATTCAAATGGAGGCAAATGGAAATGGAAAGGAAGAAAAAGGCATTTAAAACCTTTAAGGCAGAGGGAACGGAAAGGGCCTTTAGGGATTATAAAAACTGTAACAAAAAGTATAAGAAAGCAATCAAACTAGCTAAAATTAATAATAAAGTTAGGATAGCTGAACAAAGCATCACTAAGCCTAAAAAATGTTTTAAGTATATTAATAGTAAGAAGATGAGGACTGAGAATGTGGCACCATTAATTAATGGGGATAAGTTAGTTATGGAGGATGGCGATAAAGCAAATGTCTTGAATACTTTTTTTCTCTGTGTATACACTATAGAAGATCCAAGTACAGATATCATAGAGCATAGTAGCAATAATGGTATAAAAGATTCAAGTGCACTTTGGTTAACCGAGAATATGGTACAGAAAGAACTAAATAAGGTTAATATTAATAAATCTCCTGGACCGACTAAAATACATCCTCGGGTACTTAGGGAGCTAAGTTCAGTTTTATCTAGGCCATTGTTTCTTATTTTTGCAGATTCCCTCATGTCCGGTGGTGTGCTCTGGATTGGAAAAAGGCTGATGTTATTCCAATATTCAAAAAGGGTAGTCATTCACAGTCGGGTAATTACAGGCCTGTAAGTTTAACTTCAGTGGTGGGGAAGATCCTGGAAAATTTAATAAAGGAACATGTTCTAGAGTATGTTTCAAGGACTGACATTATAAGTAGTAACCAGCATGGATTTAGGAGGAATAGATCTTGTCAAACTAACTTGCTTGGCTTTTATGAGGAAGTAAGTAGAAATGTAGACTCTGGCATAGCAGTAGATGTAGTTTACTTGGATTTTGCAAAGGCTTTTGATACAGTCCCCCATAGGTGACTAATGTATAAGCTGAGGTCTGTTGGTCTGGGGAGTCACATTTGTACATGGATAGAAAATTGGTTAATGAATAGGATGCAGAGAGTAGTTGTAAATAGGGCTCCATCATTATGGACCAAAGTGCTAAGTGGGGTGCCACAGGGTTCTGTGTTGGGGCCGCTTCTATTTAATCTATTTATTAATGATTTGGAAGGTATGTCAGCAAGGTTTCTGTGTTTGCGGATGACACAAAACTTTGTCGACCATTAAAACTTCAGAGGATGTGCAATCGTTGCAGGGGGATGTAGATAGATTGTCACATTGGGCTGATGAGATTCACATTGGCAGATGAGATTCAATGTTGATAAATGTAAGGTGATGCTTTTGGACTTAAAAATCCTTGTGCTACTTATACTATAAATGGCTCTGTGTTAAGTGAATCCCTGTTGGAAAGGGATCTTGGAGTTTTGGTGGATAACAAACTTAAAGGTAGCAAGCAGTGCCAGGCGGCAACAGCCAGATAAAGCTTGTATAAAGAGAGGTATGGATTCAAGGGAGGAAAATGTTATTCTCCCTCCTTACAAAGCATTGGTAAGGCCTCATTTGGAATATGCAGTACAATTTTGGAATCCTGTGTACAAAAAGGACATCTTTGAAATGGAAAGGGTTCCGAGAAGGGCAACTAAATTAATAAGGGGATTGGGGGAGTTTGAATATAAAGAGTGACTGGAAAAGTTACAATTATGTACGCTGGAGAAAAGGCGCTTGCGTGGGGATATGATTACTGTGTATAAATACATTAACGGGCCATACAATAAACTATCTGGGGCATTGTTCACCAATAGAACATGTCAAAGGACACAAGGACATCCCTTTTTACTTGAAGAAAAAAAGGTTTAGGCTTCAAGTTCGAAAAGGGTTTTTCACTGTGAGAACGGTAAAGTTATGGAACTGTCTTCCAGTGGACGTTGTTATGGCAGGTTCATTGGTCAGTTTAAAAAAAAAGCTGGATGAGTTTCTGCAAACAAGGAATGTTGCAAGTTACTGGTATTGATACATAAAGTAGAGTTGATCCAGGGAAATTTCCGATTGCCACTTGGAGTCAGGAAGGAATTTTTTCCCCCTTCATAAATTTGGTGGGGGTTTTTGCCATCCTCTGGATCAACAGTTTGGCAGGAAATGAGGGTATTGCTAGATGGGTTGGACTGGATGGACGTATGTCTTTATTCAACCTCAAATACTATACTATACTATTTGTATTTGCTGATAATCCACCTTTTATAAATACAACCCTCTGAGCCATTTTTATAAAGCTGCAGTATTGTAAAATAAAGATACCAAATGTTGTAATGGGTGTTATCGATATTTTATGATGCATATGTAAAATGACAAACGTTATCATTATTTTGCAACGTGAAATAACAATGCGGTCATACATTAACACTCTGTATTGTTAAATAACTCCCGGTAATGAAAATAATGACCGTAATGTACAACTGCTAATGTAAACACCCGGTAGTGTAAATTAACGCTGTGGCTAGTAAATATTATATATATTATTAATATAATTTAAGTACGTCCCTCTGTGAGCCATTTGGTATTTCCTGGCCGAGACCATAAACCTGAAAGTTATGTCTGACCACTTTTTTGCTGAATGTCAGACCGTATTTATTAAGGCGCAGTTTTCCTATTACAAGATATCGCGACTTTATATGTAAGTGTAACTTTTGCTCACTTATGATTGCCTATATAATACCATTGCGGTAGTTGTCTACTGCATGTTATTGAAGAGTCGTAATTGTACAACCATAGCCATAAAATGTAATAAATTGGCCCATGGTACTCTAGAAAATATGAAGTTGGAATTTTACTAACTTACCTTGGTCACTGGTATTCCTGAACAGAGATCTTTTGGTCCCTCTTCAAACTTTTCACCTCCTCGGTCAGCTTTATGAGCTCAGGTAGCAGTTGCCTTAAGTCATTGGCTGTAACCGACAGCTGCTACCAGGTAAGGCATATATTGCAATCTTATAGTTTGTAGGGTCCTGGTTCTATAGGCCATATTTATAAACCCGTGGTATCGCAAGATTGTGATACCGCAGTTTTTCGTAGTTTACGTCAAACCTCCATAAATCCATGCAGTAGTAAATTACCGCAATGGTATTTTATTGCCAATCGTAAATCTACGATCACTACTGTAGATTTATGATAGCAGCATAAATGAATGATCGTCAAAGGTGTGGTATCGCTATAATAACCTTTATAAATATGGCCCTATATTTCTAATTTGGGTGGACATGCCCTAAAAAAAAAAAAAAAAAAAGAGAGAGAGAAAGAACTTGGATTGTTATACAGCAATAACATTCAGAGTGGAGATTCTTCAGTTCCCTGAATACAGTGGTCAATCCCTGTAACTTTATGCTCACCCTTCATCTCAGACTCATGCACTTGGGCTGCTTTGCAGCTGTCTGCACTGTATGTTACTACACTGTTTAAGTGCTCTGGCTCTTTTTGTCCATCTTTGAGCCACTTTAAACTTCTCATGCAAGAACCTTTGAGCTTTATAAAGTCTTTGTAGGTATTTTCACTGGCAAAACAGTACAATACTGGATCTGCCACACAGTTTAGGCTTGTAAGCAGCAGAGAAAAGTGGTAAACATTAAATATTTTAGCAGCAAATATACAGTTTCTCTCAAAAAAACTTCGAATAACCACAAGGACATGGTATGGTCCAAAACAGACCAAGAAGATGATGACAGTGCTTAGGACCAGCTGTTTGACTTGAAGTTTTGTTTTCGTCTGAGCACCTTTGCTTTTTCCAACCTCCTTAAATATACAGCAGTAGGAAAACAGCAGGAGAATTATTGGGAAAAGAAATCCTGCAAAGAACCGATAGTAATTTATACTGTGTTCCCAGGGTTTGATGGGATAATGTTCAAAGCAGACAATATGACTTTCCGGGTCCTCACTGACTTCTCCGTGTATGAAAAAAATGTAGCTGGTCATGATTTCCTTCAGCCAAATAATCATACTGGCCACAAGAGCGGCTTTCATTGTTCTAAGTTTAAGAAATCTGAAAGGGTGAACTAATGCAAGGTAACGGTCAACTGAAATACAGCAGAGGAACCCAATGCTGATATATATGTTCTCATACAGCAGGATTCCACAAATCCTGCACATTGTTTCGTTATAAGTCCAGTTATCATGCTGCAAAACATACTGTAGCCAAAAGGGAAGAGATAAGATATAGAGAAGGTCGGCCACTGTTAGATTGCACAGATATACGCCAAGTTCATTTTTAGCTTTGATTTGTAAATATCCATAATATAATGTTAAACAGTTTGCAGGAAGACCGATGCCCAGAACAGCAACATACACCACAGGGAACAGAGTATGGCGCAGTGTGTGGTCGATGATACAAAAAGTCAGATTGCTCTCAGGATCATCTTCTGTGCTGTAGTCCATGTCACAATGTACACAGTTTGAACTTTTTGTAGACTTCATTTGCCTTTTTGTCCCAGCGCACTTTCTACCTATGTCCTTGTCTCTTTAATTTATTCATTAGCTACTGGAAAGCTGTCAATAAAAACACATTACATTCTTTAGCAACTGTCCAATCATCATAGCAATTCAATATGCGTTATTATAATACTGTTTATATAAAAATCTGTGAATGTGATTTAAGTAAACATTTGTCTTCCTGTCTATGAAGATAAATCCAAACTGTATTCTATCGGAGAGATTCAATAAAAGTTCTTCAGGGTTATTCAATAAAAGTTCTTATCTTTAAAAATTGTGCTAATTTTGCCCCTACCAATCAGATGGTATTTAATATCAGAAAGCTAACATTTCATTGGTTGGGGGAAAATTAACACCATTTTTAACGAAAAGAACTTTTTTTTTTTTAATAACCCTGTATGTTTCTACTAATTACACTTTTGGAGATGCCACATGGGTCCTAGTTCATAGTGTTGCCTCCTTTACAGTACCTGCTACCAATATCAGTAAAGAAGCAGTATCTCAATTTCTCAAACTAAGTCACCTGTACTGATCTTGCTATGCAGAAAATCTAGATTTCGGGAATTAGGAAATTCTAAAACAATTTTAAAAAAATTTCCTCCGTGATTTTGATTTAAATGAATATGCAAATTCTCCTGATATAAAGCCAGCACCACACTGAGAGATGGTCTGACTTTAATGTCTGTTATAAACAGTGTTTTCCTCACTGGAAAAGTTGTTGACATATTTCCTTTCTATTCAATTATGTAGGAAAACAGTTATTAATAAACTGTCAAATTTAACAGTTCTCTGCCTTTTCTGACACCCTTTTGCCTAATGGTTTCCCAGCACTGACCTGACATAATGTTGCATGTAACATTATTTATTTTACCATACAGACCATTTTGAAAGGGCATGTCCACTTCCTAAAATCTAAAGTTCATAGTTTGAAACCCCCAGGAAAGGCTTAGAAGAGGCAGCTCGGCTGCAGACAAGATAATCAGAAGATAGAATTACAGGGGTTACAGATGTTTGCTGCTAGCAAAATGCTACATTTAGTTTTTTACTAGCAGTTGTCACCGGGGGAAGCCTCAGAAAGTAGCTTAAAGGGCATGTCCACCCATTTTTCAAATTTATTCTGTAGTGTAGGGCTCCCTCCCCCAGCCCCAACCACTATAGTTATATTTGCAGAAACTCCCCCAAACTGTATTTACATTACCTCTCTCTCCTCCGACGATCTGTCCCGGACGCGGCTGACCGGCAGCCGTGTCCGTGATTGGTTGAGAGGCAGTCAACCAAGTACGTGGCTTCTGGGCTATCCAGAACGTCGGAGGAGAGAGGTAATGTAAGTAGATATCTGTTGTATTCAATTAGATCAACTGGACTTGAAATGTAGTTCTTGAAGACGTTTCGCTAGTCATCCGACTGGCTTTCTCAATTCAGAATGACTTGTACAAGAATCTGTGACAATTATGTACCCTGGAAAATCCCAATTAGCATATCACAGCCAGGTGTTAAGGGTGTGATTGGATAGTGGCTAAGAGGTGTTATAGGAACGCCCAGAGTAAGGTGTTAAAACAGCATTGTACATGGCAGACAGTTGGTGTCGAACCCCCCCACCTCTATTTAGGCTTGGTTTCTTTATTTTCACATAAATGGCCTCCTTAACACCTCTCTTGAACCAGTCACGTTCCTTCGCCAATATGTTAACATTACACAATCTTCAAGGGTATGTCCTTTATCCTTAAGATGCAGGTACACGGCTGAGTCCTGACCCGAGGAATTGGCTCTTCTGTGCTGGGAAAGAGTGATGGAGTTCACCAAACAAGCACAGCTTTCTCAGCACTGTAAGGGCAAACAAAGGCAACAGAACAAGTTCTCTATTCTGTCATCCAAGAACAGCCCCAAAGGAGAACAACTACCTTGGATACAAAAGGAGGGAAGTGTCACTTCATCAAACAAGGAGGAATGGGTGAGAAAACAGGACCCTGACCCCACCAGAAATGGAAGTCCTTGCTAAGGGCTTGAATTTTGCCATCTCCCCTAAAGCCATCCCTGTGGATGCCATCCCTGTGGATGCCATCCCTGTGGATGCAGCCACAGAAGCCTCTATCCACAGTAATAAGGTATCACAGAGTGAGGCAGAACAACTTCGCTTTAAGGTATCTGCAGCCTTAGCCAGTGCTAAAACTCCTTCATCTAACCTGACTACACAGGAAAGAAGAGCCTTAACATCCCTCAAGAAAGATTCCAGTATCACCATTCTACCGGCAGATAAAGGAAGATGCACAGTGGTACTCAACACCTCAGACTACCATGATAAGGTGACCATGCTCCTGGCCGATAACAACACATATGAGGCTTTAACAAGGGATCCCACCAGCCGTTACAAGAAAAGAGTCATAGACTTACTACAACAGCTTCAAAAGGATAAAGCCATTGACTGAGCAATGTATCATCGCCTCTACCCTGGTGAGGCACATCCATGCATATATGGACTCCCAAAGATACATAAGGAAGGGGCCCCACTAAGACCTATAGTCAGCAGCATCAACTCTGTAACATACAAGGTGGCAAAATATCTAGCTAACATCTTAGGACCTTTGGTGGGAAGTTCTAAGCATCACATCCAGAACTCTCAGGATTTCACCAGCAAGATTGAAGATATAGTACTCGGTGTAGAAGAAACTATGGTGTCCTATGATGTGACATCTCTCTTCACTTGTATACCCACCAAGGAGGCGGTTGACATGGTGAGAAAACGGCTGGGCCAAGACAGCACTCTTACCAGCAGAACTGATCTCAACCCAGAACAGGTGTGTTCCTTGTTGAACTTGTGCCTGAATACCACCTATTTCAAATCAGATAAGTTCTATAAGCAAAAACATGGATGTGCTATGGGATCTCCAGTTTCACCTATTGTGGCCAACCTTTACATGGACGAGGTAGAAACACAGGCGCTTAATACCTTTAAGGGCATAGCACCCAGCCATTGGTTCAGATATGTGGATGACACCTGGGTTAAAATCCACCAGAAGGAAGTACAAGCTTTCACAGAACACATTAATGCGGTAGACCAAAACATTAAATTCACAAGGGAAGAGGTACAAAACAACAAACTGGCTTTCTTGGACTGCTTGGTAGAAGTTAAGAAAAATGGTAAACTGGAAGTAGAGGTTTACAGAAAACCAACACACACAGATCAGTATTTGATGTTTGACTCCCACCACCCTTTAGATCACAAGCTGGGTGTCATCAGAACCCTGCAACACAAAGCCGAGAACATCCCCACTAGCACAGAGGCGAAGGCTAAAGAAATTAAACATCTCAGAGGAGCCCTTAAAACTTGTGGATATCCAGACTGGGCCTTTGTCAAAAGAAGTAGAAGGAAAGAAAAGAACACAAATACCAACAGTGAAGGGGAAAAGCAAGACAGGAGGAAGAACATGGTCATCCCATATGTAGCAGGGGTCTCCGAGAAATTAAGAAGAATTTTCAAAAAACATTGTATCCCTGTCTGCTTTAAACCAAACAACATACTGAGGCAGCAATTGGTACATCCGAAAGACCCAATACCAAAACACAAGAAAAGCGACATCATATATGCAGTGCAGTGCAGTGAAGAATGCTCTGATTTGTATGTGGGGGAGACCAAACAGCAACTGCATCAACGTATGGCCCAGCACAGAAGAGCCAATTCCTCGGGTCAGGACTCAGCCGTGTACCTGCATCTTAAGGATAAAGGACATACCCTTGAAGATTGTTAATGTTAAGGAGGCCATTTATGTGAAAATAAAGAAACCATGCCTAAATAGAGGTGGGGGGGTTCGACACCAACTGTCTACCATGTACAATGCTGTTTTAACACCTTACTATGGGCGTTCCTATAACACCTCTTAGCCACTATCCAATCACACCCTTAACACCTGGCTGTGATATGCTAATTGGGATTTTCCAGGGTACATAATTGCCACAGATTCTTGTACAAGTCATTCTGAATTGAGAAAGCCAGTCGGATGACTAGCGAAACATCTTCAAGAACTACATTTCAAGTCCAGTTGATCTAATTGAATACAACAGATATACCATGACCTGGATGAATGAGAACCTTCACAAGCATAATGTAAGTAGAGTTTGGGGGAGTTTCTGCAAATATAACTACAGCGGTTGGGGCTGGGGGAGGAAGCCCTACACTACAGGAAAGGGGGTTTGTGCTAGGGGGAGGGAGAGGGAGGGGGGAGGGCTGTAGTGCGCATGACATTTTTCTCCCAGAGGAGAGACCTATATGGACTCTGCCAGGCTCCTGGTGGTCAGTTTTTGGGACTTTGGAGTGACATTAGAGGAGAACCATTTGGAGCAGGGATGTAAGGTAAGGATTTTACTACACTACACACAGTGAGGCCAGTAGTGGGTTAAATTCTAGTTTCGGGGGTGGACATGCTTTCAATGCTTTGGGGAATTTGGTTGGCAATACAAATTGTTGAAATTTAGTGGCAATTTTATCTTTTGATTTCACCAATTTTTCAATATGGAACTCACTAATGCTGAGGCCACACTGTGATGGACAATTTTGCATAATCAGAGTGCATGCAATTTTCAAAAAATGGTAAAAACACGAGTTCAGAAGTGTGGGCTAGCCCATTCTTTCCAATAAAAACCCTGATCTGTGCTTTTTATAAATAGGCAAATGCACTATACGGGGTCACCTCTAGATTGCTATGTTTTGCTTTTACACCGGTAGGAAATTGTGCTATTGGTTTCAGACTTAGTTAAATCCAAAACAGTGAGTGCTTACCATGTTTTCTAACTGTAATGGACTAGTAAAAAAGAAAACATCTGTAACGGTTCAAAAAAAAAAAAAAAAGTGTTTTTGCTCCTATTCATTTCTGAAGCTTTTTGCATAGTATATTCTCAGTGAGGCAGAAATTTCTGGGGTCTAGGAGTGGAAAAGATTCCCCATTACAGATCTGGTAATATTCTGGATGTTTTTCACTCTTTATGTTGTGTTCAGCTAAAAGCCAACATTAACTGTCAAACAGTCAACAGGGCCAACCTATGGGAAGACTTGCTCTGCAATAAACACATTCTCCTTGGACTCCCATAGATGGCACATTAATTGGCACCTACCATTTAAAGAGCATCTAAAGTGGGATTTTTTTTTTCCTTCTTTCTATGTGTTCTATAATTCCCCCCCAACCCCCAGAGTACCTTTATTTTCTTCAGATTCCACCTCTGTCCTGAGATATACAAGTTAAAAGAAGTGAAGATTTCAATATACCACTTCTGCTTGAGCTGTCAATCAAATCCCCTAACAGCATGCCGGTGTAGTGTGTAGGTTTTCACAGCATTTACAGCAAGTCTCCTAATGACTCCTTCCAGTTCACTAAAATGCTTGGCAAATACTGGGTTAAAAACAGAAGTACAGGGAAGGAGAAGTCCCCCTCCTCCGCAAGCTTTCACCAATTTATTGCCTGTCAAAGGGAGACCGGGCTGCAAAGATTCAGGACTCGTCTCTCCAAACTCCCCCCTTCCCCCCCTCCCATTCCTTACTTAGCACTATCTTCAGAACAACGGAGAAACTTCCTCTCCACAGGATTACATACCGAGGTTTTTTTTTAGTTTACAAAAGTTAGAGTGATGTGTCATGTGTAGGAGGATTAATGCGCATGAGCGGCTTGTTTCACAGGCTTAATTTACAGCCGGACTAAATGAACGGGGGAATGACCAGAGAGGGGAGGGGGAGTGGGGAGCTCTGCAGTAAATCATAAAGTGTGCAAACACCGAGCCACAGAGGAAGGTAAGAATAAGGCAGAATACACTAACCTTTAATTATGTCTGGATTGGAGCAATATGTAAATTTCACTATAGATGCCCTTTAAGGTCCTTAACCCCGGGTGCATTGAAAGGGGGTTGATTTATCAATTTTAAATAAACTTTCTTAAGAACAAAACAGCAGTACAGTACACAGTATATCTGCCTTATTTTAGTTTAGTATTATTTAATGTTCAGCCCCCTTATGTTTCCCAGATGTCTTGGTTACACCTGCTGCTGATCCAATCAGAAGGGATGCTCACCATGGGGCTTTAACTTTGATTTATTAAACTTAAATAAGATTAAGGTCACATTCTGGGATGCTGGATGTTTTCTCTTTGAGAAGTTTATATTTTTATGATTTACTTTAAAAAAAAAAAAAAGTCATAGTCCGTTTTTAATATTCCTTTTTTATTTTTAACCATTTCTTTCTGATCACCGGCAGTTTATTTTATTGCATCTATCTCAATCCTCCCCCTTTTTAATGAACTGATCATTTCTAAATAGAAAGGTTATTTCTGTCAGTACCTTTAGTTAGTGTCCCCTGTGCTTTTGAGATTTGTTCTCAATTAGTCAAGGTTTAGACTGCGGACAGGTCTGAATGTGTCAGTTAATCCCGGATCTCCACAAGAAAAGTCTAGTAATGAATTATTATACAAGTGTAGTAATGAATGGCAGGTCAGTACCTGAAGTCACCTACATTATATTAATTCATATACAAACTGCCATGGAAGTATTCATTCCTTATAGCTTGATATTATTTCATCTTATTAAAACTATTTACTTTAAAAGCCCATTTTTGATTAAATATATTTTTTTTTAAAATTCCAGTGTTTACAGAATGTCTGTTGTATAAGATTCTATGGTATGTAAACTAGATCCTTGGGTATGCAAAAGAGGATCTTTCATAGCAAGATATAAAGAACAACTAAAGTAAAACACTCAAACCCACTGCCATATTTTCCTTTAAGTTGAAATCCGAAATGTCCAATGGTGTTGGGTACAGGAAACTATGACATTATAAAACTGAATGCTGGGGGATCCCACAGGAACATGTGACCAGAAGTCCAATTACCAAAATATTTCCCCCTTTTCACTTAATTTTCTATCCCACCCTAATGCATTTTGGAGGTCTATATGCTATTTATTTTGTCCACTTCTTGGTTTACTATTTTCCAATGCATTTTCCAAACATACTCTATATGTTCCTTCCCTCTACATTTCCACTTCCCCCAGCTTCCTTGCACTATTTGGAATATGTATTTCCATATTTTGACTTGTGCTGTGTACAGAAAGACCTAAAACTTTTGGTTCAAACTCCTTGGAAGGCAATGAGTTAATGGAGCAGTAAGCGAAGTTGGCCAATGTGGGCCTATGATCATTGTTAGAGTAGCCATAGTGGGAAAGTCATGTTAGTTTGTTAAAATCGCTGGGGTTTTCTTGGCCTAGTGGGTAATGGAGGCTTTTTTGGGTCAGGCATAGCCCTCTGCCTGTTCATGGAATGTGCTGTGACAACAAGTGCACTTCAAACGTTTATGTGGCTGGAGTCTAAGCACAGTAAATCTCCTTTTGAAGTTTTCATAAGATTTATGTTAGGGCTTTGCAGACTTTATTACTCCAGCTGAGCCGGTGGGGTGGCTGAGATCAGGTTTATATATTTACTGGGTACATATAAAATGACGGACGTGTGCTTACCACACAAGGTTCCGAGTTAACAAAAGAATCAATGCTATACTGCTGTACTACAATATTTTTCAGGGGCAGATATGTTACCCTCCCTCTTGTATTGTGTTTCTGCAAGAGAACATTCCAGTGAGAGAACTGAACAACACACTTTCAATTAAAAATAAGCCAAATCTTCTTAAGAAAAAACAAACACGCTGGAGCTGCCAGACTAGTTTCCAACAGTCTACTTACTACACATCCCACTGAACTCCTAGCACATCCTTCTCAGTCAATGTGAGGGGCTTATTGAACAACCCCCTACACTAATTTAACTAAAATTCCTGATCTGCAAACACTAGAATGACTTTTTACACCCATGGCTTGGCCCAACTAACTAATATTGCATGGCCCAACCAACTAATATTGCATGGCCCAACCAACTAATATTGCATTGCATAAAGCCAACTAATATTGCATTTCCCAACCAACTAATATTGCATTGCAATATAACAGCCATCCAGCTTTTATAACATCCCTGCAGCTACAGGAGGTTATAATTATAGCTCATAAAGTCTTGTTGAGCCATTCACACAGGCAGAGAAACACCAATGGTAAACGACACTATCACAAGATACAGATCTGATGTGCTGTGGCAGAGTTCTGTCATTTTACCCACTTGATTGTTTTCCCATTAAATCTTATGGTTGAATGAGTGCCAGGTCGCTCTTTACTACTTTCTTAACATTGCTCACATCTGAATGAGATATTACTGGGATATTAGTAATGACATCTTGTTTACACTGGATCTGCTGTGTTGCTGATTCCTCTATTTCCTCTCCCTTCATCTCTTTTTTTTAGTCACAAATTCCCTGAATTCAAAAAACGGTTTACTCTCCCCATTGATAAAAAAAAAAAAACAGTGTCACTCACCTTAATGTCATATGTCACCTGGAAGGAGAAAATACTATTCAAGGTTTCAGTGCTTCATACTGGTGCAAACACAATCCACAACTCTCTGTTCAGTCCCTGCTCACAGATTTCCTTCCATTCCCTATCACAGGTACAGAGTCTTTCCATTGCTCCCTTCTAACTTCTTTTCAAATTCCACGCTGCTCCTCCCCTGGATAATGTTTATACCATATAGACCGTCTGCTGGTGAATTAGTGTGGACATAGAAAAAAGCAGTTTGTAGGGTGATGACTTCAGAAATGTGGATTATTGCAGAGCTGCTGTTCTTCAGCCTAGACTGGGTTTCACCAACAAATCTGCTTGATTAATAGGATTTGAATGAGATCAGAGAGTTCACCAGTGGATCAGAAACATATTTCTGCTGTGGAACCTTAAAGGGCAATTATAGTGAGAAAATAGTTTTTTTTTAATTTCTTCTAATGTATCCTATAAGTCATCCCATCCACCAGGGTACCTTTAGTTTCTTTAAATTCTACATAGTCCCCGAGATATAAGCCTTTGAATATGCTGTGATTTGTAGGAGCTGCTACACCTCATCTGTCACTCAAAGGCACACACCCACACAATCCAAAGCTCCCCTGCAGTACTGTCACACACTCTCTCACCCACACTATATGTACCATGTGCAACATATAGTCAAATGCTGTAGTGCTAAACACAATCAATAAACCATTAACCCAGCAATATGAGCATAACACACTATAAAACAGCCCCTCCCCCCAAAAAAAATCTTATATACATACAAAACCAGTGACTCAAATGGAACACTAATACAGTATATATAATACAGTAATACAGACTATATACCAAACAAGACACACAGTGCAATCTATGAAATATATAGACTAAAGCAACTGAAATGTAACAGGACAACAAGCAGTGTCACTGTGTTTGTGAAGGTCTCACTACAAGCTGCTGTTACACTGACTCTCTCTTCAGTGATTATGATCTCAGCTAAGCAGGGGAGAGATATAAACTTTAGGTAAAAAGTAAATAACAATTAGCAAAGTTAGACAACAGGCAGAGTTCAGTAACTTACTTGTAAAGAATCTCAGCACCACTTGTCCTCCTCTCTCCCCCTCTGCCCCTCCCTACAGCATATTGCTACTTTATTCCACACTTTGATTGCTTGCAGTCTAGCTCTGGAAGGGAGGGGTCAACAGGATGTCAGCACCTTATTTAAAGTCCTTTCAACTGACAATGCTCGGACTCTGTATACAGCCCGTCACTGCTTGAGGGGGAGTAGACAGAGAGGGGAGGGGGACTACACAGCTTGGTACAAACTTCTGCCAGTGTGAAGAAACGAAGCCACACAGAAACATGAAAGTAAGGCAGCTTATACTAAGTGATCTATACATTGTATACAGACAAAGTTTTTTTTTCACTATAGTTGCCCTTTAAGTAAACATTATGGAGAATTTTGAGAAATGGAAAGTAAAGGCAACAGTAATGTGGAAAAAGAAAATATATCCAGATGAATAAATCTCTATGTATATTTTATATTGTTGATGTAAACCCACATCTATAAAACACGTTCTACATTGGTTGTTGCGGTGGGATTAGAGATCATGTTAGGTAAATTCACATGAACAACAAAAAACACCCTGTCATTAGTTTGCTGCATTACTAAAATGTCAGTGCTCTATTGTGTGTAGTATAGCTGTCTGCTTTAATGCAGACCTTCAACCATTTACAGTTAGCTATCTGTGTCATCCAAAACAAGTTCCTATACATTTTGGTTTAAAATGCAATATTATTTCAAACAATTATACAACACAATAGTTAAAGGGAAACAAACATGTTAGTGTTAAATAAAAGCCTACAAAAAATGAGCCCTGGATCACATTGTACAACCATAGTATTTTGGCTTCCAAAATTGGGCCTTTTAAGCAAAATTTTAAGTTTATACTTTGTTTTAACTAAACTTACCCTTTCTACTTATGTATGGAGCTAGAATATATTACTGTATCTTGAATATTTTGCAATATATATATATAAAATCTAGATATACTTCTAGGAGATTTTTGGTTAAAAGGCAATGTTTCGGTCCCAGTTCTAGGACCTTTTAAGCCAAACAAATAAAGTTCCTAGAACAGGGACTAAAATGTCTAAAATGTTGCCTTTTGACCACAAAGTCTATTGAAAAGTAGAAACATACAGACAGAGTCACCATAAGCTGCAGCCGTTTTAGGGTTAAAGGACAACTCCACCCTCATAAGAACATCTTTTAGAAAGAATGGCCTCTTTAAAATATGTTGATATATCATACTTTGTCCTATGAAATCATCACTGTATGCCTGCTATGCTTCTGGATGCATCATGGAAACTGAGCAATTTAGAAACCTGTACCGAGCCTGGGCATGCTCAGAAGAGGCAGACAGGGGATTAACATCCAGTCATTGGCTGTGATGTCAACTGTCAAATCCATAACTGACAGTTGCTAACTGGAAGAACCAGGAAGCAGAAACAGGGGCAACAGGACATTGTGCAGGATATCAGGTTAGACTTACACCTTTCAGATTTCAAACTATTACCGTTTAGGGTGATTTACCTGTATGTAAGTTTTCAGGGGCTGGACTTGCCCTTTAAAGTCACGCTAACTAATTTACAATCGGTTAGCAAAACTTTGCTTAGTGTTTACAGGAATGTAAAGTTAACAAGATTGAGGGTTGCACTCCAATAAATAATTCTACTTTGGGACCACACATCATATCACACATTTCGGGGGGGGGGGGGGGGGATGGGGATTAACGTGCCCCCTTCCTAAGGGACTTTGGATGTCTACGATCCACCAAGGGTTGGATTTAGAGGAATTAGCACCCAGAGTGCAGAGGACTTTCTATTTTCAATGGTTTACAGGAATGTACTTTACTTGAATATGTGTAAGGATTACACTGAATTGCATTTCCCCAAACTTTATTATATCCTGATTCCACAAACGAAACCATGTCACACTGTGCCCTTGCCTTACCTAAACATTGGGCTCCCATTGACATTCTTAACTTAAAATGTTTATGTCTTCACTGAATAAAGACCCGGGTTTAATTAAACAACTTCCATGGCAACCTCAAAAGGTTAAGTCATTGTCAGTTTTTTTTTTCCATCTTATGCATGTTCCTCATGTTGTGGAAACAGCAGAACAAATATCCATTATATGTAATGCCAATGGCAGATAAAAGGTTTATAGAAACCTCATATGCCACCACAGAGGAAACCACAGGTCACTTCCCAAACCTGCATACACCATTTAAAACAGAAGGCGGGTCCTACAACAGCTCAATGGAGATCAGTTTCCATTTTTCGACACCACACACACACACACATCGTTTATGATTGTCGTGCCTATAAAAGTCGTTGAGTACTTAGGATTTTGTTTTCTTTTTTGATAGATAAAGCCTTTCCTAAAGGGGTAAGTGAAGGGGAAACTGCTATGATAAGGTACCTTGGCCATCACTATCCTCTAAAATACAATTGACCATTTTTTTGTTTTGGTGTGGACATGGCCTCTAATCCTACAGAAAGTAGATTTGATTGTATTTCTTGCTTGGTTATAAGACTAGTAATTACCCACCCCAGCAGGCATCAGCAATATATAGAGATTGGTAGTGAGGCTATTTCAATCCATCACACGCTTTCCATTTTCTCACTATAATGGAATATGGATTATATTTTACCATCTTTATGAATTATGTTTTACATTTAATTTTATTATGTTGTACTAAAGTGATTTATAATAATCGAAGAAATAAATAAGACAATGTATGCTAACAGACCATCTGTGTATAAAATGTATTGTTTTTTTTAACATGTAACATTTATTTGACTAAAGGTTAATAAAGTTTTCTCTATTTTGAGGACAGACAGAGGAATCTTTTCTTTATACAGTTGATGGCAGTAGAGAACTGGATACCTACATACTCGAATATAAGTCAATCCCAGTATAAGCCAAGGTACTTATTTTTATCTGAAAAATTAGTAAAACCTGATTGACTCGAGAATCAGCCGAAGGTAGAAATTATGGCCACTACTGCCTTCTGATTCTGTATTGTTTTGAGGCTTAACTTGCCCTTTAAATGGACAGCAAAATTCCCATACAGTAGCCCATATAGTAATAGCCAAATCCAGTACCAGTAACCCCCAATTCCTTGGCACTCCGTGCTGGGAATTATAATTTCCAAATGTCTGCAGTGGTAAGAAATTGGGGGTTACTGGTACTGGATTTGGCTATTACTATATGGGACTACTGTATGAAATTACTGTATGGGAATTATCCTCCATTTAAAGGGCAACTAAAGCTTTAAAACAATACAGAATCAGAAGGCAATCTTTTCGACAATAGATACCATCCTCTTTCTGATTCTGTATAGTTTTGAGGCTTTAGTTGCCCTTTAAATGGACAGTAACCCCATACAGTAACCCCCAATTCCTTGGCACTCCAGATGTTTTGGAAACTACAACTCCCAGCATGCTTGTAGTTACTAAACATGTGGAGTGGCAAGGTTCAATAAACTTTTAATAAAGCTTACCATAATTAACAATTCTCTTGCTCACCTCTAAGCCTGTAGAACCCAAACTAGCTCTTACTTTAGCGGACGCATTTGGAACTAAGGTATGACTGCGTACTCCTCCAAGATTCCTTCCGCGATCAGCCATTTTAAACAGCTGATGGTGTTTAAAAGACCGGACCCGAAATTCCAGAACTGAACCGGAAGTTTGGGTCCAGTCTTTCAAACAGCTGATCTAACACCAGGGAATTAATGCTGTGGAATGGAATGAGGCCAGATACTATAAATGCATTGCTTTGGAGCCATTCACAAATTTAGCTGCATATTCAGTGTATATATGTGCATGTGTGACAATCCTTTTTATTGGGTTTACCTTCACTGATGATTATTTGTGTGTACAACACTGTATTCTGACCATTATTATGCCTAGTCCAATAAACTGGACTTTTCTTTTATCAATGAGTTTCAAGATTTCTAACTTTGAATTGGCTTTCCTGGGCTGCACTGCTTTTAAACTACTTTTCAATAGACTTTGTGGTCAAAAGGCAACATTTTAGTCCCTGTTCTAGGAACTTTATTTGTTTGGCTTAAAAGGTCCTAGAACTGGGACCGAAACATTGCCTTTTAACCAAAAATCTCCTAGGAGTATATCTATATTTTATATATATTGCAAAATATTCAAGATACAGTAATATATTCTAGCTCCATACATAAGTAGTTAAGTAGGTAAGTTTAGTTAAAACAAAGTATAAACGTAAAATTTTGCTTAAAAGGCCCAATTTTGGAAGCCAAAAAAAGTTTAAAATCAGTGCAGCCCAGATAATTACATAAGTTAACCCTATAATTTTCTGAAAAATTAAGGAAAGACAATTCAAAGTTAGAAATATTGAAACTCATTGATAAAAGAAAAGTCCAGTTTATTGGACTAGGCATAATAATGGTCAGAATACCGTGTTGTACACCCAAAATAATCATCAGTGAAGGTAAACCCAATAAAAAGGATAGTCACACACACACACACACACACACACACACACACACACACACACACACACACACACACACACATGTATATCAATAAACACAGGATCATACAATCTTATACTACATGTAGAACCTAAAGAAAAAAGGCCAGGGCAGCTGAATTTGGGAATGGCTCCAAAGCAACGCATTTATAGTATGTGGCCTCATTCCATTCCACAGCATTAATTCCCTGGTGTTAAATCCGATTGGCAAAAGCATCTGTGCTCCTTTGTCTTATATTTAAAGAGACTATTTTTTAAGCAAATATTTTAATAAACTCAGTGAACCAGTTCTTAGAAGCACTTGTGCACTTTTTTTTTTATCAGTCAAGAAAAAACACTTTAACATAGAATTTTAATTGATATTTTGCCCAATGCCCTTATCTGGACTTTTTATCAAGCATCATAAATAGAAAGCACCAAGTTTAATCCTTTATTACTAAACCAGTAGGGCTATACCCCAATGAGCGCTACGGATTGTGGGAGGCGTGTGGGGGTGGCAATTGCTCCCCTGCGCATGTCACACTACCTTCCGGAGGGGATAGAAGAGGCAGAATTCTATTTACACACAGACAGGCTACTACTCTTCACTTTCTGGGACTTTGAACAGGCAATGCAGAGGAACCATAAGGAGCAGAGCTGTAAGGATTTTTTAAACTACACAATGGGGCCAATAGTGGGTTAAATTTAGTTTGGGGGTGGACATGCCCTTTAAAGTAGGACAGAGCACATTAGACAGAGCACATTCACAAACATACAACAAACTGGGTCTCACCTCTCTTTGCTGTGGCTGTTGAGTGATTTATGAAATTAACCTGGGAGTACTAGGAGTCAGCTCCCACAATCCAACTAAGCTGGGTAAACCACACAGGAATCCTCCTTCTCCCCGACACAGAACTGGGATTTCAGTTTTTCTTTAAACCGCATTCAACACTCTTGTCCTAACAATGATATAATCCTTTCATACTAAAAAGGAAAGTGATATTTGCAGTATTGGATGATTTCAGTAAAAAAATAAAAGTAAATCTGGGGAAATGAACAGGCAACGTCATGTAATTTTGGTAAAAGCAGAGCTCTTATACCTCTATCCTAAAAGAGATCTCTAGTACATGTAGAACCTTTATCTTTTATGAGGAACATAATGAAACAAAAAAAACCTGTGACCTTTTGTTTCTAAACCATGCACTTTTAGTAGGTGAGCCACCATTGCAGATGCATGAAAACCAGGCACATTTAAAAGCTTTATCTTTGGCTAGGTACAGAATTATAATAAAAAAAAGTAAGTTAAATGAGCTGACCATTTTATATTACCCCAGGAAGCTGTATGTAATGCACACTGACTGGTAAATAAACTGCAGGGTAACAAGCAACTTTCAAAGTCTATTAGGGACTTCCATATTGGGGTGTAGACATTGAAAATACTCTGTGTAGAGAGTGTATACTGGGGTCAGAGAGCCATGGCTACTTAAAGACTACATGGGCTGTAGGTTGTACTGTACAACATGGACGCCTTCTTAGTTACAGAATCTATTACATGTACTGAATGCAACTAGAGAAGACTCTTACAATGTATATGTGGTCTAGGGAGAAAAGCTTTTATATTAGGTTTAAAAAAATTAAGTTTAGTTTAAGAGTGAGAATGAAAGGAGCTTCAACTGGTAAGTTAACAGTATAAGCCCTTGTGGTAAGACGGATTTATACCTGAGCAATCAGAGCCTGGTCCCTTTTAAGTTTTAACCATTTTTGGGGGGGGGGGGAAATGTGATCAGATTTTGGAACACTATACATGATATTAAGGATGATTAAAGCACAGTGGCTGCACTTAAAAGTTAAAGTTACTTAGGGCAAAAAACTTAAAGGGCAAGTCCAGCCCCAAAATGAAAACTTACATACACGTAAATCACCCCCAAAAACCCTAAACGGTAATAGTTTGAAATGTGAAATATATATGTCTAACCTGAAATCCTGCACAATGTCCTGTTTCCTCTGTTTCTTCCAGTTAGTAACTGTCCGTTATGGATTTGACAGTTGACATCACAGCCAATGACTGAATGTTTCCGGTCTACCTCTTCTGAGCATGCCCAGGCTCAGTACAGATTTCTAAATTGCTCAGTTTCCATGAGGCATCCAGAAGCATAGCAGGCATACAGTAATGAATTCACAGGACAAACTATGATATATTAACATATTTTAAAGAGGCCATTCTTTCTAAAAGATGTTCTTATGAGGGTGGAGTTGCCCTTTAAAGATGGAGCAGAAGACTATAGATGGCTGTTGCCAGTGGATAAGCAAGTAGAGGGGTTTAAACGTAGTCAAAGTACAAAATCAGTTGGCCAAGAAAGATCTACAAACACAACACACACTTTATAGCACAGGATCTGATTAAAATTAGTTGTTGTTTCCTCTTCTAAGTAGCTTCTTCACAGAGATCCAGCAATGTTTATTTAGAGCTAAGCCACACCAGTACAATGTTATTGAGCTTTTGATCAAGTTTTGTGATCCATGTGATAACCACATGCCAGTGCATTTTAATTTGGGTGGATATGTTGTATGCGCTGTGATCGATTTTCAGAGTGCTTGTGATCACTATGGTTTTTTAGTTTAAAGGGCATGTCCACCCTAATAATAAAAAAATTCTATAATGTAGGGCACCCCTGCCCACCCCCAACTGCCGTGTCAGAATATGAAAAAAAGATTTAGAATGTTCTTTACAGACCATCGATCCTCCAGTGCACTGATTCAGCTCCCTGCTTGTTGGAACTTGCAAGCAGGGGCAGGACCGGCTGCCACGTCTGTAATTGGCTGAGAGGCAGTTAATCACAGACGTGGCTGCTGTCAACGAAGAGCGAGGCTGGAACGAAGGCTGTAAGTAGTGTTCTAAACCTTTTTTTTACAAAATGACATGACGGTTAGGGGCGAGCAGGAATGCCGTACACTACAGAAAAAGGAATTAACGCTAGGTGGATGGCCAGCCATAGATGGATCCCGATGATGGGGGGAAGGGCTACCTTGCGCATGCTAGAATACCACCCGGAGGCAACACAGGAGGCAGAGACCTTTCTGCAGGAAGAGAGCTACTACTCTTTAGGTTCATCGACTTTGGACAAGCACCGAACGAGAACCATAAGAAGCAGGGATATAAGGTAAGACTTTTTTAACACTACACAGTGGGGCCAATAGTGGTTTAAATTTTAGTTTGGTGGGTGGACATGTCCTTTAACTAGTAGAGATCTTTTAACTGGAATATTTAAAAAAATCTGTAATATGTGCTGTAACCTCTAATCCTTCTTTATGAAGTGCTTTGGCAATATTATTCCACATATAATCATGACTTGGGTGTAATAAGATTTATTGATTTTTAGGCCATTATTTTTTTTTTTTTTTAGAGAGAGAGAGGTAGGGCCTATGGCTACTGAGAGTAGCAAGGGTAGCTATAGTCGGAAGAAATGACATCCAGATTAACTGAACACCAGTCTCTTGTTTCTAACAAAGTTCTTGTATTAGATGATATTCGTGATTAAATCCCAAATCTGGCAGACATTAAAGATCACAAGTTGATTTTATAATTTATTTATAAAGATCTCAGTAGTTTTGTACACACATATTACTATACACTATAACTACATTAAAGGAAAGCATTGATCTGACAGTGATGGAATATCCTTGCAATATTAGCTTTTATATTATAAAGCTTATTACATAAATTATCAGATTGCTTTGTAAAACTGCAAAAATACCCGAAGATTTCATAACAGTTTAATGATGTGACAAAGATTCCAGGTAAGACACATATGGGGCTGCAAATTCTCTCCGAAATCTGATTTAATATTGTGCTTGCAGCTCAAGGTAAATTCCAATCTGGTTTTACCCACTGTGTGACATTTTCTGCAAGTGTGATATTAAACCATTGCAGTAGGTTCATTGCTGACTTCTGCAAAACCCATGCAAATCCATTGTTAAAGTTGTGCAAACTCATAGAAAATAGGTAAGCATGAATTTAGCAGATTTTCCCCACCCATAGCCCATCTGTAAATCCCTCCCAAATAGTTTTGTTCCAGATGAGCTTCTGTCCTCCAAGAAGAAGTCACTTCTAACATCCCACTTCAGACCAGTTTCAAAAAGTAGCCATTTTGTCCTTATTATCAGCCCCATTAACAGACAGTAGGACCCTTTTTTAAAGAAAATTCATTAAACCCCAAGCATATACTTACAATTCAAACATACACATTGATATACATATTTACATATTCAGTTGCACATAATCATCCAGTGTTCATATTTGCATTTAAAGGGTTGCTGAGCAGGCTTTATGAGCAATGTAATACATTATTGCCTCTACCAAAACAGGAAATTCGTGGTTATGATGGCCATGCAGTATCGCTCACGGTTGTTGCTTACCATAATCACTCTGCGGCAGTTACGGCATTGCAGGAGCATCCAAGGCAAGAACCGGGGGCACTGTGCAATGTCCCGATAGTTTGACATCACACAGGCCCTATAATATGAGTTAAACCCGTGCTAATGAGGTTTACTGCATCTGCCCTTATGGTTAACAACACTCTTTTATAAAATCCCTATTTGTAATAATAATATAGTGTTAAATAGCCATTGTAAATAGCATGATTCACACAAACAATATTGCCTTGTTAAATGCTTCATTTGGCTTTTGCAACATAAAAAGCACCAATTATTTTACACTGAAAATGTATTTACTGCATACTGACAGAGAATATTTAGTTCTTCTTAAATGGCGATAAAACAGTGATTTATGGAAAGTTATTTGGATCATCAACAAAATTTCAATGGACTGTCATAAGAATGGTAGAATGGGTTTGTTGGTTATAAAAACCCACAAATATAAAAATCTTTACTATGAAATTGTTAACAAAACAAGTAGAAAAGCAGCCCCCTAATTTAGCAGCATGTTTTAGGGGATTGCAGGCTCCCTAGCCATGTCCCTCTGTTATATCCATAAATCTAGATACTGTATAGTGGTTGCTTCAAAGACAACCCCCCCCCTTTTTTTTAGAACAGAAAAAAAAAACATGGCCTTAAAGGGTAACTGTGGTCTCCAATTCTTCCCAACCAGTAAGGATTATATAAAAAGCCTTCCATTGTGCCTTCAAAATAAAAACGATATCACATCTTTAGATAAAATTTGTGAGAATTACTTCCTGCTTTCAGCCATGTGACCAGCTCGTAGTCATGTGACCAGCCTCTGCCTGCATTAATAGGCTCCCCTTCTTCTCAACTGTCAAATTTCCCCCCCAGGTACTTCCTGTTTTGCCCAGCATTAAAGGACAACACCCTCATAATAAAATCTTTTAGAAAGAATGGCCTCTATAAAATATGTTGAAATATCTTACTTGATTCTCTGAATTCATTACTGTATGCCTGCTATGCTTCTGGATGCCTCATGGAAACTGAACAATTTAGTGACCTTTACTGAGCCTGAGCATGCTCATAAGAGGCAACTAGGGGAAAAGCATTCAGTCATTGGCTTTGAAGTCAACTGTCAAATCCATAACCAGAAACAGTTGCTAACTGAAAGAACCAGGAAGCAGAAATGGGCAACAGGATATTGTGCAGAATTTCAGGTTAGACTTATATATTTCAGATTTCAAACTATTACAGTTCAGGGTTTTAGGGGGTGATTTACCAGTGTATAAATTTTCATTTATAGGCTGGACTTGCCCTTTAAGTCTTAACTGAGCATGCTTAGTTTAGGGGCAAGCAGAGGTCAGGTGATGGTCACTCAACCTACTGGAAGCAGGATGTTTGAACATTCACCCTAAAATAATTTCTCACAGGCTGAAGCCAGAGATATGATTGTTGGCTCATTTTAAAGAAAATACTGCAAACTTTATTTAATCCTAACTTGTATGGAGACCACAGTTACCCTTTTTTCAATTTTGTAGTTTATTACTTCAGTAGGTTCATACACCGCCCACACCACATCACCGTTTGTGACAGATTATACCAGAGACACTTCAAACATGTAAAAAGATTATACACATGTAGGCACAATTGTGGATCAGTCTGAAAAGATGTGTTCTAGTAAAGGAAGAAAAGAACAATACAAACTGATCAAATTAAAAAATGCAGCCAGTATCTAGGAGCAAGAGCATTTCTCTACTTTTTGATTGGAGGACATTCCCCAAAACAGTCAGGTGATAGACCGTAGTGCAGAGACAGCAGTATATTCTAAGAAAACATGAAAATATAAATAAAAATAGTCTGTAAAAAAAGGACTAGTAAAGTGAGCACCTGACGAAGGGATCTGCCCCTGACACAGGCGATGTATAGAAAGCAGACATTGGCTTGGTGCATTGGTTGGGGCCATTGCTCCTAAAGCCGCATTAAACACATTGGTTAACATGGCTTTCAGACAGAAATAGCATATATCAGCTCTCCAGAAATCACCCCATAAATGCTTTCACTTAGCGTGTCCAAATAAACACATTAAGTAGCATCTCTGAGCCTTCTCTATGCTATGTTTTAGTGTTTATGAATGATGGATAGGCGATTCCCAAGCACATTTTAAAGCAAACGATATTTTATGAATTGCTTGATGAATAAATGTCGGGAAAGTCCTATTTTAAACACAGCCGTACTCATACCAAACAGTCTGTGGGTCAGTATTAGGGTCTGGAGATGCAGGAGTACTCTTTGGGTCTCCCACTTTATTAGACTCTTCTTCATTGCCTGGTGTAGGGGAACTGCTTACAGTTTTAACAGACCCAATAGAAGTTAGAGTTTGAGCAGCTTCTAACTCTGGGATGCTAGCTATAGGTCGGACAGGTGAAACTAAAGCTATATCGCCAGAGCGGGGAGGTGCTTTAGGTTTTCCTCTGGTAGCACTGTGACCAAGCGTGTGGTGATGATGTACACTATTAACTGGTTGTGCAGGCTGTAGGGTCCTTTCATCCTTTGGAATTGCTAAAGACAGCCTTCGAGAATCCAGAGATCTATATCGAGTATCATCTCCATGGTACATTGGTTGCATTCTTGCTGGTCTTTCTTTTAAAGAGGACTGGGAAGATAAAGGAGTAGAGGACCTTATTATAGGGTTGTTTAAATCACTGCCTGTTGGTGTTTCCACCTCAAAATTCTCTTGCCTGAGAAGATCTGCTGAAGCAAGACTAAATGCCCTGTTCATCGAGTTACCCCTGCTGCCAGTTGCCCCAAAAAGCTGAGGCTCTGGAGTCTGCCTGGAAGATGGAGAAGAATTGAGATTAGATGGATTTCGGAGGGAACCTGTTAAGTTAGACTGAGCATCCAACTGTCTGGGATGTGGTTTCACATACTGGCCAGGTTTAACTAACTTTCCTTCCATGGAAGTGCTGGTCAACTTAACAGTGGGGGTAACATAGCTCATAGGCATTAGTGAAGTCTCTCTGTAATTTGACATTGATAAGGGGCTTCCAATATCCGGAGGATCCGCTGTCTTCTTAAAATAATCACCCAGCATATCATCTCTGTTACTAACAGTATCCTAAAAAAAAAGCAAGAAAATAAATAAACATACCCTGTTTCTGAACACAAATTAGATCTTTCATACAGCAGGCTTGATACCAGGTTATTCTATCAGAACATGTTACCAGTGGCAGTGTCACTAAATTTGCACTAGCCATATTGAGAACATTTTCCTATTGCGTAGTAGACAAACCATTCTGGATAATAATAATAAAACACGTCTACTTAAGTATGTTAGGCAAACTCATATACTGGACTATGGTACCATTAGCATTTACATGCAGAGGACCTCTGTTTAAAACGTCAATACATGCACCCAATCAGTTGAAACTAGTGAAAGACATTTATCAATCTGGGTGTGGCTGGAAAGATGGGGGGAAACAATTACATTAATAATTAGATTCCTAATTATGCACGGACGCTGGAGCCACCTGCTTGAGGTGGCCATGTGATGTCTTCTAGCCAACGCCCACAGTTGGGTCCGGGAAACCTACGGGAGGTGGTATGCCCACCACTGGTGGTGTGGGCACACGGGGTGAGGGGGGGGTTGTGTGTGTGCCGCAGGGAAAGATTCTGTATAGAATCGTGGGTTTGCTGGTATATAATAATGACTGCATTTTGGAACTGGAACACATAAGCACCTTAATGTACACAATCCGCAGGAAAAATGGAAAATATTATTTTGAAAGAAAAATATAATTCAAACAGAAAACTTAAAAAAAGAGCAAACCTAAACAAGAGGAAATAAAGAAGTAAAAATGTAAGAGGCTAAGTGCATGCAATAGGGATGAGAGAGTGTATGAAAGGGCAGCACTGGGAGAGCAATGTTTCCTGCTGAGGAATTTTATATACGGTAGCTTGGGCTATCAAAAGACCCTTTCATCCTTGGATACCAATTAGACAAATAGTAAACCAGCCTGGGTAAGTTTCAAATACATTAGTCTAACATTGGTCAGTGTGTGCCACAAGTCAATTAGATTTCAAAAGTTCAGCTCCATTCAAGGACACTCAGATATGTGGGCTAGTGGATTAACAGCTCAAATCTAAAAGTCAATAAAATTCTTTTACAGTTTTGGTCAGATCTCCAGTGTTTATAATACAGTAGAGTTAGCAATTAGAGATCTCAATCTAGGTAGGAATCAGATAATTTTGAACAGTATGCAAATAATGGTCATATACACAAAACCGATATTAGATAGATTCAATAGTCAATTTGATCCAATATCAAGCAGAGCATTACTTCTCAGTGTTCCCTGCTCTTAAGCATTCATTTTTCAATTTAAAATGTCGACTGCAAAATTATTGTCCCAAGCAAAAATCAGTAGGAAGTTTGTTTCTTTAAAAAACAATTACATAGGTAAATTTCAGTTCATTCAATAATTGATTCTGGACGCAGTATCATGAATTTTGTATAGGGGTGCAATTAATAAAAAAAAATATTATGGATAAATCATGTTACATTGCACACATTCTTCCATTGTTACATTCTTCCATAAAAAGAATGCCATTGATTTCAACCAAAATTTGGATAATAAGGAACTCAACGTGTACATTATCCCCATACAATCTGTATAAAAACTCAGGCGTATTTAATGACAGACACTTCACTTCTCTCTTGAAGAATAACTTTACTGCTTGCTATGTGGCTAGCTTTAATGTTTGCAAAAAACCCACAATCTCGATATTAATTGACTTTCCCCCACAAACCCCCATTGTAAGTCACTTAAGAGGCCAAGTGCTCCCACAAACTCCATTTTAAAGTCAGTTAGCGTGACTTTAAGACAGGATATTTGTGTTGCGGCTCTCCATCCTAATATCAGATAATGAACTAACACCACTATGGCAATGCCCACACAGAGCAAACAGGGATGTGGCAATGTATATACGATGTTATAAAAAAAAATAAAAAGCCAACAAAATAAAAAGTGTGCTAATTATCTAGTAAGGTAAAAATAATGTACACACAGTGATATCTCCTACAGCAGTGTGACTGGGCCTGGGTAAAAAAAATGATCATTGTCAAAATACAATACCAGCTTGATAGGTAAGACTGCTTTAAGGTAATAAAGAAAAAGATGTGTTTGAATACCCTGGGGATATACAGTGAAGCTGCTCTCCTACTGGCCCTGTCTGCTCTGTTCTTCCATGCGTAGCTCTCAAGAGAAGACAAACTCTTTCGCACAACTGGTTGTGAAGGTTCCTTGAGGTGGAGAGTAGGGGAGGGGGGCTGTGAGGATGTGTGCAGGGCTTCAGACTCTAACAGAAACTGATCCAGAGTGAGGAGCTCGGAGTCATCTATACTGTGTCGGCGCTGGAAAGGAAGTAGCAATGTAAGCAAGAGGGGAAAAAAAAATGGACAGAAAGGAGGCCATGCAAAGCAAAGATATATAGTATTTAAGGGTTATATAAATACATATGCCCATCTAGTCCAACCTACTCAGCAATACCACATTTCCTGCAAAACTGTTGATCCAAAGGAAGGTTAAAAAAATCACTTCTTGATATCTGCAAGTATCTGCTTTTATTTTTTTCCCTTTCTCATAAAAAGGGATGATATAATTAAAGGCTGAACAAAGGCTAGCAAAAATTTCGGAATACTTGAATGGATAGGTTCACTGAAAAAGTGAACCTATCCTATTTCACATGGTAAAACTTACTTTCGAGCACGCTCCCACGATGACTCTTCTGACAGGTCTTGACTGCTTTCTCGTTAAACTATACTTACAGTGTGCATGTGCGCTACAGTATAGCGTTAGCTGGAAACAGGTGACTCACCGGTCAGGTGACTCAGCAAGGGAGTATGGTTGTGGGCATGTTTTAAGGTCTCCTTTCCGGGCTCCTGTTAAATTAATTGAAGAACAGGAGGTAAGGCATAGCTCTTTTACCACCCGTGTTTCAATTAATGCAAAAAAGGATAGGTTTACTTTTTCAGTGAACCTATCCTTTAATACTTTACTGAATACAGTCCTAAATGTACATACCCCACCCAATGTTTGCACTTACAGTAGGAGGAGACAGGTTATTGCTCTCTTCCAGAAACTCCTCCAATGTCACCATTTCACTGCCTGGGGATTCAGCCCTTGGCCTAACTTGGGTATGGCTTGGTATTCGGTTATCAGGATAATCATACAGATGAAGACTGTTTCTGTTGACTGATGTTTTGCCAGACCCCTGCATGGTGGCATTGGCACGGTATAGGGGACTGTCTCTGGGTAAAGTAGCAGTATCTTTGGTAGGAATCATATCTTCACTGCTCAAACTCTCTGTCCTGCTTGTGATAAAACCAGAAGACCCTAAAATAGAAAAAAATGTAAATGGTTCACTGTCCCAGCAGTTAATTCTCATATCTAACAGATAATTTCATTCTTGTGAGTCACATAAAGAAACATAACATCAAAAAGGATATTATGTGCTAACAACCATAAACATCACTGTAGACACCGTTTTCTGCAATATTTGGGAAATGTACTGCAGAAGGTAATTTGTAAAAATGACCACAAGATGTCACCACAGTGTACTTAAAGTAATGGTTGATTCTGTATGGATTTTTTAATAGCTAACTAGAAAACTCTGGGAGTTGTAGTTTTCAAAAATACAATTGTTACTCATTAGAAAGGAGAGAACATGCAGGATAACAGATGGTTTCCCATAATGCTGTTTGCTTCAGAGATAAGAGTTTTGGCTTTCTGCTAATCAGAACGGTATATCAAAGTCAATGTAGACTTGTTTACATTGTAGCTTTAAAAGGAGCAACAATAATAGCAATATAAAAAAAGTATATTACAGTATAAAGCATATGTGGGTGTCTACCTTTAATAGTTTGAGGCGAGCTGCTGTTTGACGCACTTCTGCTGCCTTCCAAACTACTGGACCGGGGGACTGCAATAGTAAAGCACATTGTGTAATATCTCATATTTTGTAGAAAAACAACAAAACTATATACACAAATTGCTGCTAGAACATGTAAGGGCTCCCCTGCGCATGTCACAATCTTTATTGAGGTTAAGGAAGAAGCAGGGACCGAATGACTCACTGACAGCTTCTTCTCTTCTTTTTTTTCCAACATTGGAAAGGCACTGCAGGAGAACCATTTGGAGCAGAGATGTAAAGTAATTTTTGAACACTACAAAAGTGGGGCCATTATGGGGTTAAATTTTAGTTTTGGGGATAGACTTGCCCTTTAAGTGTAAATGTTAAACATAGAATTACCAAATGGTCCTCTTTTGTTGGAATCAGCCTCTTGCAACCGTTCGGACAGATTATCATCCAAGTGGTAGCCTAAATTTAATACACAGATAAATTACTGGGAAATATTAGCAGATGCTTTACAAAAAGGTACTTCAATACAAACATTAATAGTGACCAGTTAGAACAGGGGTTCCCAACCTAGCCTAATACTAGAGACACCCCATGCTCTGGCCACAGGCTTAGCACCACCACCACACACCTAGTTACACAAACTAGGCAGCTACATAGAAAAATCTAATGTTTAAAAAGTTTATGTCAACTACCATAATTCCATTGGTGTCTCTTCATATCTTTGAAATAAAAAAAATAAAGCATTGAATGAGAATGCACAGTACGGTGCAAGTTTGAGGCAAGTGTGACAAAATGCTGTAAAGTAAAAATGTTTTTACAAATATAAATTCTATTTAAAGGGGAACTGTGGTCTCCAAACAACTTGAGTTTAAATTAAAGGCCAGTTTCCTACCTTTAAAACTAGCCATCAACCACCTCTCTATGTTCTCCACAGCCCAAGATATAAAGAAATGACTGACCAGAAAGTTAATGGGTGGGAGGCTGACATGTGACATTCCTAAGGCTGCTCCTGCACAGTGCCACGGCTAGCACAGCCTCAGACTCCCTCAGTGTGTGAGGGAGACAGGAAGTCCCTCCCCCTCCCTGCTGTGTGAAGGACCTGCAGCTGAAGAGAAGGTAAGGGAATCTACAGCCCTTCTCTCTCACTATGTGAAAACAGCCTTCTGCCTGAAAAGGCTGTTTCCCCAGAGGTTTTAGGGGGGAGTGGGCGGGGCCACATGGGGCTGTAAGGCAATGGGCCAAGGGGGGCCTGCAACTGGAGGGAGGAGACACAGGGCAGATTGACAGACAGGTTTCAGAGCAGGAAGTGCAGGGGACCTGGTTGATGCTGCCATATCACACACAAAAATGTAAATATCTTCAAAACTATGCAAAATAAACAATGAAAATAAATTGCAAAAATTCTCAGGAGAGCAATTCCTATCAATTTACCCAAAGTCATATTTGAACCACAGTTCCCCTTTAATTATTCAAAACTAAATGATATGAATATTTGTGACTTCCTTTTCAGTTCAAATCAGCATCAATTCATATAAACACATTTGCACAAAGTCAGGGATATTTTAGGATGATAGTCAGGTGTATGATTACAATGCCATTAGTTATAACTGGTGCCTGTCATATGATTTGCTGAAACTTGGGTGTATTATAAATGAAAACACCACTTACAAGCATAAAGATATCAGTTATCACCATAAAAATGCCATGATCCGTGTAAGAGCAATATGGTTCCGATACGCCTCTGTGACAATTACCATAGTGATATTATGCTACCAAAATATTTGATTCAAAATTGTTTTAATTAATCTTGTATTCACAACATATTCAGACAAACTGAGGCACTGCTATACACCACTGTTCTGGGCTACAAAAAGTAGAAGACCACATGTATTTGTAGTCATAGATTAGAAATTACCTCTTATATACTGTACAATAACCACTGAGATCCCAATAAATCTACTGTAGTGTAAGATGTTGTTAAAACATTACAGGGTAATACTTAGCAAAACTGATTACACAACTTTAATGTAAAGTGATACCCTTTTAACTCAAAAGTAACCTGTAACCAATATTTCTATTGCATTCACACACCTTTAGATCTTGTCATATGTTGATGTTTTATGCTGGGTACTGCAGTAAGGTGGATAGCAGAGACAGAAGAAGCTCTGGATTCACGGTCCATTCTCCGGGAGTAAAGGTTATGGTCTATGGCCTGTTCCAATTGCTCGCTGCCTCCTCCATGATAGGACATTCTGTGCTGTCTATTGTTGGCCTCTAACAAAACTGAAAGGGGTAAAGCCTTCATTAGAAAAAACTATGCTACAAACACAAAAACTTCTTTCTTTTTATAGAGTATGCTTTGACATGCGACTGCAAAACACTTCAAGATATATCTAACTGTATATATGCGGTCAAAATATAGGTGATCAATTAAAAATAGATATTTGTGGCAGCAAATATGCCAAATTATGTTACTTTCAGATAACGACCAATTTATTTTACAGGTTCTGAATGTTCAGCATTTAAGCTTCCTGTCCCTGCTAAATTTTCCAAGGTTATAAAATTGAAGGCCTTATGTAGGTGACTGCTGCTTTATGTTTACTATACAGTCATCTGAAAACCTAGTTTTTCTGGGTTGAAAATGCATTTACAGGTTTAGCAATGCCATCCTTATCAGACACAATCAGATCAGATAATATAATTACATTTATATGCACAACACTTGGCAATGTTTGTGACACCAATTAATATGCACTGGATACTGGATGTCAGTGAACAGTTCTGTGACCACATAAAAGTTTATAAAGGTCACAGTCATGGGATGCCTTTTAATATCCTTATATTTCATAATGAGTACATTATGTTTAATCAAACATTTAGTATAACAAAGTTTTTTTGCAATCATGTTACTTTTTATAGAGCTAATTTTGCACTAGGTTGTTATAGGCCTAGGCCCCACTTTTATATTTCATCTTGAATTTTGTGATCCGATCGAATCTTAGATGTGCATTGACAATGCATTGTAACAGAACCGGTCCTACTTTTCTATTTGAAACTCATTCCATTTTCGGAATGCACACTTTCACCATTCTTGTTGTGTATCAAGTCTGACAAATGTAAAGCATATAGTTAGGAATGCAAGTAGGTAGAGATTATGCTGAAACCTAAAAAAAAGGTACACTGACATATAAATAGTTTCCCCATGGCCCATTACTTGGTTTCAAAATCCCACCATTTTTCCTGTGTCACAAAAAAAAAATGGAAGAAACCCTGCCTAGTTAGTGAATAATGTTTGACTATCCAGCACTCTAGCAGTCTATCATAATTTTCTTTTAGTTATTTCAGAACTATTAATAAACTAAAAAGAGGCATCAATTAAGTAGTACTTAAACCTGCAATATTGGTGTGTTACAATGTGGAGCATGCAATGTTAAGAAAATGACTAAACTTTATCCTGTTAAAACAACAACACGGACTGCAGAAGGCTTGATTAGTAAATCATACTACATAACAATGCAAACATTCTCACAGTTGTCATGCTAAGCCAGACGAGAGGGGAAACGGAGCGGGTTAGAGCAAGCGCCAGAGTGTTATGGGAATGAAAAAAAGAGGAAATACACGCAGAGCAATTTCTGTAAGCTTATGGAACAAGTGCCAAATTGGGCTGTCAATACACAAACATACAGGGAAGCAACACAAGTGCGTTCCAGCTCCAAAAGGCACAATGTCTGCTCCCATCTTGCAACATAAAGCACAAATGGATTTGCAAATGCACAGTATCAGTGCAACACAGTACAGCTAAACTTACTCAGTCCAGATGTCAACTTTGCCAGATGTATGGAGGGAGGGGAAGGGGGTTAAAAAAATGTTTGTTTGTTTTTTTAATTAATAAATAATTTTTTTAGCTCAGTGCTTTTTGTTGCATGGATATGATTTTATGGATACGGTATATGGGGTAGCTTTAAATGTGTAGTATGTTTTCGTTTTCCATAGCTTCAGAAAACCTGCTGAGGCTGGAGTGCAAGTAGAGAGTGTTAGAAGTCCCTGATCTCTAGGAGAGATAGAGAGTCTTTATGAGAGGATGGAATGTCGAAAGATGACCAGAACCGCAGGCGCTTAGTGAGGCTGCGCTGACTCTGCACCGGTTTCTCCTTGTCTTGGCTTCTGCTTCTCAGAAATTGGAACTTTTTGCGAGGAGCTGGTGAATGGAAAGGGTGCAGGTCACAGAGAGGAAGTAAAATGAGAAACAGAAAAGTGAAAGATGAACATGGCTAAGAAGATAAATGGTGAAGTTTCAGAGATAACTATTGATTAGATCATCATAATTGTATGTGGAAATGTTATTGTAGAGAAAATTTGTTAAATACATTTAAATACACGTCTATTATTACATAATGTAGGAAACTAGGAAATAGAATTCATTGGAACAAACTACTCAGAAATTCAATGCTTCCATCAGAGGCCCAAGTGACATAGTGGTACCTGTAATTAACTCAATAATAAATATTCCTTTTCCAGTCCTCCTTTAATCCTTCTTACAAATGCTCTAAACACTTGAGTGTATCCTATGTGGATATAATGGGTCTTCAGAACTTACCTTTACTACTCAACACCTTGGGGCTGCCTTTCTCATCAGAGCCAAGAGATGAATTATCCAGCCCCTCTTGTTGTAACTTGAGGGGTCTGATTGATGATGGTGATGCAGCAGATTCTGTGTTATCACCTGGCTGGCTATGAAATTCAGTGGGGGACTTAACCCTTTCTCTGGAGGTTTCTTTCTTTGGTTTAATCAGCTTTGCAAGAGCTCGGGCTCCTGACCAGTGGCTTTTCCTATGGATGTATAACACAATATAACTAGAATTCTATATAAAATGATCAACCAGACACAAATTTCAAAAAAGGAGCCAGATAACAGTATGTGACGGGAAAGAACTGGATGAATGCAGTACAGTTTATACAATACCAATATTATTATTTCAATTATTAAATTGCACACTATAATAAAGGAAAACAACTCAATGCAATTTTTAAAAAAAATTACCTTCACCAATACATTTGGCTACTAGCACAGAGAGCAACATACAATAAACCTACTTTTTTGGTGCTGGATCATAAAACTTATATTGATCCATAATTTTTTCTTCCAGTTTCTCCTTTTGACGTCTCAAATCATGCAGCTTATCTCTGAGGGTAGGAAATAGCTATTATTAAACACTACACCATGAATCAAATGAAGATAGTAACAGTTTTATTTACCATAAACAGAAATTTAACATAGAGCTGCAGGACCCCCTAAATGCCACTTACATTTACTTACCTCTTCCAAAGATGCTGCTCTGCTGCGTCTCCCCTCTCTGCTTCCTAGTCATGGATGTCAGTCAAAGTGGCGCCGGTTATGTCATGCCCAATCAATGACAGCCGCGAACAGGAAGTGCCTCACTGCTGCTGTTTTTGCTCGAAACAAGCTCGCAACAGCAGCAGAGGGACCTGGGCATGTAAGTTTCTTTAGCTTTATCTTTGGAAGAGATAAGTAAAACATGAGTGGGGTTTTGGGGTGTCCTGCAACTGTATTTAAAATTTCTATTTATAGGTGGACATTCCCTTTAAGGAAAAGGTTTCACACTACATAATGCAGTAAGTCTATGCTGTTCTATGCACCATACATACATATATTGCTTCTGTTCTTCATGGTAAAGCTCCTTGCTCTCCATGCTTTGCTCCAGCAGCATCTGGTTTTGCTGGCTTAGCATTTGAATTTGGCTGAGAAGATGATGATTTTCTTCCTCCAGGTTGCTTTTTAGACGGGTGAGAAGCTGCACAAGAAAGCATATATTGTATCAATAAATGTTATCAGTACAGATCCAATAACATTTTTGACTTTTAAAGCATCTTCTTATAGCAATATGGTTAATTGTGTTATGGCAGCTAAAGCTAGCTGTTGCAAAATTTTTGAAATAATTCTAAACAATCAACCTCAGTATGGGGGTGGTATAGCCATGGAGCAACGGGGATACCAACATTTGGGATGTAGAACCATTACAAACATTATTGCAGTTATTCCAGGTATTATGTGATCAGTAGCAGAAAAAAGGATGAACAGTACAGCCATCTTAGGTTTATGACAGAGTTGGACAGAGAGCACATCCTAACTGTATTGCCCAAAAAAAGTCAAAAAGCACCCCCACTACAACCCTTATATATGAAAATACCAGAAGGCCATTAAACACATCACCTAACTTTCCCATAGAGTAAGCCATGTTAATAAACACATGTAGACCATTTTAAAAAAGAGAGAATGTCGTAGTACTTAATTTTAGGACCCTCACTAATAGAGCAAAGGCTTGTTCCACAACTCAGTGAGAAGGAAAATCAAATGTGTGACCAGATTCAGCAATACCTCACAGTGGTTGTCCAGTTTGGTGATAGAGATATCCATATTCTGGTGTTGCTCTTTTAGCTCATCAAAACGAGCCTGCCAGCGGTTTAACTCCATCTGGGCATTATTAAGGGAGGTTTTAATCTCTTTAGTGTGTTTGTGAAGACTGTTGTATTCGGTTTGCAGTTCTCCATGCAGGGATTTTAGCCTGAAAAACACACAGAAATACTAAAATTTAAAAATCAAGACAAATTTTCTGAAGTAAAAATATCCAATAATAAATATAGCCTTTGGCTGTGTCTCCATGTAAGGCACTAAGTTAGAATGGCATCTTAATAGACCTGCAGAACTGTTCACCCTTACTGATATATTCATATAATCAATATAAAATTACATCCAAACAATATGATGACAACCTTTAATCCTACAAGCTAAAACTCTATTAACTCATTAGGATTAAAGGGATAATCATGTTGTAATTTAGTTTGCTATCTTGCTTGTAAATTCAACAGTAGCATTTTTTGCCTTGTGACTAGACCTTAGAGACATTGACTTATGTTTGTTATATGATTGTTGATTGAAAAAAAATCAATAACTCAATAGTGCAAATGGGCAATGACCAGCAGGGGGCCTCACCGTTCCAAATCTTTATTTAGTTTCTGCTTTTCGTCTGTAAGCAGAAGGTTCTTCCTCCTTTCCTGCTGCAGAACCTCTTGCTCTTTTTTAAAAACAGTGTCTAATTCTTCCAACTTTTCCTTGTGTTTCTTAAGTGTGTTGAAGCTATAAAAAAATGCATGTTATGTTGAAAAGTTAAGAACATTTTTTAAATATACTTTTTGTATTAGAACACCTTCATTCTACAGTAGTAAGTGAAAAAAGCAGAATTATCTGAAACAGACATTACAATATGCCCCTTACAGTTTAATATAAGGATATTAGGTTACCACGGAGTTTACTGACCAAACAAAAGAATAGTATTAAGAATAATTTTTTTCCTCTGGCCAGTATATAGATATTTAAAAAACAAAGCTTGACTTAATTTTTAAGTATTAGAGTTAAAATGTTTCAGTATTTATAATTTTTAATGTAAACAGCAAAGCAAGCACACCCTGTTTCTGTTTGGTACGCAAACAATCTTCAAAAACTGGTACAAATCCTCCATTAAAACTGCATTGAACTGAGAGGGAATGCCTTTCCAATGGGTCATACTAATGTGCGCACTCTCTGCTTAGTGAAGCAGTCAGATAAGATTACAATTTTAATGAAGACTTATTCAGGGTTATTCAATTAAAGTTCTTATCGTTTAAAATGGTGCTAATTTTGCCCCAACCAATCAGATTTTAGCTTTCAAAAGTTAAATAAGTTCTGATTGGTTGGGGCAAAATGAACACCATTTTAAACGATAAGAACTTTTATTGAATCTCCCTGTGTACCAAAAAGAAACAAGAAACAGGGGTGTTTAAAGTGAATGGGAGCAATAGCCCTTCCTGACTCCAAATGGTAATAAGATACTGGCCCAGGATTAACAAGAATGTCATTTTCAATATTTTTTAGTTTTAAAAACTTATGCAGCCCACTTTCAAAGCTATTCAATGAGCTTGCTATTACCACATCTGCTGTGGTTTCACCGTTCTCACTGTAAAGAAACCTTTCCTAACCTGCAGATGAAACTTTTCTTCTAACCTTAAAGGGCATCTATAGTGAAAAAAACACATTGCCCCTTTGCAAAGTTAAATTCATGTACTCTGTGCTGCCTTAATCCTATATCTGTCACTGACTCTGTTTAACCACGTTGTCAGATCTATGTGCAGCACTCCCCCCTTCTCCCTCCCCTCTGTTACCTCCTCCATGTCTCAGCTCCGGCTAACCGACAAGCTTTTTATGTGCAGTAGGAGTTAAAAGTTCAACATCCTGAAAAACACACCCACGCACAGTGGCCAATAGAAAGTAAGCTGTCCTGGAGACACGGAAGAAGGAGATCAGTACAGTTTACGATCTCTCACTTTGTGACCCATCATCAATCAGTGAAAGCTATTAAGAAGGGGGGTCAAGTGCAGCCTTATATCTAACATCAAAGCTACCTTTCTCCCCCTGCTAATGCTGTTATCTCTATGTTTATTGCAGAGCAGGGAGGGGGGATCAAGTCACAGGGATTTGATTGACAGTCCAAGTAGGAGTAGAGGAATGCAATCACGTATTCTTCTAACTGGTGTATCTCAGGACAGAGAGGGAATCTGAAAAAAGTGAAGACACTCTGGGGGTTGTAGGGAATTATAGAACACATGGAAAGAAAGAAAAAAAAGTTCATTTTCCCACTATAGATGCCCTTTAAAGGATGCCCTCTGATATGACCTATTAGTGAACAATGCAGCAGAAAGTTTATTGTACAGGCCAATAACATATTTGTTTGTTACAACTGTGCTTGACTGACAGGATCGTTTTTTCCACCCCCTCGCCACCATGTCTTCTCCTCCCGGGTGACTGTGATCGGATGCTACCCTCTGCTCCCTTGGAGTTTTAACAGCTCAGGTTCTCACATTTCTGATGGCCACACCAATAATGTGCACATTTACTGCAGCAGGGTGTAGCAAGCCCTATTACTGTCTTTGCTCAGTTTACGGACTGCCTGTGACGCAGAAGCCAGCGCAGCATGATGATGTCATTGCAGGAAATTTGAAAAAGCTGGCGTTCACTCAAGAAGTAGCTGCAAATCGTTCACTCAAGAAGTAGCTGCAAATCGTGACTAGTGGTTAGTTTGCTTCTTTGTAGCTGCCCAGTCTACCAGTATCCTTCTGAGCCTTTGTTGACTTGTTAAATCGCTGCTCCAGATCTCTTGCTGCCTGCATGCTGTGAGTAACGAAATGCAGTTTCTTTTCAGTGCCTAATCTATCTTTCTGTGACTCCATACCGACAACTTGCATAATCATGTCTTTTGTAGTGTATAATGAGCTCTTCCAAAAGACAGAGATCCGGATCAAGGGATGAGGGATTTTTTATTAATCCAAAGTTCCAAGACCGCACAATGGCACACTGCTGTTGGCTCCTTGGCCAGACAAATTAGGTAGGTGCAATCCTCTCAGCCCCCTACTTCCAGGGCTGCAACATCCAAGCAAGGAAAAGAGGTAGAGGAGCACACTACTAGGGTGAATGCTTCTTTATTAGTGCAAAAAACAACAAAACTTTTCGGGACTCAAGGCCCCTTCCTCGGGTATAACTGGCAGTGAGTGCTACACACACATATATACCCCTAGGCTCCACCTCCATGCCAAGTGGCAAGTTGATTGACGGCCCAGGGTTTCACAGGGAGGCTGTACATATCACAGTCAAATACATCAAGTGTAAAACATACTACAATATAAAGTGTCTAGTTCATGGATATATTAAAAACACAATATATAAGACATCATATATAAAACATTCATTTTTAAGATTATAAAAACTGCAAAAGTGTTCACAATAAAGTGCATATTGTTAAAGTGCTTCTAGTCTCTCCATAATCCCGTGTTTATACTGAATGAAATAAAGTGGTTACAAATCCTGTGCAATGTGCTGACTAGCATAGATTAAAATGTTACAAGTGGGGATAGAGACAATGTTACAACAAGTAAAATGTAATAAAATATAAAAACAGATTCTGTTTTTATATTTTATTACATTTTACTTGTTGTAACATTGTGGAGGTGGAGCCTAGGGGTATATATGTGTGTGTAGCACTCACTGCCAGTTATACCTGAGGAAGGGGCCTTGAGTCCCGAAACGTTGTTTGTTGTTTTTTGCACTAATAAAGAAGCATTCACCCTAGTAGTGTGCTCCTCTACCTCTTTTCCTTGCTGGGATTTTTTATTACTATGGTCTAAAATTAATTTTTCTATGACCTTATACAGGTCTACAGAACTAGAAGAAAGTTCACCAACTCGCAAATCCAAAAATAAATAATGTGCCCTGTGTGACAACATGGCTGCTCCAGGGAAAAAACTGTGCAAGGAGTGCACAAACCCCTCAGCTTCAGTGTCACAAGAGGAGATGAAGTCTTCAATCAAAGAGGTATTCAACACCTCTATGGATACCATTATAGACAAAGTGTCAAAGGTCACCATGGACAAAGTCACAAATATTCTCCAGGAACATGGTATTTCCAAGAGGAAAGGCTCAATACCAAAACCAGAGTCTCCTTACAAATCAGAAGTTCAGTTGGACACAGAAAATGTAGAGGAAGACATTGTAGGAGGAATAACACAAAGAAATCTAGAATATATAGTGAAACAAATGAGGGACAAAGCACCCAAAGTGGACCATGCAATAGCCAAAATGCCAAGAAAGGTCGCATTGGCAACAGACAACTTGGTTTCACTTGAAGACCCCATGGACAGGAAAGGCGGACCTGCACTGAAGAGATTGTTCAGGGGTAGCAATTAAACCAGCCATAGCAGTAATCAGTTTAGGTAGAGCCAGCAGGAATTGGAAGAAGCCATAGAAAATGGGACACCAAGAGATGAACTAATGAGATCAGTTCAAGACATCAAGTTAGCAATTCAAAAGACTGTAGAGAAATGCCGTTCACTATAGACAACAACTTCAGGCAAGCAAAACCACACAGGCCTGGACGTCGTTACTTCCAAAGACAATCAAATAAAAATCTTTTTCATTAAAAAAAAAACTATTTGTAAGACTAACCTATTTTGTAACAAAACGGGAAGCAATGCAGACAGATGTTTGGGTCACTCAGATCATATCTCAGGGATATTCAAAAGAGAGTTTCTAGACCTTCCACCAAAGAATATATTTTCCCAAGCTTCAAACCCAAAAACATATCAAGACAGAAAACAGTTGCTCAACATTCTACAAGATCTTCTAAATCAAAAAGTCACAGAAGAGTACCAGTAAAATAAAGGAATCAAGGAATATACTCCCCGTTTTTTCTAAAAAGGAAATAAAGTGAGAATTTTGAGGTATACTGGATTTAAGAATGTTAAACTCGTTTAAACGTTTAACTGAAACCAAAAAAATTCAAAATGGAAACACTCAGATCAATAATGATCCAGAGAGAGAGACTGGCTTTCGAAAATAGACTTAGAGTGCATATCATCATATTCCAATACTCAAGCCTCATCAGAAATACCTTTGCTTCACACCAGCAGGATATCACTTCCAATACAGATGTTTACCATTTGGTCTGCAGTCGTCTCCTCACATCTTCATAAAGATATTGTCCCTAGCAAAAGCTTAGTTGAGGATAAAAGGGGTTCAAATATAAAGTGATTTGGACGATATACTAATAAAGGCAAGAATCAAACTCAAACTACAGATAGACATAAAAATTACCTCTACATATCTAAATTACCTAGGCTGGGAAATATACTACAAGAAGTCTACAGTAACTCCGGTACAGGTGACACCTTTCCTAGGTGTGACAATAAATACAAAAAAGGATCAAGTGTCTCTACCAAAGGAAAGACAAGAAAACATTATCAAGAAAACAAAGTCATTGATGCCCATCCATTATCCACAGCCCAAAATTGCCAGAGAATACTAGGGAAACTCATTGCCACAACAGAATGTGTTCAGTGGGCAATGCACGGGATGAGACTTCTTCAACTTTGCCTGCTCAAACTGTGGAACCCACAAAAATATCCCCACAAATAGTACTTTCAAACTCAGTAAAAACACAAATGGTGGACAGTACACAACAACTACAAACAGATGCCAGCCCGAAAAGTTGCGGGCATTGTACCAAAACAAAACAGCACAAGGAGTATGGAACAATCAATGGCAGAAGAAACACCAAAACATCAAAGAAATGAAAGCAGTACTACTAGCAATGAAAACATTCAGGACGATAATTCAAGGCAAAGCTCTTCAGGTCCAATCAGACAATATGGCAGTAATATATTACATAAACAAAAAGGGAGGAACTCAAAGTCACAATCTGTGGATACAGACAAAATCCTAAAGTGGGCACAGATGTGTCGGACAGAAATCAGAGCAATTCACATTCATGGAAAACAAAATCTACAAGCAGATTATCTAAGCAGAAATACACAGAGTCCCTGAAAATGAGGCCTATACAAGAAGGTATTTAGTAAAATTGTAACTGGGGGGGATACCAGTTATAGACCTGATGGCATCCAGACAAACAAATTTTACAAGCAGTGACAATCAATGCGTTTTCTACCAAATGATCTTCCATATTGGCCCAGTAGTCTGTGATTCTCATGGGTACTGAGTATGACAAAGGAACCACCAATCAAACTCCCTAAAATACTGAACCTACTAACTCAGGGGAAAATGATGCATCCAAAGTTGAACAAGCTGAACCTAGTGGCATGGAGGTTGAGACCTTGATAATGAAAGACAGAAGCAACAATTAATACACTGATGTTGGCAAGGAAGACAACTACATCAAAATCAAAACACACACACCCCCCCAACCTGGGAAAAATGCAAACGTGGTGCCGCAGGAAAGAAATCAACCCCAAATTAACATCAACAGTAAAATTTCTCCAGGGAGGTTTTGAAAAAAAATCTAAGCCTGGCAACACTTAAAAGACAACTGTCGGTAATATCAGCAATGGTAGATAAGAGATTTGCTTTAGAACCAATAATAATACGATTATTTAAAGGGGTTTAACATCATTCATCAAAAAGAGAGTACCTCCCTTACTTACAGACAGTGTTAACACCAGTACAACAATCTCCATTTGAACAATAGAACAGAACAGACTTAAAAGATTAACTTAAAAGATTTAAAATTCAAAGCACTTTTCCTGGTCGAAATTACATAACTAAAAAGAGTGTCAGAGTTGAGAGCACTCAAAACTCCTCCATCGTGCCTAATAATAAAAAAAGACAAGATTATACTAATTCCAGACACAAAAATTATTCGAAAAGTAGTCACACACTTCCATGTGAATCAAGTTTGATTCATGGATGGACCAAACTCTATACACTCACTGGACGTCAAAAGAATTCTAAAAACATACCTGCAAAAAACACAGGATAACAGAGCCACTATTTGTGATTTTCCAAGGGGAAAAAATTGGAATGCAACTAACGGCAACAATATCAAAGTAGATTACCACAACTATAAAACAAGCATACAATCTGGCAGCACAAACTCAACCCGATAGGCACACTCAACAAGATCAGTATCCACATCCTGGGCTTACTCAGCATGTTTCTCCAACTGATATGTGCAAAGCAGTGACATGGACTTCATTGTCCACATTTGTAAAACATTATAAACCAGCTGTGGCAACAAAATCTGAAACAGAATTTGCTAAACAAATTCTGAATGTACCTAAATCTACCTTAACAAAATTAAATTATCAACAAGTATTCCTTGGGAAAACCGTTCATATTCCACTACTCTGGAAGGACCAGGGAACATAGAAAATCTTAATTACACTTACAATGATTCTCTTTTCATGTTCCAAAAGTGGAAAGCAAACCCACCATTAATTTAATACACAGTCGTCAAAGATGAGGGGGTGGAGCTACCATTTATTACAGCTGGGAAAAAACGAGTCTAGCACAAGGTAGTATTAACCCTTCATATTCTACTGTCAAGTTTCGGACCAGAAAAAGAAAATCACTGAAAGTATGATTAAAGGGCATGTCCACCCCCAAAACAAAAACTTCAATATCAATAGAACAGCTACTTACATGCTGCATCACACTTTCCATTTTCCTAAAAGCTCTCTTGTTGCTGGGGATGTGCCTTGTACAATTTCCAAAAACGAGCACTAGGAGGCTGAGGAGGAAGAAAAGGCTTCCGCCTTGTAACAAGCATTGTCGAGGTTGGCGCGTGCGCATTCGCGCAATTCAGTCTAATCCGTGCACTCTCATCTCCTCACTCCCTCCCGGGTACGCGCGCTACAGAAATCCCAACACTACTCGCAGGTAAGGATCTTCTTCTTTACTTCTGCATCACGTGGTTAAGGGCCGGGGCGGACGCGCACAAACACAAGGAACGGGATTTGCTCTGCGAGACTGCGCCTTCGTGCGCATGATTGACAGAGATAGGGGAACCGCGAGGGGAGCCAGGCCGCAGATTTAGACAGCAGAAGATCGGGTAAATGAAGCATTTCTGTGAAAATGCTTCATTTACCTGTTACTAATGTTCTTATTGCAGAAAGGTTGTTTTTGGGGTGGACATGCCCTTTAAGGTTTTCTGCTTTCTAAGATGTCTCTTTTATATACAGGATTCCAAATCTGCACTGCATATTCCAAATGAGGACTTACCAGTGCCTTGTTAAGAGGGAGACTGACATCTTTCGCCCTTTATAGAATACAATATTTTGCTAGCTCTAACACAGAGCTATTTATGTTGTAGGCATCACAAGGATTGTTAAACCCTAAATGCATCACCTTACATTTATCAACATTGAATCTCATCTGCCATTCTGCTGGCCATTTTGATAACCTATCTAGGTCCATGTGCAGCACTTGCACATCATTTGAACTTTCCAAAGCTCTGTATAGTTTAGTGTCACCAAACTCAGATACCTTACTCTCAATGCCCCCTTCTAAGTCATTTATATTAGAAATTTTTCATGATTTATCTTTATTGTTGGAACAATAAAGTCCAAATTATGCATATCTACCATCAAAACAAAATGATATTATCTGTTTAATATCTTTTGTATATAAGCAATGTTTCCCCGAAACATTTAAATAAATTCATATTTATGAAATCAGTGTGCCCAGGAATTGCTTATAAATGATTGGAATAGTTTGGTGGCACCTGTAAATAAAGTTATATTTGGATGAGTGCAGAAACCCTCATAATACAATTATTGTTTAATACCTTTTTATTTTTTAACCTGGAACAAAAAGCCTTTTTTTAATTATGTGGAATAAAAACATCCCACATAGCTGTGCACTAATCGTATTAATCTAAATATAAAGGCAGTAAAATGTTTGTATAATGCTGATGATGCACTACCATAAGAAATATTCACTGCCTTGTAAGCAGGGCCAGTTCTGGCCTTTTTAGCAAGTTTCCCCTGGTGCCCCCTTCCCAACTTAAACATCCCTATCATCGTATTCGGCTATGTTTGGTTGTACTGTATGCAGTCAGAGAGGCTGCAGGAAACTAGATTAGTAACAAATTGTTTTTCTATGGCTGAGGATTCCTGTCTTAAAACTGAAGTACCCCTCACTTTTGAAAGGTGCTCTAGAAGTTCGCCTATGCCTAGAAACGGCACTGCTTTTCAATACATTAAATAACTTACGGAGGCAAATACTTTGTTGGCAACATATGGCAATCAGTGAGTTAAATCAGGTATGTGAATTCTGTATCTTTGCAGTCAGTGGAATTGCAGTGTTGCAAACCAATGGCTTTAACTGAGCAGTCACAACAAGTTCACAGTTTTATTGTGAACTAAATTTTAATGATTAATAGATTTGAGTATAGTTGGCCTTTAAAAGAGCACTGGGCATCTCTTGGTCCACCAGTCAACAAAACTATGCTCACTCCATATTAGACATAAATAAGTTTAACACATATTTTAGTAGAGCCATCAAAAATCACTTCCAGTAATCTTCCACAGCATAAAGTATACAAACTTAGCATGTGATACTTATATTCCTTAGGTACGGTAAATCAGTTAAACTGACAGTCGCTCACCCTTCCTCTAGGTTGCGATGTGCATGTTCCAGGCTTTTGTATTGGCTTTTCAAAGTACTGTGCAGTGTGATCATCCCCTCATACTCTGCTGACTGACGTTCATGCAGGGAGCCAAGGCGCTCATGGTCCTGCAGCAGTGATTCATAGCTTAACTTCAACTGTTCCTTTTGCTGCTGGATATTTTCATTCTCAGTCTCTGCAGCAGAAAGTTGCTTCTGGAGCTGAGAGATCTGGGACTTCAGAGAATCAGCCAATGATGTGGAAGATGCATTTTCAACCTGTAGCAAAAATAAGACAAGATAGCCAACAAGAACAGACAGCATTGTTTAGTATGAATTAATGGCATTCCTTACATTACTTTAACCCTTTCTACAGATCTGTACTGGACAGTGGAGAGAGTACATATTCCTTACCTGTAGATTAGCAGTCTGTGACTGAAGTGCAGTGTTGTGTTCCTGTAAAAAGGAGACCTGTTTTTGTAAAGTTCCCATCTGATTGCCGAGGTTCAGGTTTTGTGATTCCAGATGCCGGAGTTGTTCTTTGAACAGCTTCTTTTCAGCCTGAAGAGCAGCGTTCTACACAGAGAAGTCAGTGTTATACTACGGTATACACAGTTGATCATTATTCATCTCAATATATAAATTCCATTTTGCAGGTAAGTCTTGGTGAAGGGATGCCAACAGATTTAAAATAAACAATTCAATGTAGGTGAACATGTAAAACAGGGCTATGCACCGATGGTTTATTGCTAACAAACTCGTAGTAGCAAACACAAATGAGTACAATAGGGAGACTGCCGTTAAGAAGACAGGTAAACCAATCAAAGCAACATTATAATTAACAGCAGATCCCACCCATAGTACAGTATTTCCTGCCTCACTGCTGATCCAGAGGAAGGCAAAAAAAAAAAACCCACCAGAATTATGAAGGGGAAAAAATTTCTTCCCGACTCCAAGTGACAATTGGAAATATCCCTGGATCAACTCTTCTTTATGTATCAATACCAGTAACATGCATTGTTTTTAGAAACTCATCCAGCTTTTTTTTTTTTTTTTAAACTATCCAATGAACCTGACATCGCCACATCCATGTAGTTGCCCTTCTCTGAACCCTTTCCATTTCCCATATGTCCTTCTTGTACACAGGATTCCTGAGGCCTTACCAATGCTTTGTAAAGAGGGAGAATAACCTTTTCCTTCCCTAAATCCATAGCTCTCTTTATACAAGACAATACCATGCTGGCTCTGGCTGTTGCTGTCTGGCACTGCTTGCTACCTTTAAGTTTGTTATCTGCCAAGACTCCAAGATCCTTTTCAGGATTCACACAGAGCCATTTATAGTATAAGCAGCACAATAAAAATAGTTTAAGTCCAAATAAAATAGTAAAGATAAATTTAATGAACTCATCTGCCCATTCATGTAGGAGGGAGGAAACAGATTTATAATGTAATGCAACTTACCGGTAAATGCAAAATATATAATTTACTCTAGAATGTGTCGGTTTCATTTAAGCTAGGTAACATACAGGGTGCAAGATATCTGAATCTGCATGTTAAAATTGAAGATTAAGCAAACAAATACATACATTTTTCTTTAATCTATCAAAACAGACACTAGTGTAAAACACTACATGTGACAATAAATATGTAGTGTGCATCTTATTTGACCTTCTTTATATAAAAAAAAAGTATGCAAACAATTAAAGTACTGCATGCATTGCTAAAATTAACTCACATTCCTCTCCAGTTCAATGGCTCTATCTTTCACTTTCAGCAACTCCAGCGTTGCTTCACGCTGACCCATCATCTGTATATTGCACTCTTGGTTATCCCCAGGCTGATTACAGGAATTTTGATGAACTGCTTCATTTTTCTGCTTGGAATCCACAATGTCATTCTTGATCTGAAAAAGACATTTTATGTTACATTACAGTACTGGTGCCTCTTAACCTCTTATTTCGGCTTACTTCAGTGTCTACTCAAGGTTGCGACCAAGAAGGGCGACTAATATTCCTTAGCCTGGTCACTTTAAAAAACACATGCATCCAAATAGAGCCTAGTGTTCTCAAACTGCTGCACTTGCACCTGACATCCATGTCAAACAGAGTAAACAGGGTGATTGTCCAGTGTCCAGGACCTCAACTCCTTTACAATTTGTCAGTTGTAAATCCATTTTAGATCTTTTAAACAATCCTACACAGTTTGTAAGAAAATACAATTGTATTTTAGGGCATTCTTTTTAATGAATTGCATCACAGCTTTAATACACAATTAATTAATAAAGATAAAAAATTAAAAGAGCCAAATGTACCAAATTTAATTCATTTTGCAGCTGCTGATTCAGATTGCGAATTTCTTCTATCTGTGTCTCAAGTGCCAAGATCTTTTTTTCTTTTACTGCAAGTGTGGTCTGCAAAGTCGATTCAATCTTGCCCTCCAGAATTTTATATTTCCTATAGAGCAGAGGAAAAGAAACCCTGTTTAAATATAAGAACCTGGTGCTTTTTTTGATTCTTCTTACAAAAGGTTATCTGAGAATTGTAAACAAGTTGTCGTCATATGCTAACAGGCTGACCTCTACTGTTTAAATATCCTGATTACCCTTTGTGTACAGGTTATCAGCCCATTACAGTAGATGTTTTAGGAAAATAATTCAGCGCAACAAACAAAATTCAACTAGCTGATCTGGAAATGCTGGAGGGGCTGGATCCGTCAAAGAGTGGGGCACCACCTGTTCTCACACCAGCTCTTGTGCCCCCAAAGACACCATTACGAGCAACACAATGGTAATTGTGCCTCGGAAAGAAAGGGTGAGGTTGGAGGCTGCTCACACATAGGCAGGTCTTCACCTAAGGCCAGACCTGGATAGCTACCCATTCTCATGAGTTTCCTCTAAACACCACATTACCCCTACATAGAGATTAAAAGTGGTAAATTGAAATTTAGAGTAAAAAACCGAACCAAGTTTGGCGAGTAAAGACAAAATCATGTAATTATTTTGCAATGTAACTAATGGAAATTAATTAATGGCAATGTAGCTAATATATCCTTTTTCTCTGTCCCTTTTTGGACCCAATCATTATTGATAAAATGGTGTGCTTACTGTTCAGCATTGCTGTTTTCATCCTGCAGCATCAACTCCCTGTTTAGCCCAATCTTCTCTAACTCAAGGTTCAATTTATCCAACTCACTTGACATTTGTTGGGTTTTTAATTTTTCCAAGACCAGATCCTGCAATGAAAAAAATAAAGAGCAAAACCACAATTTCAGATCTGCACAAAAGCATTACACAAAAATCAAATTATACTGTGTTTTGCATACTAGATAACACCTATATACAAGTGCCCGCACAGATTACAAGCCGTTAAGTGGTGCCACTTCAGTAACATGTGCCGGTGGGTTGTCATAAATGAGCCGTCATGAAAACCAGTATCAATACAGACAAAGCTTACATTTCTAAAAAAAAATATTGTGTTGACTACGGAAGTTGTAGTACATAATTATATGGATTATCCGAGTCATACACCTAAAGCTTGTACACATAAACAACTGTGCCAAGTGTGTTGGTCAAAGAATGTGCAAGAATGGCCATACTGGTCGACAACTGTACATGCGTGACAGCTCCAATCAGTGTTGTTGTGGAACCTATCCTATCATATTAAAGGGTTCCTCCACACAAAAATAAGACTTAGCCCTTTTTTAGTTTAACTGAAGAACGGGCAATAATGGAGCTTTGTCACACAGAGAACTTACTTGCGATCATGCTCCAGCACTGGCTTCTCTGACAAGTCCCGATCTATGATAGAAGCCAGCGCTGGAATGAGATCGCGGGTAAGTTCTCTGTGTTCCCATCCTGCTCCTAACTGTTAAATTGAAGAACAGGAGGTAAGGCTGCTTTACTTCCTGTTCTTCAATTAAACCGAAAAAAGCCAAGTCTTATTTAGTGGAGTGGAAATACCCTTTAAAGAACAAGGCAGATGTGCAATTGTTGGCCAACATAAATCTAAGGATTGAAGTTAATGGAAAGCAATTTGCGAGACTTCCTTCTGCATAATTCTTAGTTAAAGCACATTTACTCGCATGGTGGCCATTTGCCAAAAAATTACATAAGCATTAAATTAGAACCAAAACTCATATACAAATTACCCTGAATAGATTCTACAACTTCTAACTAACATGTCTCATCTCTGAAATTAGCAGAATTGTGGAGAAATCATCTCTGTTAACCTGCAGGATCCTAGCCATTCCAATTTGTCCTGAACCTAGCACATACTTGGCGAGTTCTTTAGCCCCTCCCTCCTTCTTTACCCCTATCAAAGCTGTAAAACAATTATTACTAACCAGGAAGGATGGCTGCAGAAATAAGGACATGCCTAAAACCAGACTTGGATATCTGCTAGTAAACATTATAGAATGCATTTAGGCTTAATTGTATTCTAGTTTTATCAACTCTTTAAAGTTTTAAACACCAATAACTATAAAATAATGCAACCAAACCAATAGTGAGAAAATAAGGAAATACGTGAATGCACAGGACGGTTTCTTACCTCTCTCAATGTTGCCAATGTTCGCTTATCAACGGTCAGCTGCTGAACCAGATCCTTGTTCTCCTTTTCCAGCTCTCGTGTTTTAGTAGATATTTCCCTTAGCTTGATAACATCCTTCTGTAGTGTTCGGTTTTCTTTCTCTAAATCTGCTAGCTTCACAGTATTGTCATCCAAAATAGCATCCTTCAGCTCCACTTGCTGCCACAATCTCTTTGACTCTTTTTGTAAAACTTTATTGTCCTTCTCCAACTTTGAAAATTCTTGCTCCATTACTCTGTTTTCTTCTTCCATTCGCTCCAACCTCTTGTTTGAGAATTTCAGCTCTTCCAAATTTCTTTGAAGTTCCTTATTTTCCTTCTCTGTCTCTTGCAGCTCTTTCTCCTGTTCATGTACTTTTTTGTTCACAGTCTCCAACATTTGTTGCAGCTTCCAGTTCTCACCAGTCAAGCCTTGGTAACTTACTTCCAGACGTTCTGACTTCTTCCCAAGCGCCTTCAGAATTTCAACATTCCTTTGTAGCTCCTCTTTCTCCTTGTGAAGCTCGCCATTTTCTCTCTCAATCTGAGCAATTTTTGTGCAAGAGAACCTCATGGATTCTACCGCTCTCTTAAGTTCAACATTCTCTTCATCAAGTTGCTTGTTCTCATTCTCCAAAACCTCAATCCTAATTGAAACATTTTGTAAAGTGTCAAAAGACTTTTTCAGCATTTTGTTATGTCCTTCTAACAATGTATTTTCTTTTTCTAGCGCTTCCATTCTTTCCTCCACAATTTTCATGGAGGAGACTTTCTTGGTCAGCTTTTCATTTTGTTTTTCCATTTTATGAACTTCCTTCTCCATCATATCAGCTTTCTCCGCTTGATCCTTTATTTGATCAAAAGCTTTCTGTAGCTGTTTCTTTTCATAAACCATCTCATTCAATTTGCTATTGGTCTCTGTAATTGTTTCATGAAGCTTCTTATTTTCCAACTCAATATCTTTCACTCTTGCCTCAGCACTAACCTGAGACCTCTGCTGAACAGCTTCTAGTGTCTGACTGAGGTGCTTATTTTCCTGTTCCAGTTCTTTTATCTGTGTTTGAAACAGACATGGCATTACAATAAAAAAAACTACATGTAATTAGAAAGTGTTAAATGAAATATCTGTAAAGGTGGGTTACCCGTTTCTCCTTCTCAGATTTCAAATTATCCAATGATTGAGTGATCTGTTCTTTTTCTTTTATAAGATCTTCACTGAGACCCTCAAAGTCCGAACTGCTTTGTTTTTCCCTTTCAATTTGTTTGTTAAGGTTTTCAATCTTTAAAGGAAGGGCAAAAAACACAAGAATTGCTTAGTGACATTGTACAGATTTACCCTGTTTGTGGCACATTCTGTTATATTTGAAGAAGCAAGCATTTTCATTCTATTGGAAAAATTGCTAACCAATACAAAAAGAATGGAAAGGAGTATGTTTTATATGTAGCACCTACCTTCCTACAGAGTTGCTGGTTTTCCTTCTCCAGCTCCTGACCTTTAAGGTTACTCTCTCCTAAAGTAATAGAAGTTTCCCTTAACTCTTGAATAATATTCTGGAGACTTTGATTTTCCTTTTCCAGCTTCAGGATTCGGCTAGACGCAGTTTCGTTTAACTCAAACACAAATGATTTCCGGGCTGATCGCAATAAAAGGAAACCATGAAAGTGTATCAGTATGTGAAGGATATTATAACAGACTATCCAGACTATTAGTGCTGGATTACAGAATAGGCACCAAGACACATCATTGATCCCTCTGACAAAGAGGCAGAGTCCAAAGAAAAGTGCCCTAGTAAATTAACACATTTTTGGTCTTCTTAATGCATAAAATACAATAACTAAATGAACAAAAATTTAAGCCCCACAATAAAGCTTGGTACATATAAGGCAGTGTTCATCAACTACCTGGTTCGATCTTCGATCTTTTGGTCAGATTGGACAGTGATTGCCAGTTTTATACATATATGCATACATACATGCATACATGAATGGTCTTTCCTGGCTGACTGGTTTTCCCAATAGACATGAGGCACTATGGGATAAGGCTGTAAAAACTATTTGGAAAGCAAATTAAAAAAAAATGTTCATGCCTGTATGTATTTTTAAAAACAGTTTTCATTCAAACTTTTGTTCAATTATATACAGTGGTGTGAAAAACTATTTGCCCCCTTCCTGATTTCTTATTCTTTTGCATGTTTGTCACACTTAAATGTTTCTGCTCATCAAAAAACATTAAATATTAGTCAAAGATAACATAATTGAACACAAAATGCAGTTTTAAATGATGGTTTTTATTATTTAGTGAGAAAAAAACCTCCAAATCTACATGGCCCTGTGTGAAAAAGTGATTGCCCCCCTTATAAAATAAGTTAAAAAAATAACTTAATTGAGATCTATCAGTCTGGTAAAGGTTATAAAGCCATTTCTAAAGCTTTGGGACTCCAGCGAACCACAGTGAGAGCCATTATCCACAAATGGCAAAAACATGGAACAGTGATGAACCTTCCCAGGAGTGGCTGGCCGACCAAAATTACCCCAAGAGCACAGAGAAAACTCATCCGAGAGGCCACAAAAGACCCCAGGACAACATCTAAAGAACTGCAGGCCTCAATTAAGGTCAGTGTTCACGACTCCACCATAAGAAAGAGACTGGGCAAAAACGGCCTGCATGGCAGATATCCAAGGCGCAAACCACTTTTAAGCAAAAAGAACATTAAGGCTCGTCTCAATTTTGCTAAAAAAACATCTCAATGATTGCCAAGACTTTTGGGAAAATACCTAGTGGACCGGCAAGACAAAAGTTGAACTTTTTGGAAGGTGCGTGTCCCGTTACATCTGGCGTAGAAGTAACACAGCATTTCAGCAAAAGAACATCATACCAACAGTAAAATATGGTGGTGGTAGTGTGATGGTCTGAGGTTGTTTTGCTGCTTCAGGACCTGGAAGGCTTGCTGTGATAGTTGGAATCATGAATTCTACTGTCTACCAAAAAATCCTGAAGGAGAATGTCCGGCCATCTGTTCGTCATCTCAAGCTGAAGCGATCTTGGGTGCTGCAGCAGGACAATGACCCAAAACACACCAGCAAATCCACCTCTGAATGGCTGAAGAAAAACAAAATGAAGACTTTGGAGTGGCCTAGTCAAAGTCCTGACCTGAATCCTTTTGAGATGTTGTGGCATGACCTTAAAAAGGCGGTTCATGCTAGAAAACCCTCAAATAAAGCTGAATTACAACAATTCTGCAAAGATGAGTGGGCCAAAATTCCTCCAGAGCGCTGTAAAAGACTCATTGCAAGTTATCGCAAACGCTTGATTGCAGTTATTGCTGCTAAGGGTGGCCCAACCAGTTATTAGGTTCAGGGGGCAATTTCTTTTTCACACAGGGCCATGTAGATTTGGGGTTTTTTTTCTCACTAAATAATAAAAACCATCATTTAAAACTGCATTTTGTGTTCAATTATGTTATCTTTGACTAATATTTAATGGTTTTTGATGAGCAGAAACATTTAAGTGTGACAAACATGCAAAAGAATAAGAAATCAGGAAGGGGGCAAATCGTTTTTCACACCACTGTATAAGATAACAAGATACAATGAGTTACTTCAATATAAAAGATGCATTGCAGCACCATGTAAACAAAGCTGGTATCTGAGGTTTTTAAATAAATATTCACTTGTTGTATTATGCCTAAAACAATCCAGAGCCACAGTATTGTTAATATGCTCTAACTTTGTTAAGAAATTAAGGTTCCATAGGATAAACTATATTTTAAATATGAATTGTATGTTCCATAGTATAGGGTATATTTCAGATATGAATTGTATGTTATACAGGATAGGAAATAATTGTATGTTACATAGAATATATTAAGATAAGGATTGTACGTTCCATGGGATAATTTGTATTTCATATATGAATTGTATGTTCCACAGGATTGAATAGGATATATTAAGATAAGAATTGTACATTCCATGGGATGTTATATTTTAGACATGAATTGCACATTCCATGGGATAGGTTATATTTTAGATTTGCATTGTATGTTACACAGGATAGAATAGGATAAATTAAGATAAGTATTGTATGTTCCATGGGATATGTTATATTTTTCCATATACGGTTTTTATGTTCCACATGATAGGATATATTAAGATATGAATTGTACATTCCATAGGTTATGTTATATGTTAGATATGAATTTGTTACAAATAAAATAAAGAAAGGATCCTCTGTTCTTATAATCAATATTGTTTATCTTAGAAAATAAAGTTAATAAAGGTTAAAGGCCTTACTATGGCTTATTAACATGACACAAAACCTCCTTCAATCTGGTCTCATGTAAAAATCTTTTATAAAAACACACCACGCATCACAAACGTCTAAGTCTAGTCTAAAGCTATATGAAAGTCCTATAAGCACACATTCCAAAAATATATTTTAAAAAAAGTATTTCCATGCTTTGCATATTTTCCCACATGCTAATTGTTGGATTTGTGCAAGCGATTTTACACACGAGCAAGCAGCAGAGAAAGAAGCAAATTCTCTGTTGTCAAACTTTATCCTTTGGTTATTCTGGAATTAGAATTTCTGGTCTATTAAATGAGAACTACCAGACATTTAGCCCAGAAAATGCTGATACCACCCTAAATCAGTTACAACAAAATTATATTAGTGCAGGGTCAGTGTTTTTCACACTTTGACACAGCCTGATTATTACAATACAACAAATACGAGGCCTGAAGTTCTGAGTTCGATTCCACCCTTGGACACATCTGAAAGAAGGTTGTATGTTCTTGCGAGGGTTTCCTCCAGGCACTCCGGCTTCCCCCACAATCATAAAGACATACTGATTGTCTGTGTCAAATAAATGTGCTTAGATTGTAAACTCTTCAGGGCAGGGCCCAATGTGAATGTATACATCCGTTGTATTCAGTTAGATCAACTGGACTTGAAGTTTAGTTCTTGAAGATGTTTAGCTAATCATCTGACTGGCTTTCTCAATTCAGAATTCTTCAAGAACTAAACTTTAAAGGACAACTAAAGCCACAGAAAAACACTGAACCAGAAGGCAGAACAGATTGATATAAAACCAGTAATCTGTGTCTTACTTCTCAATTTGATACAGGGGCTGAGAAATTTACCTTAAAGGGTAACTGTGGTCTCATATTCTTCCAAACTAGTAAGAATTATATAAAAAGCCTTCCATTGTACCTTCAAAATAAAACAAAAACTAAATCACATCTCTAGATAAAATTTGTGAGAAGTTATTGCTGCAAAAGGTTCAGCAATGTAACTTCCTGGTTAAACGCTTCCTTTTTTCAGCCATGTGACCAGTCTTTGCCTGCATTAATAGGCTTCCCTTCTTAACTGTCAATTTTTTCCCCAGGTACTTCCTGATTTCCCAAGCATTAAGTCTTAACTGAGCATGCTTCTCCCCCGGGACGGACTGCGGGGCAGAAATCAGGTGATGTCATTCAACCTACTGGAAGCAGGAAGTTTGAACATTTACCCGAATGTCATTTCTCACAAGCTCCAGCCAGAGATGTGATTATTGGCTCAGTGTAAAAGGAAATACTGCAGGCTTTCATTTAACCCTAACTTGTTTTGAGACCACAGTTGCCCTTTAATAATATATGGTTTGAGATTTACTTTACAGCATTATAGTACACACAGTTTGGTCAACAACCATTATGTTCTGCAGAACTTAAGTCCTTAGCTATGGCAGAAACTTGTTACAGTTGGTCACACCCATTAATAATTTCTAGCCAATCCTTTTACAGGACAGATAAAGCAAGGAAGCATGTGACTGAGGTCAGGAGGTGTGGTCTGACACTGAACATACACACAGATACTTCATCCAGTTCTTAACAGGCTTACATTTACTTTAATACAATTTACGGTTGTGATATTTTATAGCTTATTGATGTTTTTTGGGGGGTTGTTTTCAGATTCTGGAGTGTAAAAAATTGGGTTTACTTCTCCTTTACGTCCAGTTGATCTAACTGAATACAACAGATATACCATGACCTGGCTGAATGAGAACCTTCACATGCTGAATATACAAATGTAATTGTAAAGTGCTATGAAGATGTCGGCACTATATAAATCCACAATAATAATAATAAAATGCAACACATTTCCCAGCAGCCCTGAACCTGTATATGAGACATGCCTTTCAATTCACTGCCAGACCCAAACTTTTAGTACTCTTCTATCAGTCAACTTGTGTAAATATAAAATACTAATAGGGAGATTCATTAAAAGTTCTTATCGTTAAACATGGTGCTAATTTTGCCCCGACCAATCAGATGTTTTCGACCCCTGACAGAACGCATACACACATGCGATTCTCGTCCGAAACAGCCATTTGTCGCACAATTGTGGCGTGGTCGGGTTCCAAATCGTACGTGCGTACAAACCTTTAGTTCTGAGAAAAGGATTACTGTGTTTTTGCAGTGGAGTTTAAATTTAACAGTAACACTGCTTCTGGAGTGAAAAGTAGATTTGAAACTGGTCCTCTGTGGCCTTAATCATTGAAGGTATTTGCCCAGAGAGAGAAGCAAAGAGATTTTCATGAGGTACCATTCTGACATAAGTAACTTACCATCTGACAGGTCAGAGCTTCTGGACAGTTGTTCCAACTCCCAGCCCAGCTGTGCAGACTCATTCATGCTTTGCTTCTGTGCTAATTCAAGCAACATATTCTCTTCTAGTAGTTCCTCGATTCTGTTTTTGTCTGAAAAACGATCCTACCAGGGAAGATATATTTACCATCAGATTAATATTGTGTCTGTGTTTTATGTTCAGTATCTATAGTAGAATTGTAAAGTGCAACAAATGGCTTTCTGCTAAGTGATTCAATATTTGTAAAACATTTGGGGGTTCTAGTAGATAACAGACTCTGCAAAAAGTGCCAGAATATAGCTAGCAATATATTTTCTTGTATAAAAAGGGGTATAGATTCAAGGGAAAAAATATTATTTCCCCTCTTTACAAAGCACTGGTAAGGCCTCATTTGGAATATGCAGTGCAGTTTCACATATATAAAAGGGACATCTTAGAAATGGAAACAGTTCAGAGAAGGGCAACTAAATTATTAAAGCGTCTTGATTATGCAGACAGATTAGACAAGTTAGGGTTGTTTACAATGTTACTATGTGACATAGGCCATTTATTACCAGGTCGTTATAACCTATGATCTGATCAATTTATTTATACCCAGCCTTTTATTTCAAGCATTCGCAAACCTAGGATATACACGTATGCAAATAATGCAGAATTTCTCCTTTCATTCCAAAAATATAAAATAACCAAACAAGATGGGAAGTTAAATTTAATGTATAAAATCTTTTATTTACCAGCTCCAAATCATGAATCTTTGATTTCAGTTGCAAATTCTCTTTTTCTAGCTCATGGAGTTTATCCGTTCGTAATCGCGCAGTTGTCAACTGTTCTTCTAACATGGATTTTGTCTCAATAAGAATCATGTTGTCTTCTCTCAGCTCCTGCAATTAGTGACCACAATTCCCATAAGCCCTGCAACTGATGACTTTCCATAACCTTTACACAACTTTACGCAACTCATTGATGTGGAAGTCTTCTTCCATAACAGGGCAGAAAAGTGACATTATTAGGATCTTAAGAATCCAAGAAGGCCCCCTTAAGGCTTGTACACACGTGCGATTTTGGCACTGACCCACGACCGCTGACCACAACGCACATACCCCATGGCAGATCAACAAATGACCCCTGACTCAACGCACACATACATGGGATTATCTGCCAAAACGGCCGTGGATTAGTGCCAAAATCATACATGTGTTCCGGGCTTCAGAAAATGACCATAGAAATATTGAATGACAGATATAAATTCTATATACTTTAGAGTAGACTTTTGGATAGGAGAATACAATGAAGCTTTTCTTGCTTCATTAGCATAAGAATAGGTTTTATATATTTAAGTCTTGTTAGAAAGAAGGGGTTCTGTTTTACAAGGTTGGTTGTTTCCTTAAATATGTAGAAGAATAACATTTTTTATACTATATATTTAATAATATATATAATATTACGATGAATGGAATGATGTATTCCAGTATAACCTGTTAGTGCAACATTATAGCAGTTCCGGGCATGCAACTTTAATGAGATCATATTTCTGGCCCTTGAGGGGAATTTAATCTTGCATGGAATGGAATGACTCAGTAAAGTAACTTTTCTAAAATGAGATTTCATCAACACCACCAACAAAATAATACTACTACATCACTACACTTCTACTAACTCAGTAAATGCTTATGGCAGATTTGTAATTTCTGTACAATTCCTATAAACTGCTGGATAGGACTGCTCAGTATTTCACTGTGCAGTTGACAAAGCTAAAACCTTTCCATTCTAAAAAACCTATAAACTTTTCATATCATTAATTTGCTCCCATTGGAATTCTTAGGGACCTGGACTCTACATTTTCACACTATACATATGTAGCTATTTTCTAGATTTTAGATAATATCTAAAAAAAATATCTTTTATTATTACAGTGCAGATTATTATCTGCACTGTATTAATCCATTATTCCATTGCTAAGAATCTGTGCAGACTAATATAAAAAGATAGCCATACAAGAATTGACTGTTCAACCGATTTATGTTATCGTCTACACATGAAAATCGATGTATGTTTGATTCTACACAAATTATCTATCAAGTGTCTGTTTGTTTATTTGATCGATATCAATAACCCAAGAAAAACAAGGGTTTAAAGGAAACAAAAAAACCACAGGAATTGTCACACACTTTATAACAAACAATCCATGTCTTATTGATTCCACACTCTATTCCTACTGTGAACATGACTGATATAGCTCTTGAATCAATTTGAAATTATCAAATTGACTGATAAATATTACCCAATTATTATCAATAGGAAGATGCATACTCCAAATTCAGATTCATGGGCTTTTATTATTTGTACTGAAATCTCACACACAATGTTTTGGAAGCCCCCCCACACACACACACACTTCCAGGTCATGGTATAGCTGTTTTATTCAGTTGGATCAACTGGACTTTTAAGAAGTAAAGTTTAAGTCCAGATGATCCAACTGAATACAACAGATATGCAAGGGTCATCTATAAAGTTGATGTGATTTCAAAGTGAGGCTGGTACCTCCTATTTGGAGTAGCCAGCTAATTATCAGCATTTTAATAAGCATATTTACATAAATTCCTCCATTTCTTTGTTTTGCTGTTTAGTTAAATTCAAATATGTGTAAAGATTAATTCAGGAGTCCATAGTAAATAGTACATTTTAAACACCATTGATTATGGACACTTACATTAATAATTACAAGGATTTGAATTTACACAGCATGTAAATTAAAACAAAGAGATGGAGTAACTTATGTAAATATGTTTATTAAAATGCTCTAAATGACACTTAATTGGCTTCTCCAAATGGAAGGTGCCAGTCTCACTTTAAAATCACATCACCTTTATAGACGTGACCGATGCCTAGTTTTATTGCAGCTAAGGTTTATTGCCTCCTGAAATGTTGCGTGTGAGATTTTAGCACGAATAATAAAATGTGGTATCCATACAAGTGACCTTTATTAAAAAGAGCACAATCCTACCTTTAAAACTACTCAAAGATCATGATTCTATCTGCAATGTATGCAAACTTATATCAGTTTAAAGGGTGGTGTTTCCAGATAGCACTGTAAGCCGAGATATCACCAGCCCCATTGTTCTGACCCCCTTGCCATAGGCACTGAGAATGCCCAGTTGTATCCTACTTCTGCAACGGTTTTTAAATACCTTCAGAAAATATTGTTTTTTGGGGGGTGGGGATTCTTACACAGCACATAATGTTACTGCCATGCACTTCCTTATCCATCTGGACTGTCTAAGTGTAAATTTAACAGCCTATAACTTAAGAACCAGAGAAGCTGGATACATCATTAAATTGGCTAGTTTAAATAGGTATGTGTGCTCCTTTAAATAGAGGGCACTTGTATGGATACCACAGTTACCCTCTAGGTAAGAAACCACGTACATCCATTCGAGCCTTGTAGAAATCAACGTCATGTAACTTTTCTCTGCAGCGAGCCAATTCATTCTCGAGTCGGTCTACTCTGTTGGCTCTTTCCTTCAAGGAATCGATTTCATCTCTGTAAGTACGAGCTGCCCGAGCTTCTGCAGCAAGCTGAAAATTCTTTTAAAAAAAGAAAAATTAAATTGAATAAAAATTTTTGGTAATAGTGACATTAAATACCACAATTTACAAATCCCTCTGTCCGTTTCTGACTGCATGGTTGTCTTTTGTTTTGCTCATCAGCAATATCTATATTCTGTGTCTGGTCTGTCTAACCAATGTGCAGCAGAATATCCATGTAAAGAAAGATAACATGATTTTTTGGGGGGAGCTTTTAGCAGCTTCTTTGAGAATACGAATTGAAATGCCCTCGGTTAATTGTAGTGTGGCATGACTGGTGTTCTTTAAAACGTCTAAATACAGGGTTTGCCCAATAGTGGATTTAGCTTACAGCATTCCCGCAATGTTCCTGCCTGACCCATTCCTTTTGCCATCGCAAGTCGATCGCAGAACAAGATTCGGCCAGACGGTTCTTCAGACATCAAAGACACATCAGAAGGTAAAGTGTATGGGCACCTTTAGATGACTAAGTTAATCAACAAATAAGAGACCACCATGTAAGACACATTAACTATTAAATAAACCATTCGTTCAATATCCCATAGCAAACATATTATTGTAAATTACCTAATAATATGTTAATGGTCTACAAGAACTACACAAAATAATCCCTTCACAAGATGTAAAAGATGATTCTGGATCATCCTAGTACAAACAGAAATGAAAGCATCATAACCAACATGATCACACTTACCTCCTGTTTAAACTTTTGAAGCTCTAAATTGAGTCGATCAACTTCATGTTTTGTATCTATAAGCAATTCTGATTTTTCCTCCCTAAAATGTTATATATTGTTTGTTATAATGAGCCAAGAGAATCCATTGTTACTTAACATGCATTATAACAGCATGATCATTGGGAAGATGTAATACAATATAATCACAATGGCAATGAATGGTTGATTCAGAGCACTATACAAAGTAACACCACAAAAAAATAAGAGACTCACAGCTCTTGACGGAGTCTGCGTAGCTTTGCTTTGTTATCAGCCAGCTCTACTGCTAGATGTTTCTTGTCCTCACTTGCCAGATGATTGACCACATTGGCTGAAGCATCAGGACTGGAAGATTTCACAGGACTTGGAGGATTTTGAAACTGCAAATAATCCCTCTCCTGCGTCAAGTCCACAATTACCTGCAATCCATGAAATATAATCATTCTTTATTATTGTTGAGCAAGACCATACAGTATGTCACAAAAGTGAGTACACCCCTCACATTTCTGTAAATATTTTAGTATATCTTTTCATGGGACAATACTGAACATATGACACTTTGATACAATGTAAAGTAGTCAGTGGAAAGCTTGTATAACAGTGTAAATTAGCTGTCCCCTCAAAATAACTAAACACACAGTAATGTATAAATCACTGGCAACAAAAGAGTACACAAATTGTGCCCAAAGCACCATTTTCCCTCCTGGTGGTCTAAGGTGTGACTGGGGAGCAGGTGTGTTAAATTCGGTGTTATCACTCACACACTCTCATACTGGTCACTGGAAGTTGAACATGGCATCTGATGTTAAAGAAATCTCTAGGATCTGAAAAAAATAATTGTTGCTCTACATAAAGAACATAAGAATATAAAGCACTGGATGGCCTCTTCCCTCATTTTAAAAAGCCAAAGGGCTGAGGGGGAAGGGAGAGAGCCTGTTAAATGGATCCAGTGTGTAAGAATGAGAAATGCAAAAGTTTGCTAATCGTAATTGAAGTAAAAGAAATTGAAAAGGTTAGACGTTAGGACCTTCCAGACTGGGGTTACCTTGACGTGGTTGGAAGGCTTTTCATTCATGTGATCACAGTAATGTATGCTGGAACCCCTTTGTTTATAGGGTATGCCAGTGGGCAGATAATATGATATTGTATGGGGCCTGGGAATGTGCATTGATTATCTTTTCTATGTTTCTACATAAAGAACAGGCCTCACCATGGACAACTAGAAGTTGTCTTTTGCATACTGCATAGATTGTGCTCATCGGGACAGGGTCTGATGAGAATGTACACATGTAATTGTAAAGCGCTATAGAAGATGTTGGCGCTATATAAATCCACAATAATAATAATATTGCATCAAATAGGTCTGCATGGCTGTTGTCCCAAAAGGAAACCTCTTCTAAATATGATGCACAAGGAAGCCTGCAAACATTTTGCTGAAGACAAGCAGACTAAGGACATAGATTAATGGAAACATGTCCTTGGATCTGCTGAGACCAAGATAAATTTATTTGGTTCAGATGGCGTCAAGCATGTGTGAAGGCAACCAGGTGAAGTGTCTGAGCACTATGGCGTATGGTCTTAACACAGACAGGATAACCTTCCACCCCTTAAACCTCTGCAGCAATGGTGGGAGCACTGGATGCCAGAGAAGGTGCACGTTTTAACGGGCCTCGATTTAGTTTTGATAATTTTGTGGGATTCCCATAGTCTCTAATTAATATCACATCCCAAGTTAACTTTAATGAATTCAGCAATTCACTTTATTGTTAGATCTGTCCCAGAATAACTGTCACTCACTCCCTTTTACTGGATGATACTATAGGCGTTGTTTCTCAAGCACTATTTTAAAAGTATTAAGAACCGTACTGTAATACACTGGTGCAATCTACCCATAACCCCTATTTCAACACCAAACCATTCACTCATTTGTGAAAATGAATCTCCCTATTGTGTGCTCCACAGTACGACATTATACCACAATGGGTACTATTAATGTAAGCATCCTTCAGCAGCCAACACCTACTAAAGCAATGTTTCTTAGCTCTGAACTCTGAAGTGTTGACTCCCACCATGTCTTAGCATTGTTTAATAACAAGGATTTTGATGTTCTAAGAAGCTGGGAATAGTTCAGGCACAACTGCTTAAACAACATGCCAAAAAGTGTTGTCAAATCCAAGGAGGAACATATATAACTGTATCCCAATTCTTTTACGGATTTATGCCAATGTTCATGCAACCCGCATGTCATAAGTGGGTTTGAGATAATTTGCTACAGATACCAAACTGAAGGTAAAAAAATCTACAACTGGTAAAAAATAAAGCACAGCACATACCGGTAAGTTATTTTTTCTTAAAAGATCCCAGTCACGGAGATATCTATCATAGGTAGTTATTACAATGCATTTTGGAGATTTAATTGGAATGTATTTTTGCTGATATATTCAAATTAACATGGGCTGTTACAAAAACAGATATATCACTCTAGCAAAACTATAGCAAAAGGTCAAAGCAAGTGAGAGGGGAAGGTGTTGGCTGGGTCCATCCTGTCTGAATTCAGTTCCTGAAGTGGAAAACTAAACATAGACAGTGCTTTTTGCTTTATCTGAAATAATTACAAAGCAAATAAAATTCACAAGCAAGACCAGTAGCTGAAGGGGTTTAATCACTGAGAATTCCAACACTTTTTACTGAGACATGATCCTTTAACTGGAATACACAAATGGATAAATGCTGAATAACCCTGTGCACAAGATCACACTATATGAAACAACTAGTAGTTACTATCTCCCACCATCCCTCTTTCAATAACTGCTACAAAAAAACACTACAACCCTGGGATGTAGTAGACAGTATTTTAACCTCACCTAATATTTTTCTTTACTAAATGAAGCGTTGTGACTAAATCTTCGTACACACGTCAAATAATTTTCACACGATTCGCAAAAATGAAGCTTTAACAATCATCTAAGACCAACAATCCACTACCATTCTCTGCTTTTTCCGATGATCAGCCTGGCCAATTCGTTCTGCCGATTGTCGTATGTTTCTACATAGTCAGCAGAATATCGGTAGAATGTGATGTAAGATTGTATAAAATGCACATGTGCAACATTTCGATATCATGAGATATTACGAATGTCACGTAACACTTTTGCCAACGAACACTATGCACTATCGTTAATGTATGTACAGGCATTGTTGGCAGACTTACAGGGAGATTTAATAAAAGTTCTTATCATTTAAAATTGATTGAAGAACGGGAGGTAAGACATAGCTCCTTAACCTCCCATCTTCAATCAATGCATTAAAGGAATAATTCACTTTTCCAGTGAACTATTCCTTTAATAACACAGTCCAAAGCAAAAAAATTTGTGGTAATGCTCCAGTTCTAGATCTTGGATAAAATCAAAATGGAATAATAGCACCTTTTGTATTTCCTTATTTCTTGTGAAATAAGAAATTATCCTACAGGGATCATGCCATCAGTTTGAAAAAATTCATATGAGCTTTCGGTGATTTACATACCTCTCTGCATTCATCCCTCTCATCAATTAGTCTCTTGAGGTGCAGGGCCATGTTCCTAGACAGTGAATCCAACTCCTCTGGGGCCATGTCAGGAAGTTCTAACCATTGCAGGTCAAACACATTTTCTTGATTATGGGTTACCTGCACGGAGAAAGAGACATCAATTATGGTATAAAGAAATGTTTAAGAACAGGATGAAAATCGCTAAAAATGTCTACATGTCAAAGTAAGGGAGAAATGTTATACTTATTTTATAGAAAAGAAATATAGCAGCTACCAGATTATGGATTCTGCTCTCTATGCATTTCTACAGGAAACAGCACACAGAAAAAACGCTATACAACTACCATATCTTTTCACTGTCAGAGGGCAGCAGTTTGACAGAATAAAGCGCTCTTAAAAGTTTCTTGACATTGAGAAACGCTCTCTTTTGGTTCTATTGCTTCAAGATGTGAACTTCTTGCTGCAATCAGTGCTACTTGTGCAGATTTATTATTGTGGTTGCGCTTTTTAGTACACTGGCTAAGTTTACGAAAGTTTAAGACCAGCTTTGTGGCCAACAAAAAAATGTTGCCAAAAATTAGGGTGCAAGATATTAAATTTGCTAGCGTTTTCACCTTCGCAAACCACAGCAGCCAGTATAAATGTCACCATATTTATATAATAGGGTGTTACACTGTCTCTTCTTTACACCCAAGAGAAGGGGCAACACTATTGTAGGAAAAATATCAAAGTCCACAGATGTAAACAAGAAACAATATGAAGAGTTCAGGTGTTTGGAATCCAGAACACAAATTCAAATGGATATCTCTATTTATTTTTTCTGAAACATTGACACAGACTTTCAACAATTACCTCCTGAATGTGAGAGACAATCCCTGCTTGTGTCTCTATATCCAACTGCTTGATCCTTTCAATATATTCCTCCTTTCTTTCACACTGAGAGTCGGAGAAAAGAAAATTAAAAAAACAAAAAAAATATCCTTTACTGGTCAAAAGTAAGGAACATAGCAACAAGCAAAACGTAAAGTTGGGTTCACTCTATGCAGATTTGTAGCAGAAAATGTATGTATACTATAGGAATCTCTGTTATCTGCTACAAATCATCAAATACACATTCCTGACATAACCTCCCTGTACTTTGCATGGGGAGGATCTTTTGGGAGGCCCCAAAAGCAGAGGTACGTATTGGCTCCCTTTATTAAATTATAAGGAACCGGCCCCATTTCTTGCCATGCATATGTAAAATAATCTGCACATCCTCTTAGGTGTGATGGGATTTGTCTATTATCAGCCAAGTGTGTACACAGCTTAAAGGACAACTCCACCCTCATAAGAACATCTTTTAGAACGAATGGCCTCTTTAAAATATGTTGATATATCATAGTTTGTCCTATGAATTCATTACTGTAAGCCTGCTATGCTTCTGGCTGACTCTTGGAAACTGAGCAATTTAGAAACCTGTACTGAGCCAGGCTCAGAAGAGGCAGATAGGGGATTAACATTCAGTCATTGGCTGAGATGTCAAATCCATAACTGGCAGTTGCTAACTGGAAGAAGCAGGAAGCAGAAACAGGGGCAACAGGATTTCAGGTTAGACTTATATATTTCAGATTTCAAACTATTACCGTTTAAGGTTTTGGGGGGTGATTTACATGTATGTAAGTTTTTATTTTGGGGCTGGACTTGCCCTTTAACCAACAGAAAAGTTCACAACAACATAATTTGTGGCAATTTTGTATCAAACATACAATTCAAAAATGAATTTATTAATGTAGCGCAGTACAACATTAGAATACAAAATGTCATGCAAAACATAGTTATATAATTAACTATGTACATTAATATATATACAAATTTTCCAACACTGCGGCATGAGGAAAGAAGTCCATGCCTGTAGAGTTTGCAATCTAGTTAGGTGGGTAACATACAGATACATAGTTAAGGGTATAAGTGTGGTAGTAAGAAATCATGCCGTGTCAATTAAAACAATCATTCACTGTGTTGGTGCTCTGAGAGGTAGGATGCAAGATAATGTATGTAAACCTACTCAATGAAGTTTCTTAAGGAACAGACAGGAGAATAGAATTCCAGAGAATGGGAGCCACAAGAAAAAAAAGGTTTAAGGCAGAAGGAAGCAGTGTGCATTAGTGGTCCATATAGGAGATGTTTCTTTGATAAACAATGGGTATGGGTAGGGACATAGAGAAGAAATATAAGGAAGAGCAGCAGAGCCCAGAGATTTTAAGGTTAAGATAAGGATTTTATAAACAATACATTGTTTACTGAGTAGTTGTCTGGCACAGGGTAGACTTAAGTTTGTTTAAAGGGCATGTCCACCCCCAAAACTATAATCCCCCCAACTACTGGCCCCACCATGTAGTGTAGTTTAATCCTTACCTCACATCCCAGCTCCATAGGGTTCTCCTGTAGTCCCCCCCCAAAGTCCCAAAAAATGACTACCAGGAGGCTAGCAGAGTCCATATAGGACACTGCCTGCTAGCTGGCCTCAGGTAGATTTTTGCCATGCGTACTGCAGCCCTTCGATATTTGCTTTATAAAGAGTTAAAGATATGCAGCCCTCCCCATACATTTCCCCCCCCTGATTTTGAGCCTCTCCCTGCCTTCAATTGGCCATGCTATGAAGGGGGTGTAACAATTCTGTCTGCCTCTAACTGTCATTCAAATCTAGCATGCGAGAAAACACTCCTCCACCCACCCTTGATCAGCTTGTGTTATGTAGGCTGTATCCTAGCAACAGGGCATTTCAAGTTTGTTTAACTGGCAGAGGAGGAGGAGAGAGGTTGTAACAGACATTCCCAGCAGCCAATGACAAGTGTTATGTTAATCATGGCCCTGGGCCGTCTAGGAGGCGGGCTTTAAGCACTCATCTTTGCTGTGTGATATCTAAGGGAGGGCAGCATGGCTGTAAATGTAAGTGATTTCAGCTGCTGGAAGTGTGGACATGTAATGGGGGTTGGTTTTTTTATATTGTTGTCCTTTAATACAGGGGTAACAACCTAATTACAGTGCATCAGTATGAAAGAAGGTATAGCATCAAGAGGACATGTAGCTATTGGACAGGATCAAAGCAGATGAGATATCTCTGACCAGATCACAGAATTAAAAGATATAAGAGTAGTAGAGGAAGTTGTGGGTGATAGATTTTGAGAACTATCATGAAGTCTAGGAATATGCATGCGGATTGTCTCTACTTGTTTGAAGTAATCAGCAAAGTCTAAGGGAGATTGTGGAGAGAGAATTAGTGGGCGAGCAATGAAGAAAGGTATAAAAGATGGAGAATAGGCATCTTGGGTTGCATTTATTATTTATTATAAATGCCCTGTAGTAGTTCTGTTTTGCTACTAAGAGCACAGTGTTTAGACATTTTAACAAACTTGTAGTGCAGAAGATTGGCCTGCCTATGGGACTTTCTCCACATCTGCTCAGCAGCACACATGCATCTGCATATAAAGCAGGTTGTGGGATTACGTCAGGGACAAGTATTGCAAGGGGTCAAGAGAATCTATAGTATTAGTCACAATGGAGTTTAAAGTAAATAACGAGGGAGTCAATGTCCGAGTTGGACTTGAGTTTCTCTCTCTTAAGGGGAGAGAAGAAGCCGGTACTAGAAATTCTATGGCTCAAGTATTACAAACAAACACAAAAGAAGGAGGGTCAGAAGGAAGAGTAAAGACGTGTAAACATGTATGATTGAAGCTAAAATTCCTCCCGCGTGTGCAAACGCTTGGGGGCTGTGCGGCGGCAGAGAAATCATTAAAGATTGTGATCAGAAAGTAAAAATGAGTTTGTTTCAAAGGATGACAGAGTGAATTTTAACATTTTCTACATCCTCTACAAGGAAGCAGCTTGGGCAATAAAGTATTATGTGTTGAATTATTAAGCATTGCAAAAAAGTTGCACAGTTGACACAGTTGACACTGTTGACACTTGCATTCATTAAAAACATATTTATCAGCCAATAAATATACAAACTTTTGACACATTCAGCAGATTAACTTAGTAACACATATGGTAGATAAGGCACTACTCAATTATGATGTTTCAAGGGAAAGTCTGTAAATATCTAACAAAACCTCTATAAATTATTTTCAGACCTACCTGAACAGCGCAACCCAAAACCAATAAAAGGATTTTCTTTAGTTCCTCCATACTTTTACCTAAAGAAACAACAAAGTGAATTCACTTAAAGGGAAACTAAATCTTCCAAACAACAACAACAACAAGTGTCCCAACTCTAAATTTGATGTGGGTGCTGGGAAATTTACCTTTTTTAACATGGGGATGGTGTTTTATTACCCAGAATTCCAGTATCGCAGTGTGGTCGCTGGCCGTTGTGTTCTTTGCACATGCCCAAATATAAACTACTGCAGGAACTTGTTACAGCAGGTCATATCTAACCCTGTTGCAGTCCATATTAGGCTGGCGAGCAAGTGCCTGAAGTCAAGAGGTGTGGCCAGATAATACACACAGTTATTTTATCGAGTTCTTTAGGGTATTTTACTTTAAATTACCATTCCAGTAAATGGAATTAAAGTAAAGTTTACTGGTGTTCTTGGGGGGGGGATTCTTTCAGATTATGGAGTATACATTTTTTTTAATGCCCTTAATGTCAGCACTAGGTTCTGGTCACCTTTCCAGAACTTGCAAAGCATAGGGTTGCTAGAGTTTATAGTTCGCTTTAATGTATGACCTACCTGTAAGGGGATCCTTACTGATCAATAAAACATTTGGCAAATTCATTACTATCAGTTGCTGAAGAACTTCCTGAAATAGATACAGAAATAATATTTTTAGTATTATATATAAAATTAATAATAATTTTAGTCCACATATAAGGATCTAAAACCAGAACCAGATATGCACAATAGCTCACATAAATACATATACGATTAACTTTTAGAAACATCCATTGCATGTGTAGCTTATTATATGGATTTACAAATACGATTAGCCCTTTATGTCACTAACTGACCTACCTGTGCTACTGAGAGTTTAAGAGGCTGGGGAAACATTTGGAATTACATATTTATGTATATAATTCAGTATATATCTACTAGCAAAAGTGATGGTACATAGTACAAAGTAAACACAAGCCATTCTTCTTATCTTACATAGCCTTTGCGGGGAATGCACATTTAGCTTGGAAATATTTAACAGAAATATTTCCATAAATGTCCATTAAGACCTAGAATTGCTTTTGTTTATTAATTGATAAATTCTTCTTTAACCCTATGGCCCATTTGCATCTATCTCCACCATAAATGCTTTTAGGAGTAAAGAATTCCATCATTCAGAACCTCAAAAATTTGTTTTATTGTTGCATTGTAGTTTGTTGCATTGATGCAATTTTTAGTTTTCTCAGATGTCTTTAATCCGCATATAGCAAATTCATCCAATCGGTCAGGAACAGCCCCTAAACACTAAAGATAATAGGTAAATCCCGTAGTTCCCCAATGGGATTTACGCATTATTGTTCGTGTGTATGGCCACCTTGGGCTAGGTACACACAAAGATATTTCAGCCCAGACCAAAACATCATCGTTCTCTGCGGAAATAGCGACTGCAGATATTTTGACGTAACCAATCATGCACCAAGTGAAGAAAAAAAACTTTTATTTTTAGTACCCAAGGAGAACCTTACCCACTTAGGACCAAAAGCATTTGTTTCACAAATGTTACATTCACCCTAAATAGTATATGGACATTTTGTTAAGTGTTTCTGAACACATGGCCACTCTTTACAAGAACCAGGATAAAAATATAGCAAAGCACATTTGTTAGGGCCTATTGCTAACCTGTTTAACAACAAAAACACTTTCCCTATGTGAAACCTCTCCAGCACCTACATGCCAGGTCTGGCCAATCCCTTTTATATAAACAAACTATCCTATCCCAAAGTCCAAGTTAGTAAAACTGGGCAAAGTTAGAAAGACCAAAAACAAACAGAAGTAATCAGACAATGACAAAACGCATGTATTGAAAGCTAAAATGACAGCACATATTTGCAGTATATTCAACACATAACAACCAACAAAATGAAAATAACATATGTTATTAGCTATGCTACAGTGAAAGGGATTTTGGACTTGTCACCAGAGGGAATAGAAACAAAATAATAATCACACTTTACAAAACACTGTGTGCAATGTTAAAATACCAAAAGCACTTATTTAGGTATATTTTATGTGTAATATATACCCCATTGTGTGATTTATGTTTTTGTTCATATCTCAAGTGAAAAATGTATAGGTATATCACCCCAAACATCCCAAAACTACTAGACAGATGTAGCTAATCTTAAATGCAGTAAAATGTTCTTTTCTCTCACTCTGAATCTCAAAATGTTTGTCTCCTCTCCAAGCTCTTTTACAAGCTCGCACATGCTCAGACAATACAACTAGGGCAACAGCTTTCAGCCATTGGCTCTCAGGTCAACTGACACATCCAGCTGCTAACCAGAAGAGTCAGAAAACAAAAGCATAGGGCATTATTTCAGGTTTGTTTACATCTCTCCTCTAATAATTGCAGTTTTGTGGTTTGGGGGTGATTTATACACAGTTTTTCGTTTCAGTTTTGGACATGCCATTTAAGAATCATCCATTTTCAAAGGCACATGATTTTAGTTTTACTGGTTCTTTATTAACAACATAACACTCAGGACAAATGACCCTTCTGGGAGATTGTTTTAAGTCAATTGATTACTTGATGACTTTTACAGTTTAACTGCTAGAAGCGTAAAAACCAGCTTGCGGATTAAATTCTCTACCCTAAGGTAATGTGGTGGAACTATTGATTAAATGGCAAAGAGATCAGAATACCGTTGTTCATGGTCAGATCAGATTAGTGCAAAAGCTTCAAAAAGCTCATAGTTACCCAGAAAGAAAAGAGAGAGAGAGAGAGAGAGAGAGAGAGAGAGAGATAGCTCGATAGAGAGATATAGAGAAATATAGATAGATCGCTAGCGAAGTAGAGCTGATAGACGAGAGAGAGATAGAGAGAGAGAGCGATGAGAGAGATAGATAGATGACGACGAGAGAGACGAGAGAGATAGATAGAGAGAGATCATAGATGAGATGATATATGAGAGATGTAGCGAGAGAGAGCTATTGCCATTTATTGCTAATATACTTTAACAATATTGTAAAAAATTGTGCAGTTTCTTTCACATATAAAGTACACTTTAGTGGCTAGCAAAGAATTTATATAATGTAAATATACAGTATCTATGCACTATGCCTTTTTTAATGCCTCATTATTGCATAATTAAATATTTTTGGTGTAGAATAGACTTTTGATACTTGTGTAAGAGATCGTGGTATTTTAGGCCTCATGTTTATGACCTACTTTCTGCATTCTGATAAAAACTCCACACTGGATAAAAAAGTATAGAGGTGTAAATTACAATCTGATCGTACGATCTGCGGATGGTACGATAGGATTGGCTGACAAAAACCCCCCTGGCTGTGTAGAGACATTATGTATGTCTACCTGAGCTTTCAAGTACATTTTTAATACAACCATAGTTTGTCTCTTTCTGTGTATGAAAGGTTGCTGTTGGAGCTGAACACATAACTAATGGATCAGCACAATGTGTAGTTTCCTAATCAGATATAAGTAAAAGTTTATGTAAGATAGGATAGATAGGATGCACAGAATAGACAGATATATATAAAAACAACTATGTCTTTAGTGCACACTCCAGTCTTAGGTGGAGTACACAGTAGCCGATATTTCGACCCGTTCGTCTGGTCAGCCACTTTAAAAATATCGTCTGTCATCCGTGAACACACTGCGGGTGAAAATTAATTTTAAATAATGAATAGATGCCTGTCCATAATAAATAGCTGGTGCTCAGCCAAAGTATCACACACAAATATATATATATGAAAAAGTGATAAATGGAATACTTTGCATTAAGTAAATATTTATACAACTGTGCAAAATATGGCTAACCAACGTACCTCTATTTACACAAATTTTTTGTCCATAAAAAAAAAAAATATTGCTTTAGCCCCTTTTCATTTTTAATTGTTAATGTTGTTGCTAAATATGGTAAAAGGGAACTTATCAAAAAATATGTAAATATTCCCCAGACCACTCCCAATAAACCTAGTTCTGTTTCCAGCCAGGCAGCAGCTGGGACTGGTCTTTTCTTGTTACCATCTGTTCGGAGAGGCTGTGAGCTATGCCATTAACTTGCATTCATGAAAGATTAACCAGTTCCCACTGCTATAGAAATTATCAGCTTAACTACAGAAGTGACAGGGGACATGATAAAAACATAGTTAACATCAGGCAAATTAACTATTTCTGGCTGGCACAAAATGAGTTAAGAAATATTACTAGTCCGTGTTCCCTTTCTCTACAAGTCAGCCTCATTATCTAGCTTATAACCTGTCCAACATAAATAGTTTATTAGAAATTGGACACTTCGGGACTCAATGGGGATTACAGGGGATGAAGAATAACAAGCGAATATAGAACTTCACAATTAACACAAAAGTGAATTGTACAGTCAATGGATTATGTTCTCAGAAATGATAGCAGCTTCTTGTCTAAGGGACATTAAGGGCAGTGTCTGGTAAACTCAGAGAAGGAAATTCTATATACCAAGAAGAAAATGTGTTTGGTTTTCACACAGATAATTCACAGAAAAGCTAAAAAAGTCTTTAAGTGGCACATGTATGAAGAAAGGAATATAAATCATACATGTTTGAAGAGAGGAATCAAATTCATAGTTTACTGTTAGATCATCTTTCCACATGCCAGCATATTTCTTGTTTTGTGCAAATAGCAGGTACTAAAGTCTGAAAGAGGTTCAGCCCAAGGCTAAGACATGTGCGGTGTTCGGTGGGCAAGGCTGACACAATTGAAATGTGTACAATAATTTGTTTTAATTCATTTTCAACTCAACAGTCACCACACATAGGAATTGATTTTTTTTACCGATGTGATTATTTTATAAATAAAATTCGTTTATGAATGAGATTCTTTTTTCCGAAATGTGATGCTTAACTAATGCGTACTTCATAACTGATCTAACATGTTTGTTAATACAATCAAACAAAAGTCAAGATAACTGTACAATCTTATCTCTGACCTGACCGTCTAAAATGTGTCCAATTTTACACTCAGTATCAATCATCTTTGGTTAATCAAATGCAAAAAGGAAATCAGTCAGTGACTCATGTTTGGCTAGCTTAAGAACAAAACGGCAATATACGTAAATATAGCATAACCCAACATCAATGCTTCTTACCTCTGCTATTAATGTTAACTAAAATGACAAATAATGTGAACAATGTAAGTTCCCTGAGATTTGTTCCCAGAAACCAGAATATCAATACAGTAATTCAAACTTAGACCAATAAAGGGAAAAGAAATAACAATGGAAAGGGAAAGGTGCAGCTGGCAATGGGAATTAAAACACCTTTAAAGAAAATAAAGAAACCCTTAATCAAAAATATAAAGGTGTTTATGTAATTTATCCATTCTAATGATATTTATATTGGGTGACTTAAATCTGACAGGAAGTTACAAACACAGGCACATTATAAAGGAACCCATGTACCATTTCTTTGGTGCAGAGAATGTCATGGGCCTAGTAAATACTGCAGATTCACCACACTGCCACTCAACCAAATTAATACTACCAATGTATTAAGCCAATAGCGGCTCTTTATGACAAAATCTTTAAAGATTTGGAATGGTTTAACACCATTTGCAATGCAGAGAGAGCCACAATTGGCTCAGTGCATTGCCTAAAGAGGGCTATAAAGGTCTGCAGTATACAAGTGTTGTGTTTTAATCAGGGGTGTTCCTAGGGTTTTTGACACCTGAAACAACTTTTAAATGCTGCCTATTGGCAGACGGTGGTGATGGCACGTAAAGCGGGCGTGGCTTTATCAGGAAACATAGGCATGGTTTGTGGAGGTGGGTGTGGTGTGCTGACTAACACTGACTGGTGAACTGGAGGGCTAACTTAACACTGACTGGTGGACTGGAGGGCTGATTGGTGGACTGGTGCTGTAATGCAGTATTACAGGAAGGAGGAACTGCCGCCTTTTAAGTATTTCACAAGGGAATGCCCTAAGCAAATATTTCAGTTTGCTTCATGGTAGGCGCACTCCTGGTTTTAATGTATGTATTTAACTGTATAAATCTGATTTTATTTAGGATTGTCGCAATTGTAAGAATGGTAGCTACACCCCAGCTATCAAAACTTACTTTGACCATAGGTTGTGTAATAAAGGAGAAAAGAAAGGTTCTCAAAATTACTATATGGCCTGGTGAACGTAAGTCAAATGCAGGCCAGTAACAGACCTACTGATCAATAAACTAATTGGTAGTCCTTAAATTGGGTATTAAAGCAGTAGCAGAAATATTTTAGGCTGAAAGATTGTGCATTGCATTGAAGTGTGCATGATCACATGATTTATCGATATTTCTAATCGCTCTATTGGCAAAAATAGACCAAAACAATTGACCAGACATTTAAATAACACACAATCTCCACCTGATCTGACCTAAAGATATTGCCAGTTACAACAAGATATTAAGCAGCCATGGTATAAATTTAGAACAGGTCATGAAAGCATGTAGCATTTTTGGTAAACAGAAAAATTGCAGGAAACATTTACCAAAGAGCTGCAAACACAGTTCTAAAGACAACACATACTGTGTACCTCCCTCCCCAATTGTGTACAGTACTCCCAGGTTTCTATAGGTACCAGCCACTTATGCTTTGTGTACCACATTACCTTTTCCTTTCAAAATATTTTCTTTCTAGAGAAACATAAATAATAACATATAAGAATAAATTGCCACACAAAACACGGAGCAGACTCACTAAGAATTTTCATTGTTTTAATTAAAGTTAGAAACCTATAATTATATAAACTGTGTAGGAATGTGTAAATAAGTAGGTTAAAAGAATCTTACACCTTAGCAACATTGCATTACCTCCTGCCTCTTATCCAGTTATCTGCCTTCTCTTGCGCAATGATTGCTCTCACCCATCCCTTTTGTCACATATTTGTATCTACACGATAGCAATATCCTTACGATTCTGCATAACATTACAAGTGCCTCTGAATTCTTAAAACCTGTGCACCTACCTGCTAACAACCATGAGGTTACTTTATACAGTTTTGTGGAGAAAGCACTTTCAGGGAGATTCAATAAAAGTTCTTATAGTTTAAAATGGTGCTAATTTTGCCCCAACCAATCAGAACTTATGTAACATTTCAAAGCTAACATGTGATTGGTTGGGGCAAAATTAGCACCATTTTAAACGATAAGAACTTTTATTGAATCTCCCTGTTTTTTTTTTTAACAAAACAGATTGCCAAAGCAGTCATTAGCCAGAAAGTGTATATCCCACAGTCATGGTTGCTGATCAGACACTTGCTCTATAATATGCAAGTGGAAGTTCTCACTGGTTCTGTTTATACACTTAAAGGGCAACTATAGTGAAAAAAAAACTTTGTCTGTATACAATGTATAGATCACTTAGTATAAGCTGCCTTACTTTCATGTTTCTGTGTGTCTTCGTTTCTTCACACTGGCAGAAGTTTGTACCAAGCTGTGTAGTCCCCCTCCCCTCTCTGTCTAGTCCCCCTCAAGCAGTGACGGGCTGTATACAGAGTCCGAGCATTGTCAGTTGAAATGACTTTAAATGAAGTGCTGACATCCTGTTGACCCCTCCCTTCCAGAGCTAGACTGCAAGCAATCAAAGTGTGGAATAAAGTAGCAATATGCTGAAGGGAGGGGCAGAGGGGGAGAGAGGAGGACAAGTGGTGCTGAGATTCTTTACAAGTAAGTTACTGAACTCTGCCTGTTCTCTAACTTTGCTAATTGTTATTTACTTTTTACCTAAAGTTCATATCTCTCCCCCTGCTTAGCTGAGATCATAATCACTGAAGAGAGAGTCAGTGTAACAGCAGCTTGTAGTGAGACCTTCACAAACACAGTGACACTGCTTGTTGCCCTGTTACATTTCAGTTGCTTTAGTCTCTATATTTCATACATTGCACTGTGTGTCTTGTTTGGTATATAGTCTGTATTACTGTATTATATATACTGTATTAGTGTTCCATTTGAGTCACTGGTTTTGTATGTATATAAGATTTTTTTTTGGGGGGGAGGGGCTGTTTTATTGTGTGTTATGCTCATATTGCTGGGTTAATGGTTTATTGATTGTGTTTAGCACTACAGCATTTGACTATATGTTGCACATGGTACATATATTGTGGGTGAGAGAGTGTGTGACAGTACTGCAGGGGAGCTTTGGATTGTGTGGGTGTGTGCCTTTGAGTGACAGATGAGGTGTAGCAGCTCCTACAAATCACAGCATATTCAAAGGCTTATATCTCTGGGACTATGTAGAATTTAAAGAAACTAAAGGTACCCTGGTGGATGGGATGACTTATATTATACATTAGAAGAAATTTAAAAAAAACAATTTTCTCACTATAATTGCCTTTTAAGCTAGGTACACACAGTACAGATTTCTGAAAGATGACAGACAGGATCTGCAAGATCCTGTCTGCCATCTTTCAAAGATCTGCATACACACAGTCCCGAGCGTTCTCCCTATGAACTTCATAAGGAGAACGCTCGGGACTGTGTGTTTCCATCGGCCGCGCTAGACTCCTCTATAGGGAGTCTAGCGAGCGGCCGATGGAAATTTTCGGACTTTCCCGAACAAGCATACGGCCGACCCGATCGTTCGGCGGACGCGCGCTCGTTCGGGAAACGAGCGTACACACAGTAACGATAAAGCCCCGATTCCGTCGTATCTGGGCTTTATCGTTAATGTGTGTACCCAGCTTTATTCAGTATTATTTACCCTTTAAGTATCGCTGTCACAGGAATGGAATGGTAGGTCAGTAGGTGTGTGTACTTTTTTTGACAACTGATCAAAAAGTTGTTTTTTGGCTAAAGTAATCCTTAAAGTATGTTATCAGACATTAAAACAAGTTTATTCTGAGGACAAGTGTGCGCTTCCATTTCAATGCTTGTGCTATAGCTGGGAGTCCTGAAGGTGGAGAACGAACGGGAGCTGCACCTTCAACTTTTGTGGCACATTGCCAACAAGGAGTGCCTAGGCCCAAACCTATGGTATATGGACAATAGGTGTGTATACCTGTGTCTGTGTGGTTGTTAGGGTTATGTGTGTGTGTTTTCGACCATAAAATGACCCTGAAACCTAGAAACATCCACATTTGATTGTACTCATTATAGTCAATGGGGTAGTGGCACACTTGGCTAGGTAATGGCACACTTCTCCTATGTGTTCTGCATGTCTTTACCAAATTTGTCTCTAGCTTGAAGTCCAAAAAAAAGGAAGAATAAAAGGGAAGGAAAGAAGAAGATGAAGACGAAGACGAAATAGAAAGAACAGTAATTTGTCTTTTCAAGCCAAATTAATTACAGATAGAGGACAGTCACAGGCTCTAGTACTCATTATGTAATAAATGTTAAAGATTATTTGTGTGCACCTCAGTAGTCATGAAAAGATAGCAGTAACATTTCATTCAGTCTGTTATAAAAAAAAATGTAATGCTCACTTTAAAAATACATATTTGTATGAAAGGGGTGTTTTATGCAATACAAATTATCCACTGTTTTTAAAATAACAAAAATGATTTACATACATAGTAAGGCAAAAGGCATAATAAGGAACTCTGGGTGACTGTTTACTGGATCGCTCCAAGCATGTATCAATTCATTCAGCAGCTAGCTAATGAGTAGTAGTTCTAATGTAATCAGAAAAAGTGGATCAATATTAATAATAAATGAAACCCTTGGGGCTGGTACTAATCTCTATTGGAAAATAACAGTTGTCCTGACCACTAGTTCTGTTAAATTATATTTATATACTGTAATAACAGGTTTAACATACAAGAACATTTAACAATAAATAGGAAATATCAACAGACGATTGGGCTATATAGAAAAGTTGTCCATCTTTAATGTGGTAGATTAAAGGTGGCCATACACATGCGATTTTCACAGCATGTGTGCCGACAGGTCACATCTGTCAGCACACATGCTGTGGGGACCGCATACACGGACATACACTCTAACGATAATGGGTAAATCCTGCCAGGGAACGACAGGATTTACCTATTATCGTCAGTGTGTAGAGGCTCTTCCTGACCAATCGGAGTTCCAGCGAACGATTGTAGTCTGCATTACGGCTGGTCTGTATCAGCTCCTTTAAAGGGAGCTGATCCAATCGTACTGTGTATAGCCGCATGGCTGACCATATATTGGGATCAGTCAGGTATGCGGTCCCAAGGGCATGTGTGCCGACAGATACCAATGTGATCTGTCGGCACACATGCTGTAGAAATCGAACGTGTATGGCTACCTTAAAGGGAGCAGATACCAACCAATTTAAATTTTCCGTCATTCCCAAACGACTGACCATAATGGCGACTACAGTCGCTCAGCAGCACTACGATCGATCGGGAAGAGCCCCTACACAGACGATTATGGGTAAATTCCGTTGTTCCCCAATGGGATTTACCCATTATCGTTAGAGAAGCCATCTAAAGGCCAGTTTCCCATGAGCAGTGAGTTTTCGCATTGGTGATTGGCTGAGCACTTATGCGGCTGCAGGTCCGGCCCCTTCTGGAATATTTAGGATCGGATACAACACATTAAAACATAGCGAAGTTTAGGTAAGGGGGGATTTCATGAGCATATTTTTGACATGCTGCCTTTCATGCATAGACATGCATGAAAGGCAGCAGAGGGGGTGGAAAAAGAGAGGGCGGAAGTTGTGCATGCCAGAAACCTCTCAGAGGAACAGTTAAGAGGCAGAAAAGGATTACACAAGGAAAAGGCTCCTACTAGTTTTCCATGCAGGACACCTATATGCAGTAGAAGAGCAAGGTAGTGAACCTCAAATAAGAGTCCTGCAGGCAGAGCGATTTCAGCTCTGAGCGATTTTCTTTTAAAAGGGATTTTCTGATTTAAAGGGGGTTTGTCTGTTTTTAAGGGGTGCATTAAGAAACAAAAGCATTTAAAACAAGAAAGGGTTTAAGAACAATATTGCTGTGAATTGCAATCACTGTTTATTGCCGTTTAGTAGGGGCCACACAATATGCATCCTGCCACATGTATAAGATCTTGAAGCAGCCGCCCCAAGGGATATAAGATGTCACATGTGAGTGGGTTGACCATTTAGAATCTAAAGGGCAAACCAAGGGGAAATGCTGTTACTGGCCGGGGCCAGTAAACTGGAGGGTGGAAATGGGTCTGAAAAGGTGGTGAAGGAAGATAGTTTTGTAAGGGTCACCAGGGGAAGTAGGGGACGGAAGGGTAGGGTTGCTTCTTACCAGCCAGTCAAACCCAACAGATTTGCCATTGTATGTAAAGATGTGGAGGACGACGGCTTAGAAGTAGCATGTACGGAGCGGGCCATTACCTATGGACGTTCATCTCTAATATTAGGGAGGGAGAACTGGGGGTTAGGAAGGACAGGCAGGGGGGACTCCATTATTAGAAAGGTAGATAGGGTAATCTGCCGCCAAGACCCTGCATGCCAAACAGTGTGTTGCCTGATGCTTGGGTTCAACATGTGGTGGATCATGTAGACAGATTATTGGTTGGGGTTTGGAGTGGCCCGGCAGTCTTTGTCATTGGCACCAAAGTGTACCATGTTAGAGGTGGAGGTGAGGTCCTTCAAAATGATTTCAGAGAGTTAAGGGCCAAGTTAAAAGTAAGGACCTCAAGGGTAGTGTTCTCAGAAATACTACCGCTATGTGCTAGGGAGACAACAGGAGCTAAGAGGGTGGTGTAAGGAGATGGGTTTGGGTTTTTAGAGAACTGGTCTCACTTATCTGTTGGCTAGAGATGGACTGCACCTCAATAATGATGGTGCAGCTGTTTTGGGGGAGAAGATGGCTAAAGGGTTAAAGGAAATTTTAAACTAGGTATGGGGGGGTACTTTGGACTACACAGGGGTAGAGAGGGATTAGGCGGCTATTAAGAGGGTGGAAATGGGGGAGGGGGGAGTATGTATGATAAGAAGGCATGTAAGGAAGTAAATTGAATGAGAATCTAAAATGTATGATTACAAGTGCAAGAAGTCTGGCTGGAAAAACTGGGGAACTAGAACTAGCTTTAAAGGAAAGGAATGATGTGATCGGTATAGCAGAAACATGGCTAAATGATTCACATGATGGGACAGTAAATATTTAAGGATACTCCTTATTTAGACATGACAGAGTTAATAAGAAGGGAGGGGGAGTATGTATGTATGTTAAACAAGAATTGAAGCCAAATTTAAAAGATGAAATAGATAGGGGGTATAAACAATAAGGCAGAAATAATATAGGTGGAGCTGTGTACGGGAAGCAAGAAGGTGGGTAAATTATTCATTGGTGTATGTTATTAGCCGCCAAATTCCAGTGAGGAGGTGGAAATGAATCTCCATATGCAGCTGGAGAAGGCTGCTGGTATGGGGCATGTTCTGGTTATGGGGGATTTCAATCACCCTGAGATAGTAAGGGAACTGCCAGCACCTCAAAAAGGTATCAAGTTCTTAAATCTTCTTTATAAGCATTCTTTCACAGATAGTAGAAGCTCCTACTAGACAGGATGCGTTGTTGGATCTGGGGATAGCTAATAACCCTGAGCTCATTTTGGAAATAAAGGTAATGGGAAGCTTAGGGAATTGTGATCATGATATAGTGTCATCTAATATAGGTTGCAAAAATCAGAGGTGCACTGGGGTAACAAAAATCACTCGTGTTTATAGACGGGGGGGGGAGGAAGTATCTAGAATACTGTTTCTCATCTTTTCAGATTCACTTTTGTCTGGTGATGTACTGATGGACTGGAAAAAAGCTAATGTAATACCAATTTCAAAAAAGGTAGTCGTCCCAAGCCTGGTAACTATAGACCTGTAAGCCTAACATCAATGGTAGCGAAGGTGCTGAAAACTTAGGAAGAATTGGAGACCACAGTTACCCTTTAAGATTAGAAGAACAGAAGATTCATCTTAAGGTTAGGAAAGGTTTCTTTACAGTGAGAACGGTGAAACTGTCTTTAAGCAGATGTGGTAATGGCAAGTTCAATGAATAGCTTTAAAAGTGGCCTAGATAAGTGTCTAAAAAAATATTGAGAATTACTGGTATTAATTCATATACTGTAGTTCTGGTTGATCCAGGGATACTTTCCAATTGCCATTTTGAGTCGGGAAGGAATCCCTTCCCCCCCTCTTTGTCGGACTTGATGGACGTATGTCTTTATATTACTATGTAACTATGCAGTGGTAACTATTTCAGTTGGGGGGTGGACATGCCCCTTTAAAAGCTGAGTTTTTGAAAAAAAATTGTCAGTAATCTGACTTTTTCACAAATCAGAATGACTTGTTTAAGAATCTGTTTTATTTATATGTTTATTTATATGGCGCCACTTGGGGATGCAGCACTGAACAATATTATAATACAAAAAAAATACATACAAGGGGAAAATAAGAATATATAAATAAGTATGGCCATCAATAATTATGCAAGTGCTTGAACCATGTAACATGAGGAAAGAAGTCTCTGCACCGTAGAGCTTATAATCTAATTAGGTTGGTAACATACAGATCCATAAGGACGGGTAGAAGTTACACAGTAAGAACTGTGCAGTGTCAATTTAACAATCCTATGCTATGTGAGATTAGATTTTAACCTGTCTATTGAAGTTTCTTGTCAAAGAAAGATGGGAACAGAATTCCAGAGGAGCCAGGAGAGATTAAGATTTAAAGGATAACTATCGTGTGTATAAAATTTTTTAAAATAAAAAGTAGTTGGGACAGGTATATAGGATGGTAATTCCTACCTCCTAATTTTTTTCTGTGAGGAGCCTTCCTCCTGGCTTCAGCACTATCTTTAAAAAATGAATAGTCCAGGACTAACCTAGCTAATGAAGACTGTTAGTGCTGTAGCTCCTTAACAAAACTATATTGTGAGGTAGAAATAATAAATCCTACCTCCCTGCCCCAGGTACTTTCCATTTTAAAAAAGTTACATTTTAGAGTATAGTTATCCTTCAAGGTTAGAGGAAGCAGTGTGAGTGGGGGTTATGTACAAGAGATGGTTCTATGATGAGCGGAGGGTATGGGCAGGGACATATGGGGACACGAGAGAAGAAATATAAGAGCGGCAGAGCGAAGAGATTTAAATGTTAAAAGAAGAATTTTGTAAATAATACATTGTTTAATAGGGAGCCAGGTAGTTGTGTGGCACAGGGGAGATTTAAGATCCTGTTGTTGAGAGCATGACAATGAGTGCAGCTGAGTTAAAGGGGAACTGTGGTCTCCAGTTGAGTCTGAGTTTAAATGAAAGGCCAGTTTCCTACCTTTAAAATGAGCCATCAACCACCTCTCTCCACAGCCCAAGATATAAAGAAATAACTGACTAGAAAGTTAAATGGGTGGGAGGCGGACATGTGACATTCCTAAGGTTGCTCCTCCACTTCGTCGCCGGCGAGCACAGCCTCAGACTTCAGTGACAGGACAGGAGACAGGATGCCCCTCCCCCTCCCTGCTGTGTGAAGATCCCCACCACAGCACTAATCTCCCACTATGTGAGTTCTCACTCTGCCTGAAAAGGCTGTTTTCACACAGTTTTCTGTAGGGGGGTGGGTGAGGGTTCTGAGTGACCCACGGTTCTGAGTGGGTGGGGCCACATGGGGCTGTATGAGAAGGGGCCAAGGGGGCTTGCAAGAAGAGGAGACACAGGGCAGATTGACTGTCATCCACTGACAAAATTCAAATAATACCGGTATATTATCAGAGCGTTTAATTCAGACTTTGAGGAGTTTAGACTATGGACAGTTATGTCTTATAGAAGAGGTAAAACAATTGGATTATTAGTCACAATGAATAAGGATAAAACAAAGAAAGAAAAAAAAGGTACGGTTTCAGGAGCAGGAAGCAGGAAGTGCAGGGGACCTGGTGATGCTGTTGCCATATCACACACAAAAATGTAAATATCTTCAAAACTATGCAAAATAAACAATGAAAATAAATTGCAAAAATTCTCAGGAGAACAATTCTTATCAATTTACCTAAAGCTGTTTTTGGCCCACAGTTCCCCTCTAAGTATTGGATGAAGGGGAGAAAAAAAGGAAGCAGGAAGGCCAGAAAGAGGCAATAGTCCAGGCGTGATAGGATGAGAGCATGGATAAGCAGAGCAATTTTTGAAAGAGAGGAATCTACAGATTTTAGAAATCTGTGAAAAAAATTGTGAAAAGGCCAGGTTTTAGCAACATTGTTAATGTAGTTAAAGAGAGAGAAATCAATAATTAATAAGCAATGTGCCGATAGGACCAGGATAAAGTGGGGAAATTAGTAGTTCAGTTTTAGCAAGGTATCGTTTAAAAGGAGATGTCCACCCCCAAAACTACAATTTAACTCACTACTAGGCCCACTGTGTAGTGTAGAAAAATCCTTACCTTACATCCCTGCTCCAAATGGCTGCCCTGTAATGTCTGTTTAAACTTCCAAAAAACGAACAGCAGGAGCCTGGCAGAGTCCCAAATGGTCTCTGCCTCCTGTCTCTCCTCCGAGAGAAAAATGACATGCGCAGTGCAGACCTCCCCCCACCTCCTGTTTCTCTTTCCCTCTGCCTATCTCCAAACCCCTTTTCTGTAGTTAAAGGCTCCCTCACCCACCCCCAACCACTGTAGTTATTTGCAGAAAAACTCTCCTGATCTCTACTTACATTGCCGGTTTCCCCAGACGTTTAGTACAGCCGGAAGCTGCGTCCATGATTGGCTGCCTCTCAGCTATACTGATCTGGCCAGTCGCTAAAACCCTGGGAGGTAAGTTTGTAGTGTGTGGGCAGCATTTATACTACAGATATACCATGACCTGGATGAATGAAAACCTTCACAAAAATGGTTCAAACATCAATGAAATCTGGGTATGAATAATTAAAGAAATTAAAACTTTTGTTTATATATATGAAAATATATGGGATCTGCTAACTAAAGGGTCTCTGTTTTCTACAGTAGTTTGTTTCACCTCGAGGTTAGTTTTGATGCTTTCCATTAGGGCGGGTACAGGCCCCAGCAGTGTTACTGCTATTGGCAATGCAAATATCTGGCACATCTGTCATTTTGCCACATGAGACAAGATTCTCACCTGCTACCTGTCCAATCCTGCCTTAGACACATGCAAAATATTGGGGGAAGGGAGTAGTTAACTATTAAATAAAGAGATTTAAACCATTAATTAAAGGGCAAGTCCAGCCCCAAAATGAAAACTTACATACAGGTAAATCACCCCCAAAACCCTAAACGGTAATAGTTTGAAATCTGAAATATATAAGTCTAACCTGAAGTCCTACACAATGTCCTGTTTCCCATGTTTCTGCTTCCTGGTTCCTGGTCCAGTTAGCAACTGTCAGTTATGGATTTGACAGTTGACATCACAGCCAATGACCGAATGTTAATCCCCTGTCTGCCTCTTCTGAGCACGCACAGTACAAGTTTCTAAATTGCTCAGTTTCAATGACACACCCAGAAACATAGCTGGCATACAGTAATAAATTCATAGGACAAAGTATGATATATCAACATATTTTAAAGAGGCCATTCTTTCTAAAAGATGTTTTTATGAGGGTGGAGTTTTCCTTTAAAGATATTTCCTAAAATGTTCAGATCACATGACTGCAGTTAGCCAACCTCCTAACTAAATAGGGCCTATACATGATCTAATCTCTGGGCGAAAATTAGCCTTAATATCCTACAATCCCAACAAAACGGATCCACATCAAAAATGGTGATCGCATGCAGTGTGATAGTGGATCGCAACCAACCCAGTGGGTCAGCTACATTGCCCCTCGTTGGCTTGTGCTGTGCAAGATGCAATCCAAATTGCGGAAGTGGGGTCTAGCCCTTAGGAAACATGTCTTCCTAACTTTACATTACCTACTCATATATGATGTAACTAGTTGCATCAAAAGCAAATATACCTACTAATATAGGAGATAGCTAGTTGTACCAAACACAAACTACCCCTGAAAAATATGTCTAGCAGAAAGCTCCTAACGGACATTCTTGTTAGTTATAATAATTGCTAAAAAGATCAGCAATGAAGGGACTGGAAAGGAAAACATTTCAGTTACAATATCATTGCAACTGGCCTACTTAAAATCTGGTCCATTTGGTGGCCAAACTTGGCAAAAAAAAAAGGAATAATTGGAAAGTTTTTCAAGGTTCAGAATGATTATTTCCACTGCACACAGTTATACCCAAGATAAACTACAGATGGTAAGGCTGCATCAAAGAATTCCACCAGGAAATAAAGGCAGCACCGGGTTTAGCACAGAGAAAAAAATCTGAATGGGTCATGTTTCTTTAGTTTAGAATGCACCAAAATAATTAGACAGACATTCTGGAAGTTAGAACCCATAGCAGGTGGAAGGACAGGTATTTGATATCCCTAACCTAAAAATTTTATTGCATTAAAACGGTTCTATTGACATCAGTAGCTCATTAACAAGAAACTGATTTTTAAATGAACTTGGAAACCAAAAGACATATACCGTACATTTAAAAAAAATATTTGAATTCCTGATTTTGATGCTAAAGATTCCCATAGGAAGCTTTCAGCAGCGTACTAACCAACAGGAAGAAGACAAAAAGGGATTCTTCATATAAATCACTGATTTTACACCCTATGCTATGACCTGCGGTTGTCATTAACTGCCAATTCTGGTTCTGTAACGGTCTTTGTTCTTCCCAGAACAATGGAATGTTCCTAGCAGTAATTTCTACTGATTGGCTGTTGGATGGGTCAAACATGCTCAGATCTCTACTGGGCTTAATCTACTCAGGCAAAGGGTCAATGGCAAGACTATAACAGGCACTATTAGGGGTCATGAAAAGGGGAAGTATTTTGGAATGAATTTATTTATGCCCAGACAAAATGTTGAATGGGCAGGTTAACGTCATTGGTATGGGAAAATGCTGTTTTTTTTCTTAAAAGCATATGTATTTGCACTGAACTTCCCCTTTAAATAAACAGAAAGGCAACAAGTGGCAGCAGGTTTATCAAACAAAAGGACATCACTCAGGTTTCTCAAGACATAAAAATAGTTCTTGGATGGCTGCACAATGATAAAAGAAAAAAAAAATCTTATTTGTGTTCATAAGGGGAGGGGGAGGTAGTGGTGGTGGAAGTGGTGAAACACTTAATACGTTCGCTTGAACAGAAATATATTTAAATCAAATATAGCTCTGTACATCAGCTTCTTTCACAAACAGAACATAGCTCTGCTGCAGCTTACATTTTTATTGTAAGACCAATGAGGTTTAGTTCAACTGCTTTTCTAAGTAAACCATAATTCTGCGTTTATATTTTGGTTCCAATGAACAATAAAATGTTTGACAACATCAATACAAGCTGGCCCTATGCTACTAGCTCCTGAACAAGGGAAATGTTAAAGCAGAAAGTTATATTCATGAACTTTTCCTGAAATAATTTCTCGCAAATTTTACCAAGAGGTGTAATGTAGGGTTCATTTTGAAGGTACAATTAACATTTTTAATTAACATTACCCCCTTTTAAAGTTTCCCTTTAAAATGCACATCCAGTTTATTTATCAACCTATTTTGGTAGGCGGTCATCCCAAATTATCAATTAATTACTGGAAAATATATAAATGCACATGGTGTAAAGCTTTTTTTCTAATCAGGTTCCTGCTACATAGTTCCATGTGGGCACATTTCATTTCTGGTACCATCTTCGTTTCTTAACATATTGGCTACTTCACAGGTTAATGTCAGCAGACAAAGGAAGAGTCCTTCCAATCGGATCAACAGTGGGGTGCTCTTCTTTCATTGGATATAGTGAATATAAGTGGGACCACACATTTTGCCACATGAAGCTAACACTTTCAATACCAACTTTGTCACAACATGAGAATACAAAAAAAAATTAGGAAACACAGACAATAAACAGTTCAGCATTTCACTGCACCGATTAAATCAATACATTCCCTCGATTTCTCCATCTCAGTAAACTATATATAGGGAGTCTAGAAAACGGAGTCCATCTTTACCAAAGAACAGAGAAAAAGGTCTTAAATTTGGCAAGCCATGGTTAAAGGCACTAACCCCACACACTGCCAACAAACACATACCTGTACTGTAAACATTTCTACTTTTTTCAAAGAATAGTCAAGGTAGTGGATGTACAGTAATGAATCAGAAGTAGCGTCAAATTTAAAAGAACAAAACAAAGTCTATCACTATAACAACCGTAAAGAACTACAAGTCAACACATTATGAAAGCATCTACTTATAACAAACATGAAGCTATAGGAGAGGCAGCAAAATTTAAGCTTACAGCCCTCGAGGTTTCTTGAAATACAACTCCTAGAATCTCAGGGAGTTGATGTTCCAGTTGCTGGAGGACTGTAAGGCTAAGAATCATAGCTAAAAGAGATCTATTACAGCAGGAAATTTTACTTTCTAAACTTGTGAAAAGAACAGGTTAAATGCATGACCTAATTTATAAATTATTTCCTGTGTTAATCACTCAGCATTAAAATAACGATACCTACCTGGTAGTAGGTCTTAATCTGCCGCACCAGTATGGAGAGATTCTGAATTCGCAGGTTGACGTCATTGTTTACATGTTTGTTGACACGTTGATTGGAGGGTCTAGGATCTCTATAGGGTACCATGTATAAAGTTAGTTTACAGCTTTTTAAGCACTCACGAAAAGGAATATACAGTATCTGATAGGGAATATTATTGCGATATCTGCAGCTGGCATTTACTTCAGTAAGGTTACTTAGCATTTTGTACTTCAGTCATACATTTGTTCAAGTCCCAATCTAGAGGAGGAGAGAAAGAAGCCAATGGTAGATTGAAATCTGCAAAGAAAGTAAAATGAAAAATCTAGCTTCAAAAGGAACCTGCTTTCTGGGCAGTAGAGATTTGAATGTAAAATGTACTGTGCTGGACTGGGGATTTGGGGCCAGGAAGCATTAAGGCGCCTACTAAACTTTCATTTCTTCTTTCTCACTCGTTTACACATCTGTCTTACTCCTCCTCAACCCTTTCATTTATAAACATGTCTTTTTTTATTCTACTCTTGCCAGTATCTAAAATTTCTGTTTTTATTTGTGAACTTTTATTGTCAGAACCCTACTAATATAGCCTTGTTCTATTGAATATTGAGAGTGCCATAATGTAGGGTTAACCTCGCCCCATCTTACACATGATTGAAGCATCTGGTTTCGTTACCATTATGTAAGCATGCTGCATTTTCTGCACATACACCTGCAGCAGCTGAAGATAGTGAATGTTTCAACAGGGTAAGAATGATTACGTGCAAATACAACAAAAAACAAATAGTCTAAGGTCTGGTACACACAGATGATTTGACTATTTTTGAACCAGTTGACCAGCATAGGTATCAGGTGATCAGGTATATTAATGTTTATATTGACAAAGTTCATTAAAAAACAACAAAGCAATTCCCTGTGAAAAGTCAGATCCAGCACAATAAGTGTTAGAAGTCCGCGGTAATGAACCCTTTCACATTAGCCACAGGGGTATATATGTTATTTTCAGCTGTTTGCTCAACCTGGAAAGACCCTCGCAAATTTGAACAGCTTTGTCAACAATGCAACAATATATATATGGTATACAGTTAACATGGCTATCAAATGATGCAGTCTATGAAAACAAAGAGCAAGTCCCATGGCAGCTGTTCATTATAACCCCAGGGGTCAAACTGCTCAAACTATTTATTGCTCTTGCATCTTATTTACAAAACAATAAATAATGCTTGCCCATTACTTGACTTATTTCAATGAGATCACAGAACTGCATACACTATCTAACTCTCTTTATTAAGGGCCTGTTTCAGACTTCAATCATGCCGTGTCTGGGCACTTTGCCCACTGAAATAGCCGTTCAGTCAGGGCTTGCTGCGGTCAGGGTCGACAAAGCGCCCATACGCGGCTGATTGTTGGCCAATGCATACACAGTGGAAATCTGCTGGATTCTAAGGAGGAGATGCAATATATTTCGCTATCGCAATCTACGTGCACTCTTTCCGCAATGTATTAATCACTTAATCACTTTTCGACCACTAATACATTGCGAAAACGCTAGAGGTAAGTTGCAAACTTTTGTGTGTATTTTAAAGACACCATTGAAGAGGTGTTAATTGTCGCACAAAATTTATTGCATCACTTTGCGCTGCGCAAAGAAAAAAATGCGACATGGTGCAGTCAGTGCAAAACCTTCGCTAACACGTTAGTACATGGGTTAGCGTGATTTTAGCGCTTATTTTCTCGTTAGCGCGGGATATTGCATCACTCTGCTAATGCTGGCACACTTAGCAAATAAATTTTGAGCCATAACATTCCTGTGCTTTTAATACTACCTTTAATTACCATAACAATTACAGTGTATTTTGTAATAGGAATACAGATTTAACAGGGCTGGATTTACCATCAGGCACAGTAGGCAAGCGCCTCTGGGGTCTGTAAGTATAATGGTTTTAGGTAAGGGGGGGTGCCTAAGAACCATTATGTTCTTATACTTACAGACCCCAGAACATAATTTCAATTGATATATTCTCACCCAGTAAAAGTTTAAAGAGCATACACATGCTAGTTCTTACCCCTAGCTAAACTCTCTGTAATACGCTCTTACTCACATCTTAAAGATTGTTTTGTTGTTTTGGGGGTGGACATGCCCTTTAACAATATGCAACTAAATGTGGTGCAAACTTAATAGGACTTAAATCAAGCAATACCACACTATAAGGCAGAAATGGGGTTTAAAATTCTGAAACTACAACTCTCAGCAATCCCTGGCTGTCCTCTGTTTGTGGAGAACACTGAAAGTTGTAGTGTTAAGAGATATGTAGGAGACAGGCTGTTGGGTCACATGGAATGCGACTGGGTGTTAAAAATCGTGTAGCAGCTACACAATTTTTTTAACTCCCGGTCGTCAGTTAATTTTCAGTCACCATGGCAACCAGGATTTGTACAGCCCTAAGTGTGTAAAAACGTTTGTTAGAACTGCTCTCCTGTTTGTTTTATTTGAGCTCCTATTCTCCCTCCCTTTCACTATGTTCTGTAAGTTGAATGTTTGCAACATTGCTTAATAGACTGAGCAGAGTCCATCACTCCCTATTCGGCAACAATGTTGCAAACGGAAGAAAGTGAAGGGAGGGGGAATAGGAGCTCAGCTAAAACATACAGAAGAGTTGAGAAATAACAGGGAAATAAAAGCTGTTACCCAATTTTTAACACAACAAGCAGCCTCTGTGACAGGCAGCTCTGAGGTCCCTATCCTGCCAATTTATTATGCTGGCACTGGGAAAGTATGGAAAAGTCTGCTGGCACTGCGAAGTTAAAGGTAATGGGAAAATCTGCTGGCACTGAGAAAGTTAACGGAAGTGGGAAAGTCTGCTGGCACTAAAAGAGTAAAGGTACCCATACACTACTAAGATATTAGACGTACATGTAATCTATTGGTCTTTAGCGCCAGCAGGAGCGTACTTGCAGCCCCCCCCTCCCACGCGAGATTGGAGGCCTTCCTCCAAGATCTCTTCCGCGACCAGCCATTTTTAAACAGCTGATCGCACGTATGAATGAAACATACATGCGCTCAGCTGTTTAAAAGACTGGACCCAAACTTCCGGTTAAGTTCCAAAATCCATACGATCAGCTGTTTAAAAAGGCTGATCACGGAAGTGATCTTGGGCTTGTGGTGGGCCCTACTACAGTCCTCCCCCCCCCCCCCCCCCCCCCCCCCCGCGGCTGCAGGGGTGATGGTAGTTAGACCATTGAGTGTTTTTTTTTTTTATACCTTCTGATGTTCCCACGATAGTCCTCCCTGACCCATTAATTTTGCAATTACAATAAAGCACAAGTCAGACGGTTTCTGCTGCATTGTTCAAATGTCGCAGGAATGTTAAAAGGTAAGTTCTAATGGGCAAAGGATCTCAAACTTCCCCAAACATCTCAAAATCTGTCTGTCCATCTATCCTTCTCTCTGTCAAAAGAACTGCTTGGAGTCTCCCCTTGTTTTTCCGATAAACTGCTCGACATTGTCAGGTAGGTGGTTGATCAGAAAAACTTCATACATAGGATCAAAATTTTGACAGATCCAATCTAATTTATCAGAACGCTCAAATGATGATTGTGTGTATGAGGGGGATTAACATTTCAGCTGTCAATCAAGTTTCTTAGTATCATAAACTAATATAGTTTTGCTGTAGCTGGAATGGTGACAGTTGGTATGTGAACTGCATGGTGGGAAACTCCCTCTCACAATGGTGCTTTATAGGGATTACGGAGCATGCTTGCATGCAGATAGACTAGCAGGGGGACTGAGCTTGAGCAAAACAAATTTTTCAATGTACAATCCCTTTAAGTTAGTAGTATTTGTGTAATGGGTGGGGCTAAAGGTGACTGGGTAGAGCTAGTGTGGAAGGGGGTGGGTCAAATGTCAGCCATGGGATTTTTTAGAGCCGATAACTAAATAATTGTATGATTTGTCCAGCCCTGCATTAGATATTTGTCAGCCACAATTGACGATAGGGACTATTTAGGCCAACAATCTATCTGCATACATTGTTGTTAAGATTGTTAACATCACTTAATGCCAGGAAGCTACAGATATTTTTCTCCCACATCATGGAATAGAGATTCTCAAATTGTGTGCCGCCAGATGTTTAAAGGGCATGTCCACCCCCAAAACTAAATTTAACCCCTTACTGACCACATCAAGTAGTTTAAAACAAGCCTTACCTTACATTTCTGCTCAAAATAGTTCCCCTGCTGTGCCCCTCCAAAGTCCAAGAAACTGCTGTGTAGGAGCAGTGTGTGACTCATACTGTGTCTGAGTCTGCCTTAACCTCGTTAAGGTTTTACTTACCTTTCCTCTCTCCTCCGCTGTTCAGAACTCCCGGCAGCCACAACCATGATTGGCTGCCTCTCAGCCAATCACAGACACGGCTGCCGGTCCCACCCCCTGCTTGCAATTCCATGCAAGCAGAGAGCCAGAACACTGCGGCGTAGGAGAGAGGGAAGGTAAGTAAGTATCGGGGGACTTTCTAACAATTAGATTAATTCGGTTGGGGGAGCATGCCCTACCGCATATCAAAAGTTTTCATAAGGGGTGGACATGCCCTTTAAAAACTACAACTCACAGCATTCCCAGACTTCCCTCTTTAATTGAAAAATGAGTTGCATTTTTCAAACATCTAGGAGGCACACCGTATGAAAATCCCTGCCATGGAAGGTTCCCTAATAGCTTCCATCTACCCAGGGGTGCCCCTACCATGAAGCAGACTGAAACATTTGCTCAGGGCGCACTCCTGCGGAACACTTAAAAGGCGTCAGTTTAAAAATTTTCCTTCCTGTAATACCGCATTTCAGCACCAGTCCACCAGTCAGTGTTAAAGGGCATGTCCACCCCCAAAACTATAATCCCCCCAACTACTGGCCCCACCATGTAGTGTAGTTTAATCCTTACCTCACATCCCAGCTCCATAGAGTTCTCTTGTAGTCCCCCCCCAAAGTGCCAAAAACTGCCCACCAGGAGGCTAGCAGGGCTCTGCCTCCTACCTTGCCTCAGGTAGATTTTTGCCATGCGTACTGCAGCTCTTCTCCCCCCTCCCTCCCCCTCCCTCTCCCTCCCGTTCTGCTATCCCTCCCCCTATCTAAAACACCTTATGTCAGCGTCACCATGTCCCCAGACCCAACCGCATAAATTTTATTTTTAGAAAGCTCCCAAATCTGTTACTTATCTCTCCGCTTTCCTACGCGGAAGTGAGCTGCCGGCAGCCGCGTCCGTGATTGGCTGCCGCTCAGCCAATCACAGACGCGGCTGCCGGTCCCGCCCCTCTGCTTGCATTTCCTCGCAAGCAGAGGGCCGGGAGCGCGGCGCAGGAAAGAGGGGAGGTAAGTAGAGTTTGGGGGGCTTTCTAAAAATAAAATTAATGCGGTTGGGGCTGGGAGCCCAGGGGGGATCGTATATTAAAATTTTGATTTTAGGGTGGACATACCCTTTAAGTCAGCCCTCCAGTTCAACAGTCATTGTAAGTCAGCCCATCATACCCACCACCAATCAGTTTTGTATGGGCTGGTACTCCTCACAGAAACAATATAGGGAGGTAGGAATTACCAATCCTATATCCCTTTCCCATGTACTTGAAAAAAAAAAAAAAAACTTTATACACACGATAATTGTCCTGTAAATAAGGTAGATATTTTGTACCAACCAACCATATTGCCCAATATATTGAATAACACAGGGATGGCCGTTGATTTGGAGTCTCGACTGTAGCGATATATCAGCAATATCAGTTGATCTGAACATGTTGGTAATTACAAGCAATCATGCGTTTTTTAATACAGTCAGTTGTGTAAAATATTGGCACTTATAACTTTAAATGCAGAAGACTAAATTGGCCTTGTGTACCAGATCTCAAGCTCCATACAGACATGCAATTGCAGGGTTATCCTGCCGCGAACATCGAATGGGAGCCGAATGCCCATTTTAGGTATCAGTTATTCTATGAACGTTTGGGTTTGGTCAAGCATCATTGATGATCCAACTAGTCTTATAAAGAACCGATAGTTGGCCAAAACGGCCATTAGGCTCCTAGATGTGTGTCAGGGTCTGGCTCAGCGATTGCATGTCTGTACAGATCTTTATTTATCACGAGATGTATTAAAGTGACATCTTGCATGGCTACCCAGTGAAGTTAACAGGAAATCAGCTTGGGTATCAAATAATTAATTATATTATTTGGGGAGAGAGTTCTCTTTATGCTAGGAAGAGATATATTTATTTTATCTTTCTATTCTTTTCCCCTCATGGCATACTGTGCAGTGAGGGGCATGAAAAAGAAGCCAGGTGGGGCGGGACGGGGAAATTTGGTGGTGGGGAGAATTAAATGTGCTCTATTTTTACTAGTTAATTATTAATTATATTCAATTACTTTTAAAGGGTATATCCACCCTTCAGAAATTTTTTTTAGCAAACATTGCCCGTCCCCCCAGCCCCAACCGCTATGTTTGTAATATAAGAAAATGCCCAGAACTTTGCCCAGAAAATGCCCAGAACCGCAATATGGCGGCGGCGCGTGTATCACGCGAGGCTCTGTTGCAACAGAGGTGGTGCAAACATACCAGGCAGACAAACCAAGGTCTATTCCATCTAAGACCTATTTCAAGCACAGCAATTTACTTACTGTCTCTGTTACTGCTGCCGAGTTTCCAGCTGACGGCAGCGGCGGTGTATTCCAGACAGGAGCTGCTCAGTATCGGGGGTTGGTCCCGAGGGAGTGGAGGAGTGGGGAGGCCAGCCGTTTGCTGTGCAGGTGGAGTGGGGCAGGCAGCTGGGACAGCCGAGTCTGGAGTCAGCTATCCGTGGAGGAGGAGTGTGGAGGAGGCTGTCAGTGGCCGTTCCAGGAGGGAAAGTTACCCTGGTAATAGATTGAACCAGCATGATGGTCTCTACACTAACGATCCCCTCCAGGAGCTTGAGGTGAACCCTTTGGCAGTTAGTAACATCAGAGCCATTTCCCATGGAGGAGGAGGAGGAAAGGAGGAGAGTTTTGGGGATGGGGGCTCAGGCAATGGCTCCTGGACAGGTGGAAAAAGAGGGGGGAGCCATCCACGAAAGTGGATCGGGTGGTCAATGTGGGAAAACTGTGGCCATCGCCCCAGACGGTTAAGAAAGCAGAGGAGAGGGAGGCGTGCAGGGCATTGCGTCCGCTGGCGCTTAACACCGCAAAGGACCCCCCTTCCATCAATTCTGCTGGCAAATGTCAGATCTATCACAAACAAATTGGATGAGATTAGATTGAACATCACAGGACCCTTTAGTTTCTGCAATGTGTTAATCTTCACTGAATCTTGGCTCACCGCTGACACAGAAGATTCTATTTTGGAACTAGAGAACTGGAAATTTTTCAGGGCTGATAGACATTATGAAAGCTGTGGCAAGAGTAGGGGGGTGGTATTATAGTGTTTATCAATTCCCATTGGTGTACTGACTCCACTTTACTAAGTTCTCATTGTTCAGTCGATATTGAATATCTTGCAGTGAAATGTCAACCACGTTATTTGCCTAGAGAGTTCACCTGTGTCATCTTTATTACAGTGTATATTCCTCCTGATGCAAACTCTGGTTCGGCTTTAAGATTACTCAGTGATTATATTGACAGGATTCAGGTTAAGCATCCCGAAGGCATGGTTATAGTAGCAGGCGACTTTAATCAATCCAGGTTAAAGGACGTGCAGCCCTGCTTTTACCAGCACGTCACCATACCTACCCGATCACAGAACACCCTTGATCATGTATACACTAGAATTAAGGGGGCATATCACGCCAAGGCTAAACCGCATCTAGGGTGGTCTGACCACTTGACCTTGCTGTTGAGCCCGAGGTATTGCCCCAAAGCAAGAATAGAACCTCAGGTAAAAAAAGTGAAAGTGTGGCTACCAAATGCCATTGATAACTTAAAATTGAAATTCCAACAAACTGACTGGCTGTACTTTATTAGTGCATCAGTTGAGTCCAGTGGAGGGGATATAAATCATCTTACAACACTTGTAATAGATTAGTAAAATGCATAAATGAAGTTACAGTTTATAAAGAAATTAAAGTTTTTGCAAATCAAAAAAAGTGGCTAAATAGAGAAGTAAAAACGTTATTAAAAGCGAGGAATGCTGCCTTTAAATCCGATGATGCAAGTGCATACCGAATAGCAAGAAGGGAGCTACAAAAGGGTATAAAGAAAGCTAAATATGAATTTAAACAGGAGGTCGAGGAAAGGTTTCAAAATTCAGACTCTAAAAATTGGTGGAAAGGACTAAAAATGTTAACTAATCAGGAAAGCAGTGGTGTTAAAATTGGGCCCACTGATCCTTTGTTTCGTGATCATCTTAATGCCTATTACTCAAGGTTTGAAAAAATACCGTGGCGCCATTATGGGAGCCTGCACGGGTTGAACCACCTGATATTACGGTAACTGAAGAAGAGGTACTGGCCTGTTTCAGTAAGGTTGAGGTAGGAAAAGCCGCAGGGCCGGACAAAATACCAGGAAAGGTATTGCGGCTCTGCGCTTCTGAACTGGCCTTTATCTTTTGTGATATTTTCAATAGATCCTTATCATTAGGTGAGGTGCCAGTAATATTTAAAACCTCGTGTATAACTCCACTGCCAAAGAGTAATAGGGCTCTTGAAGTAAATGATTTTAGACCCATAGCCATCACTCCTTTAGTATCTAAGTGTTTCAAACGCATAATTCTTAAATTTTTAAAAGATTGTATTCCTTTTAATCTTGATCAGTACCAATTTGCATATAGGTCGAATAGATCAACATCTGATGCACTTAATTCATTAATGTTCACTGTTTTATCTCATTTGGATAAATGTTATTCATATGTAAGAATTTTGTTTTTGGATTTTAGCTCAGCATTTAACACAGTTTTACCGGATACTTTAATTAATAAGTTATTGGAACTAGGAGTACCTACAAGTTTGTGTAAATGGATCTTAAATTTTTTAGTTGACAGGCCCCAATTTGTTAAATTTAATGACTCTCTGTCTGATGTAAAAATTTTAAATGTAGGAGTCCCCCAAGGATGTGTTCTTAGTCCTCTGCTATATGCAATCTATACAAGTGATTGCAAACTCAGGGGGGAATTTAATCATTTAATCAAATATGCAGATGACACAACACTAGTAGGTTTAATTACAGATAAAGATGATAAGGATTATCTAGCAGACATAGTCAAGCTCGAACAGTGGTGCAAAGACAACAATCTGGTTATTAATAGTGCCAAAACTAAGGAAATGATTGTAGATTTCAGGCTGCATACGCGTAAGAAGGGTCATGATCCTATAAAAGTAAATGGGAATCAAATAGACCTAGTGGAGAGTTTTAAATTTTTAGGTACAGTTATAAGTTCTGATCTGACATGGAAGTAGCATGTCACTAGTGTGATTAAAAAAGCACAATCCAGATTACATTTTGTCAGAATGTTAAAAAGGGAACAGCTTTCTGTCAATATTTTAGCAACTTTTTATCGTAGTACAGTGGAGAGCATACTCTGTAACAATTTCCTAGCACAGCTAATTTTGGGTATCAAGTTACCAGCTATTAATGATCTGTATAGGACTCAATGTTTAAAAAGGATAAAGAATATTCAAATGGATCTTTCTCATCCAAATTCCAATTTGTTTGTCATGCTTCCATCAGGGAGACGTTATCGAAATATCTTATGTAGAACTGAACGTTTCAGGCTGAGCTTTTATCCTTCGGCTATTAATTTGTCAAATGCTGCTTCTTGAATTTTATCATTTTATAATCTTGTCTGTACCATCTATGTATTTAATAATTTATTAATTTCACTGACGTCATTGTTTTAATGTGCTCAGCGACAATAAATGATTCTAATCTAATCTAATATCAGAAAATGCCCAGAACTTTACTTACCTTCCCTCTTGCCTCCCCCGCGCTGCCGGCCCTCTGCTTGCGAGAAAATGCAAGCAGAGGGGCGGGACTGGCAGTCGCGTCTGTGATTGGCTGAGCGGCAGTAAATCACGGACGCGGCTGCCGGGAGTTCAGTGCGGTGGAGGCAAGAGGGAAGGTAAGTAATGTTCTGGGCATTTTCTGATATTACAAACATAGCGGTTGGGGCTGGGGGGACAGGGGCAATGTTTGCTAAAAAGGGTTTTACACTAGGGGGAGGGAATCCTAATCGGGAGAGGGAGGGAGGGGGAGAAGGGCTGCAGTACGCATGCCAAACTTCTCCCGGAGGCCAGGTAGGAGGCAGAGTCCTATATGGACTCTGCTATCCTCCTGGTGGGCAGTTTTTGGGACTTTGGGGGGACGACTGTGAGGTAAGGATTAAACTACACTACATGATGGGGCCAGTAGTGGGGGGGATTATAGTTTTGGGGGTGGACATGCCCTTTAATGTTTGACATGTCCTTTAAACTCATGCAGTATAAGTACATTGAAACAAATACAGCCTTCTTCATATTTTAATGGGAATACTGAACAGCCTTGCATCATGTCTGGGATGTCTAAATTTCATCCCACTAGATGTTTGAAAACTAGGACTCCCAGCATTCCTTGGTTGCAGAATGCAGTCGTAGTTTTTAAACATCTGAAGGTAACCCAGATGAAACATGGCATCACAAGCACATGTGCATACATAGTGCATTGCAGGTTTGCTGTGCCGTTCTTTTGCGGCCATGGGGATCTTTCAAAAGCTAGTTAACATATGCTAAAATAATCTCGTGTAAAAAAAAAAAAAAGTAAAAAAGGAGTCTTGACTGTGCAGTTTTGGTTAGAGTTTTTACTGACCTATTGGCACACCTATTTAACATACATCTAAATTCTTTATTAAATCACAAGTGTTCTCTTTTAGCTGTCCGGGTAAAAGACCATAGGGAGAACACTGCTGTGTATTTGCTGCTTTTATCTTGTTATATGTATTTTAATATATATCATAAAAAGTTACATCTTAATTATGCCTATCAGCGAACCAAATCAATAACACTTGCATGGTTGCTCCAAACAAGCATACAGCCCAGCAGTTCTTAATTCATACCCTTTGATGCAATGCACTCGCACATAAATCCACCTAGCTTCTTTTCTCAGAATCTGCTTATTCCAATTGACTCTCCTTCCATCCCCCATGCTTTCAAATCCCTATATTTTATTGCAGATAGCTCTCCATAAAGCAGATTTGTAGCAGGCAAATTCCAAAATTGCATACATACTGATCTAATCTCCTACGGTCAACAATCTACTACCATTGCCCTGTTTATATACAGAAACGCTCCAAACCTAAAGTTTTACTAATGTAGTATTTTGGGTTGTCCCCAAACCTTGGTTTTATAAGGAATTAAAATGAAAAAATCTGAAGCATTATTCCTAGTTTCCACATTTGCATCTGCCCACTCCAACCATATTGATTCCAAAATAAAAGAGGCTTTTGACACATTTTTACTTATTTAAACTCATTTCATGAGTTAGAAAAATGGACCAGATTATAATGCACATAGGTTAGGTTTAGTTATCATGGGTTTCATTATACAGTATGCGTCCTTAGCATCCCACAATGTGTACGTATCTAAACATACCGACATCTAATCTGGGGCCTAGGTCTTAAAGAGGGTTCTTTAGAAACATAATCTCTCAATAACAAATCCTTTCTGTAGATATTTTAATTTAATCTACTACATCTACTGCATTATGCTATAGAAAGAAACTTGTTGACCCCTTGTATTTTTGAAAACAATAAGCACTATAGATTAGACAAGATGCATATACATTGTATCTATTCCAATTGGTAAAAATATTTTTTTTGTTGTGCTATAATCTTAAAGGCCATATCCACCCACAAAACTAAAATTTAACCCACTACTAGCCCCACTGTGTAGTGTTAAAAAATCCTTACCTTACATCTCTGCTCCTTATGGTTCTCCTGCAGTGACAAATTCCAGAAAGTGAAGAGTTGAAACTGTCTGTGAGTTATCCGGATATAACAACGGACAGGTGCACAGCTAATTGGGATTCCATGTGGAATGCGGCTTACCAGCGGTGCACGCTGGGGTAAAGACTATGAAAAAATATCTATGGGGTAGAAAGAGACCCCCAAAAAAAGACAGTCCCCATCCGGATGCCTGCTGCATCCTTGTGCACGTTGAGGTTTCTGGCATGCGCCTGGGAGCCCCCCCCCCCCCTTTAATGCCCTTTAAGCTCATTCAGTATAAGTACATTATACAGCCTTCTTCATATTCTAATGGCAATACTGAACAGCCTTGCATCATGCTCATTATATATGTCTGGGATGTCTAACTTTCATCCCGCTGGATATTTGAAAACTACGACTCCCAACATTCCTTGGTTGCAGAATGCAGGGAGTCGTAGTTTTAGAACATCTGAAGGTAACCCAGATGTAACATGGCAGCACAAGCACTTGACCCGCATACAGAATGGGTTGCAGGTTTGCTGTGCCATCCTTTAGCAGCCTTGGGGATCTTGCAAAAGCTAGTTAACATGTGCAAAAATAATCTTGCAAGTGTAAAACAGGGGTCTGGACTGGGCAGGGTGGCATGAAAAAGTAGCTGGGTGGGCCGCCCGGCTAAAAGACCCTAGGGAGAACACTGTGTATAGGATTACTGGGCATCCAACAACAAATGCACAATATGTCTCAAAAACAGCAAAGGATGAGGACTTGGAGCAGTTGGTGGCACCATGGCAGGAGTAGAAATGGCTGTCCTGCTAAATGATTGCTCTGTGCATGTTACAATATTCTGTGATTTGTGAATAGGATAAACTACAGCAGCAATAGAAAGCAGCATACATAGGAGTTAATGTGAAACAGACATTGAGGAAACTGGTAGACAAACTGCAATTTACATGAAATCTCTTATTAATGTAAATTCCCTTTATTGTCATTTTAAAGTTTTTTGGATATAATGATAAATATCACTAACCATCGCCACTGATTTAATATCGACTCTCACTCAGAATTTCAGATTTGCAAAAATCACAGAGACACAAAGATGCATGTATAGATTCATATTTTTATAACTCCACACAGGTAAATAATACAGTTCAAACAAGTGCTCTCCCTCCTAAATATAACTAACAATCTAAAATAAAATATAAACACGTGTTATATAGAATGGTAATGAAGGTGACACCGACCTATTTCTAGTCATATTCATTAGGTAAGCAACACATCACACATCGCTTATATATATGTCTTGTGAACAACATAACTGTATAATAATTAAAAAAAAACAAAACAGAATTACACAAAAAATACTAAATACGGTAGGTGCTAACATTCTGCTACTAGGAGCATTTGCTTCTATACAGGAAAGGATGTGGTGAAGGTTTTTTTTTCTCTTTTCAAAAATATTTAAACCTTCATGACAAAGAACAGATGGGGGAGGGGGGCTGATACCTGTGTATACTACATGCTCTTTTTATAGCAGCCAATTGTGTAATAAAACATTGCCACTCACATGGTACGAAAAGTCTAGACCAACTATTTTGGAGACAGCTAGATGTGACTGACGAAGGCTTAATTACAAATTAAGATTTTTTGTTAAGGATGATTTCTGCTTCTTCTCACTACTTACATTTGAACCATGATCTTATTCAGGAAGGCCCCATCGGCAAGATCCATGTACACAGCCAATTTACTTTCATTCTCATGCCCACATGGGCCGAAGGTTTTTACCTATTGAAACAAACCCCAAAGAATTGTAACAGTTGAACAAAGAGACAAAGACAAACATTGTTATAAGGCTCAGGGAGTATTCTCTACTTCTAAAACAATAAAGCTTTTAAAGTAAAAAGGTAAAACCTCAGAAAAATGTTCTGATCCAAACAGAAATAATGAGGTGCAGTGAACTAAATATGAAACATTATCATCTGTGCCTTAAAATAACTACATCTTTACAAAAACATATTTCAGTGAAAGGCAAAGATTTGTTCAGTAAGTGGATATGTAATTGGTACAAGCATTAGAAATGACTGCATCTTTCTGCAGGCATGCAGGAATAAGTGGCCAAAGTGAGAACAATTTAAACAGCACACTTAGATATACAAGTATGGACAGCCATCTGGGCACAAATAGCAACCACAGATTTACATGGTCAAACAATAGAAAATGCTATTGGACACCGTCTTTTAGAGAAAGAGTTAATGTTATAAACAACATTTGATTATTTGCAATTCTCATGTGTAATAATACATGTGTAATAATCTCTGTTTTAGCACCCATTTTGGTAAATAAAGGGGACACAATGTGCTCTAAGCCAGAAAAACCCCTGTGGGTTGCATGCGTTTTGATAATTTCGATGTAGTTTAAAATACAATCGGAATTCGTGAGAATCAGTTCCCACTATATAATTTGCGTTCCGTTTTTTATCCACATGCATCCTTGTGTGTCAGAATCGCACTTTCATAATAGTTTATGGGAATGCAAAAAAAAAGCAGACAAACTTATTTTTTCAGGGTTTTTTGCGTTCTCTACAGTTATTTACCAAAAACTGCACATGAGCGCAAACGGCCCAGAATGCAGACAAAACGCATTGTCCTAAAACACACATTTAAAATGGACAACACAATGCAATAAATGGGACATAGCCCTTACTGGTAACATACAGCACTTAATGTTGGCATTTCTGACACTGCATGCTATTCAATGTAGGCCAGGTTTCACAAAAGGACTGGCTTAGATATATGGGTGTTTATCACCAGTGGAGATCGTGAGCTGTAAACTGAGCCTGCAGCGAAAAAGAGTTCAAATTTCACAAGACTAAATAAAGCAAAAGTATTTCTTTGGTATATAAATGGTAATAAAATAAATTGCTTGCTTTATAGCTAATGAGCTCCAAGGGATTGTTACTTCTGTAAACACTTTAAATAATATCTCTGTTCTAGCACCTTTTTGGTAAATGATAGGGGACACAATATGTCTTGACAGGCCAGGTAATGCTAACATACTGCATAACATAATATATATCATCATAAGAGCCATGTAATATTCTTATAAATCTCCTCCTGGTTTTCCTTGCCCTTTAAATTATGGCAAGTCACCAGTATCATTCACCACCAGGAAATAAGATTTAAGTCAGGAGATGAAACAACATGTGTGCAGAGTACAATTGTCAGAAGACTGTGACTAGGCAACAGCAGGTTTCATTGACCCCATTCCCAAACAGACATGACCTCACTACTCTAGTCTGAGCTGCTTAGTGCAATTTAATTATTAAAGATTCCTCTGCCTTTAACCTGTTAAAAATGATATTTAAATTAATAGTAAATATTTTTATTGTTTACATTTTACATAAAGACAAATCAAACAAAAGTTCAAGGGAACACAGCACACACAAATAAGAGACATGCAGGGAGATTCAATAACAGTTCTTATCGTTTAAAATAGTGCTAATTTTGCCCCAACCAATCAAATTTTATTTAACATTTGTAAGCTTACATCTGATTGGTTGGGGCAAAGTTAGCACCATTTTAAACGATAAGAACTTTTATTGAATAACCCTGCTTATGTTGTAATTTGTAGATTTCCCTTTATAGAAGACAACACGGACCACAGACACCAAATTAAAAACTTACAGGGAGATTCAATAAAAGTTCTTATCGTTTAAAATGGTGCCACTTTTGCCCCAACCATTCAGATCTTATTTAACATTTGAAAGCCAATATCTGATTTGTTGGGGCAAAATTAGCACCATTTTAAACGATAAGAACTTTTATTGAATAACCCTGTTAGAGCCTAGTGTTCTATGCTATTTATTTATTTATGAGAGCTTAGTGTACTATAGTTTGTTTGTTAACTTCCCATTCCACAAAATGAATAATCCAACGAGTTGATTTTAACAGGCAGTCAAAACAATTCTATTGGTTAAAATGACATTTCACAAAATCCTGTGTCTAAATATTCTACATGCACTAGCTACAACCATTACAACCCTCTCTTCTTATTACATCTAGAAAACATAAAAGTTAAAAAAAAAAACCTTTGTAGTCACCATTACTTTACTTTACACTTTTACAACCTAAGGCTGATCTAAAATACATCCCCAGTCAAAGCATGGAAGACCACATTCTGTAACGGTTAGGAAAGGTTGCTTTTATCACCATTTACTAAGCTAGGGTAAAAGTGAAGGAAGACTGATATGACTAACAGTACGGGATAACGTAACAGAGGAAGTATCTCAGTAGAATAGGGCTTTCTCCATAATAATTATGGCTTGATTGGGCCCATGAAACACAAATTGGTGTCTACCACCGAGCCTCTCAGAAGTGTGGTTTGATTTGGTTTTCTTGACAACTATTAGAAGGGGCCTCAAAGGCATCAGAATAAATCTTATGGTGATTTAATGCTTATTACAGCCTTGTTATACATAGATTGGCTATGTTTAGTACATGTCATTCACTCTTGTCATACTGAAAACCAGGTGCAGCTAAGGCTAAATCTGGATTCGTTTTTGCTGATGATAAGTCACACAATACTTATATAGACAGAGTTGGAGGGACTTGATCTGACACCATTTTACTTTGGTAAGTTGAATCATTTTAATCTCACTTGAAGCTCAAATACCATAAACAATTCTGTCTACAACAGTGGTTCTTAGACTGGCACACTTGGCAATGTACAATTCTGTGGCACGGTTTATGTGGTCTTAATGTAGAACATGTTTCAGTGAATGGTGTTCACTTTCTCATTGACTACATTTAAATTCAACAACCAAAAATGACATTTCCTATTGAAAATGTAATATCACACTTCTGGCTCTCTCAAGGGATCTGCCTATAATAATTGTTGTTGCTGTATAAAAATATACTGTGATATCTACCAACATAGAAAGGCTGCAGGTTATGGCCCCGTTGAGCTCTGGAATGTGGAGTTGTAAGCAAGGTGGGGGGGGGGGGGTATACCATTCAACTCCAGTCTTACTTCTTGCAAAAACTGTCTGTAGCCAAATAATTAGGTTTATGTATTAACATGTCTGATGGGAATGGATATATCACTGCAGTAGTGTAGTTGTCTGCACACAGCAAGCCAACTGGGGTCCAATCTGTTAACTTCTCCCACTGGTCTGGCAGGGGTCCTGGTAATTGTTGATTATCACATATCAGTGGGGGTAGGGAACACAAAACTTCTGGCTTGGAAAATCCCTTTTTTTAACGTCTCTAATAAGCAACAGGCACCATCAATGATCCTAGCTATGGCACAGATCCTTACTCCCATCCCAACTACTGCCCTGTCATTCCCCTGGGCATGCCGGGAAAACTTACCCAGGTCACCAGTGGGCTTTCCAGAAACTGCTCCATTAGCTGGGAAATAGTGCCATCCATGTTGTGCTGGAATTAGTGGGCACACAATAGGAAGGGGCCCATCCCCAATGTGCTAGGAGCTGAACAATGAAAGGCTCATCTCTGCGGGGGGGAGGACTCACCCCTCCTCCAGTCACACAGCAAACATCTCTCCCGACACACTCCGAGCCTGGGTTAGCATACTAACTGCCTCGGACTGTGCGGGGATCCACTGGTTGTAGTGTAGAGAATGTACAGGAGCCCGGAGCGCTTATCAGTGAGTATGCAGCCAATATAAACTCCCGGGATAAGATGTTCACCGTAGTGAAGTTAGTTGGGAAGCTGCGGTAAAACTTAGAAAATTATCTGCTTCCAGTCCTACGATCGCCACTCACTCTCCCAAGAGCTACATGTGCACTGACTATCGTACACAGGTAGTTGCCTAGCTGTGGCGTTACAGAGAGGCACATTAGCCAACCAATGACATTGTGCAGGAGGCGGGGCGATTGTTGAATGCACCAATCATGCTCGGCCCAGTAGTTGAGCGGTATGAACAAAGCCTGGCAATGCTCTAGGGACTGAGAAGTTCCCCCTGCAGACTGCTGTGGGTGAGGTGCACCTGTTAGCGGTCTGTCAGTGAGACTATCCCCCTACACTGTGCCTGCTGGTCCCTGATCTGTAAATAGTCTCTGACTTGTTAAGGGTGAGGTTTTTTTTCCTGCTCCACACACACACCTGCAGCTGCTTTCACCGTTATAATAAGGGAAACCAAGGCAAAGGGCCATTGTGCTAAAAATAAACAGGTTATCACAGAAAAACTGGGCCCCCTTGCAAAACTATGATGGGGTCCCTATCAGTGTCTCATCCACGGTGGGTTTCTGGGAGGCTATATTTCTCTTAGGAGAAAAAGATTGGTAGTTACACCCCTGAATGGCATTTTCATGAATGCAAAAACTGCCCACCAGGAGGATAGCAGAGTCCATGTAGGACTCTGCCTCTTACCTGGCCTCCGGGAGAAGTTTGGCATGCATACCGCAGCCCTCCCCCTCCCGATTAGGATTCCCTCCCCCTACCATAAAAACCTTTTCACCAAACATTCCCCCTGTCCCCCCAGCCCCAACCGCTATGTTAGTAATACCAGAAAATGACCAAAACATTACTTACCTTCCCTCTTGCCTCCACCGCACTGAACTCCCAGCAGCCGTGTCCGTGATTGGCTGCCGCTCAGCCAATCACAGACATGACTTCCGGTCCCGTCCCTCTGCTTGCATTTTCTCACAAGCAGAGGGCCTGGCAGCGCGGTGGAGGAAAGAGGGAAGGTAAGTAAAGTTTTGGGCATTTTCTGATATTACTAACATAGCGGTTGTGGCTGGGGGGACAGGGGGAATGTTTGGTGAAAACATTTTTTGAAGGGTGGACATACCCTTTAATGTGCCATAGCAACAAGTGGGGATTGGAACATTGTTTTAGGGCACGGCTACACTGCATCGCACTGGAACCTACCCAACAAAGGTAAGTCCAAGGATCTAGATGCCGCGTGTTGCACGTGTCCACTCACTCGGTGTTGTCACTGCGTGTGCGACTTAAGCGCATCCTGGGGCTGTAGGCTCGTGCGATGATGACATCACCGCACCATTCATATAATGCTGCCAAATCTCACGCCATCCACGGTGACATCATCACGCGCATGAGTCACACATTACAATGATGTCACCGAGCACACTCGAACATCTAGATCCTTGGACCTAGCGGTTGGGAAAGGCAAGCCAGATCTCATGGGGGAGGAAGTCAGGTAGAAAATAACACTGAAGGTAGGGGGTGGGAAGGGAATAGACCAAAAAAAAAGCTCCTCATGTTCAGCTTACAGCCCCAGCTATCTAATAACATTAGGGTTACTTTTTCAGTGTACATATCCTTTAAGCTAAGTCCCCAGGACAGAAAGTGGTGGGGAAAATTAGTGAAGTTGCTGATCCCCTTTGTTTGTTCCTCAGGTGTAGATGTCACAGCTGTGGGCGGTGATTCTTTTTTCGGAAGCTGACTAGTGTTGCTAATAGAGCTAGCCCACAGGGTGTACAAGTCCCTGTGGCACCTGTGGTGCCTGCTTCATCACAATGGTAAAACCCTCGCCAAACTGGTGTAGTTTTTCATGTAGCTTACAAGAACCATCTGCCAGTGTATTACTAATTTTCTTGTTTAGCCGTTATTAAAGGGTATAGAGTCATAAGTAAAACACAATTGTTTAATGTTTGAGCGTATATTATTTATAATGTTCCTTAATTCATCTTATGATGAATAATTATCTGGTGTTATGTGTTTTTTTTGGGCAATATGGGAGCGGGTTGTTAATTGCTTTATATGGTGTGCATGGGGTGTATGGGGGTGGTGGAGGGTTGTCATGTCACTGGTGGCGCAATCAATCAGATGGAGGATATAACATTATCCAGAGCTGTATTGGGGGAGAGGAGGATATTAATCAGAGATTCAGATTGGAATAGGATGGGGGGGGGTCACTGGTGGTGCAATCAATCACATGGGGGATATTTATAACATTATACATGACCGTTAAAATAGTGATATTTGTGTAATGGAACGTTAGGGGGGGCAAAAATCTGACTTGTGCCTTGGGCACCATTTGGTTTTAATCCGGCTCTGAGTGTAGGGCACCCCTGCCCACCCACAACCGCCAAGTAAGATTAGTAAAAAAAAGCATCAGAAACAAACTAATGTGCCTTCATTTCCACGGCTGGTTGGCTGCCTCTCAACCAATTACAGACGCAGCTGCTGGTCTGGCCCCTGCTTGCAACTTCCAGCAGACTGAGTGCCGGGAGGAGACAGCCACGGGAATAGAGGACTTTAAGTATGTTTCTTCTGCCTAATCTAACTTGGCAGTTAGGGGTGGGCAGGAGTGCCCTACAGTATATAAAAAAAATTTCAGGGTGGAGATACCCTGTAAAGTCACGCCAAACTTTTTTTATTAGTAGTAGTTTTAAGCGTAGGAGCCAGCAATGCTTTTCCCTTTTGTATAGTGCAGTTTATATGGGATTAGGACCTCATGTCTAAAGGCCAGGCTTGTCATAAGGTGCACTAAATGGCACACAGTGCAACATTTTGTCCAGCATAACTCTGCTGGTATTCTCCAGTAACATTTGCCCGAAATTGCACAGATTACAATCCTAACTAGATTGTAAGCTCTACGGGGCAGGGACCTCCTTTTCTCTTGTGGCAAAACTCTAGCACTTCTATTTATATAATTCATATTTTTATGTACCGAACTATCTACGTATGACTTTATTGTATTTTGTTACTGTACAGCGCCCCGTGTGGTGCTATATAAATAAACTATACATACATACAACTATACATACATACATGACCACATTGGAGGGAGAGGGAATCAGGATACTATTCTATTCTATTAACTGGAACACAGATTCTATTAAATGGTTAGTACTGCATCCCTAGAACAATGTATAGGGGTAATATTAAACAAAATAGGTTTTTATAGTTCAGACCAAATTAATATGTCCTTTATAATCATGTAAAAATGTTACAGTTTAACTGTATAGAACAGAGAGAATTTATTGCACTATATAGGTTTTTCAAAATAATCTAATTATACTTATGTCACTTGGTCATTTTAGATATACAGTATGAGAGGAGATTCAGCACATCACCAGCACAGCAGCTCTGTACTTTTGCACTTTATATCTAAGCTGGGTTCTATACTAGTTTAGTTGTTCGCACACTGAGCACTTTAGATTATGTGCCTTTTAGGGTTTTTATGGGGGTACATGTATGTTTTATATTGAACACAGGAAGTATGTCACTAATGGGGGTGTGTCACTACATTCTTTATAAGAGGAAATTGCACTATTCACTGTGTATTGGCTTGATAAAGGTCCAAGACCAGGACCGAAACTTAATACACCAACTTTAAGCCAGTCCTTGGAGTGCTCTGATATATTTTGGGAACTGTGCTATTTGATCTTTCTGAGGCTCCCAGGCAGTGAAGAGAAAGAGTGCCAATATGAAACTTTCTACACACACACACACACACACACATATTGTGTGTTATATATATATATATATATATACACAGATAACACGATGAATGGGGCACTCCTTGGTCTTATATCCACAAACAAACTTATATGTATCAAAAAACGGAAGTACACACCCCCCTCCCTCCCCTATCCCCCTCCCTCCCCTTGATGCCGTCACCAATTCCCTGTCGGGTCTCCATGTTCTATTAGTGGACATAGTCCATGTAGCTTCCTTCAGTTCGTACTGATTTTTTGCAAAAGTTCCAAGGCTTTATGTACGGTCCTCTAGAGCTCCTCTTCCAACCACGGACCTGACTCGCAGGAAACAGACATCACCCCCGTGAGATTAAAGTGCAACATTGAATAAAAGCAGAATGATTTTTCAATAAAGTGACCTAGTGCAATAGTAGCAAAGTCCATACTGTGAATGAAAATAAATAACAATAAAATACATTTTTAAACCATTGTATCTATCACTAGATGCTGCCACTTAAGCTTGTGAAAACTTACTGTGAATTATAAAAAATAAATATGTTGAACTATCTTAAAACGGATACTCGTAACCACAATACTCATAGTAAATTACACTTATAGAACAGTTCTTAAGGCTATATAGGGTTATAGATAGCAAGCTAGTGAACATATTTCATTAAGACCCCTCGGGACTATCGTGTTCAAATAGCGGATCCACTAGGCTTCACATTTTAATAGTGCCCTGTCTCTATCAAGTCCTGTAGTGGGTTTGACCTGGTCAATGGCCATCCATCGCAAATTAGCCAGTGAGTGTTTGGCCTCCCCAAAGTGTCGGGCCACTGATTGCTCCCCATATTTTGTACACGATAGTCCTGAGGGGTCTTAATGAAATATGTTCACTAGCTTGCTATCTATAACCCTATATAGCCTTAAGAACTGTTCTATAAGTGTAATTTACTATGAGTATTGTGGTATATATATATATTCCACATTATATAGGTGCACAGTGCAACAATGTTTCGGTCCTGGACTAAGGACCTATATCAAGTTTTATGCATCTGATAATGGTCCTTAGTCCAGGACCGAAAACTTGTTGTACTATGCAACTGTAGCACTTAAAGGGCAATTATAGTGAGAAAATTGTTTTTTTTTAATTTCTTCTAGTCCCCGAGATATAAGCCTTTGAATATGCTGTGATTTGTAGGAGCTGCTACACCTCATCTGTCACTCAAAGGCACACACCCACACAATCCAAAGCTCCCATGCAGTACTGTCACACACTCTCTCACCCACACTATATGTACCATGTGCAACATATAGTCAAATGCTGTAGTGCTAAACACAATCAATAAACCATTAACCCAGTAATATGAGCATAACACACTATAAAACAGCCCCTCCCCCCCAAAAAAAATATCTTATATACATACAAAACCAGTGACTCAAATGGAACACTAATACAGTATATATAATACAGTAATACAGACTATATACCAAACAAGACACACAGTGCAATGTATGAAATATATAGACTAAAGCAAATGAAATGTAACAGGACAACAAGCAGTGTCACTGTGTTTGTGAAGGTCTCACTACAAGCTGCTGTTACACTGACTCTCTCTTCAGTGATTCTGATCTCAGCTAAGCAGGGGAGAGATATGAACTTTAGGTAAAAAAATAAATAACAATTAGCAAATTTAGAGAACAGGCAGAGTTCAGTAACTTACTTGTAAAGAATCTCAGCACCACTTGTCCTCCTCTCTCCCCCTCTGCCCCTCCCTTCAGCATATTGCTACTTTATCCCACACTTTGATTGCTTGCAGTCTAGCTCTGGAAGGGAGGGGTCAACAGGATGTCAGCACTTCATTTAAAGTCCTTTCAACTGACAATGCTCGGACTCTATACAGCCCGTCACTGCTTGAGGGGGAGTAGACAGAGAGGGGAGGGGGACTACACAGCTTGGTACAAACTTCTGCCAGTGTGAAGAAATGAAGCCACACAGAAACATGAAAGTAAGGCAGCTTATACTAAGTGATCTATACATTGTATAGAGACAAAGTTTTTTTTTCACTATAGTTGCCCTTTAATTAATCAGTTTTTGATTCAATTCCTTGTGGGCACCTAACTAATGTGGAAAATAAATGGATTTATGTTAGCACCAGTGTCTTTTTAGGGCAATGTTTATTTAAACATCAGGTGCAGGCAATGTTTCGTTACCTTCCTAGGTCCCTTTTTCAAGCCAAATAACAAAATGGTTATTTGGCTTGAAAAAGGAACCTAGGAAGGTACCGAAACGTTGCCTGCACCTGTTGTTTAAATAAAATATTTGCACTAAAGACCTGCAAGTGCACTGGACTACTTCATCTATGTTAGTGGGCACTCCTATACTTTTATGAATGCCCGGGTGCAGATAAAATAGATATAATAAAGGTAGAAAGTCCAATCGCACTTGCAGGTCATCAGATCATCTGAATACAGGTTAGTAACTTCCTTAAAAACACCCCCACCGTGACATCATTAGAGTTACCGGTCTCAAGCCAATCACATGTGGTCTGAACCTATGTCCATGACATAAAGTGTATAGTGAAACTAAAGTGCAAAAGTGCAATTAAGTAAATAAGTGTTTATATAAATAGCTAAAATGAATATAAAGAATATTAGTGATTAAAAGTAAGTTTAGATCAACTTTTAGTCACTAACATTGTTTATATACCTTTTAACTATTTATATGAACACTTATTTACTCTATTGCACTTTTGCACTTAAGTTTCACTATGTACTTTACCGGTTCTGTTATGTACAAAGGTCCGGGCCACATATGATTGGTCCAAGACTGGTCCCTCTAATGATGTCACTGTGGGGGTGTTTTTTTTAATAAGTTACACACCTGTCTTCAGATGATCTGATGACGGCTCCAGCGTCAGGGAAACATGTAAATCTGTGTGTGAATAAACCACTAACAGGGTTATTCAATAAAAGTTCTTATCGTTTACAATGGTGCTAATTTTGCCCCATCCAATCAGATCTTAGCTTTCAAATGTTAAATAAGATCTGATTGGTTGGGGCAAAATTAGCACCGTTTTAAATGATAAGAACTTTTTTTGAATCTCCCTGTAAAGCACTTAATTGTTCTACAAGACCCAGGAGTGTGATTGACTTTCTACATATATATAAAAATAGGTATTGAGAGCATCTTGGGACTTATTGCGTGATAAATAATTTATTGTGATAACATTAACGCATTTCGGTCGACAAGTAGACTGTTCTTAGGATGTTACATCATAAAAAAACATACACCTTTTAAAACCTTCAAAAAACCACCCCCTGTAAAAGGTACCTCCCCCTATTTACCTGTTTAACCCTCAGTGCAGTTCCTGTTAAACCACCAGCCCTACTATATGGCTAAGGACAACAGGTGAATAAACCACATCAATCCCCACTTTTGTTCAGAAAATTGGACATAAATACCATAAATAAGTGAAGTGAATAAAACAATGTAAAAGCAGAATAAAAACAGAGTACAAAAAGTTACTGATTTCTCAACCATACAAATCTAAGATCCCTATTCTCATGTCAATGAGCCTAGTTATTCAAAAAGTATCTAAATACATTTTTGAACTCACAATCATCCGATATATTACAACCTAATAAATCCCTGGCAGGGAAAAAGAATTGTTACACCATTTTTGCAGCAATAGACCTGTTCTACTACATAATTTGTTAAAAACAATTTGCAACATTAGGATTAATCATATAAAACCCCTGGGACAAATTTTATACTTAAGTATTAGTTACATACAATTGTTGCAACCCTGCAGGATAGTAATGCAGTGTTATATTGTTAAAGCAGATTTGTCCTACAAAAAACAAGATAGAGCAGAGGTGACAACGTGGCAAGTTTCTTAATCCAAAATGCTTCACGTTGTAGGAGCAGTTTTCCCCTCTCCTGGGTATTCACCACTCCTACAATCTGGTCAATGGCCATCCACTTAAAAGTGGTCAATGAGTGTCCCTTTCCCCTAAAATGTCGGGCTACTGACTGTTCCCCATATTTGTTGTCTTTTTGGATGTCATTCCCTTTGGGTCCTCCCTTACTGCCCAACAATGAGCAAATAGAGGACCAGTGGTTGGCCATCCGGGCCCTAAGGGAGGTTATGGTCTTCTATTTTTTGTATGTATTATATTTTTGGTCTCTAGTTGCTCTTTAATATGGATGTACAACAACCCAATTTTCTATGTATTGTGTGTTACATTGAAGGATTCACCAAGCCTTCTGGGAAATTGTACTCCACCCAGAGTTGGGTCAAGTACTTTAAACTAGAGAGTCAGCAGGCATCCAGGCCACACAGGAGAAGCTGTCAGCTCATGTAGCCAAAAAGGCAAGTACCAGTAGGTTAGGACCCAGTTAAAGAAAGCAACCTTGACGTGGTGATTGGGCTTAAAATAATTTGGCCAACTTATTGAACTAATTGCTTTTATTTATCCAGGGTTTAGCAGGCTGTTTGTAGTAGCAACCTTATGGAGGTAGCCAATATGCAATTAGAATTGTTTGTGCACTAGAATTCTATTTTTTGTATGTATTGTATTTTTTGGTCTCTAGTTGCACTTTAATATGGATGTACAACAGCCCAATTTTCTATATATATTGGAGGTTATGGTCTTGTCCACATAATACAGACTGCAGGGACAGGTGATGAAATATATGCCATAGGTGCTAAGGCACGATAATTTATGTCTGATTCTGAACCTGCAGCCAGTGTGTGAAAATAGAGGTGACATATAGACACCACAATAGAGATGACATAGCATGGCACAGATATCTCACAAACCAGAGGGATCAGAAACAGCATAAATAACAATCAGATTGTTAGTGCCACCCCAGCTCTCAGGTCACTGTAGTAGAATCTTCTACCCCTATGTCTGACACTATATCCCTATTCTTGGATGGTATACCCTGGACTCTTGTCCTTACTTAATCTCCTTGTTGGAGCTTAGACTGCTCACTAGCTACCCTACTCCTATCTTTCAGTACTGGAATGATCTACAGTATAACAAAATATAATCTCACTGGGCTTCCCGTTAATGGGGACCTTAAAGGGCATCTATAGTGGGAAAATAAACTTTTTTCCCTTTCTTTCCGTGTGTTCTATAATTCTCCCCAACCCCCAGAGTGTCTTCACTTTTTTCAGATTCCCTCTCTGTACTGAGATACACCAGTTAGAAGAATACGCGATTGCATTCCTCTACTCCTACTTGGACTGTCAATCAAATCCCTGTGACGTGATCCCCCCTCCCTGCTCTGTAATAAACATAGAGATAACAGCATTAGCAGGGGAGAGAGGTAGCTTTGATGGTAGATATAAGGCTGCACTTGACCCCCCTTCTTAATAGCTTTCACTGATTGATGATGGGTCACAAAGTGAGAGATCGTAAACTGTACTGTTCTCCTTCTTCCGTGTCTCCAGGACAGCTTGCTTTCTATTGGCCACTGTGCGTGGGTGTGTTTTTCAAGATGTTGAACTTTTAACTCCTACTGCACATGATAAGCTTGTCGGTTAGCCGGAGTTAAGACATGGAGGAGGTAACAGAGGGGAGGGGGAAGGGGGGAGTGCTGCATAGAGATCTTACACCATGGTTAAACAAAGTCACTGACAGAGATAGGATTAAGGCAGCACAGAGTACATGAATTTAACTTTGCAAAGGGGCAATTTGTTTTTTTCACTATAGATGCCCTTTAATAACAGGTAGGCTCTCCCCTATCCTCTGGGGAAACTCCAGGAAGTAGAGAGGCTGAGCACATGGCCCATCTTCCTTTTATACTTTCACACAGCGCCCCCTACTGGCCAAAACCTGCCAGAACAAAAGTTTCCTGATGACAGCCGTAGATGGTGGCTGAAATGCGTTGATCGTTTCATTAAAATTTGTTCTTGTTGAAGTCCTGTGAGAGTTCCAAAACTCTTTTCTTTGCTCTATGACACATTTTGGATTTGGCACCCAGGCAACTGCTATCTTGGCTACGTGAGTGCTGCTGACAACCAATATTTGCTATATATATATATATATATATATTTTTTTTTTTTTTCATAATCTCCCATTTCCTATGATCATCCATTTTAAAAATGATCAAAATAATATACTGGCACAATGCTGTCAATGGGCTGATATTGGGTGGTATCATCTATTCAACCGCATCAAAGATTTTTACATGACTGAAAATCATTGAAAAAAGCGGTTTTCCCAATCACTGTAAGTTGTTTTTGTTGGATATTGCCAATAAGGAACCTTTATAGATGCAGCCCCCAGACTCACAAATCTGCGAGATCTCAAATATCTAACATTATTATTACAACTAGACCCGGTACTCCTTGTGTGGCTGTCGGCCATGACATCCTAGCTGCAAAAACGAATTTACTGAGATATTCGTTTGACTGATTCTGCTGTAGTGAAATTAAATGTTTCAAATGATACTGTACTGCCATCTTGTGACAGATAAAACTGAGACAGAGACACATACAGGGCGATGCACCAACAAGCGCTAGCTGTATAAAGTGGCAGCTAATAAACTGGTCAGTTCTGTTCACAGGTGAAAGAGGCAGCTAATCAACAGTGATTACGTCTGCTCACGGGTGAATCAAAGGGGCAGCTAATCAGTGCTGATAAAACATGGCCATACACTACAAAATACGTAATTGTAATTGTGATCGTAAACTGACCGATACTTTGATAGACACTTCTAGTGCCTCTGAGGTGAATATTAGCCGGGTTCAGGCCCATAAAAAAAGGGAAAAAATGTACAAACAAATTGAAACATGGTGGCATGGTGACTAATAGTGGGCCAGAAGTTGCCACTGAGCATAACTGCAGACTGTTTCCAGGGTTCTCCAGAGCTTTTATCCAGACTGCCACAGTTGACGGCGTTGTTGTTGTGGCTCGTAGCTTGAGTAACTTTTCTGCTTCGAACAGCTTTCTACATCATCAAACAGCCTAACTGACTTGTCCTCACAAAACTATTATGAAATATAAGAACCTTATAGCCGAGTTTTTATCATGGTTTTCTGGGAAGGAGCATCAATTTGAGCAGCCCAGGGCATTATGGGGCGCCTTAGAATTCCTCTCTCACAAGTTCCACCCCGGCTTAGCTTCTGCCACTCTTAAATCTTACGGTTCAGCCTTAAAACTGATAATCCCAGACCTTACTACCAATGATATATATTTAAGATTAATAAAAGAAGCTTCACTTTCTAGACCATCTGTCCCAAGATACATGTCCACTTGGGACATCGATATTCTACTCAAGTATCTAGCTAAATGGGAACTCTTCCGCCCTCTAGGAATAAAACTCTTCCGCTTCACCCTCTAGGAATAAAATTAGCATGTCTTCTGGCTCTAGCCTTCGACGCTAGACCAGCAGAATTAACATTAATCCACATCCAAGAACCCTGGATGTCTCTCACCTCCAGTGGGGCTCACGTAATCCTCATATTTCCCAAGAATTGGTCGAAATCGATCTTCCTGTAAACATAGAAGAACACTCCTTATGTATAGTCTCACTTTTAAAACAATATATACAATTGTCTCGTCCTCAGAGAGGAGACATTTCTCAGCTGTTTATTACACCCAGAAACCTCTTCAGACCTGCTGCTCTAAAATGGTTAGGGGATGGATACTTTCACACAATGTTGTATTATTAATTCAAAGACATATAAAGAAGCAATGTTAAATATAGGAATGGCTGGAAAACTGACTACAAGACTGGCTGGCAGGCTGGCTACTTGACTTTATACATATGAGCAATATACAGCACTGTCTGTCTCTTCCTCACACAACTGTCTGCTCTCCCTTACACACCTCAACATACTCAACTAAACATCTGAAATGGTTTTCCTGTACTCCCTTGCTCCTCCCTACAGGTTTTAACTCCTACCACTGCACCGTCTTACCTCCCTTCATTGGTTAATCCCTTTAAAGGTACCATAACGAGCTTCACCACTATTACAGAACAGAGACTGTTCTATCCAGGATATGTCTCACCACCATTCCTCCTCTCTCCTCTTCATTCATACCAGCCCTAGCCTCTCTCTTTAACTTGTCCCTCTCCACTGGTATTTTTCCCTCTTCATTTAAACATGCTGTGGTATCCCCTATACTTAAAAAACCCTTCCTCGACTCATCAGCTCTTTCCAGCTACCGGCCTGTCTCCCTTCTCCCATTTGCTTCCAAAGTACTGGAAAGACATGTTTATGCTGACCTGGTCCGTCACCTGTCTGCTAACTCTCTTTTTGACCATTTCCAGTCAGGCTTCCACCCTAACCACTCCACGGAAACTGCCCTCACTAAAGTGACCAATCATCTTCTTAGAGCTAAATCTAAAGGTCACTTCTCTTTTCTCATTCTTCCTCTGCTTTTGATACTGTTGATCATTCTCTACTTCTTCAGATCCTGGTCTCCTTGGGTATCCAAGACATTGCACTTTCTTGGCTATCCTCCTATCTCTCTGGTAGGACCTTTAGTGTTTTCCACTCTGGAATTAGCTCCACCTCTTGCCTCCTCCCTGTGGGGGTCCCACAAGGCTCGATACTCAGTCTTCTTCTTTTCTCCATCTACACCTATGGCATTGGACAACTCATTAGTTCATTTGGATTCCAGTATCACCTGTATGTGAATGATACCCAAATTTACATCTCTGCCCCAGACCTCCCTACACTGACATTCCAGGACCCCAACTGCCTTAGTGCCATCTCTGCCTTTATGTCCTCCCGCTTCCTCAAACTCAACATGGAAAAGACTGAACTTATCATTTTCCCACCTTCACGATCTGTTCCCCTCCCTAGTCTTACTATTAATATTAACAATACACCTAAATCCCCATCTCCTCATGTCCGCTGCCTGGGAATAACGCTAGATTCTGATCTTTCCTTCAAACGCCATGTCCATTCGCTTGCCAATTCCTGTCGGCTCCAACTCAAAAACATCTCCCGATTCGACCCTTCCTCTCGAATGAAGCTACAAAAATCCTAGTCCATGCCCTAATCATATCTCGGCTAGACTACTGCAACACACTCCTGTCCGGTTTACCGCCTGGCACCGCTTCAATCCATCCTCAACTCTGCTGCCCGGCTCATTCATTTCTCTTCTCGCTTCTCTAATGCCTCTCCTCTCTCTAGCTTTATATTAGGTACACTCATACAGCATTTTCCTAGGCTCCACTATTATGAATGGCAGCATGATAGCGGGACCTAGGAAAACACACATGTTTTAATAACGGACCAGATCACAGTGCACATATGCACACACTCTTATAGCATTGCATTGGCAATGTGAATCAGAAGGCCAATCTGAGCCCAAAAGGCAATCTGAATCGTGACCTAGCCCTGACATCTTGGGGCCTAAACGAAGAAACAGGCATTAATATTTTCTTATGAATAGGGGTTTTGCCTTTCTTGTAACTGTATAAAGTAAAGAGTTATGAAAGAATATCAGCAACAATAACATTGAAGGCTGTTGATTAAGAAGAAATATTCAAGGAGATTCAATAAAAGTTCCTATCATTTAAAATGGTGCTAATTTTGCCCCAACCAATCAGATCTTATTTAACATTTGAAAGCTAACATCTGATTGGTTGGTTGGGACAAAATTAGCACAATTTTTAACGATAAGAACTTTCATTAAATAACCCTGATTGTAGCTTTCTTTTTGATACTTTTACTCATTTACAAATGTACCAGACACTGCCACCTAGTGGATTCAAATTAACTTTGAATGGATCACATAATGGACAACATAGATTTGGGGCTAGGCCACACTATTACGCTTTTTAGTGCGATACGGTCACACTTAATGAACTACTACTTTCAGTGCAAGTATTTTCAAACCTTTAGCACAAAAAAATTCAAGTTTCATATAAGATACCACAGATTTTCTCAACAAACTCGGCAACAAACATGCATTTCTTGGATGGCGCACCGATGCCTTAAACTAAACCTTACTAAAATAGAACTAATCATTTTCCCACCTAAACCTGGTCATATTCCACAGTTTCCTAATTCTTTTGACAACACCCTAATTTACCCTATTTAGTCCGAATGCTGGTAAAAATTATTGCTTCCTCTCTCTTTTTTAATCACATTATCAATGTTGCTAAAACCGGTTGAACCTGCTGAAAATTGCTGCATCAATTTTGACTTGTTACCACATCCCCTGCAGCTCTGCATCATGTTGTTTGTATAAAACCACCATTTAGGGCTAGGCCACACTGCTGCTTTTTTTGCGTTTGCGTCTTTTCATATCATTGAAAAAGCGGCAACGCACAGAAAACGCTCATTTTCGGGTGCATTGCGATTTGCATTCCGCGTTTTAAATCGCAATCACATGCGTTTTTCAATAGTTAATGAAAAAACGCATGCACAAACGCAACAAAATCACAAATGAAATCGTAGGGCTAGGCCACACTAGCGCAATTTTGATTTGTTTGTGCAACATTTTCCGAACATTGCAACCGCGGCAACGCACTAAAAACACGCGTTTTTGGGTGCAATGCAATTGCGCCTGCATTTAAGTTCTGCGTTTTTTCGCAGTCGCATGTGTTTTTCTATCTCTATTGAAAAAACGCATGCGCAAATGCATCGAAATCGCATGCAGTTCCATGTGGGAATTTTGGATGGTACGGTGGCAATTTCTCTCCCCGTTTTTCCCCCCATGATTGCTTGCTACTGGCTGGTGAACTGGAGGACTGACAGAACAGTGGCTGGAGAACTAGAGGGCTGCTGAAAAGGAGGGCTGAACTAACAATGTCTGCTGAAATCGAGGGCTAACTTAAAGCTGGGTACACACAGTACAGATCATTGAAAGATGACAGACAGGATCTGCAAGATCTTTCAAAGATCTGCATACACGCAGTCCCGAGCGTTCTCCCTATGAACATCATAGAGAGAACGCTCGGGACTGTGTGTTTCCATCGGCCGCGCTAGACTCCTCTATAGGGAGGTCTTTCCCAACCCGATCGTTCGGCGGCCATGTACTCATTTGGGAAACGAAGGCACACACATAACGAAGCCCCGATACCGTCAGATCCGACGGTATCGGGGCTTTATCATTACTGTGTGAACCCAGCTTAACAGTGGCTAGTGAACTGTAAGGATAACATAATCAGTGACCAGCCAGTGATAAGTCAGCTTTTCAGGTTACCAGCATTAGTTAGCCAACCACACCCATCTCCACAAGCTACTCCCCCATGAAGATATAGGAGGCAGCTTTAAAAAGTTTGCCTAAAGTGGTCCCTGCCTCCAACATTCACCTTTAAATTCTATAAATTTTACCAACGAAAAGGGTAATGTTGGAGGGCATGCATACATGTTCTATAAATACACACTCTTCCTACCTAACCTGCATTGCCAGATCATCTAATCTAATAGACATATTTAATACTTTATTAACAGTGCTGCACTGACTGCAAAGCAGAAAGAGAGGAAACCGTGAATCCGGAAGCATTTGGGGATATATATTTCTCAACTTTCTAACTAATGCAGTTTTGGTGGGCGAGTTACCTTTTTTATACGTTTTTTATTTGAAGGGTGAACTTGCCCTTTAAATACATGCCTTATGGATTTACTGAATGCAATGCAACTTGCATAATGCTTCTAATGCTACCTCCCTTCATAGTCATACAATTTGCATTAGAGTACAGGTATAGAAAAAATACAGAGAGGAGTGCTGTGGCTCTGGGTAAATGAGCACCATAGCAGGAGAAATGCTCACAAATATAAAGGGTTAAACAGGTAGCTCACCTCTGAATTCAGCCTCTTATTGTAGAAATCATTTATAGAACATTTCTGAGTACTGGCAATCTATGATGTCACGGCTGGCTTCTAGTGTTGCTTCTTCCGGGTGGTCCAGGTACCAAAACTCCTTCTGCACATGCTAACTAGCTACCTTGTGTTTGTTTCCCACTCCCATTATGCTAAGCTGCATGTAACAGTTGAACTCAGAGTCCCCACCTGCTAGTGTCTCCAGCCAATGATCAGAGATAACAGTGAATATTATTAGAAGATTTTCTTGCTCAGTGGAGGAAATTGTTAACCCTTTTCATCTATATTAAGGAAGCAACTTGTTAACTTATTTGTTAGCATTTCTGCAAGAGACTGTCAGACTCATTTACCTAGACTCGATAAGCAGATATATGGAGTTAAAGTCGTGCTAGCTGGTTCGCTACCGGTTAGCGTGACTTTAACTACATATTAGCCTTGGATGCAGGGGCTGCAATAATCACCCGCATTGCATGTAGTAGGGCCGGTTTATTGCGCACTACAGGTTTCTGACCCACTTGTCCATCCTCAAGTGCTTGAGTGGGTCTGAAACACGTAGCATGCATGTTTTGCAACCGGAAAGCACAGCCTCAGACTTCAGTGACAGGACAGGAAATCCCTCCCTATCCCTGCTGTGTGAAGATCCCCACAGTGAAGGTAAGGGAAACTATCTCCCACAGTTCTCACTCTGCCTGAAAAGGCTGTTTTCAGTTTTCTGTACGGGGGGTGGGGTCTGAGTAGCCCACGGCACCTGCAAGTGGGCAGGGCCACATGGGGCTGTAAGGGAAGGGGCCAAGGGGGCCCTGCAAATGGAGGGGCCATGAAGTCCATGAGTGGGAGGGACTTGCAACAGGAGGGGGGCTGCAAGGGAAGGAGACACAGGGCAGATTGACTGTCATCCACTGACATGGTTTCAGAGTCGGAAGCAGATGTGCAGATGACCTGGTGATGCTGCTGCCCTATCACACACAAAAATGTAAATATCTTCAAAACTATTCAAAATAAACAATGAAAATAAATTGCAAAAATCCCCAGGAGAGAAATTCCCATCAATTTACCTAAAGTAATTTTTTGGACCACAGTTCCCCTTTAAGTACTAAATAACGGGTACAGCATATCAGCAAAGTTTATAGAGTTGCAACCTTTCTTTTGGAAGTTCTATTAAGTTTGAAAAGTAAAACAAGGATTGACATGTATAAGCAGTAAAGCAATAAAAACAGTTAACACTAGGGAACTGTAAATTGGACATAATTAGTAAGATACAGGCAAAGTACAAGCAGACAGGGACAGGAAGTGAGAATGGATCAAACATATTCCTTATAGTGGCTGAGGAAACCCATGTCCTTAATTAATAAGAATTAATTAAGTTTTCCTATCCTGGGTGTTTTTGAAATGTCCGATGATTGGCAGGGAGACACTGGCAGGTGAGGAGTCTGGGCTCTACATCGCACTTATCCATGTACATAGAAGACAGTCTGTGGTCGGCAGATTATCGTTAACGTTTTACAGAAAAATATATAAAAGGTGCATGCTCTGCTTTCGTAATTGCACGATGATACGTGCGTTACGTTACGTACGAATGTCTATATCCAACGACTATCGGTGACTATTGTTGCTGTGTGTACAGATGTAGTTTCAATTATGAGGATTAACGATAATGTCATTAAACATTCGTCAGCTGCATCGTACGAAAATTATCCAACGTGTGTACGAGGCTTAAGTCTGCGATTTGAAAAAGACATTAAATCTTTGTTTTGTAAGGCTGGTATCTTCATGTCTCACCTTTCCAAAGCTGCATCCTAGCAACTCACACAAGCACTTGCAAAATCATAGCATTCATGTCTCTTCTACAGGGAGAACACACAAAACAGGGAGGGGAATTAGAATAAAACAATTTGTTTATAGTTTCTGGCACCAGACACTCTTCAAACCAACAACAGACGACATTTTTCGATTGGCCTTAACATTACTTTGTGGGCCACAGTCCGAGGAAGGTTAAACAGAGCACAGCCATGCGGCTCAGGGAAAAGACTATTTTACTATATTAAATAAATAAGTTTGGGATCAAGTATAAATAGATAATAAAGTTTGGTCTGTCCCTCCTGACAAAGGGGCACTTTTTTAGCACATATTCAGAACCTCAATGTAAAGGCCTGGCTATTTAAAAGAAGACTATGCAAGACTGGAATATTTTGGAGGATATGGTCAACATACAGGAAAACTAGTAAATCTCTAATTAATGTGCATTTTGTTTAATGATAAAAAATATACTGGAATTATACAGAATGATCTGGTATTTGAGTTTGTCAACTCAACAAAGTACAAGTACCTGCCATTAGGAATACCAGATGGAAAAAGAAAATTCCTAAAATCAATCTTTCCTTACCATAAAAGAACAATTATACCCCCTTACCATTAAAACAGCTAGGTCCTTACCTTCTGGATTATCTATAATCAGCGGTTATCCTTTTCCTTCATTAGTGACCTATGGGAAGTGCTTTGAAAGAAGGGTATTTTGTGTTAAAAGTACACAAAATACAGAGCTTGAGAAAAACAACACAGCAAATGATATGGCCTTCTATTTAGCTACCTTCTATTCCCTGATGATGTAGGTCAGGGCTGAACAAATCCCTGCTGCCAGATTTTTAACACCTGTCTGCCAGGGGAAAAATGTGTGTTAAATTGGGCAGCAGCTTTAAAGGGCATGTCCACCCTGAAAAATCTTTTCTCATAACATAGGTGCCAGCTGCCCACCCCCAAGCGCCGTAACATTTCTTTAAAAAAAAGCCTCAGATCATTACTTACAAAGCCATCTCTCCTGCAACGTCTCTGATCCGGACTTTAAGCAGGCATTGGAATGTCCCGCTAAAGTTGTTGCTAACGGCATATTACAGTGCCACTTTTAAAACTTTGTGGCCGCAGGTTTATCGCCCTGTTAGTGTTCTAGGGGATTAGAACAAATATGACTTATTTTGATTATTGGGACAGGGTTTGGGGACAGGTTTTTAATGCAATACATATTTTGGCCTGGTACGTTTCCTTTGAAGGACGATTGCTGGCGTAAAAACCCTGGTTCCTTGATACTTCTTTCTCTTATTGGGTGGGAAGTGGGTGCTGGTGTAGCTGGCAAATTTTTTTTTTTTTTTTGGTGTATTGGAGGACCCCATGCAATATTTTACTATAGGACCCAATAATTTCGAACTATACTCTTGTTGCTGGCTTCTAACTTTTTCGCCCAGCCCTGATGTAGGGAGAGGGATTTTGAGTCATTGTTCAAGAGCTACATAAAAAATACAATATAATTCCAAGGGGGAAAAAAACAACACTTTTTGAGCTTAATACATTAATGGAGCAAAATGTTAACCATTAGTGATTCTGATTTAACCTAAGGTGTCTGGTAAAACATCATTATGTTTAAAAGATAGCATAAAACCTAATTCCCTCTGATAATGCCCAGAAATGTCTAATTTAAATAATGTATCAGTTGTCTTTCTAAGTAATTTGCAATAAAAGATGCACACTAAAACCCTACAGCACAGAAATCCATGCATTTACTACCCTTCCCACATACAGCTTATTGCAATTTACCCAAAAAATAGAAAGGAATTCTCCAATCAACTACTTTGTGGGATTTTATTTGTTATAGAACAGAATATCTTTAGAGAGGAATTACATATAAAGACAAGCAATCCATCAACCAATACTGGGCTATAAATTAAAGAGAGAAAAAAGTGTGCAATCTCTGGAGAGTGCACACTGCTTGCAGTTCAAAAAAATATCACACATCATGGCACAAAACAAGGTGTCTTGCATATGAAATAATCTTCTTAGAAGAAATTCTGTTCGCCTCTTATATGCAACATCTACACCAAAAAGGAAGTACGGTAATCTGATTGATAAACTGTAAAAATAATTTTAAAAACTGCATGGCCCTAGTCCAGTGAAAGGCAACCAGTAGTCCTCCATATATTTGAAAACTACAACTCTATGTTCTCTGATACTACAATTCTTGTACAGGAATGATGTGATTTGCAGTCTTCAAACATCAGGAGGGCTACTGGTTGCCTTTAGACCAATTGCTACCTAACAACCAAATAAAATCCTTAATGTTCGATTTCAGAAGTAACATGTAAACCCCTGATAAGCAGCAATAATATATACCCATGATAGGCTGCAATAATAAAACACTATCAAGCCGAAAAGAGGGATTGGAAAGCAGGTAAGTCACAAAATCATTTATATTACATGAAAAAGGTTTAATGGTCCCAAATATATATTCAACAACTCAGCATACGCTCAGGGAGGACAGTGATTTAAAAAAAAATAAAATGCATGACACAAAATGACAAAATCTAGAATTCCACTCAATCTTTAATTATGGAGGGATGAGCTTTCTTCCTCACAAACCTCCAAAAGAAATCTGCAGTTTAAAGGGCATCGGGAAAGACATAAAAAAGGCAGAAGAGACCCCTTTTCGTGTACTTTAAAACTTCTTGTGGAAACGTCTTAATGTTTGAGTAAAGACTGAAAAGATCCACCAAAGTGAAGTGCTGGCATTATTTGTAGCTGGAAAAAAAACTTTACATTGTCAGAATATATTCAACCTATTTTATGCATGGTACTGATTGGAGCAACTGACCAGCCAATCCAGAGTTCAATTATAAACTCCTGCCCTGTTGGCTTTTTTAATTTATTTAAACTTTATCCTTCCCTGAGAAAAGGGCAATGTGTGGCCTCAGTGGGAGAGTACTAGGCATAAAGTCCTTTCTTTCAACAATATACTTCTCTCTCCTCGTGCTCCTATGAATTGGCACTTGATGAGCAGAAATCTATGTTGGTGTTGGTTTGTGTCAGACGTGCTTTACAGGTCATTGTGCCTGCTTCAAATTGCTGTTCCTCTGGAAAGCAGTTAATCGATTTTGATGGGAGCTATCAAAAATAATGCTGGTATTAAGACCCAAGCCTTGCTTTTTTAGTGAGTGGAAGAGTCTCTTCTTTCTCCTCTTCATTATCATCATCATCTTCTTCCTCATCATCATCTGGATAATCCACAAGCCCAACAAGACCCCCCTAAAAATAAAAAAATGCAGATAAGGTTTTCAGTGCAATCATCAGTTATTTTTTAAGCAATGGGCAGCTAAAAAAAAAAAGGTATTATTAAAGGGCATGTCCACCCCCAAAACTATAATCCCTCCCACTACTGGCCCCATTGTGTAGTGTAGTTTAATCCTTACCTTACATCCCAGCTCCATCTGGTTTTTCTGCTATCCCCCCCTAAAGTCCCAAAAAACGCCCACCAGGAGTACATATAGGACTCTGCCTCCTGTCTCCCCTCCGGGAGAAGTTTGGCATGTGCATTGCAGCCCTTCTCCCCCTCCCGATTTAGATTCCCTCCCCCTAGCGTAAAAACATTTTTATATAATATTCTCCCTGTCCTCCCATCCCCAACCGCTATAGTTTTAAGTTCAGAAAGTGCCCAAAATATTACTTACCTTTCCTCTTTCCTCCACCACACTGAACTCCCGGCAGCCGCTCAGCCAATCACAGACGCGACTGCCGGTCCGCCCCTCTGCTTGCATTTTCTCGCAGGCAGAGGGCCTGGCAGTGCGGCAGAGGAAAGAGGGAAGGTAAGTAATATTTGGGGCACTTTCTGAACTTAAAACTATAGCGGTTGCGGCTGGAGGGACAGGGAGAATATTATATAAAAATTTTTTAAGAAGGGTGGACATGCCCTTTAAGAACTGTGGTCTCCACAAAATTATTCCTTTATTTAAAAGAGCACACTCCTGCATTTAAAATGACTTCAGGATAATGCTTCTAGCTGCAATCTATCCACACTGTGAGCCGAGACGTCACCAGCAACATTGCTCTGTCACCTCACCACTGGCTTGAGCATGACCATTTATATCTTACTGCTTGGAGAGAGAGACGATGCGCACAATCAGCTGCATCATAAGCATTGTCCTTTATTTTTAAAGCTAGCAAAGTTCAGGCTTCATGGGCAGAAGAAAACACAATGAAGGATTGCTATCTACACAATTATAATCTATAATTTTAATATACAGAAATCATACCTTAGTTGTTATAGCTGCCGTCTGAGGAGTGCTTTTGGAAACAGAACCTGGTGATCCAGGAGATCCAGGAGACCCTGGTGAACCAGGTGATCCGGGAGGATTACTTGGTGTTGACTGACTTGTGAGGTTAGTCTTTGTAGCTCCAGAAAATGAGAGCTTAAAGCTTGGACTCTGTCGTCCAGTCAAGTTGGTCTTAAGAAGCACCTCTTTTTCTTCACTTTCTTTAACTAAAAGTAAAGGTACGGTAAATAAATGCTATAGAACCCAGAAGAATGTATTCCATAATCTTCAAAAACAGTGACAGAAAAGATTATATCACTGCAAAAAACTATAAATTACCATTTTCACATGCAAAGTAACGTTACCAGTATACCCCCAAAGCAAACCTGCTGCAAATAAAATATTACTGTTTTTCATATCTGTTCAATCTGTTTATGGATTAAATGTTAACAGTACATGTTATCATAAGCCTAAAAAGAGCTCATATAATTTTCATCTACAAGTCAGGAAAAATGTATTTTTTATAAATAATATAAGGAGCTGTTTGCCATGGATTTAGAATAAATGTCAGTACTTTTTGGGCTGCTGGTTAACTGTAAGGTGCTATGTGTAAAGGCAAATGATGCTGTACAGTGCTTGATTTATGGAATTGGAAAACAGCAAACATGTAAAAAAAAAAATTTATGGATACAGTCTGTCTGTTGATAATGCCTGCAATGTGGGTGTGCAAAATTGTGTTTAAGGCTGCTTAAGGACCTAGGCCATACACTTTTACAGGCAAGAGGAAAAATGTAATATTTTAACGTGTTTTCATCTCCAATTCTGAAACTTCGAACTAAAAAACTGTCCAGTTACAAAAGGTAAGAACTTCTCCCTCAGTCAAGGAGTAGAATGTCCTACTACCACGTGGTTTTTCTGTATCAAAAAACTACATCTAATAGTAGTAATAAAACAAGTCTTTATTAGTGCTTCATTAAAACAGGCAAGACAGGCATATCACAAGAATACAGATCCGTGTCAGTAATGACACTTCATCAGAGGTCACTTTTCCTTTCTTGAAAATGTAATGCAGCTATAAAAGCTGCTACATTGCTGAAAATGTTAAATATTTGTTCTCCCTTAATTCAAATGAAGAGCTACACAGGTACGTACGCTTTTTTCTTTCCATGAATTTGCTGATGGGATCTATTAAATCTTCACTGTTCTTGATTTTTTCAGAGGGAAGCACCACAGGTTCTCCATCTTCAAGGTCATCTTCATCAGCATTAAACCACATCTCCTCTTCATCTTCTATAGATCGAGCATCTCTACGATATCTGTGGTTCCTGAGAATGGACCTCATGCTGCATAGTAATAAACCACAATAATTTACTGCATATAGAAAAGTGCAAATAAATACTACATTTACCAGCAAATATATACAGTGCATCCACAAAGTATTCACAGCTCATCACTTTTCCCACATTTTGTCACGTTACAGCCTTATTCCAAAATGGATTAAATTCATTTTTTACCCTCAGAATTCTACACACAGCACCCCATTTTGACAAGCTTGATGCTTTAGCAAATTAATTAAATATAAAAAACTTAGAAATCCCATGTACATAAGTGTTCACTGTCTTTGCTCAAGGCAGTTTTGTGTTCAAACACCTCATTAGACCATTAACATTTGATACACGTTCTGGTGAGTCAGGTAAGCAACTATTAATTCAGTTGGTTAATTATTTTAGTTGGTCTAGCTGTTGGTTTGTTTTACCCATAGTGGTGTGTCAGACTTGACCAAAGTGCCCCTGAATACAACCAATCTTGAGGGCAGAGAAATAATATTTTCCTCTCATCAATTTGTTAGTCAGAAGAGGGTCACTTCTTTAGCAAAAATGATCACAAGACAGAAGACAGCAACAATGGAAAGAACTGTCAACTGTCCTTGAAGCTAACAAGCAGCATATTCCCTTGAAGACAGTTGATCAGCTTTTTTCAACATCACACTTCAATCATGCAATACAAACTTGGCCTAACATGTTTTAGGCTTACTGCCCTAAATGATAATATTTTCACCTATTTTTTAAAAATGTAAATTCTTAATAAACTCCTTCCATGCATTTTATTAGCGAGTATTTAAATTTAAACCCCCATACTTAATGCTCTATGTCAAATGATATGCACCAAAGTGCATTCCTTGGTTCTAATTAATATAGGGTATATCCCACCTTAAATTCAGACCTCCTGGCAACCTAGTTTCTAAACTCAAAATCCAAAAAGCTTCCCTCTTACTTAGGGTGGATAGAATGTCCCTCCTCTTATTTTTGCCAGCACACCTAGATATGTATTGGGAATCACTAACCGGGTTGAGCGGAAAGCGGAGCAGCAATTTACCTGTTTTTGATTTAACAAGCAGCATAGGTGAATTATATTCAGCTGCTTAAATACTGAAATTACTACATTTCTTTTGTATGACCTCCGTACATCAGGGTCATTTATTATTTTGCTCATGCTCTTAAAGGGCATGTCCATCCCCAAAACTAAAACCTAACCCAATGCTGGCCCCACTGTGTAGTGTTAAAAAATCCTTACCTTTCTTCTCTTGTTGTCCTGCAGTGCCTATTTAAAGTCCAGAAAAGTGAAGACTAGGAGCCTTCCTGTGTGTAATCCAATATCTGCCCCTTCCCTGTCCTACTGGAGTACTCTAGCATGAGCAGGGGAGCTATCTCCCTACCCCCCAGGATCCCTCATTGCTGAAGTTAATGTTTTAAAAATATAGTCTTTTCTGTAGTGTAGGTGACCCCCCCCCGCCTCCAAGGTCATAAACCTGGCGGTTAGGGTTGAAGTGCACAAAAACAACCTATATTTTTATTTACCAACCTATATTTCCTCTGCTCTCTTTATAGCGGGCAGCCACATCTGCCGGACTGGCCCCTACTTCTACTCCTATTGTTTCCGGATGTAGCAATAGAGGCAAATGCAACGAAGGCTGGTAAGTCTGCTTCTGGGCACTTTTTAAAGTTATAAATCTGGCGTTTAGGGTTGGAGGAGGGTCCTCTACACTACAGAAAAAATTAAGATTTTGGGGTGAAGGTACCCTTTAATTTATGGAGTAAAATGCAGAAGAAATAAAACCAGATACACAATACTGTGTGTGTGTGTCTACCATGAATTTCCACACAAAATAATGATACAGAAACACAATAACTATAAAATGTAAATTCCCAAAAACATTTAGATACAAACTGTGAAGTAACATACCTATCAAGTTTGGGGTTGTCCTGCCTCTCCCGTTGCTGGTCGTAGCGCAATTTAAGTCCTTTAAATGTCTGTACATATTCAACGTCCTCTAATGCTTTCCAGTAGTTCTCAATGGCATGAGCTGTTAGTGATTTTATATCTTCCTGTAGGAAATTAAGCAAAATATGCTATACATATTTCAAGTAGCAAGTTTACCAATTTTTACAGTTTGCACACACTCCCCCCCCCCAAAAAGTGTGCTTTCAATACTCACCACTCGTATATACTCAAACATTTCTATAATAGCAGAATTCATAAGGTTGTACCGAGAACCATTATTAAGAAAAGCTTTCACAACTGGTTCAAACAGAAAACTCTTCACAATGTATCTGTTATAAAATTCATCTTTTAGGCCAACAATCTTTCGCATAAATCTCAGTGCACCTACATGAACAAAAACAATAGTTGACATTAGTTCATTTTTCTATCTTAAAATACAAATGCATAAAAAGGAGATGCTAAGATGAGAACAAATAATCAGTTAGGGAGCTAGTTCCCAAAAACAAACTAGATATGTTACTATTATTCAAATTATAGAAATAGTGCATGAATAGATATGATATAAATATATTAATAGGCCTTTCAATAAATTCTATAAGGGATTGCTTACCAACAAATTGCTTTAGAAGACCAATTATATATTTTTTAAGAAAGCTGCATGTCTTTTTAGAATCAAAGAAAATTATTCAAAAAAGTTTTAAGTTAAACCAGAAGTTAAAGTGACATCTGAAATCAAGGAGGATTTCCATTTTGTGGTGTAAACTGAATATACCTTTTAATAACTTTAGACAGGGGTTTTGTAAACTCATGTATATAAGTTTTTTTTTTTTAACCATATTAACAGGTAAACCTTTTTCATTTTGGGTAAAATTTCCAACAACCAATTTTCATGGTGTCCTTGGAAGATAAATGTTCCGTTATATCTATTGAAGGCACTTTAAAGTTTCATAAATACCCCACATTTGTTTCAAGATAATTTTCAGTGTTTGAAAATGAAGATGCTTCTTTTCCATGAGCTAGTGCTTTACAGATCTAACCCTGTTTAAATAGTTATATCTGAATTTTTCTTCAATTCAACAGAGGCCCTTAACTTGAATTTTGCATTGTCAAAACTGTAAAGCAGTAAGAACTCCGATTTCTCTTCATAGACCATCTTAGCTTAGTAATAGTACATTATTTTTATATTCAGATCCTTCCTTAACCTAGAAAATCACAAGGCTGTTGAATGTAAGGTCAATACCAAGAAAAATATTGAATTCTGTCTTCTGATTTAGGCTGAGGCCCCACTGCAAGGCCTTTTGGCAATGTGTTTCTGTGCGCTTATGCGAGCTGCACTTCAGATTCAAGCAATAGTCCTTAATCAAAATGCATGCAATCCCAAAATGCATTGTGAAAACAAACCGAATCACAATGCAGCCAGCGGAGCCGACTACATTGCGCAACTTTTACAGCAAAATAATCAAAACATGTAATCTCACGAAGTTTGGAATAGCTTTGTGTAGCTACATTTCTCTTGTAATTTATCAAGCAAAACAAAAATACTATAAGCCACTTAAATAATAACAAATCCAACCCACGCCGCCTGTTTTTCATCTTTAACTCGATTTTCCATCCCTCGCCCACATATTCTCTTCTCTCTCAACACTCTCCCCAAGACTTTGCCGACTACTTCATAAAAAAAATAAGAGTCCATCCATACGCAGATTCCTAGTCTTCAGGATAGCTCTCAGATTCTTTTATCCACACCCCTTCTGCTGCTCTTGAATCTTTGAATCCTGTGACCCAGTCAGTTGTCTCGCACATACTTCGGTTCTGTCCGCTAACTTAATGTCCCCACGATCCCATGCCCTCTTTCCTACTGAAGCACTGTAATCAGGCAGTCTCTCCTATACTACCCCCAATGCCATTTTGTCATCTGGAATTTTACCTTCCTGATTTAAACACACCCAGGTGAAACCCATAATCAAGAAATTAAGCCTTCCTTAACCCCTATTGTCTTGCTAACTACCGCTCAGTCTCTCTTTTACTGATAGCCTCTAACAGAAAATCTTGCCTTCTCCCATATCACGAATTATCTTAATGCTCATAAACTACTGGACACCTTGCAGTCAGGGATTTGTCTTGCACACTCCTCGGAGACTGCTCTGTGCAAAGTTGTGAATGACCTTTAGGCTGCCAAAGGTCACTTTCCTATTCTCATCTTTCTGCTTTCAACACAGTAGATCATTCCCTCCTTATGCAATTTTTTCACTTGTTGGGCATCCAGAATGAAGGGGCATCCTGGCTATGTTCCTACCTCTCTAACAGAACCTACTCTGTGCCATAATCAAACATCCTCTCTGGTTCCTCTTAGTGTAGGGGTTGCGCAGGGCTCTGTTCTTGGACCCCTGTTGTTCTCACTCTATACTATTTCCCTGGGAGATGTCATTAGCTCATTTGGATTTAACTACCATCTTTATGCCGAAGATACTAAAATATACCTTTTCACCCCTAAGTCCTGACACCCAATCACTCATTTCCTACTGTGTCCTCATGGATGGCGCAACAATACCTCAAACTAAACCCGAATAAAACGACAGAACTAATCATTTTCCCACCTAAACCTATGGTCCTATCCCACCCATTTCTATTTATGCTGACTACACCCCCATTTTCCATATTCAGTAAGAACATTGCACTGGGATAATTACTGATTCCTCTCTTTCCTTTTCTAATCAAATTAATGTTACTAAAACCTGTCGCTTTTTACTTTTTTTCTCTGTAATATTTTGAAAATCAGTAGATTCCTCTCTCGTCCAACTACTACTATGCTTATCCATGCTTTCATCCAATCACACCTGGACAACAATCAGGAAATTAAATCTCCTATGTGCTGCACATCTATCTGGCTCCCCATTAAAAACAATGTATTATCTACAAAATCCTTCTTTTAGCATTTAAATCCCTTCTCTCTGCTGCTCTTTCTTAAACTCGTGTCCCCATACGTCCCTGCCCATACTCTCCGCTCATCACAGAACCATCTCAAATCCCCCCACTCACACCACCTGCTCTCACCTGAAACTTTTTTTCTCTTGTGGCTCTTATTCTCTTGAATTATATTCCCCTATCTTTTCGTCAAGAACCCTCAATAAACAAGTTTAAATCTAAACTCTAATCCTATCTTGCTGAGCACAGGACTGTTGACACTGCACCAGTTCTTACTATGGCACTTCTACCCTTTCCTATGTATCGGTATGTTACCCAGCTAATTACATTGTAAGCTCTACGAGACAGGGACCCCTTTCCTCATGTTACATGTTTCAAGCACTTGTGTATTTCATGAGGCACATACTCATTTATATATGTATGTATTTATTTATTTTCCTCCTTGTACGGCTTTTTGTATTCAAATATTGTACAGCACTGCATCCCCAAGTGGCGCTATATAAATAACATATACATACATATATTTTGGAAGATTCAGCTATTAATAGATCAGTTTAAAGAGAAAAGCAATGCTTACATAGACCCAGGAATGAATGCACAGAGGACATAAGAACAAGTACTCGACGCAAAATATCTTTGTTAATAATATAATTCTTTATGTGGTAGGTGTGGTGCTCAACACAAAATGTGAGAAGTTCTAAGATAAGTGCCAGCAGCTGGGCCGTCTGGAAATCATCTGTGAAGAAAAGCATAAGAACATTAAACAATGAACCACTAATTTCAAAGGCTATGGAATGTTTCTCATTCATAGCACAAAAAAAGCTCAATTTTTTACAGCCTCTACCTCAATTTTCAATCAATCAGATGTAATTCATCTACTAGTTATTTTATAAATTTTACATAAGATTAAGCAAGTTTAACTCTTTAGTTTTAGGGTGTTTAGGTTAGATTTTTTTTACTTGTATTGTCCTATCTAGTGAAAATGTAGGAGAGAATATTTCTACCTCCCATTTCATAATAAAGGAGGGGTGAGCTGTCAAATACAGCGCTAGTCCGTAGCGGCAAGCTTTATTGCTCGTTCCCCCAGCTGTCCTTCTTTTCTCTCTACTATAGTATGCATGTGTGGTTATGTTAGAGATAGGAGGAGGATCACAATAGCAGACTGGGGGAATAGTGATAAAGCCAACATCCACAAAGAAGCTCTATCTTTCACAGCTCACTGCTCATCTACTACTTGCAGTAAGGCTGAGGCCACACTACAACGCACAAAATCGAGAGCGTAATCGCACGCGATTGCGTGTGCGATTTCTGTGCATTTGTGCATGCGTTTTCGCCATCTACAAAGCATGCGATTAAAAATGGTTGAACGCAAAGCGCGAACAGACGCGCAACGGAAATCGCGGGAATTTTCGCATTCCTGTGATTTCCGGTTTAGCGAAAATCGCGTCCGAAAACGCATGCGCAGTGTGGCCCAGGCCTCAGGGAAATAAGAGTAATATAGATTTCTATTTTTAAAAAAAAAATTTTTTACTATATGGCTTTTGAGTATTCAAAAGTACAAGCAATTCAAACACTTAAATGAAACTAAAGAGTAACAACTTACTTACCCTTGTGTAACATCTTACGGTTTTTTTAACAAAGAAAAACATTAAAAATTAACAGATAAAGCCTAAATACATTTTTTTAGGCAATCGGTATTAGTTAATATTTTGTAATTTATGTACATACTGCTGCCTACTGTACTTTAGCTACTAATAAGTAGATTGTATTAGATTTGATTACTGTATTTATTTTTGCTTTCTTAAATACAAAAAAGCCTAAGTTATCTAGTAATACTTAGGCTGGGTACACACCAGCAGATATTTCAGGCCGACTGACCAATCAATATTGCCATTGGTAAATCACAGCCGATCGAGCAGTCCCTATGGGACTGTATGATCAGTCGAGCACACTGTCGGCCACTATTGCCGCAACCATCAGTCATTTGTCTCGGCTGAGGGCTCGCTCAGTCGGGACAAATAATAAGCTGGGTACACACAGGGCTAAGTTGTTTTTACAGTATACATACCCTTTAATGAAACTATTGTTATATTTGGTTAATTGGTCAACAAAAGAGATAAAGTATACTGTTGAAAAATAGCCAGGTTTCAAATAAAGGAATGGTAGCACTCAGTTTCAATGACAGATAGATGTTGTGGTTCACAATAAATCAGCAAAGAACAAAATGAATCAATGGCTACACTCCAAGGTTAACTATGGGTAGAAATTGATGTTTAACTTTAATTACTATTTGCACTATATACTTTTATTAGAAGTAGGATTAAGTAGCTCAGATTATGCTTGTCAAGGTTCTCATTCATCCAGGTCATAGTATATCTGTTGTATTCAATTAGATCAACTGGACTTGAAGTTTAGTTCTTGAAGACATTTCGCTAGTCATCCGACTGGCTTTCTCAATTCAGAATGACTTGTACAAGAATCTGTGGCAATTATGTATCCTGGAAAATCCCAACTAGCATATCACAGCCAAGTGTTAGGGCGTGATTGGATAGTGGCTAAGAGGTGTTATAGGAACGCACAGAGTAAGTTGTCAAAACAGCATTGTACATGGCAGAAAGTTGGTGTCGAACCCCACCACCTCTATTTAGGCTTGGTTTCTTTATTTTCACATAAATGGCCTCCTTAACACCTCTCTTGAACCAGTCACATTCCTTTGCCAATATGTTAACATTACAATCTTCAAAGGTATGTCCTTTATCCTTAAGATACAGGTACACGGCTGAGTCCTGACCCTGTGCTGGGCCATACGTTGATGCAGTTGCTGTTTGGTCTCCCCACATACAAATCAGAGCATTCTTCACTGCACTGCGTATAGGATGTCGCTTTTCCTGTGTTTCGGTATTGGGTCTTTCGGATGAACCAATTGCTGCCTCAGTGTGTTGTTCAGTTTAAAGCAGACAGGCATACAGTGTTTTTTAAAAATTCTTCTTAATTTCTCAGGGACCCCTGCTACATATGGGATCACCATGTTCTTTCTCCTGTCTTGCTTTTCCCCTTCACTGTTGATATTCGTGTTCTTTTCTTTCCTTCTACTTCTTTTGACAAAGGCCCAGTCTGGATATCCACAAGTTTTAAGGGCTCCTCTGAGATGGAAGTTGTACAACATGTATTGTTGGTTGTACACATCCAGTGAACAGCTCTATGTGCTGTCTTGCTTGCTCCCTAGTTCCATATGTAAATGTATGGTAAGAAAATGTTAGCAGGAGATTAGAAAGTTTGCACATTTGTTATTATGTATATAGATTTTGCACTTTGGTCTGGGTGTTAGAAAAAAACACTCAAAAGTCCCCAATATTTTTTATATATAAAGTGGAAGGCCAGAGAGTGTGAGTGTGTATGTATATAATATATATATACACACACACACACTCTCTGGCCTTCCACTTTATATATAGTATGTGCTAAACAACAAGATGGCCCACTATAACTACTAAGCTGTGAACAGTAATGTCCAACAATGTCCAGTCTTCTTAGAAAGGAATAGCTCCATCAGTGTTCATCTACTAACCTTTGCTAGGTTTTTCCTCAGTGGTGTTCGCCAATAATGGAGCAGTAAGCACATGCATGCAATGTTTGTAGAAGAAACCCAAAAATTCAGTCTTCTCCGTTTTCTAAGGAGATTAAAAAAGTGTTGTTAGTATGCTGAGCAAAAAAAAAAAAAAAAAAGTCTTACGTATAGGCTGCATTACATTTAAGGAACTGTAAACCTAAAAAATAAGTGTTTGCCAATCGTTTCTAATAATCACAGGGAGGTGAGAACGCTTATTCTCATCTTCCTGTGAATTATAGTTTGCTCAGGGGACACAGCGGCACTTACCTTACCTGGCACTCCACTCCACTCGCGCGATCGGGAGAGCAGGACAGCGTGGCTGTCAGTTCAGAAGGAACTGCGAGTGGAGCGCCCGGTAAGGTAAGTGCCACTGTGTCCCCTGAGCAAACTATTATTCACAGGGAGGTGAGAATAAGCGTTCTCACCTCCCTGTGAATAATAGAAATGATTGGCAAACACTTATTTTTTTAAGTTTACAAGTTTAATAGAGGCATTTTTAAACATTGAGTTGTGAACTGCAACACACACTCACACCACTTATATATCAGAAGTTAAATTGTGAAAGTAGAGTAAAAACAAATGTCTAAAAAGTATTCTGTCCGTCATTTTTTAAAAGATTGTGCATGTGTGTACCCAGCAACTGACAAAACAGTAAATTTTTTTGGTGAACTCTTTGGTGAAGTATTGCTATATTACCACAATATATATTGTGAACAGCGCCCATACACGGACCAATCCCGATTGTATGATTGGGTGATAAGGTTTTCCTATATCCTGTTAAAACTGAAAATTGTGCTATTGCACATACACTATCGTATGATATCGTACAACTGGAGATTGGATTGTGTATGGGCCTTTTTATACGCAAATGTCAAGCCTGTGTGTATTATGACTGCCTTTATTCAGCTAGGGCAATATCACACAGCTATATGCTTGTCCACAAAAATTCTAATGCTTTTTTGTAGAGTGTGAGTCACTGAGCCATACAGGTAGTGGGAATATAGTGTACATATATGGCATTGAGTATTCAGGGGACTGATAGAAAGAGTGGAGCAGCACATACAGTACAGATAAAGTAAGCTACAAAAAAGCAGAAAATATTAGAAGTTGCTAAGAGAGGGAGATGTAATATTCAAACCTTTAAGAGTTATTTAAAAAAAAAAAAAGGGACAGAACAAGTTAGACCATGAAACATGTGGGTCAGGAAAAGCTAAGTGTACAGGAAAAGGAGAGATGGCGCAAATTACTAAAGAGGATATGCAAAGTGTCTGCTCTTAAAGAACAACAGTGTCCCGCTCCTCACCACAGGGTTGGTTTACTTTTTATCTCTGCAAATCTTGGTCCTGTCCTTTCCTTTCAGCCAATGGGAAGACACTAACAGAATAACTCCCTACATTTTGCAATTTAAAAAAAGGGACAGATGTAAGGGGAGATGTGACTTTGGATTTTAGCTACGCCTGCTTTGCCAAGGCCACACCCACTTTGGGTTACGCCTACTTTAAAGATCACTTTTCCCATTTTATATTTTTGACCGCAAAATTTTTAAGTGTAGGATGGGGTTAAGAAAACATAATGGCCTTCATTAACCAGTGTCCTCCAGTTTATTAGTCTGAATAACAATGGCTAATAAACTGGAGGGCTGCTTTGAACACTGGCTAATTAACTGGAGGGCTGCTTTGAAAATTGGCTAATAAATTGGAGGGCTGCTTTGAACACTGTCTGGAGGGCTGCTTTGAACACTGGCTAGTGGAATGAACAAGAGCAAGAAGCACTGGTTAAATTCAGTGTTCATTGTTCAACTTTAAGCTTCTTTCAAGTAATAAACTAAAAATCAAAACTTTTAGACACTGTGCTGCATCTATTACATTGACAGTATGGACAGGACTTTAGAGAAAGCCCAGAGCAGAGAAATGTATGGGGGTCTCAGTGCAGACTGACAACTAACCCTCCCCTTCCCCTGAGGCACCACATAAACAGTGCAGCAAGTCAGTCAGTGTCTCTCAGCATGAGCAGATCATAACAAAATGTTAAAAAAGATATACTAAAAGAAGAAACAAAAGGGCTAGGAACAGAACAGTTGAGGATCATTGAGGATATTTTAACAGTTTCTCTTACATTTGTTGTTGCAAGCATATTCTCGGGGTCAACCAACGTACGCAAAAGTCCTGTGAGCTGCACAGCACCACCTAGCTCTGGGTCTGCGTCACAAATCATGTGTTCTATGATGAGATTGATCAGCAATATGTCCTGAGAGATAAAAGTACCAAATATCACATTCTAAATGGGTGTCTGTAAATAACAAAATTAGAAGGCAATACCGAGAATGTTTATATAACCCCCCCCAAACACACAGACACAAAAACAGATGTTACATAAATAATAGACAACAGAAACAAGAACATTTGGACAGGCTGTTGAAGACAGTGACTGGTCTGCTTATGCTGAAAAAGAAATGTCTAAAAATAAAACAATTAGGGCTAGGCCACACTGCTGCGTTTTTTTTGCGTTTGCGCTTGCGTTTGCGATTGCGATTTTTCAAAATTATTGAAAACGCGGCAACGCAAAAAAACGTGCGTTTTTCGATGCGTTTGCGTTTTGCATTTTTAATCGCAATCGCATGCGATTTCCTATACTTAATGAAGAAATCGCAAACGCAAAAAAAAAACGCACATGAAATCGCATGCGATTGCGTTTGCGTTTCAGTGTGGCCTAGCCCTTACTGGGGGCAGCTGATGTTACAAATAATAGTTTTGTCATTACTGACGAAACAGAGCTTACGCTCTGAAAACCGGATCGCAGTGCAAAGGAAACCAGAGCACCTAGTGGAGCCTTACCAACAGGATCACTAATTAACACAGATTAGTGTGGCATAGCCACATTGGCCTAGACATTCAACATGGATTTAATGGGACACAGAGCAGAAGTATTGGGAATATAAATTACCATAATGCTGAAATTTAGAACAGTGTGTTCCTAATTCGTTGTCTGGTTTAGTATATTTATACCCACCCTTTTTCCTTCACACCCACTGCAAGATAAAACTGGATTTCTAAGCAGTGGAATAAATAATATTACATGCTATAATATCTTTGAATAAACAGGACATTGAATGAATGAATAAAGCATATATGTATCCACAGGATTATGATAGAAGAAAGAAAACCTTTAATTTATTATTACTTTTTGCAAGTTAAATAAACTGACAATTGATATAACATAGGGATGCGCCCAAAAAACGGTCTCTTCAGATGAAAAATATAACTACCACGCGCAGCTAGGAAATAAAAGGTATTTGTAGTTTTCAAACCTTTGGAGGGCTGCATGTTGGAAATCCCTTAAAGGGCAAGACCACCCTCTAAACAAATATCTTTATAGGTTAAGCACCCGCCAGATGTATTTTTCAATATAATTACCTTCACCAAAGTTTCATCCAAAGTTAATTACAGACCCCAATTGCTCAATGGCCTAGTTACATCGACTCTGCTGCTGTTGCTGGCTGGTTTAGAGTGCACACTGCAGCAGAGTAGGCAACATCGGGAATGGCTTTCAGGCATTAGCATTCATGTCGCCATTGTGGCTTTTACTGATGGCCATTACCCAGAAGTTGCAGAAGAGTGGAGAAAGCCTCTCCACTGAATGAAACCAATATCATATAGCTTTCAAAATAATAAAATCTAAGCAGTACACTGAGAGGAGTAGATTACCATTTATATGTAATTGCAGATTATTTTTTTATTTATTGATTTTGAAATCAAACGAAGCAATATAAATATTGCATAACTATCAATGGGCTGAATACTGCATTGTAAACAAAAAAACTTTGAGCTCCTTATCAGTAAACATGTAGAAATACAATCAGGGAGATTCAATAAAAGTTCTTATCATTAAAAATGGTGCTACATTTGCACCAAGCAATCAGATATTATTTAACATTTGAAAGCTAACATCTGATTGGTTGGGGCAAAATTATCACAATTTTTATCGATAAGAACTTTTATTGAATAACCCTGTTTGTATTTTAACCATACCTATTTTATTGTTTAGCCTTCTTTAATACCTTGTATACTTACATCATCATTTTGCTGTGCTTCCTGCATTACAAACTCACGGACCATAGAGGGATTGTACTCTACCAAATAGGAGAAGATGTCAGTGGCAGCACTTCGAACCTGTGCATCATCCATACCCTGTATAGTAAATCATCAGAAGACATCAAATAGTTACAGGTTACTGGAAATTATCGAATAAAAATCATAGTAAGCTTCCAACTATTTCAACTTATCAGTCCTGAAAACAATGATTACATCTTACCAAGATTACTTCTAGAGCTGGCAGGATCCCCATGTTAGACAAGGTTTTAAAGAAAGCATCTCTGTTTTGTGGTTGCAAAGTTTGAGAGAACGCACAGAACTCCTTTAGAAAATTAACCTGAAAAACATGGAGGGCATTAAAGCAAATGCTTTGTTGACCTAAAACACTTCCCACCTTTCTGCAAAATTGAAAACACAAAACATTTTCTAAAGATATATATATATATTATAAATAAAAGTAATCAATGTCATCGTAGGCCAAAATACAGCCGCAATAATAACCAACATTTTATTTATACTTACTAGCTCTTGCCTCTTCTCATCATCGGTAGCTTCATCTGTAAGGTGTGCAAATAGTTCTGTTAGAAATTTTTCATCTTCCTACAACAAACAAGAGCAAAAATAAATAAATATTTGAATATAACATACATTTCCCTTTAGAATGTACAGTAAATTCAGGACAGTCACTAAACTGTCAGTTGTTATTCTAAATCAAGTCAGAAAACTCTAGTAGCTAATTAAACCTTTCTACATGGCTCCTTTTGAAAAAGTAAATGGCCAAATGTAAATTTCTAGAAGCAATGGTTACCTATCTGCTTTGTATTATTCAGCCCTAGATTAAAACCATGCACCACTTTCAAGTAATTAATTACTAAAATATAGCACTGTAAAGATCCAAAAATATTTCTCTCAAGTTAAGAGTCAAATAACCTTTTTACTCCTTCAAACCCTTAGCATAAATTTATCTGAGATCTAGTACCAAATTGCACTTACAAGGATCTTTTCCTTACAGCTCCACTATTACACATATATATGGACCCTATGACACAAGTAGGACAACAGAAGTAGGTAAGTCCAATTGTTGCCCATTGTAAAGGAGATACAGCCTAAATGCAATTTTAACTTACTTACCTGTATTTTAACTTACTTGGTAAGTAAATCCGATCCATAGACGCCTATGTAAAAATCAGTAAACTCATGTCTATGCAGTTAACTTTTACTTTTTAATTTACTTTTTTAATTACACACTCTGATTAGAGAATGTTTCTCTGATCATTTCTTATGGGAGTGCTTTTTGTAGGAACATTTTTTTACACAGGTGTATAAAATGTATAATTATTAGTATATCGTTATAAGTTATATACAGCAAGACATATCTTTTAAAGGGACACTAAACTGATGGTTTTAAGTAAATGTCAGGGGGATGTAAGAGAGCTTATTCCTACTTTTCTTTGTGCAATAGTTGGTTGCAGACTGGACAGTCCACTGATCAGCTGTTAAAACCAGTGAGGGCTGCTCTTGCAAGTAAGTATAATGGTGGCCATAAAGGCTATGATTGCGGCCATACGACCGTCAGGCCGTGTATGGAGGATTGGACTATATTTTTTTCCCATCGAGCATGTTGGAAAAATTTTTGCTGCTCAAACCGTAACCATGATTGTAGCATCTATGGCCACCTTGCGCAATCTATTTCTATTGCATACAGGAAGGTAATTATAAGGTCTCCTATCTACCTGTGAATTATAATCATTAACAATAATGTATGTATGTATGTATGTATGTATGTATGTATTTCTTTAGGTCCCAAATAAACTAAAATAATTCTAACCTTGCATGGACTTGATATTATGTTGATTTAACATGAATGTCATTAACTGATGTTGAGCCTCTCAGTGGTATTCCCTGACATCCTTACTCAGCTGGATCATTATTTGCAATCAACATTATGAGCAAAATGATCACTTCAGGCAATAATATATGGTTAGCATAAGTGTTTTATTTCCCTTAAATAACTTTTTGCAACACAAATGACAAAACAAATATGAAAAAGGGTTTAAAGGACAACTCCACCTTCATAAGAACATCTTTTCGAAAGAGTTGTCTCTTTAAAATATGTTGATATATCATACTTTGTTCTATGAATTCATTAGTGTATGCGTGCTATGCTTCTGGGTGCCTCATGGAAACTGAGCAATTTAGAAACTTGTACTGAGCCTTTAATGAGCCTGGGCATGCTCAGAAGGGGCAGATAAGGGATTAACATTCAGTCATTGGCTGAAACTTTTTTCATCCATTAAAAACCTCCATTCAATCTTGCCAATTTACCTTCTCTTCGCACATTAAAACAGTTTTTAGGGCTAGGCCATACAAGTTCTCACAATTGCAATCCGTTGTATGAATCACAGGGCTGTGCATTCCAATGTGGGTGGCCACACTGTATGTGCTGCATACTAATTTTCTGCAAACCGCATGCAATATGATTTTGGAATATTGCACAAATCGCAGAACGATCAGACAATAACTCTTGTCGAATGTGCCCACTTTTCACACGAGTTACCGTCTAGTCAAGTAAGACATCAGCCTTAATTTCATTTGACTTGCTATAAAAAATATGATCAACTGTTTAAGGACAACAAAACTGTCACAAAATGTGCAAACAGAGCCAGCAATTGCATCTTTCAAGACCACCAGCAACTGGAGGTAAGGTCAAGGGTGCAGACCTAGTGGTTTAGGTCCTCACCCTGGGTACCTTTAATGAGAGATGGGTAGGATGAAGCATTTTTGTTCACACATACAAAGAGGGGAAAAAATATGACCAAGTTAAATATTTAGCATATTCTTTAATGCACAAAAGTTTAAGTTATAAGAATATAAATATTATTATTCTTTTGTAAGTGCACAGTATAACGGAGTTGCAAAATAAAGAGAAATTTAAAAAAGTAGCATGTGCTCATCTTCCACTGAGTTATAGAACAGATCAAAAATGGGGGTTAATGAGTTAGTGCAGCCCTGCTAATTACGTTTATTAAGCATGTCTCTACTAAACCAAATGATCCAGCAACCCTTTTGGAACCTTTCCATTAAAGACAAGAACACATGAAATCTACACACCGAAAAGCTGGATGGTGTCAACATTAGAAGCATGACGCATAGGTTTTAATGTAGCCATAGATCACATCTTAAGACAGGGTGAAATTATAAATCTACCCAAATCTCATAAAAATTGCTTTAAATCGGCCCTTTCATTGTTACACTTCTAGAAACTGCATAGTACAGTGCCACAGGTGGAGGATAAGTAAGTGAACCTGATCTTAGCACACCTCTGTGCAAATGCATCTTTCAACAGTGTGCCTATCTGATGGCAAGTTTTGGAGTACATGCATGTTAGCAAATCAATTTTTACTGGAAATGTATGCATTTGTTAGCAAATCGATTTTAATTGGAAATGTATTCCAAATATCAGCGCACACTAAACTATCTCAAACGGTGTTTATTAACATGATTTTAATTGGACACAATCCAAATATTCTCTAAATTGGACATTAAATTTAATTGGACACTCCTAAATATTAACTTTCAGTGTATCCCTTTTGTGTTTTTGTACAGATATTAACTAGCACATACAGAGCATACTTTCAGAGCAGATCAGGTGCCATATTTTTGTTAATATCCCAATCAATGCGCTGTGAAACAGACACTTAGAACTGAGAGCAGACTGAAATCCAGTGTGAGTGAAACTCCTTACTGTATGAGATAGTAATGGGGCCCATACACACCCCAATACCAGTCGTACGATATCGGCATATGGTCAATTGTACGATTTTCATAAAAGTTTTATTACCTGTATTTTTATTTCTTATTAGGAGAAAGATATAGGGAGAGTCAGGGGAAAAAAAACCCCGTCCTTTAGATGCCAGTATCAATAATCTTTAAAGTATTAGTTCACTCAGAAAGTGAGCCATTTCCTTTTTGCATCAAATGAAAAACAGGAGCTACCGGTTTTAAATGAATGTAACAGGAGCCAGGAACAAAGCATTTAAACTCACCCATGAGCATGATCCATCTCTTGCTCCTCTGACAGGTCCCAGCTGCTTCCAGGGATAACTAAACTATATCAAGCATTAGCGTGCATGCGTGCTATAGTTTAAAGCAGGAGACAGTCGGAACCTATCAGGCGACCCAGCAGTGGAGCCCGGTCGCGTTTAAGATTAAAAACTTTGTTCCCGTCTCCTGTTACTTAAATTGAAGAATGGTAGGTAAGGCAAGGTATGTTCAAAAGAAGGAGGGGTGAGGTAGATTATTTAATCAAATGTGTTTCAAAGTAAATTTCTTACATTTTATTATCCTTTAAACAAGATTTTAAATATAAGAGTATAGGTATTCATTACATTGTAAATCATCTATTTAATTGTTAAACTTCCCACTTTTCTACATATAGAGACACAATGGGGGGGATTCATGTCTGCTCTTAGACTTTTAGCAAAAAAACCCCCAAAATTAAATATTTTAAGTGTAATCTGGTACAGCTTAATAACCACAGTTCATGAGATCACCCAAAAATAGACACATTGATTACTTGTCCAGCTGTGACATTTTTTGTAAGTATCTCCTACTAAACAAAACACTTTGGGATATTTACCTTAGGAAAGCTCAACTTTAATTTAGAAGTATAAAGTAGATTAATTAACATAGTATAACAGTTCACCCAAATTAGTTTGCTATTATTTATATATTTTAGTTTGTTTTTTTTAAGGACACCGATTAATTTAAACGTTAATAATCTTTTTAAAATCAAGGTTAAAGGGTAATAAAAAAAACATAAAAATACCCCCACCCCCCGAATCCTTAATTCTAAAAGTTGAATTAATAAGTATTATTACCACCTGCTCTGCTTTGAAGTAATTTGTTTTGCAGCACTTGCAGATTTCAGTCTCCCTGGCTGAGTTTAAAAAAAAAATATTGTTACAAGTGTTACAAGTTACAAGTTTGTAGCAATATTATTATTGAACTCAGCCAGGGAGACTTAGAAGCGGCAAGCACTAAGTAACTAAATTTCTAAAGCTAATTACATTTAAAATAAAGTAGAACAAGGCTGACGTTAACATGTGGGAAAAGCACGAGTGCACATATTTTCCCGCACGTTGTTGTCCGCTTGCGATGCGGTCCGCTCAATCATTGGGCTATCAAAGTGCATGTGATTTGCAAAAAACCCCACAACGCTGATACTAAAGCCTAAAACCGTGACCCACCACCACTCCTGGATGAAAATTGTAATATTTTATGCTTACTTTCCAGACCAATTGGCCAACACTAGTGTGTGCTTTAAATCACACTTTCACATTTGAATGCGTGATTTAAAGGAATGTTTTCTCCAGCCTCTTCTAGAATTATAGATTCAGGGGAAGGAAAATTTTTTTGGTTAAAAAAAAAATTAATATGCTGACATATACTGTTTTCTATAAGGTTGATTTTGAATAGAGAAAATTAACAACCTACCTGTAACATACCAACTATTTCCACTTTGTTAAAAAATATAAAGGAGTGAAGTGTTGATAACATGTTTTCTTCAAAAACAGAGGGGGTAGGCAAAACGACATCTTGAATGTATTGAACTCTGTATGTCTGATGAATTTTTTGTTTTAGTTCTGGATCTGATATAGGTATTACTTCTTTAAATTTTGCGTTTTTTGTGAGAAACTCACGATGTTTTCGTTGCATTGGTAAAGATGGGTCATACTCTAAACATCCAATTATATCCATGATACAGTCCTCTGAAAACATGACTTCAAAGAGTGCAGTTCGGTTAAGGAGAAAGATACCCTTAATTATTTCATACAAGTGATGCAATCCTTCAATGTTTTCCAAATCTTCACAGACATGAAAAAGTTCAAGAAGTTTTTTAATATAACCCTCATTTTCAAGGGCTACAGCAAGTTTTTCTCGACGAAGTGGAGATGGTAATGAAGAAGCCACAACTTCAGCAATTTCCTCTAGCCTGCTTAATTCACATGATGGCAACTCTAAGCCAGGAGAGGACATATCATCAAAGCGTTCCTCTTCAGATTCATCAACAAGGTCCTGAGTTATGTCCACAGATGGATCTTTTCCTTGAACCTTAAATCAAAAGATTGTATTAGACAAACAAGTCATTAGGTACATCAGTTATCTAGAGAAATCTCCTAATCATAAAATACTATTCCTTGTGTAAGAAATCACTTATAACACTCTTGTCACATTTTGTAGTGTTATGATTTGAATCTAGAAAGGGAAAGCAAAAAATTTGGCACGAAGGCTGAACAAAGCTCTAGTTAAGCGAGTTTCTGCATGTGTGGTTACTTTTAAAACCTGTGCCTGTGAAAGGGCAATCAAGGTAGGTAATCACCACTGATTAGGACTGCTCACAGCCGATTGCAATCAAGAGCCAACTAATAAAAGCTGATTAGGTCTGCTTACAGCTGAATCAAGTCTCGTGACCGTCTGTACCAAATGTCATAACGGGGAGTTTGACACTTTCAAGCCAAATTAATTGCAATGTATTTAACAAACCTGACTCAGACAAACTATGATATTCCCGGTCTATGCCAAAACTTAAACCAGCACCAAGCCAGAGCCAGATTTATCTACAACTACAGAATGAAGCCTTATAAGTAAGTCTTTAACTACTTTGCACATCTGGATCCTGCAATTTCTTGCCCAGTCTTTTTGGCAACATTTCTGAACCTTTGTGGCACAGAAAATGGACCACTGTGAAAGAAACAGTCCTGCCACAAATATTGGATATATTGGATTGATGTATGGACTTTCAGTCAGCAATGCTTAACCTAGCCAAATACATGAGGAATTATATTTGGTTGACTTAAAGTGTATATACATTGAAAAAATTACTTTGCGTTATCTTAATCTATAAATAAATACAGGAAAGTAGCACTTACTCTGAGGTGTGTGGGGCTACATACCTTTAATACAGTTACTTGTTTTGCTCAGGCTCTTACCAATGACCTGACTATTTTCCCACATTCCGACTGTCAAAACTGCATACAGCATACCAACTGTCAAACCATTCCAGCTACAGCAAAACTGCTAACAGAAATGCTAAAACGTAAGATGTTTCAGATTGGATATCTAATGAAATAGGGGGCAGATCAACAAATATAACGGCACAGTGATAGTTGGGGTAAATTATAGTTTCGACTAATGGCCAATTTAAAAAATTTTTTCAGTGTACATGCCCTTTAAGAAAGGACCTGGGAAGGGGTGGCAAGGCAGGGGTTGATAAGGCTAATGTGTTAAACAGTTTTTTTCCTTGGTATTCACTATAGAGAATCCTAGTCCTTAAAGTGTATGTATACTGAAAACATTACTTTGCGTCATCTTAATTTATAAATAAATATGTGTAAGTAGCACTTATTCTGAGGTGTACGTGTTGCTGCATGCCTTCAATAAAGTACTATTACTGCTCAGGCCAGTGACCTGACTATTTTCCCCATACCAACTGTTAATACTGCATGCAGTATACAGCACACCAGCTATCAAACCATTCCAGCTACAGCAAAACTGCTTACAGAAATGCAAGATGTTTCTGATGGGATCTAAAGAAATAGGGGGCAGATCAACAACAAAAAATTATACAGTGATAGTTGGGATGAATTATAGTTTTGACTAATGGGCAATTTAAAAAAACAAATTTGCCAGTGTACAGATCCTTTAAAGCAGACACTGTAATAAAATGAAGGGTATAAATGAGGAATAATCCTCTGGCTGACAGAGGATATGGTACGGAAACAATTAGACAAAGTTAATATCACTAAAGCCTAAAAACTAATCTTATTAGTAGTAGTTAGCAAGGATTTATGAGAAATAGATACTGTCAGACAAATCTACTTGGTTTTTATGAAGAAGTGAGTTAGAATTTAGATACTGGCATAGCAGTGGATATAGTATACTTGGATTATGCTAAAACATTTGATACTATGCCACATAGGCGACTAATGTATAAATTGAGGACTATTAGCCTAAAAAAAAATTTGAACATAGATCGAGAATTGGTTGTTGAATCGCAGACAGAGTAGTGGTCCATGGAGCTACATCCATGTGGGCTAAAGTTCTAAGTGGAGTGCCTCAGGGTTCTATACTGGGGCCACTTCTTTAATCTGTTTATAAATGACTTACAAGGGAGCATTGAGAGCAAGGACTCTTTCTTTGCTGATGACAGTATACTATGCAGAGTTTTGGAGACTTCAAACGATGTGCAATTGCTGCAAACAGACCTAGTTAGATTATCAAAATGGACAACAGAGTGGCAGATGAGATTCAATGTTGATAAATGTAATGTGATGCATTTAGGGTTTAAAATTCTCCCTCTTTACAAGACACTGGTAAGGCCTAATTTGGAATATGCAATGCAGTTTTGGAATCCCAAATACAAAAGGTACATCTTGAAAATGGGAAGAGTTTAGAGAAGGGCGACTAAAATAATAAAGGGTATGGAGAGGCTTGACTATGCGGGCAGATTAGACAGGTAAGGGTTGATTTTAATGGAGAAGAGGCTGTTGTGTGGGGATATGATCACTTTATATAAATATGTTAATGGGCCATATGAGAAACTCAGGGATATTCTTTAAGGAAAGAAGTTTCATCTTCAAGTTAGGAAAGGTTTCTTTACATTGAGAACAGTAAAAGTTCATTGAATAGCTTCAAAAGTGGGCTGGATAAGTTTCTAAAAATAAAAAATATTCAGAGGTGATGACCTATTCATTCAAGTCCTCACCCTCTGTACTTTTAATGAGAGGGGTGGGCTGAAACAATTTGTTCTTTTTTATTGAAAATAATTGGCAAAATATGAGGATTGTCCCAATTTAAATAATCAACAGTGTTACTTAGTAAAAAAATCTAAATTAATTCATAAAATTAAAATAATTTAATTTTAATCAATTTACCGCTGTAACAATATAATACACAGAAAAGTCCAAAGTGTTACTGCAGGTTTCTCAAACCTTAAAGGGCATAACTCAAAGGATAAGTGCACTGTAAAATCAAGTTTAGTTTAATAGTAAATCGATGAAATCCTATCAATATAAAAAAATCCTAAATAGTAAAAAAATCTTTCCCCCCTTTTTATTTCCCCCTAGGTCCCTCCTGAGCCTACCTGTGTGGCTGTAAAGTTGGTGACATCTTGGATGTGAAGGATAAGGCTGGTGAGTTCCTCCCTCAGTGAGTTGTTTGCTTCGCCTCTTCCCTCCAAATCCAAAACTTGATTTTACAGTGCACTTATCCTTTAACTAAACTTTACACACAGTTTAAGGACCCCCAAACCTACTTTGTTATGTTTACTTTATCCAAAGATGCTTTTAAACTTACTAACACAATTTGATCCCTCACCAGCAGATATAGGCCTCCTCTGCTGCTGCTTTGTGTACTTTTCATGAACACACAGCAGCAGAGAATGCCTTGGTAATGGCTTTCAACCCAAAAAAATTCCTTGACTATAGAAAAGCACAAGGCCGAGGTGACCTAATATCCTTATATTATAAGCTGAATTATTTCTTATAATATACAAGTGATTTTAACAAAAACATTTTTAAAAGAGTTGTGTCCCATTAGAGTATCCCGACTTTCCTTAACTAAATTAACTAAAGGGTCACTATACTCACTTAAACAACTTTACATTTTCTTTAACTACAATTTGAGAGAAGAAAAATGGCGGAACTCGCATATTTATCTGTGCTTCCTTTGTCATTAAATTGTTCATGTTTTGTGCATGCTCCTAATGCGCCCCCCCCCCCGCCTACCTTACTCACTGCCTCATTGTAGTGTTTGACGCTTATAAGCTCTGCAAAGCCTCACCATGGATGCTGCTCTGCTAACACATCTCCCCCCCGCCCCTTCTTTCTTTTCTCTGCTGATTCTCTTATGTTGCAGAAAGTGTGCTGGCAGACAGGCAAAGAGGTCAGGGATGGGTCACTTATTATAAATTTCTGCTTCTGGAGTGACAGGTCTTTCCCTGTAAATGCTGTGATTTCAAATGATGATTTTACAGAGTCTACAGCTCAGATTTAAAATGTGAAAAGGGTTTTGGAGCTTTTTTTTCTGTATCTAAAAGGTAAAATTTATCAGAAATAAATTTATTTAGACTAAAGATACCCTTTAAGTGGTACTGCAATGTCAAATGTCCTACTGAAGCAGTAGGAAGCAGTTGAGAAGAAACAGTAAGTGTACCTGTACAATTGATCAGAGCAATGCACGTAACTCAGCTTTGTGAAGTTTAGTTAATACCTGTCTCTGTAATTTATTAATTTTATTATATAACATTCAGCAGTAAAGTTCATTTAGTGAAGGAAAGTCAGGATACGCTAAAGGGAGCAAGAGTGGAATGCAAGCATTTACAAATAATTTTTTTTTAAAAATCATTCGGCTAAGGAATTATTCAACTGTTTCTACCATTTAATTGTGCCCACTTATGTATTATATGATTATATTTCTATTATTTTCCTTAATTAAAATCAGTATATAAAAAATATATACCTGACAAATTTTCTCCCAAATCTCATCACATCCAGCCTTTTCCTGAAAGCTAAGAGCCAAGTCATAATTTTCTGCTTCTGACCACACTATTAAAGTGTCCTAGAAAGTAAAAACAAACAAACATACAGAAAATATACTAAATGTATATGCTTAAAGGAAATTTAAACAATTTTTTTTAATTCCCCCGTAATTTTAGAAATATTCCATTACGAAGGCATATATTAAGTTTTTTTAAATTTTGGTTTATTTGTATTTCCGATTGTTGCTTGGGTGTAAAGCACTTGAGTACCTCAAGTGCTAGTCTGCTACCTTGTTCTCCCTTCTGCGCATGCATTCCACATACAAACATTGGAGAAAAGTTGGGTAACCAGCTCAAAATTCTCAATCTGAGAAATTCTTTAATGCTAGGTACACAAGAGGCGAAATTTCAAACCCGACAGATATTTTTGTTAACTGGGTCGAAATATTGATAGGATTTCATCGGGACTGACCAATAAGCTCACTAGCCCCTTTGTGCCTTTGAACCAAATAATGACGAATATTCGACCAGTTTTAACAATAAATTTTGTTCGACTGTGCAGTCTTCCACGGACTGCCGGATTGGTCGCAATGAAATACACGAGCAAAGACAAAATACAAAGACCTGTTTATTATATAACTATTTGCACTTTAGTATGAATATTTTATTCATTATTATCCGTCTTGCAACATAAAACGTACCTGCTGTTTTTGATATGCTGTGTTTGTATTAATTTTTGATTCCAATAGCAGAGAGCCTAATGAGAAAAATATAAAGCATGATCACTTGACATTTAATTAAAAAATTGTATACATACATATGGAAAATAAAAGTGATACTGTGTTTCATTAATAAAATTGTGGCACTTAGACAAAATTTCAGTGACTAATGTAAGGCCTGGAAAAAATGTACTAAAATATTCAAATTTCTTAAATTTCACCCTTGCTGCCAAACATTTAAGAAAATGCAGATTGATTCGGTATTGCTGTATTGAGGTTTTATGTATAGTCTTTGTGGAAGGTAAATATATTTTTTTGAAAAATATAAATATTCAGATAATGAGCAAACTAGCACACATGGCATTAAAAATTGTGTAAAGCTTGGTACATAGTCCCGAATGGTTAACCTATAATAAGTATAGGAAGGAGTGGGTGGCTCCCTACACGTACAGTTAGCTGACTGACCAGCTCCCAAAACCAGTTTCCGACAGCGTCACCAAACAATATTCACCACCAGAAACGCTTGTTTTTCTGGTACAAACATTAGTGTAAAAGGGGACTATCCCGTCTGTAAAAATGGGATTGGCCCTTTATCGCCAAATGTGTGTACCAGCTTAAGACTGGACAATGGGGTGACAAAAACACACACCAATGATTATCATCCAACCAAAATCATCATTCCCCTTAGTTATAATAAGTTTCAAAACATCTTTGCAACTGGTTTAAAATAAATGAGTGGATATCATAATAAACAATACCCACTTTAAATGGGCATGTCCACCCAAAAAACTGGTGACTTGTCAGTTATCTGCCCGCAACCCTAAATGCAAATTTTGACCAGGTTGTTACATTTGTAACCAGATATTTAATAAATTCTATTCCTTTCTGGCAAAGGTTTCTGCCTCCTGATGCTGCTCAATGAGCTTTCTATAAGCTTGAGCATATGCAGAAGAGGCAGCAGGTTAAAAATCACAGCCAATGATTACACAAGACTTTCAGGAAATGAGGACAAATGGGCTACATAAGGAGACTAAAAATATATATATGAATAAAGTAAGATTTTCTATTAGCTGTAGGAGTTTGAAGGTGTGTGTGGGGACTTTGTAATTGGGACTTCTGTAACACAGACAGCAGATAACTGCAAGATTGGGGGTTAGCAGTACAAACAGAAAGAGCACAGAGTAACGGATCATGCTTATTCCTTTTCCTGGTCGTAATGCTGAATCCATTTGCCATACAGTGACAGAGAAATAAGCTTAATTTTATAGAATGGATAGTTTCTACATGTAGTGTGCCAGGGGGAGGGGATGGATGATTGATAGTCCTTTACTGACTAGTTGTGCCCCATCCCCTTTAAAAATTAAAACTCGCAGAGCTAAAGAAGGAATAGGAAGATTAGGGAATAAATAAAAAAGCAGGTTTAAGATTGGTAGTAATTAATCTTTAATGCTGTGTGATTAGGAAAATAATTTGCACTATACATATAAAGATTAGGGACAGACCTAAAGCAGGACCCCCATAACAAGCACTCTATCCCTTGAAACCCAAAAATAATAATAAACCATCAGTCACATAATCCCCATATGGAAGTAAGTAGGAAAAGAGCGGATCTACTGTAATCCATATAAAAAAACACGTTTATTAATACATATATACCATAAACACATAATAAAACCTTGGGCGTCCCCGCTCTGTAGCTAAACTATAATATTGTCCCATCTTGAATGCTGAGCCTCAGAACCAATAATACATGACTCCTGAGAAAGTGGAGCACAAACTCTTGTAGAATTATCTATAGAAGTACTATGAATCCATGTGGAAGGATCCTATCAACGTTTGTAATTATCCAATTCGCAGTCACCCAATATAAGTGATATGTGATGTAGTGAAAAAATCCAAACGTTCGGACCTCAACCAAATCGACAATCCTCCTCCTCCAACCAAACACAGACCAAACTCCCGATGGACACCGTTCATGAAAATTGCATGACAGTAATAAGTCAATAAATATCACAATAAATGATCTACAAGTTCCCAGTTCATATGGTAGGCTAACCGGGGAATAATCGGGACTTAACTAGGCATGCAGTATAACTCTTCGTTTCCACAAACCGCTATGTACATATTTCTCAACACAGCCAATATACTTGCCACTTGACCGTCTTGTACTTTAACATCCTGCAGCCTCTTCACCCGAATAATCTCTCTTTATCCAGGAGTGTCCGTTTGTGAATTGGCTAGGTAGTAGGTCCGTTTGGGTTGTAGATTGATTTGATTCACTGCGATCTCCTCCACAATTGTTTGGTCCGGTATCTCAGCATTAACGTCAACCAACCGACGTACATTTCGCCGTCATCTCGCGGCTATCAGGGGGATGTTGAGAAATATGTACATAGCGGTTTGTGGAAACGAAGAGTTATACTGCATGCCTAGTTAAGTCCCGATTATTCCCCGGTTAGCCTACCATATGAACTGGGAACTTGTAGATCATTTATTGTGATATTTATTGACTTATTACTGTCATGCAATTTTCATGAACAGTGTCCATCGGGAGTTTGGTCTGTGTTTGGTTGGAGGAGGAGGATTGTCGATTTGGTTGAGGTCCGAACGTTTGGATTTTTTCACTACATCACATATCACTTATATTGGGTGACTGCGAATTGGATAATTACAAACGTTGATAGGATCCTTCCACATGGATTCATAGTACTTCTATAGATAATTCTACAAGAGTTTGTGCTCCACTTTCCCAGGAGTCATGTATTATTGGTTCTGAGGCTCAGCATTCAAGATGGGACAATATTATAGTTTAGCTACAGATCGGGGACGCCCGAGGTTTTATGTGTTTATGGTATATATGTATTAATAAAGGTGTTTTTTTATATGGATTCCAGTAGATCCCTCTTTTCCTACTTACTTCCATATGGGGATTATGTGACTGATGGTTTATTATTATTTTGGGTTTCAAGGATAGAGTGCTTGTTATGGGGTCCTGCTTTAGGTCGGTCCCTAATCTTTTATGTATAGTTATAGTTATATGACCCTCAGCACCCCCTTTCAATAGGGTATTCCCATACCTATCTTTATTACATGGAGTAGCATCCGGACGTTATAGTTATTATAAATAATTTGCACTGTTTACATGTCAGCAAGATGGCTTAGTGGTTAGCACTGTTGCCTTGCAGCGCTGAAGTCCTGAGTTCGATTCCACCCTTGGACACATCTGCAAGGAGTTTGTATGTTCTCCTTGTGCTTGCGTGGGTTTCCTCCGGGCACTCCGGTTTTCCCACAATCATAAAGACATAATGATAGGTTGTATGTGTCAAATAAATGTGCTTAGATTGTAAGCTCTTCGGGCAGGGCCTGATGTGAATTCAGTAAAATAATTGTAAAGCGCTGCGGAATATGCTCCACTATATAAGAAATAAAATACATGCATTTAATGGTGGAAATGCCCTTTAAAACCCCTCCCTCCCCGAACAGTTCCCAGGGTAAGGACTTAAACCAATAGGTCCTCATCTCTGGGTTTTCTTTAGATGAATAAATAAAGCTACTCAAACACCAGCTTTTGTGCAGGAGTGTAGAGGAGTCCTAGATTATTCCCTCCCTGTACAGTTGACAGACACGGAGCCAGAGTGGCACTAGAAGCTGGTGTTCTACTGTTTCTTTCCTTAAAACTATAGGAAACCCAGGGGGTAGGACCCAGTTTTAGGAGCAATGTGATCAAAATAAAATTGAAGAACGAAGACCCTTTTCCTGTTTTTATGTAAGGAACACAAACAGTTTGCCTGATGAAGCTCGGTTTTGAGCAAAACGCGTAGCATTGACATCATCTTTCCGGGACAAGTGTGTACACCACGTGGTTTTGATAGACGCCCCACTATATACTGGGATTGCGGAACTTACCCTGAGGAGGAATTCCAAGTGCTTCGGCCTCGGACTGCTCTGCAATTGTGGTCCGGGGGATCGAGGGAACTACGCACCGGAATCTCAAGTGGGGGGCTGGAGTATGGTGAGATATAATATTCATTCATACGCAATTATTCCTAAGTTTTTCTGATACATATATGGAAGCCGACTACTGATCTTTGCCTCACATGATATAGCTAGTGTGATCAAGGCTCGAGAACTTTCTTTATTACGGATCATATTTTTACTGGAACTTTACCCTGCTATCAGGAACTATATTGGTTTTACCCTAGACCGGGAACTGTACCGGGCTGCATCTTATAGGAACTTTTTATATATTAGATATATTTTTTATATATATTTCCATTTTTTATAGTGATGATTTATGATTTTAATAATATTAAGGCTGGCCAGCCCATATATTGATTATTGGGGTTATATTTATATACAGTGATGTGAAAAACGATTTGCCCCCTTCCTGATTTCTTATTCTTTTGCATGTTTGTCACACTTAAATGTTTCTGCTCATCAAAAACCGTTAACTATTAGTCAAAGATAACATAATTGAACACAAAATGCAGTTTTAAATGATGGTTTTTATTATTTAGTGAGAAAAAAAACTCCAAATCTACATGGCCCTGTGTGAAAAAGTGATTGCCCCCCTTGTTAAAAAATAACTTAACTGTGGTTTATCACACCTGAGTTCAATTTCTGTAGTCACCCCCAGGCCTGATTACTGCCACACCTGTTTCAATCAAGAAATCACTTAAATAGGAGCTATCAACGAGAAGTAGACCAAAGCACCTCAAAAGCTAGACATCATGCCAAGATCCAAAGAAATTCAGGAACAAATGAGAACAAAAGTAATTTAGATCTATCAGTCTGGTAAAGGTTATAAAGCCATTTCTAAAGCTTTGGGACTCCAGCGAACCACAGTGAGAGCCATTATCCATCAATGGCAAAAACTGGAACAGTGATGAACCTTCCCAGGGTGGCCGGCCGCCCAAATGACCCCAAGAGCGCAGAGAAAACTCATCCAGAGGCCACAAAAGTCCCCAGGACACTCAAAAACTCAGGCCTCACTTCCCTCAATTAAGGTCAGTGTTCAACTCCACCATAAAAGAGACTGGAAAAACGGCCTGCATGGCAGATATCCAAGGCGCAAACCACTTTTAAGCAAAAAGAACGTTAAGGCGCTCTCAATTTTGCTAAAAAAACATCTCAATGATTGCCAAGACTTTTGGGAAATACCTTGTGGACCGACGAGACAAAAGTTGAAATTTTTGGAAGGTGCGTGTCCCGTTACATCTGGCGTAGAAGTAACACAGCATTTCAGCAAAAGAACATCATACCAACAGTAAATATGGTGGTGGTAGTGTGATGGTCTGGGTTGTTTTGCTGCTTCAGGAACCTGGAAGGCTTGCTGTGATAGATGACACGAATTCTACTGTCTACCAAAAAATCCTGAGGAGAATGTCCGGCCATCTGTTCGTCAACTCAAGCTGAAGCGATCTTGGGTGCTGCAGCAGGACAATGACCCAAAACACACCAGCAAACCCACCTCTGAATGGCTGAGAAAAACAAAATGACATTTGGAGTGGCCTAGTCAAAGTCCTGACCTGAATCCTATTGAGATGTTGTGGCATGACCTTAAAAGAGGCGGTTCATGCTAGAAAACCCTCAAATAAAGCTGAATTACAACAATTCTGCAAAGATTAGTGGGCCAAAATTCCTCCAGAGCACTGTAAAAGACTGTTGCAAGTTATCGCAAATGCTTGATTGCAGGTATTGCTGCTAAGGGTGGCCCAACCAGTTATTAGGTTCAGTGGGCAATTTCTTTTTCACACAGGGCCATGTAGGTTTGGAGTTTTTTTTCTCACTAAATAATAAAAACCATAATTTAAAACTGCATTTTGTGTTCAATTATGTTATCTTTGACTAATAGTTAACGGTTTTTGATGAGCAGAAACATTTAAGTGTGACAAACATGCAAAAGAATAAGAAACCAGGAAGGGGGCAAATAGTTTTTCACATCACTGTATGTAATAAATTGTTTATTTGGGGACTTTTTGAGCCAAATATATATATTATATATATATATATTATATTTTACATAGTGGTATCGGTGTAAATACAGGTTGCCAGTGGGTTTTGTTAGTAACAAAAAGAAGTCTAGGTTGGCACTTTTTGAACAAGATACTGATTTTTGCATGGAGGGGTGGACAGTCCCTTTAAACTGCTGTGGGCTGTCCTGTTCTGTGCTGGCTTCTCATGCTAATTCCGAACAACTTTTGCTGTTTGTGTGGAGTTCCTCTACTCGCTGCGTTTGGACGCCTCCAGTAGGATCTGTGCTGCTCTTTTTAAATCCGGGGATGCCCGGTGGGGTATTGGGTATATTTGTATCTTTAGTGACAGTTTATGCAAGGCGAGTGCAGTTAACATGCTGCTCTGTTTGCACAGAACATGTGTGCTTAGAAGTAGGAGAGTATTACAATCTTGGAGGGGTCCAACAAGCTGGCATGATTAAGGACCAGAATCACAGTGAGTGGTCAGTCAAAGAAACTAATTGCAGCAGAAATACATCAAGCTTACTTCCCCTTGAAATGGGAAAAGTCCAGTATTTTCTTCACTGGGAATCACTGGGACCCCAGTACATTAATCTCCAGCCAGAGGACTTTTGAGGTCATAGTATGTGAAAACACAAGAAATGGTATTTAAAAAAAGAACAGCAGGAACTCTGGAGCAAAACAGTCAATATGGTAAATAACTGAAGGTGGCTTTTCAAAACAGGACTGGAGAATTGTATACGGATGAATATCTTAAATGAGTACCTTGTTACACAACTGAAATATTGTTACTAATTTAACAAAAGGAAAAATGCTCGAGGTACCTCCCAGGCATCCAATCCCTTCTGGCCACCTCACTGCCAGATAGACAATACGAAGAAATGAAGAGAGTAGGGCTGTTCAGTCATTTAATCTTTTACAAGGGGTAACAAACACTATCAACATCCATCATTTATAAATATTTGTGTACAAGCCCTCAGTTTGGGGAAAGTATGTATAAATTATAACCAATAATATCTTTCCTGTGAGGACAATTTATTTTTGACATTAGCAACCATTCTATTAGCCAATCTCAATTCTTTAGATACCATGTCAATAGAAAACTTGTGGAAACCTTTTGAGGGGCAGAGAAAAGAAATTGGTGGGGGTGACAGGGGAGAGAAAGAACATTTTTACAGCACAATACATTAGCCCTACATTTGTCAGCTTTCGAATTACTGAAGTTTTGGGCTGGGGGTGATGAACCTATAACTTTTTATTTGAGGGGGAGGGGGGAATAAATATCATAACATGTTGGCTTCCTGGCTTCTGTGATTTTTCTGACCCTGCACTAGGGCAATATCTGCAATAAAGTAAAAGAATATGTCATCATAAGCATAACATATAGTTATACTAAAGTGTGGAATGTCTGTATGTAGTCAGACAAAATTTTGCCTCTCTTAACAAACCAAGGCAACCAATAAAATGTTTTGCGACAGATGGATTGTGTGCGGATCTATTAAAGACAAACTGTGATTTCCTTGCACACGTCTGATCAAATCAAAGTTTTGCAAAAAATAAAAAATGTTATCAAAGATTGTAAATCACCTCTAGAATAGGCGTAGAGCACTGGTTTTCTATGTAAGCAATTGACTAACAGGAAGGAACACCCAGGATGTGTATACTGTTACAGACTGCATCTTAAAACAGAATTGATGTCAAATACAAACTTTATGAAAAGCAAATAACTTTAAGGATGTTACTTGAAAAGGAAAGGTTTAGTATGCACACTACCTGCACTAAAAATACACTACTAAAATTAATGTAATGTATGATTACACAAACTAGATGCAAATTAAAGGACAAGTATACTCACCTCACCCTCGCTCCTCTTCCTCCATAGCTGCATAGTACCCAGGGTGAGGACCTAAAATCGCTTCTCTCTCTGCCCCTTGCCATATTAGCGACCATGCCTGCTTGCGCAGAGAGAGGCCACTGTAGTCGAGAATCAGTGACCTCTCAGCGTGCACGGAGCGAATGGGGACGCGAACAGTGTGCACGGAATGGGGACGCGATGTGGCAGGTACGCGCTTCTGCTGGGAACTGGGACTGGATGTCGGCTGTTAATTTCGCAAAGAGGAGAGAGAAACCAGGAAGTGGACACAAAGAGAGAATAGAGAGACACCCAGAGAGAGACAGAGGAGAGAGAGGAGAGAGGGAGACAGTGTGAGAGAGAGACAGACAGAGAGGAGAGAGAGACACAGAGAAGAGAGACAGAGAGAGAGGAGAGAGACACAGAGAAGAGAGACAGAGGAGAGAGAGGGAGACAGAGAGAGACACAGAGAGAGAGGGAGACAGAGAGAGACACAGAGAGAGAGGAGAGCTGCGCAAGCAGGCATGGTCGCTAATATGGCAAGGGGCAGAGAGAGACACAGAGAGAGAGGGAGACAGAGAGAGACACAGAGAGAGAGGAGAGAGACAGAGAGAGAGAGACACACACAGAGAGAGGGAGAGAGACAGAGGAGAGAGACACGGAGAGAGGAGAGAGGGAGACAGTGAGAGAGAGAGGAGAGAGAGAGACACAGAGAGAGAGGCAGAGAGAGGAGAGAGAGGGAGACAGAGAGAGGAGAGCTCTCACTGTCTCCTCCCCTCTCTCTCTGTGTCTCTCTCTCTCCCTCTGTGTGTGTGTGTGTCTCTCTCTCTCTGTGTCTCTCTCTCTCTCTCTGTGTGTCTCTCTATCTCTGTCTCCCTCTCTTCCTGGTGTCTCTTCCTCTATATCGTTCTCTCCTCTACTGTGTCTTCTCTCCTCTCTGTCTGTCTCACTGTCTCCCTCTCTCCTCTCTCTCTGTCTCTCTCTCTTCTCTGTCTGTCTCTCTCTCTGTGTCTCTCTCTGTGTGTCTTTCTTGTCTCTGTGTCTTTCTCTCGTGTCTCTCCTTTCTGTGTGTGTGTCTCTCTCTCTGGTGTTTTGTGTTGTCTCTCTCTGTCTCCCTCTCTGTGTTCTTCCTCCTCTCTGTCTCTCTCTCTCTCTGGGTCTCTGTTTTCTCTCGGTTTGTCTCCTCTCTGTGTTCTTTCATGTCTCTGTTCTGTCTCTCTCTCCTCTGTGTCTACTCTTCTGTGTCTCTTCTCGTGTCTCATGTCTCCTCTCTGTCTCTCTCTCTCTGCTCCTCATGTCTCTCTTACCTCTCTCTCGATCTCTTCTAACGGTCGCCTCTCTCCTCTCTATCTGTGGTCTATCTCTCCCATATGTGTGTGGGTGTGTTTCTCTCTCTCTCTGTGTCCTCTCTCTCTCTCTGGTGTGGTCTCCTCTATCTCTGTCTCCTCTCTCTCCCTTGGTCTCTCTCTCCTCTCTCTGTCTCTCTCTCTCTCTGTGTCTCTCTCTACTCTATGTCTGTCTCAATGTCTCCCTCTCTCTCTCTCTCTCTCTCTCTTATCTGTTTCTCTCTCCCTCTCTCGGTCTCCATCTATGTCTCCCCTATCTCCTTGTGTCTCTCTACCTCTCTCTGTCTCCCTATCTCTCCTCTCTCCTCTGACTATCTCTCTGTCTCTCTGTGTCCTCTCTCTCTCACTGTCTCACTCTCTCCTCTCTCTGTGTTCTCTCTCTCTGTCTCTCTCCCCTATCTCTGGGTGGTCTCTATCTCTTCTTCTATCTCCTATATCTTGTGTCTCTCTCTTTGTCTCCCCTCTCTCTTGTCTCTCTCTGTCTCCCTATCTCTCCTCTCGCTCGTCTCTCTTCTCTGTGGTCTCTCTCCTCGCTCTATGTTCTCTATTATCTGTGTCTCTCTATCCTCTCTGTCTGTCTCTCTCTCACAATGTATCTCCCTCTCTCCCTCTCTTCCTCTGTCTCTCTCTGGTTGTCTCTCTATTCTCTTTGCTGTCCACTTCCTGGTTTCTCGTCCTCTTGCCAACTTAACAGCCGACCGTCCAGGCCCAGTTCCCAGCAGAAGAGCGTAACCTGCCAAATCGCGTCCCCATTCCGTGACACGTTTCGAGTCCCCCATTCGCTCCGTGCACGCTGAGAGGTCACTTGATTCTCGACTACAGTGGCCTCTTCTGCGCAAGAGTCACGGAGCAGCATGGGGGCATTGCTAAGATGGCAAGGGGCAGAGAAGAGAAGATCAGAAGTAAGGAGACGGGTGCTTTTACCCGGGAAACATTGTGGGGGCACGGAGCATCACACACCCATACAGGAAAGAGGTATGGGATCGTTTTAAATTATCGGTCATGTTAAACCTAATTCATTGTTTCTGCACTGAACTATTCCTTTAAATAGAAGCGGGCGGCCCCAACACAGAACCCTTGGAACCCCAGTTAGAACTTAAGTCCATATGATGAAGCCCCATTAAACAACCTACTCTCGCCATCCCATCATCAACCATTTTTCTTATCCATGTACAAAAGTGCACAGCCCAGACCAAACAGATCTTAGTTATACATTAGTCGCCATAGGGGGGGACTGTATCAAAGCCTGTGCAAAATCCAAGTAAAACTACACTACTGCATGCCCGAGTTCTAAATTTCTACTTACTTCCTCATAAAAGCCAAGCAAGTTAATTTGACAAGATCTAGTCCTCCTATATCCATGCTAGAACATGTTCCCTTATTAAACTTTCCAGGGTCTTCCCCCACCACTGAAGTTAAACTTACAGGCCTGTAATTACCAGCTCTGAACGACTACCCATTTGGAATATGGAATAACATCAGCTTTTTGGCTATCCAGAGGCACACCATCGCGGACATTGAGGGAATCTGCAAAAATAAGAAACAATGGCCTAGATAAAACTGAACTTAGCCCCAGATGCCCCCCATATAAGAAGACAAGGCTGCAGGCTGAATTTACAGGTCATTGAACGTCATGGTGACAATAGGGGTAACATTGTTTTCTACACTTAGCCCAAGTCCCCGAGTCATGTGATCTGATGACATAACTAAGCACCAATTATAAGCAATGTCCCCATTGATAGACTTGACATTTCTGGCCCATGTGCCTTATAACAATATGAGGATTTCCCTGAGCCGCCTGAAAGCACTTTTTGAGGAGGTGTGTGTGTGACCATTGGGGTGACTGGCTGAGGGAGGGGAGGAGAAAACATGGCGGAGATGGTGGTGGCGGCGCTGTGACTGACACACTGGGCCAGGCACGGACACAGGGCGGGGATACCGGGACTGAGCGGCTGGGACGCGGAGCATTGAATAGTGTGGAAACCGAGGCCCGGGCTCCTCCTCCTCTTCCCGCCGGCCGTAAGCAGGCCCTGGGGCCATTGTTAGTCGTGTCGCCCGCGGAATGGGTTCGGACAGGGATTCCCCCGTTTAGGCTGCGACCTTGGAGATAGTTTTAATTCCCAATAAGATTCGATCCGAGTGGGGTGCGAATTGGGAAATTCTGCCCGGGAGCTCCTGGTCACACACGGAAGGACAGTCCGTGGATTCTTGGCCTGTAGGTGTGAGTGCGAAGGGACCGGGCTGCACGGTGGATACCGACCCCGCATATACATACGTAGCAACTACGGGGCTAAGGAGAGGCCGGAGATCTGGTCCCTGGGAAACGGCGGAAACTTGAGTGTTGGGAGGGAAACCGCGAGGGCAGCCCGTTTATCTGGGGAACAGAGCCAGGAAACGCGTGGGCCGGGACCGCAACTTCCAGGTGTCAGGAAAGGCCGATTTGGGAGACATTTTTATCGAACTCCAGGTAGTGGGAAAAACAGACTGTCAGGCCGCCTTTACCGGGGTACGGGGGTTAGGAAAGCCCGGGGATCCGGCCTATTTAAACGGCGAACGTGTGTCAGGAAAGCCCGGGGATCCGGCCACCGCGAAGATAGAGGCGACAGGATGACTGACACCCGGCGTCGGGTGAAGGTTTATACCCTGAATGAAGACCGGCAATGGGATGACCGGGGCACCGGCCATGTGTCCTCCGGTTATGTGGAGAGGCTCAAGGGCATGTCTTTACTAGTGAGGGCGGAAAGTGATGGTAATGGCCAAGGGAGAGAAGGAGACCCCTGTTAATGTTCATAGACAATCAATGTCCACATAAGCACCGTGTCCCACGTAGGCAACGGGATGTCACCGGTGTTTGTCCCACGTAGGCAAACGGATGTCACCGGTGTCCAACGTAGGCACGGATTCAACCGGGGTCACGTAGCACGGATTGTCACGGTGACCCACTAGGCACGGATGTACCGGTGCCCACGTAGGCACGGATGTTCACGGGTGCCCCACGTAGGCACGGATTGTCACCGGCACCACGTAGGCCGGATTGCACCGGTGTCCCACGTAGGCACGGATGTCACCGGTGCCCCACGTAGGCACGGATGTCACCGGTGCCCCACGTAGGCACGGATGTCACCGGTGCCCCACGTAGGCACGGATGTCACCGGTGCCCCACGTAGGCACGGATGTCACCGGTGCCCCACGTAGGCACGGATGTCACCGGTGCCCCACGTAGGCACCGATGTCCTACTTACAACAGGTAGAGGGCTGCATGTAGGAGTTTTTCTTTTGGTGCACAGCCCTTTTCTGTATGTATTTACTGTTATGTATACTACAGTGGGCACATATTGCCTATAAATAGACATACACTGTTATCCAACGTTTGTATATACAGTGATGTTGAACCTTGGCACTCCAGAAGTTTTGGAAACTACTACTCTCAGCATGTCTAGGTTGCAGAATGCAACTAAAGCACGATGGGAGTTGTAGATTCTAAACATCTGAAGAGCCACTGTTTGACATTAATGGTACATAACATACTACTAATTCACTATTAGCTATCCAGAACGGCGGGTCTTAAAGGACAATTATACTCACCTTTTCCCCGATCCACGGCAGCATAGTACCCAGGGTGAGGACCTAAATCGCTAAGTCTCCCCGGGTTCTTTATCTAAATACTGGCACTACTTACCGCAAATCTGCTTCGGCATCCAGACTGTTCCAACTCTCTCATACTGTCAGTGACAGTCGCGAGGCAGCAATGGAAGGACACGCCTCCTGCAGAGCGTATCTTCCTATTGGCTGCTCGCGAATCTGTCATTGAAGCAGGAAGAGCGGAGGAACGGAGCGATCGGAGAAGCAGATTTGGGGTAAGTCGCGCAGAGTTAGAGAAAGAACCCAGGGTGAGGATCTTAGCGATTTTTAGGTCCTCACCCTGGGTACTATGCAGCTATGGAGGAAGAGGAGCTCGAGGAGCAGAGGGTGAGGGGAGTATACTTGTCCTTTCATTTGCATCTAGTTTGTGTAATCTACATTTACATTAATTTTTAGTAGTTGTATTTTGTGCAGGGTAGTGTGCATACTAAACCTTTCATTTTCAAGTAACATCCTTAAGTTATTTGCTGTTTCATTAAAGTTTGTATTTGGACATCAATTCTGTTTTAGATTGGACAGTCTGTTGTAACAGTATACCATCCGGGTTGTTCCTTCCGTTAGGCAATTTGCTTACATAGAAAAACCAGGGCTCTACGCGATTCTAGAGGTGATTTACATCTTTGATAACATTTTTATTTTTTTGAAAACTTTGATTGATAGACGTGTGCAAGGAAATCACAGTCTTGTCTGTAATAGATCAGACACAATCCAATCTGTCGCAAAAACAATTTTATTGGTTGCCTTGGTTTGTAGAGAGGCAAAATTTGTTGGATGACATAAAGACATTCCACACTTAGTATGAACTATATGTTATGCGTATGATGACATAGTCTTTACTTTATTGCAGATATTGCCGAGTGCAGGCGTTCAGAAAAATAAGAAGCCAGGAAGCCAACATTGTTAGGATATTTATTCCCCCCTCCCCTCAAATAAAAAGTTATAGGTTCATCACCCCAGCCAAAAACTTCAGTAATCGAAAGCTGACAAATGTAGGGTAATGTATTGTGCTGTTAAAAAATGTCTTTCTCTCCCTGTACCCCCACAATTTCTTTCTCTGCCCTCACAAAGGTTTCAACAAGTTTTTATTGTACATGGTATCTAAAGACATGAGATTGGCTAATAGAATGGTTTGCTATTTCAAAAAAATAAAATTGTCTCACAGGAAAGGATATATATTGGTGATAATTTATAACATACTTTCCCACAACTGGGGCTTGTACACAAATATTTATAAATGATGGCTGTTGAGGGTGTGGTTACCCCTTTACAACACGATTAACATGCCTGAAAAACGCCCTCATCTCTTCATTTCTTCGTATTTGTCTATCTGGCAGGTGAGGTGGCCAGAAGGGATTGGATGCCTGTAGGTGGGGTACCTCGCGCATTTTCCTTTTGTTAAATTAGGAACAATATTTCAGTGTGGTAACCAAAGGACTCATTAAGATATTCATACGTATACAATCTCCAGCCTGTTTGAAAAGCCACCTTCAGGTATTTACCATAGTGATGTTTTTGCTCCAGAGTTCCTGTGTTCTTTTTTAAATACCATTCTGGGTTTTTCACATAATATGACCTCAAAAAGTCCTCTGTGGAGATAATGTATGGACGGTCAGTGATTACAAGTGAAGAAGAAAATACTGGACTTTTCCCCATTTTTCAAGGGGGAAGTAAGCTTGATGTATTTCTGTGCAATTCGTTTCTTGACCTGACTCACTGTGATTCTGGTCCTTAATCATGCCGATTGGTGGACCCCTCCAAGATTGTATACTCTCCTACTTCTACGCACACAGTTCTGTGCAAACAGAGCAGCATGTTAACGCACCGCCTTGCATAAAATGTCACTAAAGATAACAAATATACCATACCCCACGGCATCCCCGGATTTAAAAAGAGCAGAGCACAGAATCTAATGGAGGCGTCCAAACGCAGAGAAGTAGAGGAAGAAATCCCACAAACAGCAAAGTTGTTCAGGGACTTATTAGCATGAGAAAGCCAGAACAGAACAGGACGCCCACAGAGTTTTAAAGGGATGGCCACCCATCATATGCAAAAATCAGTTATCTTGTTCACAAAAGTGCCAACCTAGACTTCTTTTGTTACTAACAAAACCCAATGGCAACCTGATTTACACGATACCACGATGGAAAATATAATAATATATATATAATATAATATTTGGCCTCAAAAGTTCCCCCCCAAAAAAAGAAACCAATTTATTACGTACAGTGATTGAAAAAACTATTTGGCCCCCATTCCTGGATTTATTATTCTTTTGCATGTTGTCACATTAAATGTTCTGCCTCATCAAAAACCGTTAATATTAGTTCACAGATAACATAATTGAACACAAAATGCAGTTTTAACCATTATGGTTTTGATTATTTAGTGAGAAAAAAAACCCAAATCTACCATGGACCTGTGTTGACAAAAGAAAAAATTGCCCACGAACCTAATAATGGTGGGCCACCCTTAGCAGCCAGACCTGAAATTCAAGCATTTGCGATAACTTGCACAAGGTCTTTTAACAGTGATCTGGAGGCATTTTGGCCACACAATCTTTGCAGAATTGTGTATTCATTTATTTGGGGGTTTTCTAGCAATCGAGAAACCGCCTTTTTAAGGTCATGCCACAACATCCTCAATAGGATTCGGTAGGAATTTTGAATAGGGCCACCCAAAGTCTTAGTTTGTTTTTTCTCAGCCATTCAGAGGTGGGTTTTTTTTGCTGGTGTGTTTTGGGTTCAGTGTCATGCTGCAGCACCCAAGATCGGCTTCAGCTGATGTTGACGAAACAGAGTTGGCCGGACCAATCTCATTAGGATTTTTTGGTAGACAGTAGGAATTCGTGGTTCCATCTATCACAGCAAGCCTTCCAGGTTCCTGAAGCAGCCAAAAACAACCCAGACCATCACACTACCACCACCATATTTACTGTTGGATGATGGTCTTTTGCTGAAATGCTGTGTTTAATTTCTAGCCAGAGGTAACGGGACACGCACCTTACCAAAAAATTCACTTTTGTCTCGTCGGTCCACAGGATTTCCCAAAAGTCTTGGCACTCATTGAGATGTTTTATTAAGCAAAATTGAGACGAGCCTTAAGTTCTTTTTGCTTAAAAGTGGTTTGACGGCCTGGGGATTTATCGGCCATGCAGCCGTTTTTGCCCAGTCTCTTTCTTATGGTGGGTCGTGAACATGACCTTAATTGAGGAAGTGAGGCCGCAGTTCTTAGATGGTGGTCCTGGGGATTTTGTGGCCTCTCGGAGAGTTTTCTACTGCGTCTTGGGGTAATTTGGGCGGCCGGCCACTCCTGGAAGGTTATCAACTGTTACCATGTTTTTGCCATTGAGTGGATAATGGCTTCACTCCGTGGTTCGCTGGAAGTCCCCAAAAGCTTTAGAAATGGCTTTATAACCTTTACCAGCTGATAGATTCTAAATACTTTGTTTAATTGAGTTTCCTGAAGTTCTTTGGATCTGGAATGATGTTAGCTTTTGAGGTGCTTTGTTTACTTCTCTGATTAAGCTCCTATTTAAGTGAGTTCTTGATGAACAGGTGTGGCAGAGTACTCAGGGCCTGGGGGTGAATAAGAATTGAACTCCAGGTGTGATTAAACCACAGTTAAGTTATTTTTTAACCAAGGGGGGCATCACTTTTTCACACAGGCCATGTAGATTTGGGTTTTTTTTCTCACTAAATAATAAAACCATTAACTTTAACAAACGCTGCATTTTTGTGTTCATTATGTTATCTTTGACTAATAGGTTACGTTTTTGATGAGCGGAAACATTTAGTGTGACAAAAGCAAAAGAATAAGACATAAGGAAGGGGGCACCAAATCGTTTTTCACATCACTGTATATTAATATAAACCCCAATAATCAATATTATGGGCTGGCCAGCTTAATATTATTAAAATCAATAAATCATCACTATAACAAAATGGGAAATCTATTAAAAAAATATCTAATATTATAAAAAGTTCCTATAAGTGCAGCCCGTACAGTTCCCGGTCTCGGGTTTTGGTTAAAACCAATATAGTTCCTGATAGCAGGGTAAAGTTTCCAGTTGTAAAAATTGCATCCGTATAAAGAAAGTTCTCGAGCATTGGATCACACTAGCTAGTATCATGTGAGGCAAAGATCAGTAGTCGGCTTCCATATATGGTATCAGAAAAACTTAGGAATAATTGCGTGATGGAATGAATATTATATCTCACCATACTCCTAGCCCACCCACTTGAGATGTTCCGACGTGCGTAGTTCCTCGACTCCCCGGACCACAAGTGCAGAGGCAGTCCGAGGCCGAAGCACTTGGGAATTCATCCTCAGGGTAAGTTCCGCAATCCCAGGATATAGTGGGGCGTCTATCAAAACCACGTGGTGTTACACACTTGTCCGGAAGGAAAGATGATCAATGCTAGCGCGTTTTGCTCAAAAAACGAGCTCATCAGGCAAACTGTTTGGGTCCTTAATAAAAAACAGGGAAAAAGGGTACTTGTTATTCAATTTTATTTTGATCACATTGCTCCTAAACACTGGAGTTCCTACCCCCCGGGTTCCTATAGTTTTAAGGAAAAGAAACAGTAAGGAACACCAGCTTCTAGTGCCACTCTGGATCGTACGTCTGTCAACTGTACAGGGAGGGAATTAATTAGGACTCCTCTACACCCTGCAAAACAAAAGCTGGTAGTTTGAGTAGCTGTATTTATTCATCTAAACAAAAACCCAGAGAGATGGGACCTATTGGTTTAAGTCACTTACCACTGGGAAATGTTAGGGGGGGAGGGGTTTTTTTAAAGGGCGTTCCACCATTAAATGCTGTATTTATTTCTTATATAGTGGAGCATATTCAGAAGCGCTTTACAATTATTTTACTGAATTCACATCAGGCCCTGCCCGAGAGCTTACAATCATAAGCATTTATTTGACACATACAACCTATCATTATGGTCTTTATGATTGTGGGAAAAACCGGAGCGCCCGGAGGGAGAGAAACCCACGCAGCACCAAGGAGAACATTTACAAACTCCTTGCAGATGTGTCCAAGGGTTGGGGAATCGAAAAACTCAGACTTTCAGCGCTGCAAGGCAAACAGTGCTAACCACTAAGCCATCCTTGCTGGACAGGTAAACAGGTGCAAATTATTTATATAACTCTAACGCTCCCGGATGTACGCCAGTAATAAAGATAGGTATGGAATACCCTATGGAAACGGGGTGTGCTGAGGGTCATTATAACTATTACTATACATATAAAGATTAGGGGACAGACCTAAAGCAGGACCCCATAACAAAGCATCTATCCCTGGAAACACAAAAACAAATAATAACATCAGTACATAATCCCCAATGGAAGTAAGTAGGAAAGAGCGGATATACTTAATCCATATAAAAAAAACACCTTTATTAAATACCGATATACCATAAACACATAAAACATCGGGCGTCCCGATCTGTAGCTAAAACTATAATATTGCCCATCTTGAAATGTGAGCCTCAGAAACCAATTAATTATACAGGACTACTGGGAAAGTGGAGCACAAACTCTTGTAGACTTATCTAGAGAAGTAATATTGTGTGAAGTCCCATGGGCAGGATCCTATCAAAGGTTTGTAATATCCAATTCGCAGTCAACCCATATAAGTGACTATGTGATGTAGTGAAAAAATTCCAACGTTCGGACCCTCAAAAACAATCGAAAATCCTCCTCCTCCAACCAAACACAGACCAAAATCCGATGGACACTTGTTCATGAAAATGGATGACGTATAATAAGTCAATAAATATCACAATAATGATCTACAAGTTCCCAGTCATATGGTAGGCTAACCGGGGAATTAATCGGGACTTCACTAGGAATGCAGTTTATAACTATGCGTTCCACAAACCGATATGTACATATTTCCTCAAATCCCCACTGGATGAAGCCGCGAGATGACGGCGAAAGTAGTCGGTTGCGATTGACGTTAATGTTATGAGATACCGGACAAAACAATTGTGGAGGAGATCGCAGTGAATCAATCAATCTACAACCCAAAGGACCTACTACCTAGCCAAATTCACAAACGGACACTCCTGGATAAAGAGAGATTATTCGGGTGAAGAGGCTGCAGGATGTTAACGTACAAGACGGTCACGTGGCAAGTATATTGGCTGGTTTGTTGAGAACATAATGACATAGCGGTTTGTGGAAACGAAGAGTTGTATACTGCATCCAGGTTAAGTCCCGAGTATCCCGGTTCGCCTTACCATATGAACTGGGAACTTGTAGATCCATTTTTGTGATATTTATGGAATGATTGATACTGTCATGACAATTTTTCAGGAACGGTGTCATCGGGAGTTTGTCTGGGTTTGGTTGGAGGAGGAGGATGTCGATTGGTTTGAGGGTCCGAAAGTTTGGATTTTTTCACTACATAACATATCACTTATATTGGAGGTGTGACTGCGAAATTGATACTTACAAACGTGATAGGTCCTTCCACATGGAGTCATAGTACTTCTATATAAATTCTACAAGATTGTGCTCCACTTTCTCAGGGAGTCACTGTATTAGTGTTGGAGGGGGGGGGGGGGCGGGGGGGGGGTCCTCAGCATTCAAGATGGGACAATATTATAGTTTAGCTACCAGAGCGGGGACTCCCAGGTTTTATTATGTGTTTATGTTATATAGTATTAATAAACGTGTTTTTTTATGGATTACAGTAGATACGCTCTTTTTCTATTACTTCCATATGGGATTATTGTGAATGATGGTTATTATTATTTTTGGGTTCAAGGGATAGAGTGCTTGTTATGGGGTCCTGCTTAGGTTCTGTCCCTAATCTTTATATGTATAGTGCAAATTATTTTCCTAACACACAGCATTAAGATTATTACTACCAATCTTAAACCTGCTTTTTATTTATTTCCCTAATCTTCCTATTCCTTCTTTAGCTCTGCGAGTTTAATTTTTAACGGGGATGGGGCAAAACTAGTCAGTAAAGGACTATAAATCATCCATCCCTCCCCTGGCACACTACATGTTAGAGAAAACTACTATCCATTTATAATAATTAAGCTTATTTCTCTGGTCACGTATGGCACATTGATTCAGCATTACGGGACGAAAAAAGGATAAGCATGAGCCGTTACTCTGTGCTCTTTTGTTTGTCCTGCTAACCCCCCCAAATCTTGCAAGTTATCTGCGTCTGTGTATAAGAAGTTCAATTACAAAGTCCCCACAACACCTCAAAACTCCTAAAGCTAATTAGAATCTTACTTTATTATATAATATTTTTAGTTCTTTGTAGACCATTTGTCCTCATTTCTGAAAGTCTCTCCTTGTGGAATCATTGCTGTGATTTTTTACCTGCTGCCTCTTCTGCCTATGCTCAAGTCTTATAGAAAGCTATGGAGCCGCATCAGGAGGCAGAAAACCTTTGCCAGAAAGGAATAGAAATTTATTAAATATCTGGTTACAAATGTAACAAACCTGTTCAAACTTGCCCTTTAGGGTTGCGGGCAGATAACTGACAGTCACCAGTTTTTGGGTGGACATGCCCATTAAAGTGGGGATTGTTTATTATGATATCCACTATTTATTTTAAACCAGTTGCAAAGATGTTTGGAAACTGATTATACAACTAAGGGGAATGATGATTTGTTGGATGATAATCATTGGTGTGTGTTTTTGTCACCCATTGTCCAGTCTTAAGATGGTAACACATTGGCGGATAAAGGGCCCAATCCATTTTTACAGACGGGATAGTCCCCTTTACACTTATGTTTGTACCAGAAAAACAAGCGTTTCGGTTGGTGAATTATTGTTGTTGACGATGTCGGAAATGGTTTATGGGAGCTGGTCAGTCAGCTAACTGTACGTGTAGGGAGCCACCACTCTTCCTATACTTATATAGGTAACCATTCGGGACGATGTACCAAGCTTACACAATCTTTAATGCCATGTGTGCTAGTTTGCTCATTATCGAATATTTATATTTTTCAAAAAAATATATTTACCTTCCACAAGACTATACATAAAAACCTCAATACAGCAATACCGACTCAATCGCATTTCTTAAATGTTTTGGCAGCAAGGGTGAATTTAAGAAATTGAATATCTTAGTACATTTTTTCCAGGCCTGACATTAGTCACTGGAAATTTTGTATAAGTGCCACAATTTTCTTAATGAAACACAGTATCACGTCTTATTTTCCATATGTATGTATACAATTTTTAATTAAATGTCAGTGAATTCATGCTTATATTTTTCTCATTAGGCTCTTTGCTATTGGAATCAAAAATTAATACAAAAACAGCATATCAAAAACAGCAGGTACGTTTTATTGTTGCAAGACGATAATAATGAATAAAATATCATCTAAAGTGACAAATAGTTATATAATAAAACAGGTCTTTGTATTTGTCTTTGGATAGTGTATTTCATTGCGACCAAGCCGGCAGTCCGTGGAAACGAATGCACAGTTCGAACAAAATGTATTGTTAAAACTGGTCGAATATCGGTCAGTAATTTGGTTCAAAGGCACAAAGGGGCTAGTGAAGATTATTGGTCAAAGAAATAAGTCCTTCTTTTTTTTCTTGCGTTTTTTTTCCCTGCCCGTCGCTCCTTCTCTTCTCGTGCCTTTTCCCGATGAAATACTATCAATATTTCGGGACCCGTTAACAACAAATTAGGTTTCGGGTTTGAAAATTTCGCCCGCTTGTGTACATAGCATTAAAGAATTCTCAGATTGAGAATTTTGAGCTGGTTACCCAACTTTCTCCAATGTTTGTATGTGGAATGCATGCGCAGAAGAGGGAGAACAAGGGTAGCAGACTCGCACGTGAGGTTTACTCAAGTGTTACACCCAGCAACAATCGGAAATACAAATAAACCAAATTTAAAAAAACTAATACTGCCTTCGTAATGGAATATTTCTAAAATTACGGGGGAATTAAAAAAAATGGTTTTTAAAATCCTTTAAGCATATACATTTAGTTATATTTTCTGTGATGTTGTTTTGTTTTTACTTTCGCGGACACTTTAATAGGTGTAGAAGCAGCAAGAAAATTATGATTGGCTCTAGATTTCGAAAAGGCTGGATGTGATGAGATTTGGGAGAAAAAATTGTCAGGTATAGATTTTTTATATACTGATTTTAATTAGGAAAAAAATTAGAAATATAATCATATAATACATTAAGTGGCACAATTAAATGGGAGAAACAGTTTGAATAATTCCTTAGCGAATGATTTTTAAAAAAAAATTATTGTAAAATTGCTTGCATTCCACTCTTGCTACCGTTAGCGTATCCTGACTTTCCTTCACTACAGACTTTATGCTGAATGTTATATAATAAAATTATAAATTACAGAGACAGGTATTAACTAAACTGCACAAGCTGAGTTACGTGCATTGCTCTGATCAATTGTACAGGACACTTACTGTTTCTTCTCAACTGTTCCTACTGCTTCAGTGGACATGTGACATTGAGTAACACTTAAAGGGTATCTTTAGTCTAAATAAATTTAGTTCTGATAAAATTTTTACCTTTTAGATACAGAAAAAAAAGCTCCAAAACCCTTTTCACATTTTTAAATATGAGTGTAGACTCTGTAAAATCATCATTTGGAAATCACAGCATTTACAGGGAAAGGACCTGTCACTCCAGAAGCAGAAAATTTATATAAGTGGGGACCAATCCCTGACTCTTTGCTGTCTGCCAGCACACTTTCTGCACATAAGAGAATAGCAGAGAAAGAAAGAAGGGGCGGGGGGGGGGGAGATGTGTTAGCAGAGCGCATCCCATGGGGTGAGGCTTTGCCGAGCTTATAAGCGTCAAACACTCAATGAGGCAGTGAGTAAGGTCGGCGGGGGGGGGGGCGCATTAAGGCGAATGCAACAACAATGAACAATTTAATGCAAAGGAAGGCAACAGATAATATGAGAAGTTCGCCATTTTTCTTCTCTCAAGATTGTGTGAAGAAAATGTTAAAGTTGTTAAGTGAGGGTTATGACCCTTTAGTAATTTAGTTACGGAAAAGTCGGGATACTCTAATGGGACACAACTCTTTAAAATGTTTTTGTTAAAATCATTGTATATTATAAGAAATAATTAGCTTATAATGATAAGGATATTAGGTCAACCTCGGCCTTGGCTTTTCTATAGTCAAGGAATTTTTTGGGTTGAAAGCCAGTCCCAAGGCATTCTCTGCTGCTGTGTGTCAATGAAAAGTACACAAAGCAGCAAGCAGAGGACGGCCTATATTGTGGTGGAGGGATCAAATTGTCTGTAGTAAGTTTAAAAAGTCTTTGGATAAAGTAAACATAACAAAGTAGGTGTTGGGAGGTCCTAAACTGTGTGTAAAGTAGTAAAGAGAAGTGCACTGTTAAAATCAAGTTTGGATTGGAGGGAAGAGGCGAAGCAAACAACTCACTGAGGGAGGAACTCACAGCCTTTATCCTTCAAATCCAAGATGTCACCACTTTACAGCCACACAGGTAGGCTCAGGAGGGGGACCTAGGGGGGAAATAAAAAAGGGGGGAAAGATTTTTTTACTATTTAGGATTTTTTTATATTGATAGGATTTGTCATCGATTTCTATTAAAACTAAACTTGATTTTACAGTGCCACTTATCCTTGAGGTTCTGCCCTTTAAGGTTTGAGAAACTGCAGTAAACACTTGGACTTTTCTGTGTATTTATTGTTACAGCGGTAAATTGATAAAATTAAATTATTTTAATTTTATGACAATTAATTTAGATTTTTTTCCTACGTAACAATGTTGCATTATTTTTAAATTGGGACAATCCTCATATTTTGCCAATTATTTTCATATAAAAAAGACAACAAATGTTTCAGCCCCACCCTACATTAAAAGTACAGGGGTGAGGACTTGAGGCATAGGTCATCACCTTGAATATTTTTATTTTTAGGAAAAATTATCCAGCCCACTGTTGAACTATTCAATGAACTTTTAGTGTTCTCAAGGTAAGAAACCTTTCCTAACTTGAAGATGACACTTCTTCCTTAAAGAATATCCCTGAAGGTTCTCATATGGCCATTAAACATATTTATTATAAAGTGATCATATCCCCAAAACAACAGCCTCTTCTCCATTAAATCAACCCTTACCTGTCTAATCTTGCCCGCATAGTCAAGCCTCCCTACCCTTATTATTTTAGCGCCTTCTCTAAACTCTTCTCCATTTTCAAGATGTACCTTTTGTATTGGGGGATTCCAAAAAACTGCTGCATTATCCAAATTAGGCCTCCAGGGTCTTGTAAGAGGGAGAATTTTAAAACCCTAACTGACATCACATTACAATTATCAACATTGAATTTATCTGCCACTCCTGTTGTCCATTGTGATAATCTACGAGGTCTGTTTGCAGCAATTGCAATCGTGTTGAAGTCTCACCAAAACTCCTGCATAGTATACTGTAATCAGCAAAGAAAGAGTCCTTGCTTCAATGCTCCCTTGTAAGTCATTTATAAAAACACTTAAAGAAGTGGCCCAGTCTAGAACCCTGAGGCACTCCACTGAGAACTTTAGCCCACGATGTAGCTCCAGGGAACCACTGACTCTGTTCTGCGATTCAACAACAAATTCTCGATCTATGTTCAATTTTTTTTTTAGGCTCAATAGTCCTCAATTTATACATAGTCGCCTATGTGGCCATAGTATCACATGTTTAGCATAATCCAAGTATACTCTATCCACTGATATGCCAGTATCTAAAATTCTAATAACTTCTTCATAAAAACCAATAGATTTGTCTGACAGATCTATGTCTAATAAATCCTTGCAACTACTACTAAAAAGATAGTTTTTAGGCTTTGTGATTATGTAACTTTGTCTAATTGTTTCCGTTACAGATCCTCTGCAGCCAGAGGATTATTCCTCATTTATACCCTTCATTTTATTACAGTGTATGCTTTAACAGGATCTGTTACACTGGCAAATTTGGTTTTTTAAAAATGCCCCCCATAGTCAAAACTATTAATTCATCCCAACTATCATGTATAATTTTTTGTGTTGAATATGCCCCTATTTCTTTAGAATCCCATAGGAAACATCTTGTGCATTCTGTAAGCGTTTCTGTTTAGCTGGGAATAAATAATAATAATATAAAAATAAGGGTTTGATAGATGGGTGTGTCTTATACTGCAGCGTAGTATAAAGTTGGGATGGGGAAAATAGTCAGGGTAACTGGCCTGAAGCAGTAATAGTACTTTATTGAAGGCATGCAGCAAACACGTACACCTCAGAAGAATTAGTGGCTACTTACACATAGTCATTTCTAAATTAAATGACGCAAAGTAATGTTTCCGGATACATTACCACTTTAAGGACTAGGATTCTCTATAGTGAATACCAAGGAAAAAAATGTGTAACACATAGCCTTGTATTCCACCCCTGCCTTGCCACCTTCCCAGGGTCATTCTGAAAGGCATGTACATGAAAAAATTTTTTAAAATGGCCATTCAGTTCGAAAAATATAATTTCCCCCAAACTATCAACTGTGCCGTTATTTTGTTTGATCGCCCCCTATTTCATTAGATATCAATCTGAAACATCTTAAGTTTTAGCATTTCTTTTATGTTAGCAGTTTGCTGTAGCTGGAATGGGTTTGGGACGTTGGGTATGCTGTATGGCAGTTTGACAGTCGGAATGTGGAAAATAGTCAGGGTCATTGGTAGAGCCTGAGCAAAAAAAGAACTGTATTAAAGGTTATGTAGCCAACACACCCTAAGAGTAAGTGCTACTTCCTGATTTATTTAAGATTAAGATAACGCAAAGTAATTTTTTCAATGTTATATACACTTTAAGTCAACAAGATAATTCGCATGTTATTGGCTAGGTTAAGCATTGCTGACTGAAAAGTCATACTCACTCCAATATATCCCAATATTTGTGGCAGGACTGTTTCGTTCACAGTGGTCCATTCTTGGGCCACAAAGGTTCAGAAATGTTGCCAAAAAAGACGGGCAAGAAATTGCAGGATCCAGATGTTGCAAAGTAGTTAAAGACTTACGTATAAGCTTCAAATTCTGTAGAGTGGTAGATAAATCTGGCTCGGCTTGGTGCTGGTTTAAGTTTTGGATAGACTGGGGAATATCATTAGTTTGTCTGAGTCAGGTTTGTTTTAATAACATTGCACTAATTTGGATGATAAAGTGTTCAACTCCCCCGTTATGAACATTGGTAAGGACGGTACGATGGACTTGATTCAGCTGTAAGCGACCTAATCAGCTTTTATAGGTGGCTCTGATTGCAATAGGCTGTGAGCAGTCCTAATCAGTGGGATTACCTAACCTTGATTGCCCTTCACAGGCACAGGTTTTAAAAGTACCAACACATGCAGAAACTCGCTTAACTAGAAGCTTTGTTCAGGCCTGCGTGCCAAATTTTTTGCTTTTCCCTTTCTAGATTCAATCAAACCACTACAAAATGTTGACAAGAGTGTTATAAGTGATTTTGCTTACAAAAGGAATTGTATTTTATTGATAGGAGATTTTCTAGCATAATGATGTATATGACTTGTTTGTCTAATAAACACTCTTTTGATTTAGGTTCAAGGAAAAGATCAATTCTGTGAAATAATCAGGACCTTGTTGATGAATCTGAAGAGGAACGCTGTTGATGATATGTCCTCTCCTGGCTTAGAAGTTGCCATCATGTGAATTAAGCAGGCTAGAGGAAATTGCTTGACTGAAGGTGTGGCTTCTTCATTACCATCTCCCTCGTCGAGAAAAACTTGCTGTAGCCCTTGAAAATGAGGTTAATTAATAAAACTTCTTGGAACTTTTTCATGCTTTTGAAGTTTGAAAACCTTGAAGGATTGCAATCCACTGTAGGAAATAATTAAAGGGTTATCTTTCTCCTTAACCGAACTGCACTCTTTGAAGTCATGTTTTCAGAGGAATGTATAATGGATATAATTGGAGTTTAGAGTCTGCCATCTTTACCAATTGCAACGAAAACATCGTGAGTTTCTTCCAAAAAACGCAAAATTTAAAGAGTAAGTAATACCTCTATCGATCCAGAACTAAAACAAAAAATTTCATCAGACATACAGAAGTTCAAACATCAAGATGTCGTTTGCCTACCACGTCGTTTTTGAAGGAAGAAAACATGTATCAACACTTCACCCTTTAGGTATTTTTTTACAAAGTGGAAATAGGTTGGGTAGTTACAGGTGGTTGTTAATTTTCTCTATTCAAAAATCAACCTTATAGGAAAACAGTATATGTCAGAATATTAATTTTTTTGTTTAACCAAAAAAATTTTCAATTCCCTGAATCTATAATTATAGAAGAGGACTGAGGAAAACATTCCTTTAAATCACGCATTAAAAATGTGAAAGTGTGATTTAAAGCACACACTAGTGTTGGCCAATTGGTTCTGGAAAGTAGCATAAAATATTACATTTTCATACAGGAGTGGTGGTGGCGTCACGGTTTTGGCTTTAGATCAGCGTTGTGGGGTTTTTGCAAATCACATGCACTTGATTCTAGCCCAATGATTGAGCGGACCGCATCGCAAGCGGACAACAACGTGCGGGGAAATATGTGCACTCGTTGCTTTTCCCACATGTTACGTCAGGCCTTGTTCTACTTTATTTTAAATGTAATTAGCTTTAGAATTAGTTACTTAGTGCTTGCCGCTTCTAAGTCTACCTGCTGAGTTCAATAATAATATGCTACAAAAAACTTGTTAACTTGGAACACTTGTACCCAATATTTTTTTTAAACTCAGCGGGAGACTGAAAATCTTGCAAGTGATGCCAAAAAAACAATTACTTCAAAGCAGAGGAGTGGTAATTATACGTATTATTCAACGTTGTAGAATGAGGATTCGGGGGTGGGGGTAATTTTTTATGTTTTTTTAGTACCTTTAACCTTGAGTTTTAAAGATTATTAACGTTTAAATCTAATCGGTTTTATGTCCCTTAAAAACAAAAACAAACTTACAAATATATACATAATAGCAAACTAATGGGGCCAGTGAAACTGTTAACTATGTTAATTAATCTACTTTATACTTCTAAATCTAAGGTTGAGCTTCCTAAGGTAAATATCCAAAGTGTTTTGTTTAGTAGGAGATACTTACAAAAAAAATGTCACAGCGGACAAGTCAATCAAGTGGTAATATTTGGGTGATCTCATGAACTGTGGTTATTTAAGTTGTACCAGATTACACTTAAAATATTTAATTTTGGGGGTTTTTTGCTAAAAGTCTAAGAGAGACATTGGAATCACACCCCATTGGTTTTGGGTTGCAGTCTATATGTAGAAAAGTGGACGTTTAACAATTATTAAATAGTATTTACAATGGCTAATGAATACCTATACATCTGAGATTAAAATCTTGTTTAAAGGATAATAAAATGTAGAAATTTACTTTGAACACATTGATTAAATAATCTACCTCACCCCTCTTCTTTGAAAAATACCTTGGCCTTACCTGCCATTCTTAATTTAAGTAACAGGAGACGAGGAAACAAGTTTTGGATTTTATCTTAAACGCGACCGGCTCCACTGCTGGGCGCCTGCCTGATAGGTTCCGAATGTCTCTGCTTTAAACTATAGCAAGACTTGCACGCTAATGCTTGATATAGTTTAGTTATCCTGGAAGCAGCTGGACATGTCAGAGGAGCAAGAGATGGATCCTGCTCATGGGTGCGTTTAAATGCTTTGTTCATGGCTCTGTTACATTATTTAAAACCGGTAGCTCCTGTTTTTCATTTGATTGCAAAAAGGAAATGGCCACTTTCTGAGTGAACTAATTACTTTAAAGATTATTGACTGGGCTCTAAGGACGGGGTTTTTTTTCCCCTGACTCTCCCTATATCTTCTCCCTAATAAGAAATAAAAAATCACAGGTATAAACTTTTATGAAAATCGTCCAATTGACGTAGCGATCTCGTACGACTGGGTATTGGGGTTGTGTATGGGCCCCATTACTATCTCATTACAGTAAGGAGGAGTTCACTCAACACTGGCTTTCAGTCTGCTCCTCTCAGTTCTAAGTGCCTGTCACAGCGCATTGATTGGGATATTAACAAAAATATGGCACCTGATCTGCTCTGAAAGTATGCTCTGTATGTGCTAGTTAATTATCTAATACAAAAACACAAAGGGATAACTGAAAGTTAATATTTAGGAGTGTCCAATTAAATTGTAATGTTCCAATTTACGAAATATTTGGATGTGTTCCAATTAAAAATCAGTATAAACCCAGCCACCGTTTGAGATAGTTGTAGTGTGCGGGCTGATTATTTGGGAATACATTTACAATTAAAATCGATTTGCTAACAAATGCATACATTTCCAGAAAAATGATTTTGCTAACATGCATGCTCCAAAACTTGCCATCAGATAGGGCACCCTGTGAAAGATGCATTGGCACAGAGGTGTGCATAAGATAGGTTTAACTTACTTATCCTTTCCAACTGTGGCACTGTACTAGGCAAGTTTCTAGAATAGTTTGTAACAATGAAAGGGCCCGGACCCGATTTTCTTTAAAGCAATTTTTATGAGATGTTGGGTAGATTTATAATTTCACCCTGTATTAAGATGTGATCTATGGCCTACATTAAAACCTATGCGTACATGATTTCTAAGTTGACCACCATCCAGCTTTCTGGTTGTGTAGATTTCATGTGTATTGTCTTTAAGGGAAAGGTCCAAAAGGGTTGCTGGAATCATTGGGTTTGTAGAGACATGCGTAATAAACGTAATATAGCCGGGCTGCATTAACTCATTAACCCCCATTTTGATCTGTTCTAATAACTCAGTTGAAGATGAGCACATGCTACTTTTTTAAATTTCTCTTATTTTGCAACTCCGTTATACTGTGCACTTACAAAAGGAATAATAATAGTTATATTCTTATAAACTTAAACTTTGTGCATTAAAGGGAATATGCTTTAAATATTTAACTTGGGTCATATTTTTTCCCTCTTTGTATGTTTGAACAAAAATGATCATTCCTACCCATCTATCATAAAGGTACCAGGTTGAGGACTCTTAAAACACTAGGTCTGCACCCTTGACCTTACCCTCAAGTTGCTGGTGGTCTTGAAGATGCAATTGCTGGCTTCTGTTGCACAATTTTGTGACAGGTTTGTGTCCTTAAACAGTTGATCATATTTTTATAGAAGTCAATGAAAGTAAGGCTGATGTCTTACTTGGATAGACGGTAAATCGATGTTTGTATAACCATGTGGAAAAGTGGGCACATTCGACAAGAGATTGTTGATCGTCTGCGATTTTGTGCAATATTCCAAAATTCATATTGCATGCGGTTTGCCAGAAAATTATATGCAGACATACAGTGTGGCCACCCACATTGGACTGCACAGACCTGTGATTCATACAAAAACGGATTGAAATTGTGAGAAATTGTTGGCATAGCCTAAAAATGTTTTAATGTGCGAGAATATGAGAGAAAAGAGACAGGTAAATTGGCAGATTGAATGGCAGGTTTTTTTTTAATGGATGAAAAAAAGTTTCAGGGCCAAGGATGAATGTAATCCTTATCTGCCCCTTATGAGCATGCCCAGGCTCAGTAAAGGCCTCAGTACAAAGTTTCTAAATTTGCTCAGCTCTTCAAGCAGGCACCAGAAGGCATAGCACGCATACACTAATGAATTAATAGACCAAATATGATATATCAACATATTTAAGAGACACCTCTTTCGAAACGATGTTTCTTATGAAGGGGGGAGTTGCTGTTAAACCCTTTTTCTATATTGTTTGTCATTTGTGTTGCAAAAAGTTATTTAAGGGAAATTAAAACACTTAGGTCTAACCATATATTATTGCCTGAAGTATCATTTGCTCATATGTTGATTGCAAATAAATGATCAGATGAGTAAGGATGGTCAGGGAATACCACGGAGAGGCTCAACATCAGTTATTGGACATTCATGGTAATCACATATATCAGTCCAGGCAGGGAGAATTATTTTAGTTTATTGGGACTAAAGGAAATACATACATAAACAACTAACATACATACATTACTTGTTAATGATATAAGTCACAGGTAGATAGGAGACCCTTATATTTACCTTCCTATGCATAGGAAATATTGCGCTCCAGGTGGCCATAGATGCTAACAAATCATGGTTCGGTTTGAGCAGCAAAAAAATTTTCCAACATGCTCGATGGGAAAAAAATATAGTCCAATCTCCATACACGGGCCATGACGGTCGTATGCCGCAATCAGAGCCTTTATTAGCCACCCATGATACTTACTTGCAAGAGCAGCCCTCACTGGTTTAACAGCTGATCAGTGGGGACTGTCCAGTCTGCAACCACGATTGCACAAAGAAAAAGTAGGAAATAAGCTCTCTTACATCCCCCTGAAATTACTTAAAACCAATAAGTTTAGTGTTCACTTAAAAGATAGTCTGCTGTATATAACTTTATAACGATATATAATAATTATACCTTTTATTACACCTGTGTAAAAAAATGTTCATACAAAAAGACTCCCATAAGAAAGATCAGAGAAACCTTCTCTAATAGAGTGGTACTAAAAAAGAAAATTAAAAGTAAAAGTTAACTGCATAGACATGAGTTTACTGATTTTTACATAGGCGTCTATGGCGGATTTACTTACCAAGGTAAGTGAAAAATACAGGTAAGTAAGTTAAATTGCATGTAGGCTGTATCTCCTTACAATGGGCAACAATTTGGACCTTACCTACTTTCTGTTTGTCCTACTGTTGTCATAGGTCACATATATATGTGTACAAGTGGAGCGGTAACGGAAACGATCCTTGTAAGTGCAATTGGTACAGATCTCAATAAATTTATGCTAAGGGTTGGCAGGGTAAAAAAGGTTATTTGGACTCTTAACTTGAGAGGCAGAAAATATTTTTGGGATATCTTCACAGTGCTTATATTTTGTAATTATTATTGAAAGTGGTTTGAATGGAGTTTAATTAGGCCTGAATAATACAAAGAGATAGGTCAACCAGTGCTTCTAGAAATTTACCATTTGGCCATTTACTTTTTTCCTCAAAAAGAGCCATGAGAAAGGTTTAATAAGCTACTAGAGTTTCTGACTTGATTTAAATAACAAATGACGTTTAGTGGCCTGTCCTGAATTTACTGTACATTTTAAAGGGAAATGTATGTTATATTCAATATTTATTTATTTTGCCTCGTTGTTGTAGGAAGATGAAAAATTTTAACAGACTAATTTGCCCACCTTACAGATGAAGTACCGATGAGAGAAGAAGGCAAGAGCTAGTAAGTAATAAATAAAATGGTTGGTGATTATCGGCTGTATTTTGCCTACGATGACATTGATTACCTTTTATTATAATTATATATATATATCTTTAGAAAAGTTTTGTGTTTTCAATTTTTTGCAGAAAGGTGGGAAAAACGTGTTTTAGGTCAACAAAGCATTTGCTTTAATGCCCTCCAGGTTTTTCAGGTTAATTTTCTAAAGGGAGGTTCTGTGAGTTCTTCTCAAACTTGCAACCACCAAAACAGAGATGATTTCTTTAAACCTTTGTCTAACATGGGGATCCTGCCAGTCTAGAAGTAATCTTGGTTAAGATGTAATATTGTTTCAGGACTGATAAGTGAAATAGTTGGAAGCTTACTATGATTTTTATTCGATAATTTCAGTAACCGATAACTATTTGAGTCTTTCTGATGATTTACTATACAGGGTATGGATGATGCACAGGTTCGAAGTGCTGCCACTGACATCTTCTCCTATTGGTAGAGTACCAATCCCTATATGGTCGGGAGTTTGTAATGCAGGGAAGACAGCAAAATGATGTGATGTAAGATACAAGGGATTAAAGAAGCTAAAACAATAAAATAGGTATGGTTAAAATACAAAACAGGGTATTCAATAAAAGTTCTTATCGATAAAAATTGTTGATAAGTTTGCCCCCACCAATCAGATGTTAGATTTCAAATGTTTTTTTTTTAAAAAAAATAAATATTTGATTGTGTTTGGTGCAAATGTAGCACCATTTTAATGATAAGAACTTTTATTGAATCTCCCTGAGTGTATTTCTACTGGTTTACTGAAAGGAGCTCAAAGTTTTTTTGTTTACATGCAGTATTCAGCCCATTGGATAGATGCAATATTATATTGCTCGTTTGATTTCAAAATCAATAAATAAAAAATAATCTGCAATTACAGGACTGAATGGTTCTAGCCTCTCAGTGTATGCTAGATTTTATTTTTGAAAGTATATGATATTGGTTTATTCGGGAGAGGGCTTCTCCACTCTTCTGGCAATTCTGGGTAATGGGCCATCAGTCTAAACAGCCCACCAATGGCGTCTCAAAAGTGGAATGCTAACGCCTGCTGAAAGCCATTCCCGATGTTGCCTACGCTGCTGCAGTGTGCACTCTTTAAGAAACCAGCCAGCAACAGCAGCAGAGGCGATTGTAACTAGGCCATTGAGCAAAGCAATTGGGGTACGTAAGTAACTTTGGAGGAAACGTTGGTGAATGGTTAGGTACAAGTACCTATTGCTGCAAAATACAATTGGCGCCGGTGCCCCTATACACCATTTAAAGAGTATGGCTTCCTAGACGCCGGATCGGTCAGTCGCACCTTACGCGACCGTTAAAACTGCAGCCCTACCAAAGGGTTTGAAAAATACAAATACCTTTTATTTCCTAGCTGCGCGTGGGTAGTTATAATTTTATATGAAGAGACCGTTTTGGGCGCATCCATATGTTATATCAATTGTCAGTTTATTGAACTTGCAAAAAGTAATTAATAAAATAAAGGTTTTCTTTCTTCTATCATAAGCTGGGGATAATATATGCTTTATTCATTCATTCAATGTCCTGTTTATTCCAAGTCTTATAGATGTCATATTATTATTCCCACTGCTTAAGAAATCCAGTTTTATCCTTGCAAGTGGGTAGTGAAGGAAAAAGGGTGGTATAAATATACTAACCAGACAAACGAATTAGGAAAACCCCACTCGGTCTAAATTTCAGATCTATGGTAATTTAATCTTACCAATACTTCTGCTCGGGCCATTAATTAAATCACATGTTGAATGTCTAGGCCAATGTGGCTAGCCACCAGCTAATCTGTGTTAATAGTGCTCTGTGGTAAGGCTACTAGGCTCTGGTTTCCGTTGGCACGGCGATCGGTTCAGAGCGTAAGCTCTGTTTCGTCAGTAATGACAAAATATATTTGTAACATCAGCGGCCCCAGAAGTAAGGGCTAGGCACACTGAAACGCAAACGCAAATCGCATTGCGATTTCATGTGCGTTTTTTTTTTTTTGCGTGGCGATTTCTTCATTAAGTATGGAAATCGCTGCGATTGCGATAAAAAAATGCCAAAAAGCAAACGCACGAAAAAACGCAGTTTTTTGCGTTGCCGCGTTTTAATAATTTTGAAAAATCGCAATCGCAAAACGCAAGCGGCCAACGCAAAAAAAACGCGCAAGTCAGTGTGGACTAGCCCTATTGTTTTATTTTAGACAATTTCTTTTTCAGCAATATAAGCCGACTCAGTCACTGTCTTCAACAGCATGTCCAAATGTTCTGTTTCTGTTGTCATTAGTTATGTAACATCTGTTTTGTGTTCTGTGTGTTTGGGGGGGTTTATAAACATCTCGTCTGCCCTTCTAATTTTGTTATTTACAGACACCCATTTAGAATGTGATATTTGGTACTTTTATCTCTCAGGACATAGGTGCTGCTTCATCTATCATAGAACACATGATTTGTGAAGCAGACCCAGAGCTAGGTGGTTTTTTGTGTTGCAGCTCACAGACTTTTGCGTACGTTTGGTTGACCCCGAGAATATGCTTGCAACAACAATGTAAGAGAAAACTGTTAAAATACTCAATGATCCTCAACTGATCTGTTCCTAGCCCTTTTGTTTATTCGTTTAGTATATCTTTTTTAACATTTTGTTATGATCTGTACATCGTTGAGAGGACACTGGACTGACTTGCTGCATGTTTATGGGTTGCTCTCAGGGGAAGGGGAGGGTTAGTTGTAGTCTGCCTGAGACCCCCATACATTTCTCTGCTCTGGGCTTTCCTCTAAAGTCATGTCCATACTGTCAATGTAATAGAGCAGCACAGTGTCTAAAAGTTTTGTTTTAGTTGATTACTGAAAGAAGCTTAAAGTTGAACAATGAAACTGAATTTAACCAGTGCTCTTCTTGCTCTTGTCATTCCATAGCAGTTGTTCAAAGCAGGCCATCCAGACAGTGTTCAAAGCAAGCCCTACAATTATTAGCCAATTTTTCAAAGCAGCTCAAGTTAATTAGCCCAGTGTTCAAAGCAGCCCTCCAGTTCTATAGCCATTGTTATTCAGGATAAATAAAACTGGAGGGACACTGTTAATGAAGGCCATTATGTTTTCTTAAACCATCCTCCACTTAAAAATTGCGTGTCAAAAATATAAAATGGGAAAAGTGATCTTTAAAGTAGGCGTAAACCCCAAAGTGGGTGTGGCCTGGCAAGAAGGCGTAGCTTACATCCAAAGTCAACATATCCCTTTACATTGTTCCCTTTTTTTAAATTGCAAAATGTAGGGAGGTATTTTGTAGTGTCTTCCCGCTGAAAGGAAAGACAGACCAAGATTTGCAGAGATAAAAAAAACCAACCCTGTGGGAGGAAGCGGGAGGACACTGTTGTGTCTTTAAGAGCAGACACTTGGCATATCCTCTTTAGTAATTTGCGGCCATCTCTCATGTTCCTGTACACTTAGTTTTCCTGACCCCACTGTTCATGGTCTAAAGTGTTTGTCCCTTTTTTTTTTAAAATAACTCTTAAAGTTTGAATATTACATCTCCACTCTATGCAACTTCGCATATTTTTCTGCTTTTTTGTAGCTTATTTTATCTGACTGATGTGCTGCTCCCACTCTTTCTATCATCCCCTGAATAACTCAATGCCATATATGGTACACTATATTCCCAATACATGTATGGTCAGTGACTCACCACTCTACAAAAAAGCATTAGAATTTTGTGGACAGCTATCGCTGTGTGATATTGCCCTAGCTGAATAAAGCAGTCATAATTACACACAGGCTTGACCATTTGCGTATAAAAAGGCCCATACACAATCCAATCTCAGTTGTACGATATATACGATAGATGTATGTTGCAATAGCACAATTTTCAGTTTTAACAGGATATAGGAAAACCTTATCACCAATCATACAATAGGGATTGGTCGTGTATGGGCGCTGTCACAATATATTTGTGGTAATTATAGCAATACTTCACCAAGAGTTCACCAAAAAAATTTACTGTTTGTCAGTTGTGGGGGTACACACATGCACAATCTTTTAAAAAATGACGGACAGAATTACTTTTTAGGACATGTGTTTTTACTCTACTTTCACAATTTAACTTTGATATATAAGTGGTGTGAGTGTGTGTTGCAGTTCACAACTCAATGTTTAAAAATGCCTCTATTAAACTTGTAAACTTAAAAAAATAAGGTTTGCCAGCATTTCTATTATCAAAGGGAGGTGAGAGACGATTATTCTACACCTCCTTGAATATAGTTTGCTCAGGGGACACAGTGGCATACCTTACCGGGAGCTCCACTCGAGTCCTTCTGAATGACAGCCACGCTGTCGCTTCTCCCGACACGCGCGAGTGGAGTGGAGTGACAGGTTTAGGTAAGTTGCCGATCTGTGTCCCCGAGCAAACTATAATTAACAGGAAGATGAGAATAAGCGTTCTCACCTCCCTGTGATATAGAAACGATTGGCAAAAAATTATTTTTTAGGTTTTACAGTTCCTTAATGTAATGCAAGGCCTCTACGTAAGACTTTTTTTTTTTTTTTTTGCCTCAGCCTACTAACAACACTTTTTTTAATCTCTTAGAAACGGAGAAAGAAGACTGAATTTTTGGGTTTCTTCTACAAAACATTGCCATGCATTTGCGTAATGCTCCATTATTGGCGAACACCACGGAGGAAAAACCTAGCAAAGGTTAGTAGATGACACTGATGATGGAGCTATTCCTTTATAAGAAGACTGGGGACATTGTTGGACATTACGGTTTCAACAGCTAATAGTAGTTATAGTGGGCCATCTTGGTTGTTAGGCACATACTATATATAAAGTGAAGGCCAGGAGTGTGGTGTGTGTTATATATATTATATAACTACACACTCACACTCTCTGGCCTTCCACTTTATATATAAAAAATATTGGGGACTTTGAGTGTTTTTTCTAAACCAAGACCAAAGTGCAAAATCTAGATAACATAAATAACAAATGTGCAAACTTTCTAATCTCTGCGAACATTTTCTTACCATACATTACATATGGAACTGGGAGCAAGCAAGACAGCAACTAGAGCTGTTCACTAGATTGTACAACCAACATACATGTTGTTACAACTTCCATATCAGAGGAGCATTAAAACTTGTGGCTATCCAGACTGGGCTTTGTCAAAAGAAGTAGAAGGAAAGAAAAGAACACGAATATCAACAGTGAGGGAAAAGCAAGACAGGAGGAAAGAATGGTGATCCCATATGTCGCAGGGGTCCTGAGAAGTAAGAATAATTTGTAAAAAACACTGTATGCCTGTCTGCTTTAAACTGAACAACACACTGAGGCAGCAATTGGTTCATACGAAAAGACCCAATCCGAAACCAGGAAAAGCGACATCTATACGCAGTGACCTGAAGAAGGCTATGAGTTGTAGTGGGGAGACCACAACAGCAAAAAACTGCATAAACGTATGGCAGCACAGGGTCAGGGACTCAGCCGTGGTACCGGTATCTAAGGCTAAAGGACATTTACCTTTGAGATTGTAAGTTAACATATTGGCAAAGGAATGTGACTGGTTCCGAGAGGTGATGTTTAGAGGCCATTTAGTGAAAATAAAGAAACCAAGCATAAATAGAGGTGGTGGGGTCGACACCAACTTCTGCATGTACAATGCATGTTTTGACAACTTACTCTGTGCGTTCCTAGAACACCTTAGCCACTACTCAACTCACGACCTAAAAACTTGGCTGTGATATGCGAGTTGGGATTTTCCAGGATACATAATTGCACAGATCTTGTACAAGTCATTTTTTTTTATGATTGAGAAAGCAAGTCGGATGCTAGCCGAAATGTCTTCAAGAAACTTAAACTTCAAGTCAGTGATCTAATGAAGACAAACAGTATTTACTATGCCTGGATGAATGAGAACCTTGACAAGCATCATCAGAGCGACTTAATCCTATTCTAATAAAAGTATAAGTGCCCAAATAGTATAAAGTTACCTAAACATCAATTTTCTACCCATAGTTAACCTTGGAGTGGAGCCATTGATCATTTTGTTCTTTGTGATTTATTGTGACCACAACATCTATCTGTCATTGAACACTGAGTGCTACCATTCCTTTATTGTGAAACATGGCTATTTTCAACAGTATACTTTATTCTTTTGTTGACCAATTAACCAAATATAACAATAGTTCATTTAAAGGGGTAGGTATAGTAAAAACAACTTAGCCCTGTGTTACCCCGTTTATATTTGCCCGACTGAGCGAGCCTCTCAGCCGAGGACCAAATGACTGATGGTTGCTGCAAAATAGTGGCCGACAGTGTGCTCGACTGATCATACAGTCCAATAGGGACTGCTAGACTCGGCTGTGATTTACCCATGGCAATATTGTTGGTCAGTCGGCCTGAAATATCGATGGTGTGTACCCAGCCTAAGTATACTAGATAAAATAGGGGCTTTTTTTTGTATTTTAAGAAAGCAAAAATAAATACAGTAATCAAATCTAATCAAATTCTACTTATTTAGTAGCTAAAGTACATAGGCAGCAGTGTGTACATAAATTTACAAAATATTAACTAATACCGATTGCCTAAAAAAATGTATTTAGGCTTTATGTAATTTTTAATGTTTTTCCTTTGTTAAAAAAACCGTAAGATGTTACACCAAGGGTAAGTTAAGTAAGTTGTTACATTTAGTTCATTTAATTGTTTGAATTGCTTGTACTTTGAAATACTCAAAAGCCATATAGTAAAAATTTTTTTTTTAAAAAATAGAAAATCTTATTATCTGATTTCCCTGAGGCCTGGGCAACACGACGCATGCGTTTTCGGACGCGATTTCGCTAAACCGGAACTTCACAGGAATGCGAAAAATTCCGCGATTTCCGTTGCGCGTCTGTTCGCGCTTTGCGTTCAAACATTTTAAACTCGCATGCTTTGTAGATGATCGAAAACGCATGCACAAATGCCACAGGAAATCGCACACGCAAGGAGTTTGCGATTACGCTCTCGCTTTGATTTTGTGCGTTGTGTAGTGTTGGCCCAGCCTTACTGCAAGTAGTAGATGAGAAGTGCCTGTGACAGATAGAGCTTCTTTGTGGATGGTGCTTTATCCACTATTCCCCCAGGTCTGCTATCTGTGATCCTCCTCCTATCGCTACATAACCACACATGCCACTATAGTAGAGAGAAAGAAGGACCGCCAAGCTGGGGGAACGGGGATAACGAGCAATATAAAGCTTGCCGCTAAGGACTAGCGCTGTATTTGAAGCTCACCCCTCCTTTATATGAAATGGGAGCGGTAGAACTATCTCTCACATTTTCACTAGAGAGGACAATACAAGTAAAAAAAATCTTTAACCTACACACCTTAAAACTAAGAGTTAAAACTTGCTGAATCTATGTAAAATCTATAAATACTAGTAGATGGAATTTACATCTGATGATTGACAATTGAGGGTAGGGCTTGTAAAAAAGTGAGCCTTTTTTTGTGCTATGAATGCGAAAACATTCCTCGCCTTGGAAATTAGTGGTTCATTGTTTAATGCGTCTTATGCTTTTCTTCACAGATGATTTCAGACGGCCAGCTGCGGGCAAATTAATCTTAGAACTTATCACCATACATTTGTGTTGAGCACCACACCTACCACATAAAGAATTATATTATTAACAAAGATTTGCGTACGATACTGTCTTATGTCTCTGTGCATTTCATTCCTGGGTCTATGTACGCAATTGACTTTTCTCTTTTTAATTTAAACGATCGATTTAATAGCTGAATCTTTTCCAAAAATATATGTTGTATCATATGTTATTTATTTTGATAGCGCCACTTGAGGGATGAACAGTGACTGTACAACTTACAATATTGCATACAAAAGCCCGTACAAGGAGGAAAATAAATAAATACATAATATATAAATGAGTATGTGCCTCATGAAATACACAAGTGCTGGAAAAAAAATGTACCATGAGGAAAAGGGTTCCCTGTCTCGTAGACTTACCAATGTATTAGTGGGTAACATACCGATACAGAGGACAAGGGTTAGAAGTTGCATGTAAGAACTGGGCAGGGTCACAGTCTGTGCTCAGCAAGCTAGGATTAGAGTTTAGATTTAACTTGTTTATGAGGGGTTTCTTGACGCAGATAGGGGGGGAATAATTCAAGAGAATAAGGGCCACAAGAGAAAAAAAGGTCAGGTGAGAGCAGGTGGTGATTGTGAGTGGGGGGATTTGAGATGGTTCGTGCATGACGGAGAGTATGGGCAGGGACGCTATGGGGACCACGAGTTTAAGAAAGCGCAGCCAGAGAGAAGGAGATTTAATGCTATTAAAAGAAGGATTATTGTAGAGAATACATTGTTTTTAATGGGGAGCCAGATAGATGGGCAGCACATAGGAGATTTAATTCCTGATTGTTGTCCCAGGGTGATTGATGAAACAGAATGGATAAGCATAGTAGTAGGTGGGACGAGAGAGGAAATTATGTTTTCAAAATATGCAGAGAAAAAAAGTAAAAAAGCGGACCGGTTTTAGGAACATTAATTTGATTTTAGAAAAGGAAAGAGAGGAATCAGTAATATCCCAGTGCAAATGTCTTAATGAATATGGAAAATGGGGTGTAGTCAGCATATAGAAATGGGGGGATAGGGACCATAGGTTAGGTGGGGACAAATGATTAGTTCTGTCGTTTTATTCGGGTTTTTAGTTTGAGGTATTGTGCGCCATCCATGAGGACACAGTGGAAATGAGTGATTGGGTGTCAGGAACTTAGTGGGTGAAAAGGTATATTTAGTAATCTTCGGCATAAAGATGGTAGTTAAATCCAAATGAGCCTAAGACATCTCCAGGGAATAGTATAGAGTAGGAAACAACAGGGGGTCCAACAACAAGAGCCCTGCGCACCCCTACACTAAGAGGGAACCCAGAGAGGATGGTTGGAGTATGCACAGAGTAGGTTTGTTAGAGAGGGTAGGAAAATCGCCAGGATGCCCCTTCATTCTGATGCCCAACAAGTGAAAAAAATTGCATCAGGAGGGAATGATTTCTACTGTGTGAAAGCAGAAAGATGAGAATAGGAAAGTGACAGTGGCAGCCTAAAGGTCATTCACAACGTTGCCACAGAGACGTCTCCGAGGAGTGTGCAAGACAAATCCCTGGACTGGCAAGGTGTCAAGGAGTTTATGAGCAATTAAGATAAGTTGTGATATGGAGAGAGAAGGCAAAGATTTTCTGTTAGAGGCTATCAGAAAAGAGAGACTGAGCGGGTAGTTTTAGAAGCCAATAGGGTTAAGGAAGGCTTAATTATGATTATGGGTTTCACCTGGGTGTGTTTAATCAGAAGGTAAAATCCAGATGGACAAAATGAATTGGGGGTAGTTAGTATAGGAGAGGACTGCCTGATTACAGTTGCGTCAGTAGGAAAGGGGGCATGGGATCGTGGGGACATTAAGTTAGCGGAAGACCGAAAGTTAGTGCGAGACAACTGACTGGGTCACAGATTCAAAGATCAAGAGCAGGCAGAAGGTGTGGAATAAAAGAATCTGAGAGCTATCCTGAAGACTAGGAATCTGCGTATGGATGGCTCTATTTTTTATGAAGTGTCGGAAAGTCTTGGGAGAGAGTGATGAGAGAGAAGAGAATATGTGGGCGAGGGATGGAAGGAAAATCGAGTTAAAGATGAAAAACAGGCGGCTCGGTGGGTTGGATTTGTTATATTTAAGTGGCTTCTAGTTATTTTGTTTTGCTTGATAAATTACAAGAGAAATGTAGCTTACACAAAGCTATTCCAAACTTCGTGGAGTGAGATTACATGTTTTGATTATTTTTGCGTAAAAAGTGCGGCAAGGTAGTCGGCTCGCTGGCTGCATTGTGATTCGGTTTGTTTCACAATGCCATTTTGGGCTTGCATGCATTTTGATAGGATATGCTTGAATCTGAAGGTGCAGCTCGATAAGCGCACAGAAAAACATTGCCAAAGGCGCTTGCAGGGGGCCTCAGCCTAAATCAGAAGCAGAATCAATATTTTTCTGTGGTATGGACCTTACATTCAACAGCCTTGTGATTGCTTTAGGTTAAGGAAGGATTTCTGAAATATAAAAATAATGTACGATTACTAAGCTAAGATGGTCTATGAAGAGGAAATCGGAAGTTCTCTTATGCTTTACCCCCAGTTTTGACATGCAAAATTCCAGTAAGGGCATCTGTTGAATTTGAAGAAAAAATTCAGATATAAATATTTAAACAGGGTTAGTCTTAAAGCACAGCTCATGGAAAAGAAGCATCTTCATTTTCAAAACACTGCAAATTATCTTGAAAAAAATGTGGGGGTGGTATTTATGAAACTTAAATGACCTTCAATAGATTATAACGAACATTTATCTTCCAAGGACACCATGAAAATGGGTGTTGGAATTTGACCCAAAATGAAAAAGGTTTACCTGTAATATGGTTAAAAAAAAAAAAACTTATCTAAATTCGAGTTTACCAAAAACCCCTTGTCTTAAAGTTTTATTTAAAAGATAGTCAGTTACACCACAAAATGGAAATCCTCCTTGATTTCAGATGTCACTTTAAACTTCTGGTTGACTTAAAACTTTTGTGGAATAATTTTCTTTGATTCTAAAAAGACATGCAGCTTTCTTAAAAAAATATATAATTGGTCTTCGAAAGAATTTGTTGGTAAGACAATCCCTTATGAATTTATTGAAAAGGCCTATTATATATTTAGATAATATTATATTCATGCCTATTCTAAAAATTTGAATAATGTAATATCTAGTTTGTTTTTGGGGAACTAGCTCCCTAACTGATTATTTGTTCTCATCTTAGCATTCTCCTGTTATGCATTTGTATTGTAAGATAGAAAAATGAAACTAATGTCACCTTTGTTTGTTATGAGGGCCACTGGATTTATGCGAAAGATTGTTGGCCTAAAAGATGAATTTTATAACAGCATACATTGTGAAGAGTTTGTCTGTTTGAACCAGTTGTGAAAAGCTTTTATTAATTATGCGTTCTCGGTACAAACCTTATGAATTGGCTATTAATAGAAATGGTTTGAGGATATCGAGTGTGAGTATGAAAGCACACTTTTTGGGGGGGGGGAGGGGTGGTTGCCAATGTAAAAATTGGTAACTTGCTCTTGAAATATGTATAGCATATTGCTTTTAATTTCCTACAGGAAGATAGTATTTATAAAATCACTAACAGCTCATGCAATTGAGAATACGGAAGCATTAGAGGACGTTGATATTGTACAGACATTTAAAGGACTTAAATTGCGATACGACCAGAACGGGGAGAGGCAGACAAACCCCAAACTTGTAGGTATGTTACTTCACAGTTTGTATCTAAAGTTTTTGGGAATTTACAGTTATAGTTATTGTGTTCTGTATCATTATTTGTGTGGGAAATTCAGGGTAGACACACACACACCGTATTGGTATCTGGTTTATTTCTTCTGCATGTATCCATAAATTAAAGGGTACCTTACCACAAAAAAAATTCTTCATTTTTTCTGTAGTGTAGAGGGACCCTCCTCCAACCCTAAACGCCAGATTGAAACTTTAAAAAGTTGCCCAGAAGCAGACCTACAAAGCCTTCGTGCATTGCCTCTATTGTACATCCGGAAACAAATAGGAGTAGAAGTAGGGGCCAGTCCGGAAGATGTGGCTGCCCGACTAAAAGAGAGCAGAGGAAATATAGGTTGGTAAATAAAAAATAGGGAGTTTTGTGACACTTAAAACTAACCGCAGGTTTATGACACTGGAGGCGGGGGGGGGGGGGGGGGGGTCATACACTAAGAAAGACTATATTTTAAAAACATTACCTTCAGCAATGAGGGATCCGGGGGGTGGGAGATAGCTCCCCTGCTCATGTAGAGTACTCCAGTAGGACAGGGAAGGCGGGAAAGATATGGATTAAAACAGGAGGCTCCTAGTCTTCACTTTTGGACTTTAAAGAGGCATGCCGGACAACAAGAGAAGAAAGTAAGGATTTTTTTTAAAACACTAAACAGGGGGCCCGCCTTGGGTTAGAGTTTAGTTTCTTTGGGGATGGACATACATGCCCTTTAAGAGCTGAGCAAAATAATAAAGACCCTGATGTACGGAGGGGTTAATACAAAGAAATTAGTAATTTCAGTTATTTAAGCAGTGAATATAATCACCTATGCTTGATGTAAAATCAAAAAACATGTGGTTAAATGCTGCCCGCTTTCAGCTTCAAACCCGGGGTCACTACTATGCCACACTGAGAGTGATGCACAGGCACTATGGGGAATGAGATAGGGCTGTGCACCATGGGAGGGACAAACAGAGAGAAAGACAGAGGACACAGAGAGAGGAGAGAAAGAGAGAGGAAAGAAACACAGAGAGGGAGACAGAGAGACACACACCACACACAGAGAGAGAGACACCACACACAGAAAGGAGAGACACCGGAGGAAAGAAACCAGAGAACGAAAGACCACAGAGAGAGACACAGAGAGAGGAGAGAGAGAGAGACAGAGAGAGAGACATAGAGAGACACACAGAGAGAGAGGAGAGAGAGACAGAGGGAGAGGGGAGCGAGCACCGGGAGAGTAGAGGAGACACAGAGAGAGGGAGAGAGAGGACCAAGTTCATGGGCAGTAGATTTCATCTGTGAAATTTTTTAACCACAAAGCCAACATGTCTACAAAATGGGACAGGGCTGTACATCATGAAGGGCTGTCATTATCCTACCTACATCTATGCCACACTGAAAGCGATGCACAGGCACTATGGGGAATGGGATAGGGCTGGGCATCATGGATGGCTGTCATCCTGCTTACACTATTATGCCACACTGAAAGCGATGCATAGGCACTATGGTGAATGGGAAAGGGCTATGCACCATGGGTGGCTGGCTCTCTCCTACCAACAACTACTATGCCACCTGATAGCGATGCACAGGCACTATGGGGCTGTGCATCATGGGTGGCTGTCTCCTACCTACACTACTATGCCACACTGAAAGCGTACACAGGCACTATGGGGCTGTGCATCATGGGTGTCTGTCTCTCTCCTACCTACACTACTATGCCACACTGAAAGCGATGCACAGGCACTATGGGCTGTGCATCATGGTGGCTGTCTCTCCTACCTTCACTACTATGCCACACTGAAAGCGATGCACAGGCACTATGGTGCTGTGCATCATGGGTGGCTGTCTCCTACCTACACTACTATGCCACACTGAGAGTGATGCCCAGGCACTATGGGGAATGGGATAGGGCTGTGCACCATGGGTGGTTGCCTTCTCCTATAACTACTATGCACACTGAAAGCGTACACAGGCACTATGGGGCTGTGCATCATGGGTGGCTGTCTCTCTCCTACCTACACTACTATGCCACACTGAAAGCGTGACAGGCCACTATGGGGCTGTGCATCATGGGTGGCTGTCTTCCTACCTTCACTACTATGCCACACTGAAAGCGATGCACAGGCACTATCGGGCTGTGCATCAGGGTGGTGCTCCTACCTACACTCTATGCCACACTGAGAGTGATGCACAGGCACTATGGGAATGGGATAGGGCTGTGCACCATGGGTGGTTGCCTTTCTCCTATCTACACTACTATGCCACACTGAAAGCGATGCACAGGCACTATGGGGCTGTGCATCATGGGTGGCTGTCTCCTACCTACACTACTAGCCACACTGAGAGTGATG